>OY735201.1:52833566-53248566 GCA_963457665.1 Thysanoteuthis rhombus | reverse complement strand
GAAAGTATAAATTGGACGGTTTTGAGTGTTGATTTAAGGATGAAATTTCTGAAAACGTGTGAAATAGATTAATACTTATTTTGAAAAATGCGTCGAGGTCACAAATATCCGGAAAATTACCCCTTTTTCTTATCTTATAGGATCACATTTTCCTAATGTTTATTACGTTATGCAAATATGAGCGAATGGGCTGGCTTTAAAGTGGTGCCTAAATTTACAATGTGCATTTAATGCTAAAATTTCCCTTGGTTTGTGGTATATGAAAATGACTGCATAACATTCTATTGGCATAATGAGTAAACCTCTCTAAATCTTACAAAACAGGTTTCTCAGAAAACTTTTTAATTCGTCTATGTTTATTGTATAGGCATGAAACTTGGTTGAGCTATACCATTGTTTTGACGCTTTCTCAACATGAACAACATACAAACACACACACACAAACACATACGTACACATAATGAGATGAATAGTGTAACGTGTTTGATAGGGACGAACTAAAATAACACATGAGAAGTCATTTAGGTTTTCGACTATAGAGTGATTGCCATTGTTAAATTGTTGCAGTTTATGATATTGATACAAAATACATAAAATGTACCAAAATATTTGGGGTAGTAACCAAGAGCACAACAGAGGGGAAATAGTACAAATTTGGTACGAACGTACCATCTTTGACGGCTATGTCCTTGTATTCTACTTTTTCTGCCAATATCCAACTACCATCATTATCTCTCACTATCTATGGCCTCCATCTCTGTTTATATACAAAACACTTTTTACACGATTTTATGCAACATCCTATAGTTAGATATTACAGCCTAGGGATGTGCAATCACTCGTGCCAATCAACCATATTTAAAGTCTTGTCGCACCTCTAAAGTAATATTCACAGTTTTTCATTGATTGATACTGCGAATACCAAATCACGAAATGAAGTGATATTCGAGTTGTCATTGTAATCAAGGACGCATTTTTTACTCTGAATGCTTGTTAATATGCAATGTTGCATTTTGGACGCCTACTTTTTTGCTTATTTATTATTTCCTCAAAATTGCGGGGAAAAAGCCCGATTACTAATCATGTGAAAAAAATTAACGGAAATAATTATCTTTCTTTTGGTTTTGTTTGTAACGCACCAAAGAGATTGATTTTTTACGTAGTCAAAAAAATATGAAACCAATAAATTAAGCCATCAAATTTTGTAAAAGTTGAAAGAAATATTTTCATCTCATACTAATTCCGTTATTGCTGTAAATATCGAGAGTTTATTTGCAAATATAATCGCGTGATCTTGAATGAAATTTGCCAGACATTTTCTGGTTGGATTTATTTACGCATTCAAAAGTATACAAAAATAGTACCTTAAAATCTTTGGATTTCGTGAAAGTCCACAGAAATATTTCAATTTCGTATTAATGTATACATCAATGTATATTTCAAAAGCTTTTTTGCAAATTTGATCGAGTGATTTTTAATGAAACTCGACAACAATTCCCTGTTGAGATTTATTTACGCAACAATAAATTAAAATCCTCAAATTTCGTAGATATTCATGGAAATATTCTAAATTCATATTAATCTATATGTTGCCATATATTTTATTTGCAAATTTTATCCCATGAATTTTGATGAAAATAGCCCAAAACATTCTTTTGGTGTATGTTTACACAATCAAGAATGAATAAAGAAAAAAATTAATTGAAGTCACACTGGTCAAATCGGCTAAATCGGAACCAAAGAAATTGTTATATAAACGCTTTCACTTTTAGCACTCTGAATCGTTTTGAATGAATCTGACCTCAGTTTCTCTTGGATTTTTTTTCGTTTTTGAGAAAAATTTTCGGTGCTACAGATTGATTGACTCTGAAGCAGGTGATAGATTTAAAATGTATGTACAACGTGAAACTAGATTCTGCTTTTTGTGCGTCTCTGCGACACACGATGTTTAAATTAGATCTTGACTTTCAAAATGTAAACATTATCGCCTTTCTTCAAATGCAACAGAGACATATTGATTAGTGCGATCAATTTGTTCTGAATTTTCTTATAATCTTCAAAACTGCATGGTTAACTGTCATATTTTAATTCAATGTAATTTCTCTCAGTTTATACTTACTTACCTTTGGTATCTTAAGCGCGCCAAACTCAGCCCCGATCCCAAAACTAACACAAACCCCAATCCTAACCCTAATATCAATCGTAACCCTAACCCTAAGCAAACTAAATCTTGAGCCCAACCATAATCTCAATCCTAACCCATTCCTGACCCAAACCATAACCCAACTAGATTTCATTAGGGCAATCACAACTGAGGCTTCCATTGTATTGAATATTAAACCTCGGATGTCGCTGTGCTGTATAGAAAGTCAAGGATCGATTTTACACGATAATTGCATTGCAAATCGATAATCCATTTTATATGGATGTTAAATTATCTCAATGTGGGAACCCGTCTTTGACAAATGGAGATTTTACGGTGCAGAAACTGCTCAATTAGAGTGGAAGTGCATAAACACGTTGACCCATTTTGACAATTTCTAACCATATTTCGACCATTTTTTAGCATTTATTAGGTGTCTTAGACCAGAAAGTTGCCGAACACTTTCTGTTGCGATTTATTCACGCCATCAAAAATATAAGAAATCAATAAATCAAAGTTATTGAATTCTAGTGAAAAAAAAATATACCCTGTATAATTCTCTTGTTTGTTTATTCTTTACATATACTGAATATATAAAATAAATTACTTACCCAATTAAAAAAAAACTGTATAAACTTGATTTGAATTGTTTGATCCTGGGGTAGTAAATTAGGGGAGGGAGGGAAGTCAGTAGTTTACAGGAGTGATAGAAAGAGATGGATAGGGAGTTAGGCAATTCAATGAGATAGTGAGAAGAGTGGGGGGGAAGAGATTATTGGTTTACAGGAGGGATCGGAAAAGATTGGGTCCGAAAAAAAAAAACACTTTTATAAGAGGTTGAGAAGAGTGGGAAAAATAGTCGATAAATGATGGGGAGGTAGTTTCTGGATGGATGCGAACAAGAATGGGAACAGGAAGATTAGGTAGTATGAGAAAAGCGTACGAAAGAGTAAGGAGGGAGAAGAAAGGGAGCTTGATAGGAAATTCGAAAGGAAGATGATTAAAAAAGAAATTTCGGTGATTTATTGAGGGTAGAGGCAATATTTGCGTATGAAATTAACCAATGTTTGTGTAGCATTTGGATATAATCATAGCTGGGCAATTGATATAAGAAGTGATGAAGAAGAGGATAACAAGATACATGCCTAGGGTAAGAGAAAAGCAGAGGCACTACATAACAGGTGATCTTCATTCTCAGCACTCATGAAATTTCCATTGTCAACGTAAATATCAACGTTATCATTATTAATGAGCATTTTCACACCAGTCGCCTGTTGGTAACCGCAGGATACTGAATGACATTAAGTCTCTTCAAATCTCTACCCATGTTCTTTATACAGTCCAAGTCTCGGAGTAATTTATGGCTTCCATTTTCTGGTTTTTGTTAGTACCACTTTTCGTCATGGTTGACTCCCATTTATTTGTTTAGTTCCCAGTGTAACGATGTCACTAGCCTATTTTATCTGTGTCTATACTCCTTTTGGGGAAGTTGACTACATTCACTAGTTGAGTGGTTCACGGTCTCATCTCTTTCACCACATAGGCGGAACTTGTAGTCTGTTTGTGTTCCGTCGATTTTTGTTTAGATATAGTTTGTTCTGATGCATTTGTTTTGAGCTGACATGGTGAGATATTCTCTTTTTTTTCCAAGTTTCCTTTCGTACCCATATCCATGATCTCTCATCTGCTGCAACCCGCGTCTGTATTTTATATTCTACTTAAAATTTTTATGTTCCCATTTTTTCCTTGTTTGTTGTGGTGCTCCATTGTTTCCTACTTTTGGGTTGTTTGTTTCTCTAACTCAGGCACTGTTTCAGATGTCTTTCAGTTTTTATTTGCACATACTCTTCTAGATCAGTTTTGGCCCTCTGGACACAATCTTCTATGTAGATGAGCCCTCTGCTGCCTTCTTTTCTCTCTAGGTGTTGTCTATTCATGTCATCTCTGGGGTATAAGACTTTATGCATTGTCATGAGGTTCCTTGTTCACCGGTCCATTGATTGCAGTTCTTCCTTTGTCCATCCAAGAAATGGTCCAATGTATCTTACTACTGATAAGGCCCATATGTTCATTCCTTTTATAGGGTTCCCGCTCTTTAGTTTGGTCTTTAATATTCTCCTTATCCTCCAAAAGTATTCTCTTTTTATATTCTCCATCATTTCTTTCGTTTTATCGTGTTAGTTTAGAGGGCAGTATTATTGAACTATCAGTTTTAGAGACGATGAATCCCCTGGAATATTCCCTTTTTTATTCTGATCCCTGCAAAATTTTCTCCAGTCTCACCACTGCCCACTGACATGAATATACTGTGATATTTGAGTATCCAGTTATTTGAAAACAAATTGTATATTTTTTATAGTCTATCCACCCAATTGCAATGTTTTTCTTCCTTTCCTTACTTCTTTAAGATCATTTGGTCGATGCAGAGCAAGTCATTCACCCCTTGTTCCTCTCCTGCATTCTTTCTGTTCTTCTGGTCATTGTCCTTTTCTTTCCATGGATATGCACATTCTCTCCACTATTTGTCCGATCAGGATTTTCTGGTGCCTTGCCTTCATTCAGGCAACTTTCGTGTTGGTAGGTGAGCAAGTCATGTGGTGTTATCATTTGTATTTTCTCACTCCCTTGGTTGTCTTCCTTGAAGACTAAGTCACAGTAAATCTCCCCAAGACTAGATTCTTTCTTTCGAAACGCTCATAGTCAGCAGTTTTCTGTGGGTTTAGTGCCGATAATTCTCCTCGTGTCTAAAGCACTCAACACATCAGAGCAGTGCTGTGGTTTGTACTGTCTCGACGATGCTTATTTTATCATGGCTACAGGGCCATCACTGACAACTAGAGGTCATGAATCTCGTATTTGCAGTATTCTCCTGAATATTAATGCATGCTCATTCCTATAATTTCGTTATCGGTGTCTTTAGTACTCTTCAGAGAGCATTTGATATTATTGACAATGCCATAGCTTTCATGTTCAGCATTTTATTTAATTCTGTTGCCAAGCCCTGGAATTTCCCAGCTTTTCCCTTCCTCTGCGATCAATGGCAAAGCCATGCTGATACCATTTCTCCCCATGGTCAGATCCCAGTAAGGTTGCCGAGTTCCCAGAATCTGGGTGTTGCTGTCCAGTTGAATCTGATTTTGTAGTCATACTGTGCCAGCTTTCAACATTTGCAGGTTATGTGGTCTATAGTTTTGTCCCTTTCCCTCATAGACATCATTTGCGGTTCGTTTGGATCCTGTGCCTCACCTGTATTCCTTTGCTGCTCCCTCGTTTGCTACTTTGCAGTTGTTTGTTGTAATAATTCAGGTGTCTCATAGAATGTTTTCGTTGCTTATTTTCATATACTTGCTAATCCTGATTTGGCCTTTTAGACACGGTCTTCTAAGCTGATGAGTTTTATGACAATTCATTTCTTCCTCACACACAGTCTATTTTTGTCGCCTCCTGGGAATAAAGCCTTATGCATCTTCAAAAGCTTCTTTGTTTGCGATACCATTGATAGGAGCTCTTTTTCATCAATCCAAGAAATGAACCGGAGTCCTTTACTTTTATCAGTTGTATTTTTAATGTTAGAACTCTAAAACGTTTCATATTACCTCCGTGTCATTTTTTTTAATATGATTTTCTCTTTCTTTTCTTCCTCAGTATCTATATCAGGCCAAAGAGTGGTCAATTCTCTGACTTCTTTGTCGTCCAGTAATTTGATTCCTTTTGCCTTCGTATGTGCATCACTATAAGTGCGCATTTTTCTATCCTCTCGCCTTCTTTTCCTTCTATTCCCTGCAATTACATCCTCCCCCTCCTTTTCATAGCTTTTACTGATTCCATACAGTCTCATATCATTATTTAAGATTCTCAGCCAGAACTGTGACTGATTCCAGACCAGGAATGACGGGAATTGGGCAAATATTGAACTCGGATCTGAGGCAGAAAAGGATAATACAATTTTTAGATTCATTTTGCTGTCTTGGATGTTGTGGTCGAATTGATCTTCTATTCCAAGAGTCTTTCACTCTTTTTATTTTCCATGTTTACATCTATTTTCACCCATTCGTAATGTTTGTATTCTTTTCAATGTGCCTCTTCTATTCAGGATGTTTCTTCATGATGTGTTAAAAGATCTACAATTATTACTGAAGTGAAATATGTATTTTTTGGCATAATAATCATGTATTATGATTACCATTCTTTTATCGACCATGAAGTTTATTAACCATTCTCCGAGTATTGATCAAGGGAATACAATAACCAAGGTATTCCAAGTAATACTACCAAAACAAGATCATCCCTTCTCTTTCTTTCCTTTTTTTTAAATTTTGTATTCTTATTTTTACCACTGTGAATTTAATTTTGCTTCTGGTTCATTGTGATTTTGGAACGAATTGTACTCTTCATTAAGCAATAATCAGCCAACATTGAATACAAAGACACTTGCCTCAAGAATCAAACCGACGCTTAAAATCAAGAACAGAAATTGAAACAAATCGAATCAAATTACTCAATTCTATTGAGGAGGACACAATTCAGGTGCAAATATTTAATTTCCGTCATTTTATCAACATTTAGGATTTTAGAAGGATTCTTGCTAACGTCAAGATTCTCAAGTGTTTAGCCAGGTTCCACTCGCTTTCATAAAGATTCGTTGACATTTTGGTCACAGATTTCCATATTCACCCGCCAACGATATGTTATATTTCAGTTCACACGTAATGGCTATCTCTTTGTGATTTGCCGGTTTAAAAATACCATTCGTCGCACAAACAAAATCTGTTAGTGGAGGAAACTATCTTATGGCTTGTTCTATGGTGCAGAATACTCCATTAACATACACGTGTTACTTGAATGTCTTACAAATGAACATCGATTGATACCATACTTAATTCAATTTTCAGTGGTTGCGACACATGGGTAGCTTTGATCTATACCAAGATGGAATTAGCGAATACTTGCATTTTGAAATATGCAAAAGCTGGCTTTTGGATGTGTACAAATTAAGCATAGTTCACAAGGCCAAATACATGGGATTGGTGGAGGGAGATTGTTTTGCATTAACATCAAAAGTGAGGAAACCTTTCTTACCTTACAAGTCATTTTTCACAACTCGTACGTTTTGCTTGGTATTGAGCACCAACCAATGGTACTGGGGGGATTCATGCAGACCCCTTAAATACTTGATCAAAATAAGAACTTACTGAGTAACCCTTCTAAGACACCAAGAGGACTAAAAAATCATCATGGGTTGATATATTAATGAGATGAAGCGTGGTCGTTTTGAACATCTGCAGACGGAAAACCAGTCTCAGCCGCCTAATTTAAAAAACAGCAGTTGGAAGAAATAAAAAAGGGACAGTGTATAAACATCCTAACGGCAGAAGTAGGGAAGATGGATTGTAAGTTTAGTTGCGTGAGAAACGAAAAAAAGCAGGGAGGAAATAGAAAAGAAAAGGATAAATGATCATTTAATTTCGTTATCAGGTGATAGGAGAAGGTAGTTAGTTTAGTAAAGATATATTGATAGAAAAAACCTTCCATTTTGAAAAGGAGATCAAAGGTCGATCACGAGAGAGGACAGACAGCGTATCAGTGTCTACAGGCCGCCAGCCCCTACGAGCTGGCAGTAGAAAGAACATCGAGTTGTCGACTCCTTTCCATATCTCTCGACAAACTCGCTAGCTCTCCTTGCCTCGGCAAGATTTTGTTTTGTCTTCAGTTGAAAACTACGTTTTTCCGGTTGGCCAAAGACGGAAAATAAAGGTTCGATTTTGAATCTCTTGAGTCTTCCATCCCCTCCCATGCTGCAACTGCGTTGCACAAACGTGAATAGAAAGGAATTATTGTCCACATTTGGAATAACTTAGTTACGATATATATATATATATATATATATATATATATATATATATATATATATATGTAAAAACATATAAACAGCTGTCTGTGGATGATACAATAATTAACACTCCTCTATTCAGGGTTGAGCACTTTTCAAGTGAGGTAACTCGTTCATTGTAAGCTTAAGCAATCTCTTCCATAAGAATGGAGCAATCTGGTGGATGGGGAATTTAAGTTAAAGATAAAAATATCACTTAAATTCACCCTTACTGACTCTCCAGTTCCCTTGTGCAGAGATATCAGCCTCCAGGTCTGAAGCGAATGTTTCAATCCTGCCTCGTGGTACTGGATGGGATACCAGATAGTCTATAGCCACACGGACGAGTTGTAATACAACGAAACAGCAAACCTTTTAAGACACTATAATATACATATATATATATATATATATATATATATATATATATATATATATATATATATATATATATAAACACCTACAGAGAGACATATAAAATAATTTGCTGGATGCTGACTGTTTTGGCATGACTGTCAATCTCTTATATTAAACATACCTAAACATGCACTCAGATGTTCTAATGTAACACTTGTTGACACATGAAATTTGAGACTCAGTTACATAATTCATAAGCAATTGACTCAGAGCTATGCAAGGTAGCAAGATCACATAGATTTTGCATGCAGAATTGGCAGGATGATTCTTTTTGGTTCACTTGGCCGATATCAAATGGTTATCAAAATCGGCATAGACAGCATACCATACGTCTCATGAATGGAGGGGGTACCTGGACCAATCAAAACAGTCAGGATCTAGTGAAATACGTGTTTTCACACCTAACAAAGGAAAACTGTTCTTGTGTTTGCTTATCAAACAAAGGGGAAAATCATTAGCTTTAGCGGGTATTAGTTGTGGTAACAGTCGGTCAATTACACTCTACCTTCCTGATGGTTATGATTTGCCTGACTGATTAGCGTGCAGCTTGAAAATAGCTGTCTCACTTCTCATCGCTTGACCCTCACCTTCCCTTAAAAGTTGCACATAATTCTTTTACGGTCATCTTCTCCAGGGTTATCTCCTCACTACATATGGAACTGTAGATCATCAGTTTATACTTAGTTCATTTTGTTTTAAAATTTTTTCCAGTAGTGGGTGTCGATTGTGCGATATCAATTTTCATGAATTTATTCCAACTAAGTTGATTGAAGTGGTGCAAAACTCGCTGTCCGGAGTTTATCTTTGAGACGTTGATGAGTATCGTATGCACTTTCATGTATTTGTGGTTTCAAGTAGTTTGCAATGGAATTATATCCCACGTGAGAAACTTGTTAATAGTCAACAATAGGATCGTTGCAAAAGTTTGTTAGATGCACCGAGGGCATGGGACAGCATGGCTTTGTTTTCGAAACAAAGTAATGTATTTTTTTAAACTAGTGTGTCGGGTCAGTGATGGTTTGATGGACAAATGATTTTCTCTGTTAGGGGAAGAGCATTGTAACCGTGTTATAAGTTCTTGTTTTTCCCAAATATATTTATCAGGACGAAATTGTTGTCCAAGTGGAGCAAGATCATTACTTCCGGTTGTATAGTATTGTGTCCTCTCTCGACAATACTGTATTTTGTTTGGGAATCGTTTTTTTTTTTTTCATTGTGGCACGTATGCATTTATTATTATAAGTTCTTTTTGTTGTTTTTTTTTTCAATTCAATTTATGAGGAAACATTTTTTCTCATTGATTTTTTTTGTGCATCGAAAATGAGATTCAACATTACGGCTCATTTGTACAGTTGTTGGAATGTTTAACAGATAGATTAGACGAATACAAATATGTAACATGAATGAGTAGAGATATATCCAACATAGATATGCATATATAATCAAATCGTTATCAAGCAATGCAATTGGTCTCATAGCTAATTACAGTCACGCAACAAGGCTGGAGATATGTATATCCAAGGGCATGGTCTTTTTAGATTGAACGCTTTTGAAAATAGATATTTTTCAAGAAATATTGCAAATATTTCAACCTTTGCAATGAGCATGTGTCCCAAAACACATGTTTACACACCAAATAAAGGGGAATAATCCTTCCACGTGTTTGCAAGTGGGTCACACTGAGATGAGTTGCAAAAAAGGACTAATGTAACAAAAGTACAGAAACAATGACGGGGATTCACTTTTGAGCAGGGAAGACAACCTTGTTTCATCAATCAAACCCTATATATACATACATGTTTACTGAGTTTTTGTCCTTTCAGGTGTACCATTCAAAAGAATATAAATGAAATGTCTCAAGATTGCCCATTCGGAGTCGTTGGTTTGATACAAATGCCTCTATTTCTCGCCTCTGAACAGCCCTGCAAATACGATATGACCTAACCGCATTCATAGATTGAGAATAATTGGAGCACGTTATGTAGTAAAGAAGTCCTACACATAGAAATATAATCTTCAGTCAACGTACTGATGTATTATTGATATTTATTAATTAGTTATGGGATTGATTATCAATTAATTGTCAAATTAATTCATGATTGATTACCTAACTAAATTTGATTATGAGAAAAAACTCTCTTTCAAATAAACGTCACTGAAATATTGATATCAACCGACAAAATATGACGAATCACCAACTGCAAAGGTCGAATTTGACGGTGAAAATGGAACATGTCAGACAAAGTGCAATTGTACTATTACATTGAATAGTAGAACTTCTTCCTGATTATCAAAATGGCCAAGGGCATTCGATGTTTTGGACAATATTAATATTTAATAAGATAAATAATTTACATGAGGAAAGTTTACTAAAAGAATGTTTTAAATGAGTCTTCCACTTCCGATATATGAGTAAATGTTCGAAAATGTTGGCGGTTCTTAACCATCAACATCAAAATGGTATGTCTCAGAATAAAAGAGCAGAAAGGAGTCAAAATACTTGAAAAAGTTGTATTCTGCTGCTGGGAGGTCTATCAGCTGGATGAAGTAGAGATATATAGCTTAGTTTGTTCAATTTAGAAATTGATGAATAAGAGTTCGACATATCGTGATATGTCGAAACTCTTGTGCTTGCCAGCTCGATACAATAGTCTACATTTAGTCCTTATGCAACTTCTCGAGTTTGTTTGCATAGTCTTCCCAAATAATGGCCTGCAATTGAATTCTATCAATCACAGAAAGATGTCCACTTCTTCAAGGCTCTTCGTTTCAATGTTTCTTTTGAAACGATGCAGAGTTTTGCGTTTGTTGATGGCCCTTTCGCAAAATACTTGGCAAACGGTTTCCGCTGCTCTATGTCCAATTTTGAACCCATACAACATCATTGTTCGAATTCGCTTTTTTCATATTAAATTTGATTGCAGAATAGAAAATGGCAAGCTGGAATAAATAGATTGAAATTCATGGTTTAAAAATGAATATTCCATCAATTTTATTTGAACATGAGCAACAACTTTTGGAATAACTGCGAATATTTATGTGTGTGTATGCATGTATATGTACATATGTGTATGCATATAAATACACACACTCTCTCCCTCACTCTCACTCTCACTCTCTCTTACACACACGCTCACACACGAAATGTTCCTTTTCATATTGATTAAAACCGTTTGTGTTGACGTAAAGGAACTTGGCGAATTTTTTTCTGAATGCAAAGAGAAGACACCGACAGAATACAAAATTATATCCTATATTGAAATGTTAAGAAGAAAGAGATTCCAGAATAAGAATATGAATACTCTATTTTCATATACGTTGAAAGGAAAAGGGAAAATTCAATCTAAAACCGTGAATAGAATACAAAGAACAAGAGAATGAAGAACTAAAAGTACAAGACCTGTTGGAATAAATGAAGTAAAATCAAATGAGAGAAAGTTGATAGTGTTCAAATAGCTGCGAAAGGCAGAAAATGTTTTTTTTTCTCAGGTTGATATCATTTTCTTCAAAAAAGTAGACCTACAACATGTTGTTTGCTAAATATATTAAACACCATTATTGTCAGTTCACGTGGCCTTTTGTAGGAGTTACTTTTGGGTATCATGCATCTCATTAGGGAACACCTTACAATCAAGTTTCAATTACATCTGAATCGATTTTAAAACATGGAGTTTGAACGCAAAGTTTGAAGTTTGAACGTTAATATTGACGAAACACTTCGTCTTATGTGGGTGAGTTTTACAAGCAAGAAGTATTGTGCACTCTTTTAATAAGTTTCAAGTAAATCTGACTGAACAAAGCCGAATAACATTTTGGGGCTGACGAATCGACCAACCAACTGAGGAACAGACGGACAGAATCTCTTATAGCGAGGTAGGGACAACTCTAAAAAGTTATACTCTGGCAAGTCGGCTGTTATCATCTCATTAGGATAATACTTTCGGTTAACGTTTAGACTGGAGTTTAGCCATTCAAGGTGAATTTAAGTTCGTGTTAGTGGCGTTAAACGTATTAGAAATCATTAGCTAACCTGTCAACCTTGTAAACAAAATTTTTCTTCGGTTTTTGTATCTGAGTCTGGCTGACCCACAATCTATGAATCTATCCATGTATGTGTCACTTTCACAAGCTACGTGAATACTGCTAGAAGATGTAGTACTTAGTATAAAAAGACCCGTTAGTGATCATGAGAAAAATTGTATTTTTTTTTCAAATACTCTTACCCCGATAAATTTTTCGTGATGAATTCAATTTACAATATCGTGCTAAATTGGTCACTTATTTTTCGTCCTAGAACACTTAGAGTATTATTTTTTTTATTTTTAAATTCTAACTTTTTACTGCCCAATAGAACGTGCGAGGAATAAATTATTCACCACCGATTTCACCAATTTTTTTCATATATAAACCCAAACAAAGGATACTTACAAATGACGTTTGTCACAAGTTAGTTACCATTGAATGACTAAGCAGTTGTGTTTTTAAAAAGAATTATTTTTCTTTTATTCACCTAATGAAGGAAATAGAATCAACTAAAATATCTATAATGATTCAGTGTGGTAGGTAACATCTTAGAAAAATATAAAATGCTCAAATTTAAAAGTAAGAAGGGGAGAGAGGTTCGATTCGCTGCAAAATAGCTAATGCTCTCTAAATACAGTTATTGATATTCTACATGACATAGTGCGTGTCAGTGGGAAGTGGATAAACCAGCCACGATTGGACACAGTAGAAGCAGTTTCCCCCCCAAAAGACGAGAAGAGAGTAAGAAGACATTTCTTAGGTCTCTCAACAGAACATATTTTCAGTCTGGCTTCTCCAATTTCAAGCAACTTGGAATCTACTTTCTTAATGTGTATATTGTTTTAAGATTTGAAACACACAAGTGTGTCTTTGGGGAAATTACTCCTCCCTTTAATCTTTGTACACAAATGTATGTACCAATCAGTATTTTTGTGAGTATGTGCAAATATACATACGTACACATAAGCATTTTTGTACTCATTTATTTTTTGACTAATATTTTTTGGCATGAAGACATTGTTCTTCCTGTTTCCTTCATTTACTAAGATTCGCATAGTTAGACATAAGACTACAAATTGCCCTAGACGAAGACAAGACGGCAATGAAAACAGAGACCAAATGCTGCTTACAGTATCTGCTCATCCCTAATGAGCCCTTCTTTTATCTTTTATAAAAACATTTTCCAAACGCTTGAACATTCATAAATGTCTACATTATGCATTTATTCATTCAGACTGTGTGTATTACTGGTAAAAAATACCGCCAGCTTTCTGCCAGGGTTCGATATTCTTATATGTTTTCTTGTACATATGCCCAGATACAAATCTGACACAGGCTTTTTTTTAAATATGAGTATGTAACGAAAAAAATACATACGGTAGCCCACATTTTGTCAGTGAGGCTTGCTTAATTGCGGACTACTGACTACCGCCATAAATATTCATTATGTATAGGAAATTATTCAAGCTAAGCGGGGGTTCGGTGATCGAACAGTAAAATTAAAGTGACCTGAAGTGCACATACCGGGCCCAAATGCAAATTACAAAAAATGCTGAAATGTAGTCATAATCACAGTTTCATTGTTATTCCGCCATTGCCAGGATGTTCAGCCACTATGAATGTAGCCATTAGTGCAATTGAATGCTTTAGATTGTTTTGTTAATGATGTCCTATTCGTAATCTCAAAGGCTGAATTCGGAGCTAATACATAAACACACACACGCACACGCACACACTGGCACAGGCATTCGCCGACTCCAGAACATTCACGACCTGCAGTTTAACAGAAGGTCTCTTTATTGTCAGAAATTTCCTGCAAAGGGGTGGCAGACCCCCATAGCTGACTTGCATCTGCCAGGAGAAGGGAATTCCCATCACAATTACGACCACAAGGCCATGTTCCTATCCTTACTACCTCAATGAACCAAAGACCCTGAAACTGATTTATAGAATGTGGTCGACTCTGAGCCAGTTGTGCTTTACCTTAAAACTCCATTAATCAGACTGGGGGTTATTCCGCACACAGGCCTACCGCGTAAGGTCCTACCGTTGCGGAAAAACCAACCAAAAAATCTTCGTTCGCAATGTTGAGTCATTCATCCATTCATATATACTATCAAGCTTGGATTAGTCTGGTCGTGGCCATGAGAAGATCTCTCACGCTGAAGATCAAGCACAATACTCAAGCGAACATTCTTCTGTAAAATATCCTCGTTAACCATTGCTCTGCATAGATTTTATATTTTGATAATTTCGTTTTGGATCCACAAAGTCTATTTTGCGATAATTTGAATAAACGAGACAGTAAACTCGCTGGAGTGAATTGATGACAGCAGACAGGCATTACTGATTGTCCTGATAACGAGATATTTCTCTTTTTAAATTGATAAATTTTTCGTACCTGAATTTTTCATCGATAAACGTTGATTGTGATTACTTTCCTCTTTTTAGTGGCAAAGTTTTGAGTGAGTTGGAATGAGCTGACACGGCTATTCACATCCTATTTACTAGAAATAACTTATCTTGATTTACTCGTTCCAGAGGAAGTTAATCGTGAAATGGGGTGTATTGAACGTTTTATATTATTTTCCGATCTTATCTCATCAAGTCAAGCCTAAATTTTCTAGTATTTAAAAAATGAGGTAAGATACAGCACTTCTTTCAATGGAGTGGTTATTTTGTTCCAAAACTTAACTGCAATTTTAAAAACTGTTCTACTCACTGTCTTAATACTCCTAATTATTTTGTGTCTTCTTTCTCAGCTGATAATTAGTTCGAACAGCAGTATTTCAACTGTTCTAATCAAAAGTAAAATCATCAAGATACTGCTTTATGTATTTACCCCCTTTTATAATTCATAATTTTCGAATTTAAAGTTAGAGTTATTCATTAAGAATCGCTTAGATGAGGACGTTCAAGACGGTAGTGTAAACGTTAAAGCTGGTAAGTCGACTATGCAGAGGATGGTCTCCAGACTGGAATCAAATTTAAATTTATCTTTCATTTTCTTATTTAATCTACCACACCAAGAAGCACAGGTGTGCACGATTCGCGGATGAATTTGCAGAATAATTATTAACTGTGATCATCCAGAAATAAAGTAGGCAATACCAATATAGCTTATTTCCACAAAATTACATTCATGTACGTGAAAACCTATTTTGATTTGATGTTAGGTTTCAGTTATATACAGCTTAGTCGGGATCTAACACTCTTCCTATGACTGATAACAAATACAAGCAAAACCACTGCAACATGACTAATGCTCACGCCTACGGAGAAAGGAGAACGGGAGGACATATGAGTGGAGTATTTACTAAAGTTGACTTTGCCTGGAACAGTAAGGTTCTATCTCGATTTTTATCACTCCTTGTCAGGCATAGTAGGATCTTTTATGATAGATTTAATATCTTGTCAAGAGGCAGTACTGTAAATGTTGGAATCTGCAAAGTTGCACACAGCAATATAATATGAAATAGGTTAAAAGGGCACCCAACTTTGGGATTCTAGATTCCTAATTTCATCCGGGCTTTGAAAAAACAGTGCCGTCCAAGTTGTAAAGAAAGTACATAGATGTTTTCTAAACTTAACTTACTTTAGTTTAGAAGCTCACCTACTCTGAAAATCAGCTTTCTAAATTGTACCTACAACCAGGTCTCGAATAACTACGATAGGTAGCTACCGTTGATGAGCAGAATTGTAAACAAATCTGAAAGCCTGGGCGTCAGTTCGATCTTCAAAGGTCTTTTTCCTTAGTAGTCTATTCTTTTCGAAGCTCCTGTCTTTCAGAAAGCATTTTCCTCTAGAAGCATTGTGATTTCCCTACCCCATCCTTTAAAAGCCTTTTTCATCAAAATTTTGTTTTGGTATGACTGACTGGAACAAAATGCACCCAAAAGGTACTAAATTTAGCTCTGAAAGTGTTTAATCGACAAATTAGTCCAGTATGTCTGTCAGTCAGTCGATAACAAAAATTCTTCCTGGAGATGCTCACATATCTAACAATCCGTACTAAAAATGCTTGCGTATCTGGCAATCAACATGAAAGTAAATAGTAGTCAGAATTATCCCACGCATTTAAAAATCAGCAATGTGAAGATGTTGACTGTTCAGCTATTATGGCTGTAAAAAAGAATTTCATTCTTGCAACTGACGCCTTTTTGTCTCCTGACGGAGTAAAGAAGAACATATTGTGATGACATTATAAAAATGTCACCAGTGTGACATCAGGTACGAGTATCTATCTTTCATAGAAAAATAGAAGGGAATGCATCGTGGAGTTTGAGTTTGCTATATCGATTTTACAGTCTTTCAATGACAGCTATCCTTGCAATAAATGTGCACATCTAGAACCTGGAACGATATAAAATTACAGAATGGGTAACCACATCATCAATCAAATCACTTTTTTCTGTTATTATGGTTTAAAGTGGTACTTGAAAGAAAACTGAACATTATGCCTGCTCTGTATTTGTTTTGTTGTCTTTCCTGAGTGCTATTTTTTCCTTTGTTTAGACATTCGCAATGTCAAATAGGGATAAAAGGTTACCATTGCATTTTTTCCAAAGTGATGAAGACATACTCCTCCTGGAAATCAGTATTTCAAATTGTGTCATGTTTCACTGGTGAGGAAAAGCAGTAATAACTCGAAACAATCAGTCTGCTAGAATAAAAAAAAGTTTCTTTTTGAGATTTTCCAATATCGCATCCAAGATGGTCACCTAATCCTTCTCAATGCCTATTGATCTTTCATTATGTATCCTAAAAAAGTTCCCATTGGTTTTTAGCAGTGATTACTTATCAAAGGTTTACTACAATATGTTTATTGGGAAGGTAAGGTTCTCTGAATGGTATCCAAAATGGCTGCCATCCAGAATGGCTGCCATCCAGACCATTAGAAATGCTCAATACACCTTCATAATCCATCAGAGTCATGAATGATATTTCGTAGTATCAAGTGTGCCTTACAACATTGTAAAGGTTAACAACTGTCTGTCAAGTGGGAAAGCTTAATTTCCGAAATGATTTCGAAGATGGTCGGTATTCGAATCTTTGGAATAATCAATTACTTATTGATCATTTATAGTAGACAAGGTTTCGAATTGTTTCCTTCAGCATCAGGTGTGATTGATAAACTAGCTCAGAGGAAGAATTAAAATATCTTGGATCCTATTTTGAAAATTAAGTAGTCATGGTACTATGGTAGACCTGTATTATCTCATCAAGCACACGTGACATTACGCAATACTGTTCGGAATCCTTGTTTAAGATGGATAATGAAAGAGTAATGAGCATCTTTTAGGATACTGCTGGTGTCCACATTGGGCACCATCTTTAAAATCATACCATTCCAGTAGTCAAATTGTAATAAGCTAATATGCTATCTAGGACTCGTTACTATTAAAAACATTGGGAAGACTTATTTAAGTTAAATAATGAAAGAGAAGTTGGAATTGACAAGTATTTGACGGCATTTTGAAAAGGCCCAAAGAAGAAACTTCGGGACTTTCGATATGTTATCAGCTTACTTGCATTTGTTTACGAGTCAAATGATACTGTTGCAGGATTCAATGTTGAAATAACACAGTGGAAGTCACAATAATCAATTGAGTCAACTTTTCCGTTATGATAACTTTTGAAAAATTGCACATTGATCTTGGCCTGTATTCACTTGGCTTCTATTTAGGTCCTAATTCTAATCCATAACTGTTCGTGATTAAACTTAAATTTCAGTTGCTAAATATATACTAATGTGGAGACTACTTGGTGATTGAATCAGATACTTTTCTTTCTTTGGGGTTCCAGCTCAAGTGGAAACCATGTTTTTCAAAGCTGATTTTAATTGAAAATCCATTTCCTCTTTGGCAGATTGGTGCAACACATACTTTTATCAGGATGGTTTGTTTGCTCTTTTGTTTGGATATACAAGCGGCTTCAATTACATTGGTCCATTTCCTTTTCTTTTTTTTTTTTTTTTCAAAAAAGGTAATCACGATTTTGAACCCATCTACAGTTGAGACAGTTAAATCAACAATTCTTCATCTAATTCTTTCCGTAATTTGTATCCAACCTTGGCGACACAACTTTCCTCGTCCAACTTGAGGATTGGAGTCTCCCATACTGATGTTGAAGCGTTGTTTTTGGTATCTTGAGTAAGGACATTGTCGTAGAAGCTGTGCACTTCTTCTTCAATTGACTGTGAAATGGGACTGAGGACTTTGAGGGCTTTCTGTTCCGTGAACTGTTCTGTGACACTGGCTATGCGATCTGAAATAGTTTTGCACACCATATCCTCTGTTTAATAACTAGTAGTGTGAGTAGAAACAATAGATATCTTTCATATATCCTGGAAAGTAAAGATTTTATATAATTTCATACATGATACTGTCAAATATATCTTATTGATTATTAATAAATATTTTGTATTTTGAACATTGATTGGGAATCGTGCAAAAGTATTGTTATGCTAATCTGCTACCTGGTAGGAGTAGATATACAGTTTCAAAATTTCTGTGATAAAGCCTGAATTTTGAATTCCGTGGAAGCTAGTACTGCCTTATTTGGAAGCTTTTTGCTACACAATCTTCCTTCTTTCATATCATCCTTTTTAGCCCAATGTCATCCAAAACTTACCACATATCAATATCATTGTCAAATTCAGAACGAAAATTCGAAGAGAAGCTGCTGTGAATTCAACAGTTGGTTGAAGTCACAATAACAACATCCAGAATACAAAAATGAAAACAACACGTGAAAACAAAAGTTGAATAGAAGATGTGGGAGGGAAATGAAAGGTTTGATTTGGCCAAAAGTAGAAAATGTTATACGGAATGGACCCTAATTTTATATTTAGAACTTTTACTACTGCCCAAGTAAGTAATAGCTGTGTCCACACAGCCCAGCCTCCGTTGCTAAATCAGCGTGTCCAACCCTCCCAACCCCTTCTGACGACCTATACAACCGCTTCTGGTGCCTTTCTCTATCTAATCTGAAAGAAACACCGATTAACCTATTGTTTTAAGAGTCAACCAATGAGAAAAAAAATCTACTTCTAAAGTCTACGCTGGGTGGCCAGCTGATCTCAAAACCAGTTCTTGCTAAAAGTCATCATCATCATCAGTCTTTTAACGTCGGTTATTGGACGTAGACCTTCCCCAAGATCCGCCATATTTCTCTATCTTGGGCGTTGCAAAGCCAGTATTTTCCAGATTTGTCAAGTACATCACTCCATCTTGTTATTTGTCGGCCTCGGTTTCACATGTGGTCTCTAAAAGTATAGGTCCCCTTTTCTTTTGTTTGATATGCCAACACATTTTTCACTACTTTATCTGTGGTTGAATTAGGAACTATTTCATGTGAATCATCATACGTATTATAGATATCAACTTTAAGTAACGCTTGCATTGATTCCTGACAACAGACGGCAGTTTTCTCCACTTTTGTACACTCAATATACATATTTAGTGCTGAAAATTGTTTAGATGCACTTGCTTTTTAATCTTTAATTTTTTTCCAGGCTAAAATTGTTCAATTTTTTCTCTGAATCAAACGAATGAAAAGACATTGAACCGTAGAGTAGAATCAAAGAAGTCAGTGCGTACAGATGCAAAAAACTTCAAATTTTTATTACTGATTGCTATATCACTATATGAGTGGATAGCTGGGGTGAACAACGTTTTGACGTATTTCCCGAACTAACAATATCCATCAAATATTAGATTTTTTTATACACAACTAGTACTCCATATTCATCAAGCGTTCTGCTTTCGAAGCAAGAATCGTAGGAGAGTACAATAAGGGTCTTCTATCAAGAGGCCGATATAGTTGCACATTTCCCAAAGTCAAGATTCAGAATTCTAATCTTCTACAAAGGCAAGACCCTATCACATAGATGGATAAAGGCTACACCCTCACACAGCCTTCATCCCCTCAAGTTGATTTCTAATCGTTTGCTGCGATTAACCACTTGGCTGAACATTAGTAATTAACAACCATAATGTGGTCTGACTGCAACGCTTAGGATCAAAAAGGGGAAAGACACAGGTGGACATGACCTGAGAAGAATGTGGTTCTCTTGGGCTGCTGAGTTACCAGAAAAGTGACTAATCATAGGAAAAGATCAAATTACTGATATCAAGTCGTTTTTGTTTTTTTTGTAAGGGAATATTTGTCAGCAGCAGTCAAACATTCAGAATGGACTGGTCGTTATGTCTCACTCGATGACTGGTAGGAAAACGGCAGGGTTGGAATGCTACGCATGTGGGGGTTCCGGTTTATTTTTTACGTGCGGACAAAGGCCATAAATACTAAAGCCGGACCATTTTAACCGTGAAACTGAGAAGCAAAATGAAAGGATGTAAGTGGCTCCCTATTGACTTTTTTTTAATGCCATACAAATGGACTATTCTGTTGAATTTTGTAGCTGTGTTTTGTTACAGTTGTATTGAACATGGTTCAATTACTCTATTGATATTCGTTCCTTACAAATTATACTGTTTTCTTTACCTTGTTGATTGTGCGTTGTTTTTTTTTTTTCATAAGATCCATACAACCAAAAACTGAACAATTTCAGTCACTATTTTGACCTCTCTCTGTTTACTTCCATACCTTGACCATATTGGTTTTCGATGAACGACATACGTCCGAATAACCTTAAGTGTTGATGCATTAACACGATACTAATTTAAGATTCATCAATGCCCAACGAATCATCATGAAGGAGAAAAGAAAACAACCATAACTTTCTATAAATATTTGAGAGGCTTGACTGAGTTGGATATAATTCAATAATAGTACGGCATACAGTGAAAATAGAATTGAAGCAATGACTTGTGAATTTAAAACGGTAATAAAATTTCTCCAGTCGGTGGACAAATTATCAGTTTCTGTACCTGAAATTTATTTGGTTTAAATTTTAAGTTGGCTTCAGTTGGAATTCCCAACTCTTGAATAGTGAGTTTGAACTTTTTTGGTGCTTACCTGTATCTTATAATCAACACTTTAAGGGTAGAATGGCGCAAGTTTTCTTTTTTTTCTGACTCAATTGCTCACAATTACAGAGTATCAAATAACCAAACTTACAAAGTACCAACTAGCCTAAAAACACATAGCTTTTTTTTCAGATTTTTTTCCAAGGAAAAGCATCTTAGATATAACATATAAACTGTTTATTGCCACTCAAACATAAAGTACGCTATTATCAACCGCACAGTACGGCATGTACTGAGTATTAGTTTGTCAAAAGGAAAAAAAAAGTTACTTACACGGGTGGGAAAAAAGTTCAAGTGAAACTTTAAATGCTGCAGCAAATAAGATTCAAACCGGGTAGAAAAAAGCCGAAATTGCCATAAGTGGTACAATCGGCAGATGGAAACAAAAATTAAAGCAAATTATTCAACTGGCCCCTATACACAACTAGCTTCGGTATCCCCATTTGCAGGTATATAAATGATAAATATAAAGGTATGGATTAATGATTGATCCACCAGTTCAAGAGAAATTGCTCCTTTCAACGTTTCGCTCATTGTGAGCTTTGTCAGGGAAAAGAGTATGTCAAGTAACCAAGTGTGTGCATTTGTACATATATATATATATATATATATATATATATATATATATATATGTGTGTGTGTGTGTGTGTGTGTGTGTGTGTGTGGACTGTTGGTTTTTGGTAGTTACAGGAGGTTGTTTGTTGGTAAATAATGTTTGTTGTAAGCTAAATGGTGATATGAGTCATGACATCAGCATGAACTTTGCAATGAAATCTATGTCACGCCCTTGGGGGAAATAGCCGCAGGGCTTTTTGTCATTAATGCATATTAAATAGCCAGGTGTTAGTTCAACGTAGTTTAGTATGAGGTTAAGTTAGAATTCAATTTATGCGAGAACTTATGTCGAAGGAGGGGAGGAATTTGTTTCTGCGAGCGGTGAATATTCGTTGGTTAAGGAGTATTTGAGAATGAAATTCAGGAATATGAAGGCTGGGTGTTCATATAGTTGGTCTGTGCGTTTGTGGAGGGTCATAACACACATACTACCACTATTCATTCTACACACATGATCAATCAGCAAACAACCTCTCCTACCCACCATCCCATTCGTTCAATTAATTATGTTTAATTACAATAATTGTTAGTCACCGAGCGACGTATATCAATATTCAAACAACAGTGAATTGAATTAAAACAAGTTGTTTCTTTCTGGCTAGCTTGGAGAAAAAGCACCACTGATTGAATTATCTTGCTCGTTAATAACAGCTGGATTCCGAGCAATTAGCAAGTTTAATATCAGAGAAATGCTGATAAGAATGACATAATCTCCACTTTAGCAAAGCTGTAATCTCCCAATGAAAATGCTGCGTGCATTTGCATAATTGCTCTATCGCCAAGAGTAGCAATAATTTGACTGAGAAACTTTACACTTGATCTGAAGTACCACGAACTGAGTCTTCATGAAAAAAAGATACTATAAATTTATATTATTTAGCGAATGACTGTCTGCCCGTCTGTATGTGTTTGCCTAGCACAGAAACGCCCACAGCTGTAACCCATGAAGTTCTACGTGTGTACTTATGTGTACCCTGGTAAGGCCTTTCTGTGAAGTCGTGCCCAAAAATCAGCCAAATATCATGTTGTTTTTTGGAGGGTTTTATTCGGGTATTGGTTCGATGTCCAATGTCAATCCATCCTGAAATGGACCTATTTTTTGTTGCCACGGTTTGCAACGTTACCAGTACCCGTATGCATTGTTTTAAAAAAAAATATGTGAGTGCTAGAGGTGCGTGTAAGAATGAGAGAGAGAGAAAGAGAGAGAGAGAGAGAGAGAGAGAGAGAGAGAGAGAGAGAGAGAGAGAGAGAAAGAGGTTGGGTACAGAGGAAGAAGGGAAAAGACAGAAAGAGTTAAAAGTAGATAAAATAAGACGTAAACGGAATTTTTCACCGGAATCGACTGCTAGAAAAAAAGTAAAATAAATATTATGTTATCATACCGAACAGCAAAAAGGAATGCATCATGTTTAAAAAAAATAACAATGAATTTTAATGATCCTTGAGCGAAAGTATGCGAAAAATAATGAAAAAATATATCCTTTGTTGTCGTTTCAACTAACGTTCATTTTGAATTGATTTTACAGTTTGCAATGTTGTCATGAATATTGATAACTACACTAGCTATTTACTTTAACGTTTCATTTAATTCGAAATGATATCATATACGGCAATATCTGTTTCGCTGGAATAATCCTATCAGAAATATTGGTCGTCCAACAAAGAATATAAAGCCAAATCATATCATATTGTCATATCGATATGAGTACATTTTTTCTAGCGTGAACTGATGATACAAAATACCAAGAGAACAAAACTGACAGGAATCCTTTTTTTTCAGATTTGATTTAATCATCAGTATCCTTGCAAAAACCACATAAATGGAATAAGAAAACAGTAATTTTTTCAAGCAAGCTGTTTTTTTCCGATCTCTCTTTCCGAAATCTTATTACATATTTCTGAATACTTTTATTCTTCTATAAAAATGTCACGAAACCTCGATGTGGCATGATGCTACAGGAAAAAAAATTATTGCAAATCGTATATACAAGTAATAACATACAACCGTCGCCTAGGTATCATTGTATCAGTAGAGAAGTGAATAATTTCGTTATTTAAGTTTGTGGCAACTCCTCCTTTAAGACTTAATAATATATCTACACGGACAGGCTTGCTCGGAAAGACGGGAATATGTGACAAAAGCATTTGTCTGTCAGTATTTAATCCGAGACATGGAACCCAACCAAAAGATTAACCCTCAAACTGAAAACCATGCAACATAAATGTCAAAGAGGCAAGCACATTATCACATCAAAATAATCTAAGGAAGAAAACCATTGAAAAACTAAAAAGGCAACAGCTGGCCTTGTTGCAAGAATGGCAGAGATCTGCTTGGTATCTTAGGCTATAACGTGGACCCCCAGAGATCACTAGTGAAATCCTTACTAATAGAATATGAGATTGTGAGACAGACAACGCAAGTTTAGCAATTATTGGCTTTGCAACACCCTTGAAAGAGAGAGGTCTAGGGGATCCTTGCGTAGGTCTATGGACGGATGATAAAAGATATATTCAGAAGCATATACTACTTTTTTTCGGAGTTAATCAGACGTAAAAAAAAATACGCCACACATATCACCTATGAATTATTTGCTTTATTTCCTCAATGAGAAAACAAATGAGTTACTTCCTTTGAATGTGACGGTAAGCATAATGCAAAATAAAAATTAAAAAGATGGAATGAATATTTTTATATTCAAATAAAAGTACATTTGTATCATAATTACAATGACTGTCAGTTTATATTGTTCCTATGGGCTTTTTCTCACCATCACTCCTACAGTACCCAATCTCAGCTCTCAATTGGTAGATAGATAGATAGATAGATAGATAGATTGATGTGGGAAATGAATTCCAGTTATGTCAACTCAGTTGAAACTCAGAACATGTATTTAGATTTTCTGAATAAGCTCTCAAAGTTTGGCCATTTTCACATTTTTTAAAAAAAGGTATGAAATTGCTAAGATGGTTAGTATATACCATAACATTAATATTCAGATTGGTAGGGAATTTTTCTTTGTGGACAATGAGAGGTCCTCTTCGAGATGATTGCCAGTCGAACAAGTGTAATGTTTACATGTGTTGATCAAACAGCATAGAAAAACACTGGTGACACTCAAACTCTTGAAATCATCAAAAGCAAGAAAATGCATTCAGGCTAAAGTCAAAATAATCTTAAAATACATAATTTTGCAAATACATTTCGATCATGTTACAAGTAATATATCACTGAATTATCAAATTATTTGTACTACAGATGTGAAAAAAATGTTGCTAGTTTTTACAACAATTTACGGATTGGAATTAATAACATCATTCAGAATAATTTCTTATACTTATCATATAATGTTTTTATGCAATGAAAACGACTTATCCAAGGATTTCATTCTTTTATCGACGATTTTTCTGTTATCAGATGTGCCCAATAACAAAATAAAGGTTTATCTCAGCCTGATAACTGGAAAGGTATATTTTTCCATGATGCCATCCAAGACAGCCGGTTAATCTGTAAAATGTATATAAGCTGTTCAATATTCACTCACAACACGTTTTTCTAACGGTTTCACATAGAAGTAAGTGTCCAGGATGACCGAAGAATAATTTGAATTCCCTTCATTATCACTACTAAGAAGGTTTTTCTAAGGTTTCTTCTAGTTCAAAGTGAGCTTGATAATATATCAAAGTCCAACCACAGGCAGACCGTATAGTATTAAGTGCACCTTCTAGCATACGAATTTTATCATAGTCTGGCCGCTGGGAGGGCATAATTTCCAAGATGGCGTCCAAGTTGACTGGTGCGTTATCTGATTCTATGATAGAATCCACTCCTACTCCTAGAAAACAACTACAGAGTGTATTTTGACAGACTTTTCGACGGTAGCTTCAGTATCAGGTGTATTAAATGACTTAGCAAATGTTTATAACAATCACTGGAAATGTATAAATCGCAAGATAGCGCGAAAGATAGCCTTCAAACCTGAAGAATGCTAGTAACCCATTTATTAGTCATCCTAAAAGGTTTTTTTCTTACAGTGTCTTGTAGTATTAAGTGTGTCCGATAGCATCTCAAGTTCTGCTTGAATGTGATATCTGGACTCGTAAAAGACAGCCATCAAATATTTTGAATGACAATCGTTCGATCATTTTTAACCCCAGACTATTTTCTTATTGTGTAAATAATGTTTGATACCATATCCAAGTCTAGACACAAGAGAAACACGATATCAAAGATGATTTCCATGTTGACAGAAACCTTATTCAGCTTTATGAGAAAAGATTTATGGAAAAAAAAATACCCAAACGGTCAACCACTGACTGACCAGAGGAAACGTGTGATTTTCAAGATTGCTTCCAAGATGGACAGTGGACCTTTGATATATGCATTATTTGTATATTGTAAACCTTAAGATATCTTCCCACAGATTCTTGTATCCTCAAAGATGCTTGGTGATATGGGACCTGCATGATTTTTAAAAATGGCTTCTAAAATAGGTGCCAAATCTCCAGAATGCTCATTACACGTTCATTATTCATTTTGTGACTGGTAGTTTTAGTGCCAAATCCAATGCTTTGTCGATGTTGGGAATTCAATTAGCATATATAAATTATGATAAAATTATTACAATTGCAAGAACACTTGATAATTTCATATCTAAGAGATGAAATGAATGAATCCCAGAGGGAAAAGATATTACAGTTGTTGGGATACAATTTCACTACATAAGGAAAAGACAAAAAATCACAGAAACAGGAGATCATTCAAAACAGTGATATGGAGTCTGGTCAGAATTTCACAAGCTTGATTCTACCCTTCTGTTCCTTTCTGACTCCTTATTACCATCGTGACAAGGAAAACGAACACTGCATTGGAGAATTCGGATACAATTCGAAGAAAACGGTGACATAAAAACAGACGGAGATAGAATTGTCAAATGTGCTCAAGAATTCTACCAAGAACTCAACTCTCCAAGATATGGGCAACTAAGCAATGACCAAGATACGCAAGACGCTGACAATGAGTGCGAAGACTTCCCAGAAGTTACACCATGGGAGGTAAAACAACCTATGAAACGACCAAAAGAAGGAAAGGCACGTAGACTAGATGACATTACCATCGATCTATTCAAAAAGGCCGATAGCGTCTACAAAAAGCTAGCTAATCCGTTCAACTTGTATCTAAGATAGAGTCAAGTCCCAGAAAAATGAAACACGACCATCATATTACTTCTATATAAAAAAATGAAACCCAAAGACCTCAACAACTATAGGCTTATAAGCCTACTCAACAGCATTTATAAACTGTTTAAAAAAATCATCACCAGCAAGATCACTAAAACACTAAATGAAAACCAACCACGGGAATAGGCTGGATTTAGAAGCTACTCGACCATGGACCATCTTCATTCAGTAAATCAGCAGAAAGAGAAAGCAGCAAAATACAAAATGTCCCTCGCTGTAGACTTAATTGACTTCAAGACCCTATGTACGTCAGGGTACTGCAACATTCATACAATCACAGTATCTTCTTCATCAGGTTTCATAAAGGCTCTGAACCCTTCCAACTCCAGAAAGGAGTAAGACAATGAGATACCTAAACTCACCTAAACTCTTCACAGCCTGCCTCGAGATGATCTTCCGAAACCTGGACTGGAAAAACAGAGAAATCAAAATAGATGGCAAATATTTGAGCAATCTCAGATTTCTATACTACATCGTACTTTTTGTAGAGAACCTTTACGATCTCCAATTAATGCTAGATGAACTAGACGAAGAAAGCAAACGAGTTGGCTTACACATAAAACAAAAGTCATGTGCGACAATCACGTCAAGAATAAGGACATGCCTGCCAAAATTGAAGAAGCAAAACTAGGGATATTAGACCACTATATCTACTTAGGACAGTGAATATCTATAAAATCCACAAAAGGAGAAGAAATCAAGCAGAGAATCACCTAAGAATGGCAAGCTTTCGGCAAAGCAAGCTCAACTTTCAAAAACAAGCTGATCCCAATCATCCTGAAAAGAAGAGTATACGAGCAATGCATCCTCCTGATAGTTACTAATGGAGATGAAATATGGAATCTAACAAAGAGACAAACCCACAAACTGATAAGTATGCAACTTGGGCATGAGATAATCATGCTCAACCTCACATGGAGAGATCACAAGAAAGCACAATATATCAGAAAGAAAACGGGGGTCAGAGACAACATAGAATCCACGAGAAAAAATTAATGGCAACGTCACGACTCACAACATTGATACCCAAAGATCACATGCAGAACTGAGGCCGACAATATACAAGATGGAGAGATGAACTGGACAAATTTACAAAATACTCGCCCTGCTACGCCCATGATAGAGAAATGTGGCGGATCCTGTGGAAAGTCTATGTTCAACGACGGACGTTAAAAGTTTGATGATGATGATAATGCTGATGATGATGATTGATATCGTTGAATTTTTTTTTCGTGATCAATATTACAAGATGGAAAATGCCTGATGAGGACACATAATTGTCCATGCAGTTTGACCATGTCCCTTATAAACAATTTTTTTTATAAAAAAACAAAACACTGATACCCTGATGAAATCGCTGGAATATATTTCTCATTTTTTTCTGTATACTAATAAGTTGTACACTGATATGTCTAAGGTCTTCAGAGACACTTTCTAGTGGTTATATTTAACTGCATTTGATCTCTTTACTCTGTTCGTGTTGATTCAAGTTTGGATTTCATATAATTTCCGGTAGGAAAATTATGTTTGACGAACCGGCCTTGCGTGGTATGTGCACTGACCGGCTGTTATTTTTTACACTTAATATCTAGATTTTTTTTTTGCGTGTGTGCATTTTCTAGCGTGGTTTGATGTCATCAAAGGACATTTTAAATGGTGATGAATCAAATCTATTCATCCGAAGTCCAAGGATTTTTGCGTGTTTACATTCGAAAGTGTCAGACTTTCGAGTTTGCAAGTTTCCTAGAGTGATAACATCTCATCTGGCAAATATAACGAAGTAATTTCGATATTTATGGCTTGACCAAAAGCGAGTGAGATTATTTGTTTAGTCGAACTGCGCATGCATTGACACCCACGCCCTGCTTAGTGTTTCAGACTCAAGCATTAGCATGTCAATCGACCCGACAGAAGATACCAATATAACAATGTTTAGATATTCAGACGAGCAGACTGCGAACGGATTGCCAGTTGTCACAATCTTTCTGTTTTTTTCTCGCCAGGAAAACTGAAACGACGGGTTTTTCAACGATCCTGATTATTTTCTTTCGACTCCATCATGTTCAACTCACTTTGCATTATGCAAAAAGTGCTATTTTCACCTACGATAATCATCTTTCTCTGCAGTTCTATCTAACCCCAGGGAATCACCGTGGAAAAAAAAGCAATACTAATTTGTATACTAGAGATCTTAAATATCTATAGGACATCTCGGGTGCAAACGTGAGAATTTTACATTTTCAGTGGTTTTAACTGCTGTAGACTTTAGATATACCATTAAATACACCTGATATGACAATAAAAGAGACCGTTGAGATACCTTTCATTGGGATTTTCTGGATTTATACATCGAAAAAACTTGTCTTCAGTGACTATTGAGCGATTGACTGGTATTTTAAAGGTTTGGTGCCCTCGATTCTATATTCAAAGTTATATATTTTTTACAGTTATGACTATTGTAAATCTTTAGTATAAAATTTAGCACGCCTGGTACTACGATTAAAAAAATCCATCGGGATATGTTCGGTTATAATTTTCTAAGGGGTAGCGGTTTTTTTTGTTTTTTTTTGTACTGATCGAATCATTCAAAATCACTGGTTGTAAATCCAGATGGAGACTGAATTTCCAGAGAATGGTAAATAAATAACAATCATGTCAGATTCTTAGCCGAAAAATTGTAGATATTGATTTTGAAATAATCAGTTCTACGATGAATTTTTTGATTTTTTTTTTCTTGACAGATTTTCTCTTTTCTATCAAGAAACAAGAGAAAAATTTGGAATGACTTTTTGAAATTTTATATATGTTTTAAGTTAAGGTGTGTAAGATTCCTTTAAAGCTGCGTAAAAAACATCAAAGCACATACTTAATGTCTTTTTATAATCTTTTTATGATGACTGATAAATAAAAAAAAAGATTTAGTTTGATCGAAACAGCGATAACTACACGAAAACTAAAGAAAAAGCTGTCAAATATCTGATAGAAACGTTTTTCTTCCAATTCAAAAGACATTACTGCAAGAAAATGAATCAGTTTTGAGAAAAATAACTCAGTAAGTTTCATATCAGACATTATAACATTATTTGCATTTTAAGATATAATAAGATACATCTAAGGAATCTGCAAGAGAATTTGATTAATTAGTCGAGTATGGCAAGCCAATGTTCAGGAGGCAAGAAAATGTATTATAATTCTGAAGCTGAGGTTGAAAAAATACTTTATGATATGATGCCCATGCAGCCATGAATGAAGAAAAAAACAAACCAGAAATTGAAATAAAAACAAAACCATTTTGCCAAGCATGCGCACTTGGATCAACTAGGTACGTTTGCAAAATCTGAAAACTTCTAGATCATGGAAAAAAGACGAAACAAAAGGATGGATAAAACTTTTGCTTGACGACACCGCCTGCATCGTTGATATATAAAAAGATATTGTAACATATTAGCAATATGAAGGCAAAGAAAGTAGGTTGATTAAAAACAGAAGATGGCTTTGAACAAAGGGTAGTAAGTAATCACACTCACCCATCTGATGCCTTCACAACCCGACAATGAAAACTGTACAGAGAACCAAAGAAATAGCTCAGTGGTCATAGGAATAGGCATCCAATATCATACAAAATTGCTCCAGTGATAGCCAACTTGGTACAGCATGTGCTCTCCCTAAGTAAAAATCTTTAGCCAGAAATATGCATAGACAAGGAGGAGTTTCCACCTACAGAAATCAATTAGAGGTGAAAGCTTTGTTAAAGCCTGTCAAAACATCGCCAGGAAATACACAGCTTCTTGCTTTCTAAGACCATTGCCTGGATGATGGATGTTTCAATTTTGCACCATTTGACTTTTTATTATATAGAATCCATGTTATGCTGAATGAGAGTCTAAAGTCCTCTTTGTATACTGCTCTTGATTCTTAGCACTATTAAGCAAGTGTCGCTAGACCTCAATTAGCTTTGGTCATTGTGAGCTTTCAATAGTATCACAACATGTTTCCCGAATACAAAGATTTATAGATGTCTGTTCCACTTCGGGTCATGATAGTGGGGACAAATAAAGGGCTTAAGTTTACAAAGATAGTCCAATATTCTGGAGAATGTACTTACTGTCAAATTTGTCTAGGCTTCAACATTTGTTCGAGTCAGTTACGTAGCGGAAACTTTCATTAAATTCGTTTAATCACCGAAGAGTTAGATAAAATTTTATCAGAGTTGACATGAATTCTCATGGAAGTTGCAGAGGACCAGAATTTGAACTCAGAATGTGGAATACATACGAGAAAAACATAGAAAGACTTGCATGGACAGCAAACTCTCTAAAATGATACAGAGGATTTGACCAAAGAATGGCAATCACCCATCCAAATAACTGCCATTTGGTTTCAGAACCCAGAAATTGAACAGTCAGGTTAATTGTAGATAATTGAGCAGTTAGCATCATGAGAATACCGATGATGAAGTAATACTTATTAAACGCAAGATTGGAGTTTATTATTGAAAAATATTGAGAATATCCAAGAATCAATATCTTAAGAGCAATCGCTGACAACCTTTAACGATTGGAGAACAGATAATTTTATACTGTTTCTTTAAAATGCAGCAATGACTTATAATTAGTACGTTTTATTCCTTTGCATAAGAGCAATAAAGATATTTCTGTCACACAATGATGCTATTCATTTTCCGTTCTTATTGTTTGCTTTTTAGAAAAGATTATGAAGGAATAAAAGATAAACAAAAACGTTAAATAAAAACAATAAAAATGATAGACAGAATTAGAAAAGCTATATATCCATTCGACCAAAGGTCCATTCGACCGAATATCCGTTTGATGATGTCCTGCCATTAGATGAGTTCGGTAATGAATAATGTGACTGGTTCACTTCGTAAGTGCACGTAGTTAAAGACGCAGATGTATATCAATCTATTAGCACAATAAAGACTTGGTCGATACAGTAGGAAGCCATAACAGCTCTGAAGAAACTGAAGCTTGTCAAAATGTTTAATGTATATCCCAAACAGAAATTCTGCTAATGGTTCCGGAAAAGAAACCGAGAAAATTGAATGACTACATTTTTCTAAAACATTATCGTTGCAAGGTAGATATTCATAGATCTTTACTGAACAAAATTTGATTTGGTTAATTGCACAGGGCAGCCGCTGAAGCTTGAACTTGATTATCATAAATAATGATTAGCTAGATTATCTCGCTACCAATGACCCCGAGGGAAGGACTTGTATTATATTGTGATACCATATATGTATAAAAAATGTCCGGTACTACTACTAATGATTCTATCCGGAAGCACCGTCAATAAATCAAGGGTAAGAAACAAACTAATAGTTTTCGGGACTTTAATGCGTCTTAATAATTTTATTTACACATTTGCAATGCTTCCTCTACTAAATGAAATATGTAAGACTAGGTTATTTGCCATGGATATGAAAAGTGAAGTATATTTGTCTACATTTTTAATGTTTATTATCCTCATCTTGTTATCGTTGTTCTTTTATCAAAGTGTATATGATGTTTATATATTTAGTACATTGCGATAAGAAGCATGCATTTTTTGAAAGAGACTACCACCAGATTAGAAATAGCATATCTTATCATTAGGAACCTATCCAACATGGTTGATACCTTTTCTATTAGGTACAGTGACCAACACAGCTACATACCGTGATTTTAGAATTGAAAGTGTCCTGAAAGTTAAAAAGCAAGAATAATGAAGAATATTTTTTCAAATTGTTATCTTTCAGAATAGATTCAGGAACGGCATAAAACTGAAGAGCTATAGTAAATGTAGTAACCGATTTATTTGTGCCTTTCCCTCCCCTGCGGCTGTTTGGCTCAATGGGAACTGCAGCTCAACGTTGGAGCAGCCGACCTATCGGTCGACGGTTAGATTCCTGTGGCAAATTCTTTGGATCATTATATATATATATATATATATATATATATATATATATATATATATATATAATTATATATATATATATATATATAATTATATATATGATTATATATATATATATATATATATATATATAATTATATATATATATATAATTATATATATATATATATATATATATATATATATATATATATATATATATATATATATATATATATATATATATATATATATTGTCGACGTCCCTCGTTATAGCACATTCGTTCTAGTTTAAGGATTGAGTTCTAGACTAAGTCACTTTTGCTTTTTAAGATCAAATATTATATATAAATCTTCAGGATGTTGAACCTATTCAGTTATTTGGTAACAAGAATATCTCTATATGATTTACAAGTCACAAATACATTAGTCCTGCTTACCTCCTGATTAGTTTTATCATCTGAAAGAATAAATGTACCCTTTTTTTCTTGGATTTCCAATTGTTCTACGTTGGATTCATGCATTTTCATGCCAGCCAAAATGAACTATCGATTAATAATGGAGATAAAAGTACACACTGTCCTCGAAATGAGACCGCCAAATGGTCAGTCAGAAGAGACATGATATTTACAGAATCATATCATGGCTGGAATCATGAACTGACTATAAATAGCAACTCTAACGACCGGAATCAATAATTCCATCGTAGAGATATTGTTCTTTGGTATTGGACGTATGGGAAATGGAGAGCAAATGATGCTCAGATCAATCAAGTTATTTGTCAGTCAAAGAAAACTCAAACAGAAGGCCATTAGAATCGCCATCAACTTCCAGCCAGTTTATGTTAAGTATATTTATTAATGAACACATGAAATCGAAAATAAGTCTCCACCTTGGCATTATACATATATTGGAAATTATAATCATGTAATGTGAAATAAAGACATGAATTTGCCTAATATCTGTTTTATTTCAAGTCATGGAAAGACACAAAATAAGGATCTAACTTACCTGTATATTTACATTCCACTATCAGAAAAGGGGAAAGTAAGCAAATAGTTTTGCATTATTCACACAAAAGTTAATTCTATTGTTCCCATCTTTGAAATGGAGAAATATTCCGGACGAAATGATGGTCAGATTCAACCAAAGCAGAAATTACGCAGTAAAATAGATTTGTATAATTAGAATGTTCTGCTACATCTTAACTGGAAGAATTTCATATTCAGCCTAGGCAGATCCAACCGCATAGATTATACATCGTATTTCATTGAAAAAAAACATCAGTCTCTTTATTTTAGCCGAATCATAATGGGAATAAATGTTCAATTGAAATAATTAATGAAATTAGTATCTTGATAAAAATGAGATCATTAGTTTGAAAAGTACTCATATGGTGATTGGTTTTGAACTTTCACAATATCTAAAATGACTACTGCTACTATGAAATATTTCTACTACTACTACGGATTCTTCTTCTTCTTCTTCTTCTTCTTCTTCTTCTTCTTCTATCACTACTACTACTACTATAACTACCCTAGCTGTTGCTGCTGCAGGGTAATTTGAGCATGCAAAACGTCATTTCACATGTAGCTCGCACGGAAGCTGATAGCGTAATGATAACAACATTAGCCTACCTTACGGCTCGTTATCCCTGATTTTTCTTTATATCTCTCTGCTCAATCTATGCACACACGGATACACACGTGCAACCAACTCAACGTATATAACTACCAGGGATTGTTGGGTGTTGCCTTGAGAAAAAATGACTTCAGGTGTAACTGATTGGTTATCATTTATGAGTCTGTAATGAATAATTCCTTGCATATATTACCAAATTATCAAAAAGTTGCCCTTCTCATGAAACACGGGCACAGATTCATCATTGTATTCGATCCACTTCGAGCAGAGCTCAACTTTGTAAATATGGATGCATTTCTTACTCCCACGAATAACTCTATCCAAACAAAAGGCCCGGGTTTGCTGATATTTCCGGTAATCCATGTTGCTTGTGGTCTTCTACGGAAGGTAATTTTTGACCCATTTCGGACGTTTGAATTTTTCCAGATATACAATTTGTATTGGAAAAAAATGTCTTTATTGCAAACATGGGAAACCTGCGGTCTAGAGGAACGTCACATGGGGCTTCTTACGGCTTTTTCGGAGAAATTCTGAATCTTTTTTTTCTTTTTTTTTTCATAAGAATAATAATTCACCCCTAATTACTCTCGAAATCAATCTGCAAATGGAAAATAGTCATTAATTCGATGTTTTACATTTAATTCACATTGGAATAACGTTTTATATGATAACCTATTTGAATATGTGATGAAGATTTTTTTGATTGAAAACAAAGTAAAAAATGCGTTCCAGTTGAAAAGTTCATACTTTTAAATGCTGTGTAAGTGTATTTCTATTGGCATTTATCTCCTTCTTGAGAGAAAAATCTTAGTGATACGTATAGAAAAACGATAAAGTCGAATTATTCATTATAAAAGTATTTACGAGGAGCATGAGTAGGTGTTAGACTAACTAAACCAGGATATAGAAAGAGGATTGAACCCACTAACATCGGCCAGCAAGAATCGATTGCTTATCATTGGTTTACGACTTACCCTCAGACACATTTATATTTCATGACATTTGTCAACACAGATTGTCCACCATGCCATCAATAGTGAGAATCCATTGAGAATCTATCCCATTCATGGAGACCATTAGTTTTAGATTGCTGATCAGTGCTATACATTGCGTATCTTGAATCATATTCTCTTATGATCTGTTCGTTGAACCCAATTGAAAAAATTACAGATAGATTAGGATGGATATTTTTATTTTCTTGATGTTTTTGAGGAAAAAAAAATCACTGAATTCATTTACTGGCATAGTCTAAAACAGAGGATAGCAATTGTTTTCTCGCAAAAACTTTAAATGACACGACCCCATGTCTTGGTCTACTGTTACAGGTAGTGAACCATGGAAATCACGTTTTTCTCATTAACACGGTATGAATCGATATCCGATGAGAATCGAACCCACTATCAACAGCCAACAACATTTTTCCTGATCTTTATTTCCATATAGTTACTTATATGGTTTGGTATCAGAGCACTGAAAAAGCCCAGCAAGATTAACTTGCTGATCATCGCCACACGTCTAAATCCAGTTTTATTCATATCATTTATCAATATATTAACGTTAGGACATCAATAGTTGGAGAGCTAATCAGGATTCAAAATGATTACAAGAGCCAACAAGATTATCTTGCAGTACATTCTCAAGTAGCTTTCGCCGGTATAATACTGTAGCTAAATAGGGCTTACAAATACACGGTATGCAAAGTGCAGAGGCTAAGGATTTGTCTTCTTGCCCCAAAGCATACCTTACCCAATCTTGGGGAACCTGTGATCCCCAGGCAGCACCTACATTATGTAATGGAAGAGAGGGTTAGGCTTGCACTGACGCCTATGCAACACCAGTTGTGAGTCCTGAAACAATTTTTCAGCTACACATTAATCTGACTTTGTGCCACATCCTGTGTTAGAGAAGCCGGTAGACACTGCTGATCATTGGCTGGATCCATTTCTCATAGAATTATCATTACACTAGAAGTATCAAATCATCATTAGTGAGATATTCAATGAGGATTGAACGCACTTATAACTTCCAGCAATATAGTCTGGAAGTTCATCCAAATTTATACCTGGAAGATTATTCTGACCAAACGATCGCAGATGCTACGTGCTCGACATGGACCGGTGTAGTTTTGCCCATTGAAATTCAAGTTCGATCTATAAGTCAAGAGCTCTTCTTCCCTCGCAGCTCTACTGACAAGAATCAAAGATGGTTGTTCCTGTCCTATACATTTACAAGTGGAGTTTTCCACGTTAAACTAACGTAGTGTCGCATCTTATCCTCGTGGAAACTCGAATAAATGGAAGCTTGCTAATCACTGTATCAACATGCACATCCTGAATCATTTTTCTTCGTTGCTCATTAATCTAGAAATTTTGTATAAGACTGTCAGTCGTAGTGTATCTAATCAACTTCAAAACAATTCAGATGGTTTAGCTTGTTAATCATTGTTATATGGCGTGTGACTTATGTTTGGTATGTTCTATCGTCACCCCTAGTGTTCTTTAGTAGAGATTTAATTCACCAGACGAAAAAAAATCAAACATTCAGTGATGGTGGCGATCAGGTCAATCCCTTTCTATATATTTATGTGTCTGTGTGTTTTGGTTATACGCTTCTAGCCATACTGTTGTTTACCAACTAGAAAATTGGCCTTATTACTTCACTAGACTCCTGAAAAAAAGTATTATTTGATTTTGGGGAAAAACTGGCTCTTTTGCCCGAGGAGAGACAACGGGAACATTGAAAGCAACTAGATTCATCGTGTTTTTGTTTTTTTCAATGTTGTTCAATGGAACACTCCAGCGATGCCCTAAGTGTGATTATTCTGACAATATTCATTCTCAAAAAAAAAATTCTTTTTACATGTCTTCGGATTCTGACACTGCAGTTGTTCAGTTATGGACATTGACGGCTATTATTATCTTTTTGAATAGCGATAAAATATTTAGTTCTCTCAGTGATATTGTAATTAATGCGATGTACGTTAATATAAAACAACTCGTAATGGAAATGAATATACTCAGAAGGTGAGCTTCAAAAATTACGTTTCAGAAATTGAAAGATGCAAAGGAAATGAAAAGCGACTTTTTGAATCAATACTACATCAAGCACAGTAAGAAATGAAGCACGTCATAAAGAGGCCTATTTACAGGGAAAAACTGAAAGTTATTTAATGATGCAGATATTTTGAATGAATGCATAATTAAAAGCGTAGGATGCTTACATCATGATAAGGTTAACAAATACAAAGGAATACGTCTCTCAAGAAGAACAAATGCTGATCCACAGCATGAATTAGCTTTCAACGTAAAAAAAATTACTTGACGAAATAATTCAAAAGGAAGTAATCTCGGATTTTCAGACAACATCGTTTTTTTTTCAGTTGAAAACATTCATGATATCCTAATAATGCTAGACAATCTGAATAAAGAAAGTTGGTCTCCACATGACATTAAGTAAAACAAATGCCATCTACAACAAATAAGTTGAACACAGACACATCAATGGAAATTTAAAACGCAGACCCGAAAAAAAGAGATCTCTACGTCTATTTAGGACAATAAATCTCCAAGACATCTTGAAAATCAACAGAAGAATCAGCTTCGAATGGCAAGGTTTTGGTCGAACAAGCTCTACTTAAAAAAATGGATAAAAATTCTTCAGTCCACAAGAAAATGGTATACAACCATCCTTCCGACAGTCACCTATGGAGCTGAAACATGGAACTTAATCAAAAGATTGACTTTCAACAGAGAACCATGCAACGCGTTCAGAGGATAACTGTGCTCAACATCATATGAAGAGATACTATGTAGAGAAGAAACATGACTAAGAAATATGACAGAATCTATCAGAAAACTCAAATAACAATAAGCTGGTGATGTTGCACGGATGTCAGACAACAACTGGATATCACGACCCACGGCGTGGATCGTATGGGAAATTGTGGCCAATAGAATATGAGACGGCGTTCAGATAGAATTGGTTCTGCGACGCCGATGACTGAGATATCTTGGGAATCATAAAGGAGGTCTATGTTCATTAGCTTTGGATGAATCTATTGATGAAGCACCAGTATTATATATATATATATATATATATATATATATATATATATATATTAATTGATCATGTCAATTTATAGCTACTCTCTTTGGGCATATTAAAAGGAAATACTTGTGAAATTGATATTTTCAATAATTTTAAAGATACATGTAATAGAAGTTGGACTAAATCAGTTCCACTTGGTATACTACGATCTATAACTTTTATCTTTCGTTGCCAAAAACGGAGAAGAGGATTTTTGTCCCATTTTTGTGGTGAAAATCAGAGGGAAGGTTTATTTATATCTTTGGGGCCGAACTCAACAGGAATTTTTTTTTCTTTTGGGGGTTAAAAACGAGAGGGAATATTACCTCTCAATTTTTGGAGCAAAATTGAACTGTAACTTTCATTTTTCACCTTCAGGTGTCAAAATAGAGGAATATTCATTTCCTATTCTTAATGTTAAACCATTGAAGAGAGGAATTTTATCTCATTTCTGTGTCCAAAATTGTAATGGAACGTTTATGGTCATTCTCAGGGGTCAAAATCTAGGTTTTTCTTCTCTACACTTTTTGAGGTCGAAATCCAAGGAAATTATTTATAATTTTTGCGGTCAAAATCGGAGGGAAGATTTAATTCTTTACTTTTGAGGTTCAAAACCGAAGCAAAGATTTTTCTTTCAATGTTTGGGAACAAAATCGGAGGTGGTCATTCATTTTTGATTTTGAAAAATTGAAATCCAAATGAATTTTTTCCATCTTTCAGGGGTCAAAATCGGGGATTTTTTTTTCATTTTTATGGGTAAGTATGGTCAAAATTTAGGATAAGATTATCAGCATTTCTTGTGATCAAAATCAAAAGGAATATTATCTTTCAATACTGGGGTCAAATTGAGCAGTGTTTCCTCTTTTAGAAGTCGAAATTTAAGGTTTAGTTGTTTTTTCAATTGTTAGAGTTGAAATCGACGGTGTAATCTCGTTATCCTTTTTTATGTGTCAACATTAAAGGGGAATTTTTTCTCCACTTTTAAGGATCGAAATCGAGGGGGGGTGATTTTTTTATTTTTCTCAGTGGTCAAAATTAAGATGGATTTCATTTTACGGCTCAGAATAAAGTGGGAACTTCTGTTTGATCCCAAGATGAACAAATCGCCTTTTTTCAACTCTTAAGAGTTAACATCGGAAGATAATTCAATCTACTTTTGTCAAAGTCAAATAATTTTTTAAATTTTAATATCAATTTTCCAGTGGTCAAAATCATGGAGGATTTTCTTTTTTCCTTTTGGGGGTCAAAATTGGTTGGAATGTTTTGGCGATTTTTTTTTTTGGGGGGGGGGGTTTTCACATTTTTGGGTTTGAAATCAAATGATAAGCTTTTTCTCATCTTCATTGGTCGAAACCTGATTTGAACTTTCTTTTTTGGCATTAACCCCTTCAATTTTGGCACCCTTTTTTAGATATTGGGTCAACTTACTTTGATATCTCCACCAAATAGCACATTTTTTACCATTAGTTACATATCAGTTTAAACTCTAGCCACTCTACGACTACTGATATTAATTTCTTTTTTCTGCATTAGCTTTCCTTTTTTTCACATTAGTTAGCCCTTATTTACCATCAGAAAAATATGTAAAACTTTAAGAGACAGAGAGGGACAGAGACAGAAGGCAGCTAAATGGATATATAGATAGATAGATAGATTTCTCATCGAGATTATTAAATAATTATTGGCAACGAGTGACTTCAATTTGCAGCAAAAGTTCTTTCACAAATTTAATGAATTAGTTTCAAAATTCTACCAAAAAAAAAAAACCCCTGCTGAATGATTATGTGCAAATGTTGAGCTGGATAGAAAAATAATTGACTTAATTTACATGACTATTTAATTCAATTTCTAAAAATAAAGTTTAGAATTATGAACCATTGCTAATTGCAAAAAAGTTTTTTCCTGTGTAAGGTTTATGCTTTTAACCCCAGGAACCAAGCCATACAGGCAACATTTCAGGTTGGTCAAATACATATGAGAAGTAATATGTATTGCATGATTATTATGGTACCTTTAGAGGTCTTTTATCTCCATTACAGAGTACGAAGCAGGTAATATGTTTTTATTATTTTTACAATTATTTTATTGTGTCAAACCCTGTATCTAGGATTATCTATAATCTTCGTCCTTTGTGCCGGCTAAAATTATTTAATCCTTAATTCATCTTTTTTCCTGATTGAAAAAAAAGCACAATATTCAACTCAGTCGACTCAAAAGATTAGTGTTAAAGCACTTTTCATGATTAACTCTAAAATGATTAAACTGAAAATTAATTTTCTCAGGCACTCAAGCACCATGTGGTTGTAATCACCATCTGTGATGGGAGAATTTCTTTTATTTTTTTCGCTTTTTTATATTCTATCATGAACATGAGATAATTACAAGGTTACAGTGAAAAACCGTGTCGTTAATGCTTTGTATCCAATGTTTCTATGAATGCAAAAAGGGAAAAAAGTTTATTCTGCATGAACATGTCCTCAACCGTATCATTTGACCCTATTTGTCACGGAATGCAAGCAATAAAATGTCCCCGTGTCATCTTTTTTAATTCCCAAATTGGATTCAATACTGATGTTAGTCCAAAAAAAAATTATTTTGGACCTTTGCTGGCGAGATATATGAAATTTTCTCAGAGCATCTGCAGACAAAGTAAATCTGTGCCTGCGTCTCAGCTTTGAAGTAAATTTCCCAAGGTTTCAATCGTAGCGAGAGAACAGGGTTCCCAGCGGCTCAAATCAATTATACTAAAAAAAGGACTTGGCAGATTTTAAAACCGTCAAAACAAACGTGTCTTGATGGTTGGCGCTTAAAAGCGGGGATCAGATCCAGGAAGTATGCAAAAATCACTACTCGGCTTGAAATTGTCAGGGATTGGCACCACATTCCACTGTGTTACCAAAACAGAAGAGAAACTGAATTTTGCGAGTGATTATTAGTGACAGTAGTAGGTTCGATTTGATCAAAATCGATCCAAACAGTTTGTCAAGATATTTGTACATTCTATCTTCGACTGCAAAACATGATGTGTGTATAATTTTACAATAATATACAGAAAATATCTTTTATTCAACGTCTAAAGATTTAAAAAAAAACATAAGACTAGGTGTTATTAGAAAAAATATCAACAGCTTTGTTCGCTTTCGGCAGCTTTTCTATTTGATGTTTTGATAATTTGCAGTTCAGTCTGAAACAATTTTTACAGGATTTTTTTTCATTTTTCTGGATTTGCGAAAAACTGCATCATGAAAAATACGTTGTGTAGTATGAACAGAAATCAAAGTTTTAGGAAATCATGTACGCATTGTAATAATCGAAAGATATTTTACAATCACTGGCCTGTATTTTCCTGAAATTAATGTTTTCCTATCATTAACTGTGTATATATTTTATTAGCATCTACCACGCACATTTTAATGACCTTTCTAGAAAATATTGCAATAATAATTCTTTAAAGCCATAATTGACAATACCACAAAGGCGTAAATTCCAATCAGAGTAAAGTTACAATTCATCTGCCATAATTTTTAAAAATTGGAAATCAATATTTCAAAAAAAAATATATATTTAAATGTAATTGTGTTCTCAACTGAGAGGAATGATTATCTGGGGCTTCTTTTCATAATGAATAATGGTGGTCCATAACAGACAGGCTTTATGTCGGGACTAATATTCATAAACCAATTATCTTTTCTCCTTAGGGATACCTTTTGTTCTTTTGTTATTTTGGAGAACACGTTGTTCGTTGTCTTCATGGAGTCTGCGTAGGTGGAAACGATAATCAAATTCGCAATTATGATCATGCTAATCTTAAAAATAAAAATTAAGTATTGTTTTTAATATACCCCTTGGCATTAACTGCCAAAAATATTCACGTGGAACTGTAATGTAAAATTCTTTTTGGCTTGTTCAAGGCTGTGGATATAACTCAGACATCGTAGAGGAAGGGAAATAACCGAATACGGAAAGTGACCAAATTTATCATGATAAATATTAAATAAACCAGAGTAAAAATAGTTATCTTTATCGTTATTTACTAGCAGAAATTCTGCTCTGCGAGTGAGTTGTCCAGCTAATCCCAGCAGAAGTCCTAGTTGGAACATTTTGCCCTTGTGAGAGACCAAAACTATTTTTAGGAGTACAGTAATTCTATATATCTGGCTACAATACTACGTCGTGGGTACTTGGAGCCCAGCTATAAATAAGAAGAAAAACCTCGAGTAGATTGGTAAATACGTGGAAATAGGAGGAGGAGGAGGATTATTATTATGATGATGATCGATTGATTGATTAATTGATTGATTGATGTTGGCTCTGCCTAGTCATTCTTCTTTCTTTTCCTTTTTTAAATTATCAAGAATTGATAAACGTATATCATGCACCGGGTCTTCATAGTAACCACCAAAATGGTGGACATAGCTTTTACTGTTTTCGAGTTATGCTTATACTGTCGTACAGGCAGACATTTTGTGAACTAAATTAATAGTAAATTACTAAGTAATTGAGAACGCAGCCGAACACAGAAATCTAACGTGATGCTCACACAAATCGATCTCCAACTGAAAAGGGTAAGCGTTGGAATTCTCATCAAAAAAACCTTTCCTAACCATGATCTCAAACTGCCTTTAATACATATTGAATATCCCATTGGGTATATGTTGTGCACTTCTTGAATTTTTTTTTTTTTTTCAACACGGACGGCTTCATATTGGTTGAATTAGAGATGGATGGTATATTTTTAGGCAACGCTGCTGGACATAAACTAAACGGCCAGTTTAGCATTAATTCATGATGAAAATTAACCCTACACTAAAATTTGATCAGGGGGTATAATCGAAAAATTAATTTGCATTGAGTCAGCCAATTGTTTTCAGTTATAACCATATACCTAGCCGTTCTTGATGTTTGTAATGGTAGACAGACAAAGATTTGGTAAACTATAGTGAATAATGCTGTAGATTCAGTTTTTCCCCGAATCATACTTCATCTACCCTTGTTGGTAGATTCTTTGAGATTGTTTCCAATTCTCAGATCATTGTTGAAATTACTGACACGCTCATGTCCCATAACCACTTCCAATCGATGTCAGAGTCTAGATATGTTCATCTTTTTTCGGTTTCACCCCAAGGCCCGCTTGGGGCAATGATGAATAGTATTGTTTTTCTTTATTAAAGCTGTAAGCTCTACAGCCCCGTATGGGATGAATTTCTTGAGAATACAGTGTTTTTAATCATCTCGGACGGATTGTGGTTTGTACTTGTACAATTGATTTGTGTGATCAAAATGTATTTGCTTGCACAGCTTATAAACGTCTTCATCAAGACGTTTGCTTCTTGTATTAATTCCGGGATAGTTTGCTATACTCGCTCAATATATGATAAATTATCACATCATCAACCCATTAATATATATCTGCTCTTCCCCGTGTTTTGTCATTTTTTTACCATTTTTGGGTTAATTAAGATTGAGTGGTTCAGAGCCACAATAACAAGCGATTCGGTTTCTTTCTTCAAGTTCCCTTGGCGTAGCCATCTCGATGTTGTCTAAATCTGCGATCTGAAATGCCCATATAGTTATTTTCGTTACCACGTTTGGATTCTTGATTCTTCAATTACAGGCACATTAATCTCCCAGTTAGTTCTAGTTTCGACTGTTACCGATGTAATCGATATTTCCTTACTATCTCTATCGTAATATCGTAGTTTCATCAACTTCTGAGTTGATGCAATCATCCATATTAATTAGTACTATTCTCATCTTGTTTCTTTTTACAGCCTATCGACCTCATTTCTTGACTTCAACACTTCAAGCTTTGTTTTTTATCTACTCGTTCTGTAGTCTTGGTAATTTAGTACCTCCTTTGTCTAGTTCAAATCGGATCCAATGTATCTCACGATGGAAACCACCAATGTATCCATTCTTTCGAACAAGTTTATGCTCCATATTTTGGTTTCAAGTAATAATCTTATTCTCCTATCGTACTATTTGTCCACTTTTCCCTTAATCTTGATTTGCTTGATTGGGTTTGATTCCGTGATGCGAAAGTATCTTTAGTTTTTTTCTCGTTGAGCACTGAGTTAATCGTCTCTTTTTTTCATTTTGTGCATTATAGATATTGTGAACTTCTCAATGTTGAACTCTGTTCATAAGTCCTGCCTATAGGTTCAGCTTGTTTATACTACAGTTTCTTAGTGCTTTCGACGAAAATTCTGGGATCATTGATATTCATTTTTTTCTTACGATTTGAAAATGTCAATCGCCCAGTATATTTTTGCAACATATATAATCTGGTGGTATCATTTATACGATAAAAAGTAGTGAGGACAGTGACTTGCATTGTGAGATACGTCTTGCTTATTTTTACTTTGGCTAAGTGGTTTCCCCCGGCGCTTAATTCACAATTTTCCCTAATGGGAATTACTCTACTTGTTTTGATATCCTTAGCATCTTCAGACATTCTATAATCTAAATGTAGAGATCACACTACACTAGTATAAGTAGTGTACTCATTCCATGGCTAGATTCTTCTTCCTTCTTTTTGCTTGTTTTAGTATCTTCTCGTCAATGAATATCATGTTCCTCCGTTCACTGGTTCTCTTTCGGCATCATTCATGTTCCTCTAGATTTGGGGACTGGATTTCTAACATGTATAATTCATCTGATATCTGTGAAGTTATGGAGATCCGCTATTAGTCAATAGTTGTTTGGGATTGGTCTTTGGGGGGTCCTCTCTGACTCAGGGTAGTTTTTCTGTCTGACATCAATTCAGTCATACGTGATTCTTTTGGGCATTTGCTAAGCTGTTGAGCCAGTCTCGTGTGTAGATGTGAATTCTTTAAACCAGAAGCTGTGGATCTCATCGAGGTCTGGTGCTTTCCACTTGGCATTTAAAATTCTTTAAAGTTCAATTTGATGACTCAAAGTTGATATTGATTTCTTGATCTTCTTCCATCGCCGTTGGCCAAGTATTCTGCTTACTCGTTGTGTATTTCACTCATGCAGTGGACATACTGGTGGTACATAGTGGTTTACAGTGGAGAAATCCTTTCAATTAGCTAGTACACTCCTTAGTATCTTTTGCTATTTTCCTAAGTGCTTCTGCCGGGTTAATCTCAATTGTTCACCAGATTTCTAATTATTCCTGCATATTTGCTCGGCACTTTAGAACCGTTTCAACCGCCCCGGCCATTCTTAGTACAAAAGTCATATAATTGTTCCACAAGTATTTCACTTCTCTTTAGATGAGGTCAACATATTTGTCCAACTTTTAACTCCCTTTCAATCTGTGGTCGGCCGTAACAGCAAAATCTGCTATCTTGCAAATTTCGCTCTCTTCGATTTCAGTGTGTAGATCTCATCTCTTGGCCTGCATGAGGTGATCTTTCTTAATCTCATAGTTTCTCCCTAAGATTTGATTGTTTTTTTTTCTTACAAATATACAAGCTGTGTGTTTGTCATCGGTTGGCTTTGCCAAATCTTGATTGTTTGTACAGCTTCTAATGGATCACCTGTTCCACCCACTCATTCCCTTTTTTGAATTATTTCTTGGCCGTCTTGCTGTATTTGCTTATCACATGATTGACTGGATTTTTTATATTCCTGTGTTTCTACTATCTTGTTTTCTTTCTTTAAATTGGATGATAAGGCGTTATTCGGAGCTGCCATTCTCTCTCTCTCTCTCTCTCTCTCTCTCTCTCTATATATATATATATATATATACATATATATATGTGTGTGTGTGTGTGTGTGTGTGTGTATGTATATATATATATATATATATATATATATATATATATATATATATATATATATATATGTGTGTATATATATATATATATATATATATATATATACACACACATGTATTTCCCATCTGTTACCTGGACGGGTCATTTCAGTTTCATGTTATTTTTTCATTTTCATAGAATTTTATTGCTTCCAATCGTTGTGTTCTGTTTCGAAATTTCCTACTCCTCTAACCGTCATTCAGTTAATTCTTCAGCAATCTCTTGTTGTTGCTGTTATATATTCATTGAGTACCCTTTCCAGTGGTGTTCGTTAACTTTCCGAGAAGATCGAGGGACAGCATGTCTCTTCAATACTCTGTATTCAATACTCAGTACTATTCTAAGTATCATATCGTTGCTGATTTAAACCATATGGTTGTCTGGATTAATCCGACTCTTTCTCAGATTTATAATTTCCCAAGTCCCTCCGTAGGGCTGAGTGGAATTGTTCCATATATGCCTACTTATAATGGGTACAATAGTCATATCCATTTCCTTAAGCTGTAGTCTTAATGGAATTTGAACTTAGGTCAGATTTATATCAACGAATTATCTATCATTTGAACCAAGTTTATCTAGAGTTAGCCTTATCCACGTATAGAGGATAACACCTTGGACTCAAGATGTCTTAATGGAAAGAAAGAAATTTCTCGTCAGGAAAAGCGTTTAGAGAAATCCGAAATCCGAAACTGCCTCCTTCTAAATATAGTTTTGATCTAGTAAGGAATGATAAGAAAACGCTTTAACTATGCATTTTACGGTCAATATCTACTTGAAAGTTTAGTGGACTTTTAGCAAGCAAAACTAGTGCAAATTTTATGGCAAATCAATGTCATATTTTCCGTTTTCACTGAAAATAGATTATAAGGAAATCTAATCGTTCATGTAACTGTGATACCACGTGTATGATGTATGAAAAATATTGAACAAAACAATATTATGATAAAAAAAGGCTCAGTCAATATCGAATGAATTATATGAAGTAAGCAGACGCCAATGGATTCATATATAGTCTGGTGTTTGAATACATTGGAGAGTACATTTCTTTAGACATTTTGAGAAGAGTCAAAATCGTTGAACAAGTGTTTGTACTATTTGAATAACAATAGCAATAGTTGTTACCATGATGTTTTTTGTTTATCCATTTTATGACTTCGTCCACGTGTACAATCCGCACAAGAATAAAACACTAGTAAATGGTATCCAACATAAAAAATAGTGGCCAATAATATACTGATATGTTCAACCCACCCCCTCATCATCTTTAATACAGGCTACCCCGACCCCAGAAAAATGGGCAGAAGATATATTTATACGTTATGGGATTTTTAATGCTTTATGTTCAATACATAATCCGCACTACGTTGATATTCTAACTGTTTTGACAAATACATATACTTGGGAGTCATAAAAAATATATGAATTCAGAAAAATGATCATTTCATACTTATCTACGATCTACTGGAAAACTTGTGGTGAATAAAATGTGTACCTTGAGTGTACTAAAAGATACTTTTGACGACCTATTCTCTCGAGAATTTGAAATAGCACAATGGTATTGTTCCTGTTAGAAGCATGGTTATTATTAACTTAAAACGCTTTTATTATGCTATCAATGTGTTATCCGATCAATGCAGCCGGTGGAAATCATTCACAGGGCTATGGATGAAATACTTCAAATGACTGACGTCGAAAAAACACTATTATTTCCAGACCTAACAGTAAAATATACTTGAATATTAGTTATACAGTATCAAGCAAGATCTGAAAAAAATGGCTGTATGTAGGCTAACTACATCTTCTTTTCCAACAACTCAAATACTTTAATATTCGAAACCATTTTAGAACATTCTTATATAGAGCTATTAATGGAAACAAATTGATTAAGAATTGTCTGTTATCAAAGAAAAAATAATACAAAAATAGCCATAATATGGTTTTCAAAAGCAAAAGATGTTCCAATCTCTTGATGGTTGATCAGATCGATTGATCACTAAAATTGATTGATAACAGCTGAATTTAGATGTGTTCTACTGTAATATTTCAAATTTCAAGATGATTGACATCAATTAACTCGTGATGACTATCAAAGACCCGAGCTAAAAGTAGATATTATTATCGGGAAAAAACCTCTCATCCTTGCCTTCAAATTACCCCCTTTGGAAGCTTTCACACTTATCTTAGCACCTTTCCCAATATTCAAAAGATAGAAGTTCTCTTCAAGGATAGCTATCCACAGCTCAGTTGAATTTTCATTAATCTCACCCATAGTCTGAATCTTGCAGGAAAAATCCAAAAGTTGCTTGGAGCTAACCATGAACTGTAAAGAATGAATGCAACAGTCACAAAACACACTCAAACACACTCGTTTAATGTGGACTCACCGCCGACCAAATAACCAAACAGGAGATTTTTTCTGTGATGTATGCGCAGTAAGATCACCTCTAATTAGTTGCTAATTTACACCATCTGTTCAACTGGAGCTCAAGACATTTGAAAAGGTTGAATTCTCTTCGAACAGACCACGTACAACTTTTTGTTTATCAAAAAAAAAAAAAAGACTATAATAGTAAGATGATATTGTAATTACAAACTGATTTGTACCCAGTCCGTTTTATGGCAGTAAAAAAAAAAATTGAAAAGTTTGAATTGGTCGTGTATATTCCATTGATCTTTTTGTATGAAGCAATTTACAGAAAAAAAAAGACCCGTTATAATTTTAGATTACCATACAGTTTTTATGTCTATCAACCTTTCTTTTCTCTCTATCAATCAATCTATCGATAAAGAAATCAATCAAACAATCTATCAGTCTTTTAATTGCTACATAAATACATGGCACCTCTTACTGATCAGCGTTAAGCATAAAAAATATCAAGACGTGCATCTAAACTCTGGAAATACGCTAGAAATATTGTCTTATACAAATTTCAGCCACTTTCGTAAATGATAATCTATATATATCCACTTGAGGAGCTACACAAGAAGAATCCAACCACGCAAATGAAATCACTTAGTTTCCACCGTTTTTCTTTTGTTTGTTTGTTTTTTCTTTCAGTAATCGCGTCGTACATGTGTGCAGCAATTTTAGTGAGGTTCTCATTCTAATCATAGATGGTAGCGGCAAAACTCCGTAATACATGATATTAAAGCTTGCATTTCAAACCCAAAAGATATTTAGATATCGCTCAATGCGTATAGATTACATAGATAAACAGCTATTTCCATATCTTCTGCTATACCAAAAAAGACTAATTTCAGCTCGAGATTTAATTACGTTTTTAATATGATAGTCTAATTCGATCAACTCCGAAGACTGTGGTTATCGGAAAAACATAAAAGTGATTGAAATCTTCTCCTATTGGTAAACACTTTCTTGGTAAGTAATGTTTTGGAGCTGGTCGATTTTTCTTCTGACAATCAATCATCCTCTATAAAACTATTATTGGCCATTCCTTTAGCGGCAACGGGCTAATGTTATTCTTGCCAAAAATGATGGTATTTTGCCGGTAGTTTGCTCCTTCCGTTCATACAAGTTGGTCAATATGTTGCTGCATCTAATAATTCACCGTTAGTAAAACATTGGATGGTGCCCATTGAATTGTATACTTGGCTAATCCATCTGAATTGATACGAAGGCTACATCAAAAGTTTAGAACAAAAGAATAATCGTTAAGCTGAAATGAGCAAATTAAATATCATGTGAATGTGGCTCTGTATCTGTTTGCATGCCTGTGTGTGCGCGTGAGTGTGTATGCGTGAGAGAATGATGTAATATACAAAGGCTGGAATCGAAACTAAGATCTTTAAGACGTAGACAAAATTCTACAGATAGTTCTGGGTTAGATCAGACTGGGATCGAAAAAATGATCACACTGGAACTGCATTAGTTCAAACAAAGATTCTAGAACAATAAACTGTAGTCCTGTTTAGTAGAGTTAGCTCAATAAAATACAAGGTTTTTTTGGAAGGACCGGAATCAGAGAGTTTTTCTCTAACCTCCCGAACAGGAAAGACTTGCTTGCCTGGAAACTTCTTTGAATTCCAGACTTTTCAACTGGAGCAAAACCACGACCTCTTTCACCGATTAGAAATATGAAGTAATGCACCGAGAGACAGACAACGCAGTTAATTACCTGTTCTATAGACGTATGCGGATTACTCAGTGAATAGAGTGTGAATGATTATATTGATTTCTGTTATATTTGAATCCATAACTACGTAAGATAGAGAAATGGGAGATGGGACATTACAGACAGCGTAAAAATAAAGATAAAACCTGGCAAATGTGGTATCTGAAAACTCCAAAACAAAGAGAAAGCTTTCCTTCATAGGTGTAATGCACATTGTATTTGTAAAGAATTCTAAGCTGTACAATATATATATATATATATATATATATATATATATATATATATATATATATATATAATTAATAATTGTATCAGACAGCTGTTTCGTTATCTTACAGCTCGTCAGTATGGCTATAGACTATCCTATATCCAGTACCACGAGGTAACATCGAAAGCTCCGCTTCAGACGCAAAAGCTTGCATTTTACCCTCACCCTACGCAGGACTGGACACAGTCAGTGGGAACAAATTGTGATATATTTACTTACGCACAATCCCTCATCAACCAGAGTGATCCAACCGAGATTTGAAAGTGCATTGCTTGCTCTCTCTCTCTCTCTCTCTCTCTCTCTCTCTCTCTCTCTCTCTTTCTATATATATATATATATATATATATATATATATATATATATATATATATATTATATGTGTGTGTGAGAGAGTTATAATACAATGAAAAAGCTGTCTGCAGGATTACTCAATTATTTAATCATCATAATTAACGCTCCTTTATTCAGGGTTCAGCCTACTTTAAGTATGGTAATCGGTCATTATAAGCTATAAGCAATGCTTTTGCAGCTTCTATTTTCAGGTTCAGGCTCGAATTGCTCACTATCTTGTTGGCAGTCAGACAACGTTGATGGGGAATTTTGCGTAATGAATATATTGCTTAAATTCAGCCTTACTGGCCGTCCAGTTCTGCGTAAGGTAGAGGTAAAATGCCTGCCTTTGGGTTAGAAGCGAAGATTTCGATCTTACCTCGTGGCACTGGGTGGTGTATTTATTTACTGTCCCACCACAACAAAATGTGACACGAGGTCAAGGCCCAACGTGGGGAAAATAGGAACCATCCATTTAAAAATGGCTCCAGCCGACTTTGGCTTTGGTTTGCTAAGCAACCAAAGCAATCTCTGCCACGAAAGCGTCAGGACTAGCTCGACCTGTTCCGTTAAGTGTAATAGAGCAGTGCTGCCCCAGGGTCTATATATTCGCTGTCCCACCACAGGAATCCATGTCATGAGTCATGATGTCCATCGGTTGTTTGTCATGAAAGGTTGATACGAAAGCATGGAAACAGTAGGAAGGTTGCAGTTATCATTGTGCATGTATAAAGAACATAGAAAAAGAATGATTTGAATTGGAATATCCTAATTATTAGACAAATGATACGATCATTGCTTTAATTAAGATGAGGATGTGCTTGAACTTATTGCATTTAATCGATGATAGAAAATTCGAAAAATACCCTCTGTCTTTAAAATATACTTTTAAAATAACTGGCTTGCAAAATTGAACGGATAGTTTGACTTGGATTAGGAAGAAATGTAGAGACAAGGAGCAAAATTAAGCAATTTTGTGCGCATCATGAGATTTTTTTGAAATATTGGTTGTATTTATAGAGTGTACTAACTGGCCAAGTGTTAGATCGAATCTTGGCATGAGTGTTGCACACAGAGGTTCTGATAGAATTGCATGCCACCCATCCATTCCATACACTGTCGAACAGGTTAACTTGGTCCGAGCTGCTTTTCTGTTACTGTTATCAAAATGTTTAAAAATAGAAGTTTCGCTTTAAGGTTTTCATTACTAAATGATTTCCAAAATTATGTCTCCCAATACTCGATTTCATTCATTATATGTTGTCCTTTAAGAAGGGAAATCATACATTTTTCGGGGCGGGGACGGGAGTCATGTTTTGTACAACAGTTTACTTTCCCTTAATTTTCAAATACGCCTTTATTTTGATCAAATTAAACAGCATATTTACTTGGTTATTGTGAGAAAAAATACAATTACGTATTTATTTATTTTTTTAAAAATTATGAAGTAAGTTGTTGGAATTTTTTTTTTAAGAAAAGGGAAACGTCCAATTTTAATTTGACAAATATATGAATAATACATGTGCTAAAAGAATTTTAAGGAGCAGTTGATTCCTTAGAGGGCAAAATATATTATAATATTGCGTAGTTAAAATTGCCTGCGGCTTGGAATAAAAATGGCTTTCATTTTCGTGGAAAATTAGGGAAAATTAAATAACAATGATTTTCACTGAAATACCAACCGTGAAAAAATCTATTCACGGCAGACTGAATGCGTTATCAGAAATAGCTAGCCATTGTCAGTACAAACAGATTTTAAAAGTTTGGTCACCAATCTAAATATGCCTATCAAATATTTAACCTCTCTCTAATCAGCTGAGTGTCTGATTGCCAACTAGAAGGTCACTAATTCGAACCTGGACCTGAACACTGATATCAATTTCCATATCTGTTTGCCCGATATACACACAAACACGATTAGAGACAAACAAGATTACATATACATATAATCATAAAAATGTGGATATCTTACTTTCCAATGCTTTCATACACATTTCAGTATAAAAATACGGCGTTGCAAGAGTATTGAATTTATTTGAGATGAATTTGAATATGGAATGAGTATACTCATACCAGAGGAAATCCTCTTCCTGGAAACTTGAATTTTTTTTTCTTAAGTAAAGGAAATGGATGAAATTCAACAATTTCATTATTGTCAGTTTCAGTTTTCTTTGATGAATTTCTTTAATGAATTTCAAATTTTCATAACTGATTACCTATACAAAGATCGCTTTTATTCAATTGAAATAAAGGGGAGATATACTATGTTCAATAAAATATACCATGTTCGATATATCATTATCAAGTGATTCTTTTTACTTACTGATGATTAACCTTTCATCAGTAACATGGCTGAAATTCTGATTGATATATAGAGTTGGTCATGTAGTGATTCACAATGGAATAGATTGTTTAACTAAATCGACTTTGACTTGAATCTAATTTCATAGCAAGCATCGATGAATATAGCAAATATGGATACAATGCGTGCACCTTACCTCCGATTCCAATACTTTGGGAAAACTCTTTCTTGATAAAAGTTTCGAAGTACAAGAGTCCTGATATTGAGAATTCGATTAGACTAAAACTGAAGCCATAAAACTTTTTTTTCAGATGAACGAGCAAAAAATTCTGAACTTAATAAAGGGTGGAAAAATTGTATTGCGTGATTGATAAAATCTTCGGTAAGAACAAATTTTTTGTCCATCATATAACTTTCATCACGGCATCCAATATGAGTCTTACAACATATATCCCCTGGATAAGGGTTAGGAACTTCAGTACTATATGTCAGATGATTAATATTACCGAGTCCTTTTTATAATCCCCAAATTATTCATTCATTGCTGCTGCCCTTTTAGACTGGCCAAATCCAATGCACACTTTTGCCAATAATTGGACCATCGACAGCTTTTAATTTTAGATGATCTTTGCAATTGCATGCTTAAAGGGATATTTTCTGCTAGAGCCTTCAGCAAAAACAATTCATTATCACGAATATTACATCTTACTTCTGAAGAAAGTCGTAGAAATGAATCAACCGAACGTTTTGACTACAATGAAGATGAACAGAAAAGATCAAATTGTGTCATAATTTGCAAGTTTTTCTAAAGTTCTGTCAATCACATTTATACCGTGTTAAAATAGTGCCAGAAAAATTGCAAAAATAGAAACTAATACTTTTTCATTCGATCTAATTCTGGATTCCAAGATTTTAAATTTCCTACAATCTTGCCCATAGATAAAAGGAATACACCGCTCGGAAAGCAAAATACATTTGTTGTGTGAGCATAAACGTCTGATACAGTGTTTCCGATTCGTGTTCTAGACACTCCATGAAATACCGGACTGACGTCCGGCGGAGATTACTCTGTTCCATGGGTAGGGGAGACTCTTCAGACCTACTCACCCGTGCGATAATCTCACAAAAATGCTCTAGGGAAAGGAAACCCAGACTAAATCATTTATTTATCTGATGATTATGAATTCTATCCCAGATATAACTCACGGCGTAGAGGATACTGGATCAATGTAAAAGTGTCTTGCTCGGCAGGGAAATGGGTAGGAGAGAAGCCCCCTTCCAGTCTTAACCATACTGTCGCTCGAAAGAAGTTTGCAAATATGACCAGCAAAGTCATTGTGGAGTTTTTTTATCGGATGAACCCAAATAAAAGAGGATTCAATAAGAAAGGAGCTTTCGACGGAACGGAGGCTTTTAGATCAGACCAGAGAGATCAGAGTGAATGGATGGCTGTTTGAATTGGGAATCGAAGAAATTACAAGATTGGTCAATGTATTGTCAACTATTTTGAGGAATATGAACTGACATTGGACGAACCTTGTACGGCCTGAGTTAGTTGAACAGGGTAAGAGAGGAGTAAAGAAAAAAGAGATCAGAATAATACACCTAATATCAAACCTGACGGAAAAGTGAAATGAACAAGGAAGAAAAAGAAACCCTACAGTGATTGAATATACATAGATAAGATAAGATAGCACCAGATGTAAAGTTCAAATATATAAATTTGTTTGAAAACTGAGATCAATGAGATCAATCAACTAGTAAAAGATGCGAATATGAATGCTATAACCCCTTTTAATTAAGACGTGGTGATATGTACCAAACTAATTATTGAGCGACTTCGGCTGGAAGAACGAGTTAGAAAGAAAAGTACATTGATGGAAAATAGTGATCACTGGGAAAGGCATAAAGAAACTTAAAAGGTATCTGAATAAGCTTCAGCGAAAAGAAACCAACAAAGAAATAAGCAAAGAGTGTTCGAGATGGAAAATAATCTCAAGATTGAGGATGAAATTATAAAGTTGGTCATCGAGGAGTCTCACGAAAGAATCATGGCTAAGAGCGAAAAGATTAGACAATATGATAATTGCTATGAACAGTTCTGACAAAAAAGTTTATGATGGATCAAGCCAAACATCGGGGGGAGTTTAATGGTAGAATGATATATGGAAGTTTTGAGCCAGATGCTGAGCAAGCAGAGCCGTTTCAGAACAATGTTTTGGGGAAAAACGTGGAACGCAAATAAAAAGCTGAGTGGATTGGAGACGTAAAAACCAAATGGGAAATAAAACCCAGGCCGAGAGCAAAATCACGTTGTCAGTAAATACCAGAAACTTCAACAAAAAAGTTTTTAAAAAGCCACTGCAACAGAAAAGCAAGTCAACTGCAGGAAGATATAGAAACTGGCATTGTTAGAGAACTGTTCTGTGTGTGAAAGATACAATGAAAGGGAATGTTATCGAAGTCTTCAAAACTATAATCTCCCCCACCCAAATAACATGGAAAAATTCAACTTTCATGCCTTCTGAGCAAATGTGTAACTACATCGAAGAAGCTGGGTTCTTTCAAACCGAACAAAAGGGATGTGACAAGCAATCTTGCCGAACAAAACCTTCAGTTAATAAGCTCATTTTTAAGAACTACAAGTAAAAAGAGTATCAATTTAGTACGGCTTGGATCAACGATCGAAAGGCATACATTTTGGTACATTCAATGAATGAATATGATAAAAGATGTCGAGAAAGTGATCAAAATAAAAGCTGCATGAACGGGTGGGAGGTTCCACTATCAGCAGCTGGATATGAACGGGGGAATGATAAAATACGAAAAGATATTTCTCAGGGGGACAGCTTGTCACTATTATTATCCATCATTTGCCTCATTCGCTTGACGGTGATTTTGCGTAAATGCAAAGCTAGATATAGCTTTGGTAAGGACAAATTTGGTATAAATTACTGACTATTTTCGGACGTTTTAAAATTGGATGGGACATAGTGACAATGAAAATAATACCCCTGTGCAAACGATGTAACTAATAACCAGGGTATATGCATGGATTTGGGGGAGGGGAAGAAATGCTTGGTTATTTTAGTGAAGCTAAGAACGTTGTTGACAGGGAAAGAAATTGAAATACGAGATCGACTTGGAATAAAAGTAGTAAGAGAAAAAGGCTACAAATATTTCTCTATAATCGAGGGTTATGCGATGAACAAAAAGAATTTCAAAGAAATAACCCAGGAAATAATATTACGGGGGATTGAAAAGGGTTTAAACAGCAAGGTAAAATGGAGAATTGTGGTAACAGCGATAAATACCTCGGTGGTATCTCTATTGAGGTATGGTGCTGGGATTATCGACTGAGCTAGAAGGAATGGATAGAGAAATGCAAGATGACCAAGCATAGAGCATTTAATCCAAATTGCAATGTGGATATCCTGTATGTGCCGAAATAAGCGGCCGGAAGATAATCAGTATAGTCGATTGTGTTGCACTGGGAAATACTATCTTGATTGGGCATCTGGAGGAATCTGTTGACCCAATGCTTGAAAAAAATGATAGACAAGGTGTATTAGACATCAAGGGTGTCAAAGGCATTGGAAAAAGAATTAAAACAAATCTATATAAAAGAATCGAAGGAGGAAGGCTTACATGGGAATATGGTGCAGGAGGTAAACGAATTTACGGATGAAGAGAAAGTTTGCAAAAGAGAGTAATGATGGGGAAGGTGGACGGTACTATCTACGCAGCTCAGTAGAAGCAGCTAGTAAAAAATGAGATGGAAAAAGGATTCTCAGTTGTTCAAATTACGACAGAATGTGAAAAACTCGCTGGACGGAAATATATAAATGTTAATATGGGAACACAACAATTTTGCCCAAATTGTATATTGGAACTTATTGGGGTCTCAGATGTGCTGGTACATGACACAAGCATGCAGATGATGAAGAATGTGTAGTATAAAATACGATGATTTTTCACAATCCAAGCCGATCATGAGATTGAACACAACAGACCAGAAATAGTAGCTATAAGAGATTATTACCTAAAGGAGTGTCTAATCATTAACAGTCTTCCCAAAACTGATAGGATTCGGAACCATATATTGTGGTTTTCAAAACTTACTGACGGATATCGACATTGATTCCCCAGATTAACTACTCCTGAAGACATACTTGTTTCGATCAGCCAAAATATTGAAGAAAGTCCTGGGTACCTCAGGCTGCAAGCAGTAGCTTACTCTTCAGAAGGAAAACTGAATACAAAAACGACAGCGATGAAGATAATGATAATAGTGATAGGAATCTCAGTGGCTAAATTCGGCATGCATTGCTCCCTATCATAGAAGCGGGGGTTACTGCAACACTGGATCAGGCATTGCATATTCTCAAAACAAAACCATCATCAAGCCAATAATGAATATCAAGAAACTATAAAACACATAGCATCCTGCCGTCCAAAATTAGTGCACATCGTGTCTCTGGAAGGGAAGGGAGGGAAACTTTTAAATTACTTTGAATTACTTTTCATCACAACCACTAACAGAAAAACAAATAGCTAGAAGGCCAGATATCGTTATCATTTTTTGAAAATGACAGATTATATTGATCAATATCTCATAGCTAGCAGACAGGAATATTGAACGAAAAGAGAAAGAAAAAGTAGAAAAAAACTTAGATTTGAAGATAGAACTGCAAAAGTTATGGAAAAAAATCTATGTAGACCGTATCAATCATTATTGGAGAATTAAGAGCAGTCACAATGAATAATATTGATGGAACTGAACATCAAGAACATTAGTATTGACTGAATGCCAGAGAAAGTACTTTTGTGCATATCAGATATACTTAGGAAACATCTTGAACCCCTGATATCAAGTTGGAACCTTGCAGTAAAACAGTGAAACCCCGGAGTTTATTATATCCTGGTATCACTGCTTTAATTCTGGGCTGTGTTTTCTTGAACTCGAGATCATCTAGATCATAGAAGTTCAAGGTGTTTTCCAAGTATATTACGTGTAGTAGAGCGTTACGGTTGCTATTTTTAAGACATTGGAGAGAAAGAAGAACAACCTCAGTTCTTTGCATTATGTTATTTTGAGGGGAAATTATCTGACCAGAGTAATGTCAGCCTAAAAATCAGAATATACACTACTCAAGTTTGGCCGTGTTCTGAAAAACTAGATTGGTAACTATAGTGGGGTACATTAGGTCAGTAGGATTGTCCACTCTTTAGGGATTTACATATCCAAAATTAAGGCAAAAATTCCAAGATATCTAAATGATCCAGAAAATATCTAAAAGATAATCAGAAATCGAGGCAAGGATTTTTCTTAATTTCATTGAACGAAATGTCTGAACCAACATCTAACCTCTGAGAACAACGTTTTACATCTGAACACGACAAAAATATCTAAATTTAGATGTGAAATATCTGAATCGGCAAAGCTACCGAAAATTATGTGCCTTTTCATCCGAGAAGCAAAACAGGAAAACCTAACGACAAATTTTCCGCATTGAAAACGTATTGATACCTACGTTTATGCCTGCCATTAACTAATCAACGGACACATAAGTGTCCAGTCTGTGTTAGTGTTTTATCTACATTGTAAATTACATGGACACTTTTTTTCTTTGTTAACGGTATATTCACATTTTGAATTTGCTATTGCTGTCGGTAAGAAAAATGGTAAAAAGGCATCGATAATTCAGCATCATAAAACTTGCATGAATTTTCAAGTGTAAATTTGAAAAAGAAAGAATGATCACCAATAAATGCAAGGCTATTTATTGTAGCTCAACGGTTGTCTTATATTTGTTTTATTTGTAGGGCAACTTGCAAACACTAGGCATGTAACCAAATTAACTTCAGTCAGGAAATTTCAGAATTCTTACAACTGAACATTGGTTTTGTGCTAGGCAATTAATTGAAGGTACTCCAAGAAGGAAATGATTGAGCAATCTGATTTAACAAACAAACAATTTATTCAAACTATTTTTCCAACACCATGAAAAAATTGAAATTGATTTTTTTTCTCTCAAGAGGACTGCCGTATCAGCCTATTCATTATACTGACCACCTGAATTTTCTGCGCTTGGAAGACTTCAAACAGGATTAAATTATTCAAAGTGACAGTTGAGAGGTCTCACTCATCGGTAATAATCGAATCTGTGTTCAAAACGAATAACAGTGATCGCTTGCTTAGATTCATTCAACGAAAATCATTAAGCAGTTACGATTTCCCTCTTCAAAGTTAAGGGTTACAGCATTACAAAGAGTAAGTAAAGAAAATGCATTGCCTCAAATTACAAAGCATGCACTGTAGTTACGTCGATATTTTCATTGAGATCTTTTATTGGATTGCATAAGATCACTGTTTTCAATATATAAGATGGGCCTAATATCGGATCAATTTAGCTGAAGTAATGTTGGCATTTTACAATGACTTCAAAAATGCATACTTAATTGATTTGGGTTAAAGTTCTCTAAAAAAAAAATATCGACATAAATAAAGAACAACGTTACCAATTTGAGTGACTGATTTCAATTTTTTTAAAGTTGTGCGTGATAATATTGCCACACTTACGTACAAATTGGGGAAATATTACCGTTTAGTGATTATAGATAAGTGACACAACAATGATTTTCAGCAACATAGCGAAAATCACCATTGCAATACCCTCGTTATATAAAACTATTCAACTGGTGGTTTGAAAAGACGTATCCTATAAAATGTTCAAAGTCCATAACTCATACTGCAATCTATAAAACTATGAATTTAGAGGTACTCTTAAAATCCATATAATATCACAAATGAAGTTTACGCTAAGGAAGCCAATAAACGTCCCCGATACAGTACTGATTGGTTGAAGATTTTATTCTTCCCACAGGATTGGTATCAGTTGATATTCTCGTTGGTTAAATAATTACGTCTTTTTTCAAATCAAATGTTCACTGCTTTATTTTCTTGAAAAGTGTACTACTAAGTATCTGTTCCGAAATAAGGATAGGAGATAGGTGTGGCATTCTTCAACAAATAATGAAAAAAAGAATTCGTTTCCACACCTAAAACATTTTTTTCAAATACAGTAGAATGTAAGGATATTCGGAAGCGAAAATATCAGTCTATAAAATGAATGATAAAGCACATCGCGCCGTCTTCTTCTCCATCTCTTCTGCACTGATAAATAATTGATACGGTCAACTGTAAACTTTGAAACATTTCAACAAATGACCAGCTATTGCAGTAAAATAATTATTCCTTCAAAGTAACAGTTACCATGTAATTTATGAAAATTGGTTTGCTTTGTTTTTTGTTTGTTTTTTCTGCTTTGTTTTGTTTTTTTTTGTTTTTGGTTGTTTTTTTTTTCAAATTTTGGACTTATTCTTCACTACCAAAAAACAAAACAAAACAAAACAGAACAAGATTGCATTCAAAACTAAAAGATTTAAGATAATCTAAAAAGCCGTTAGTATCGTTGAGGAAATGTCAAAAGTCGATGTATCATCAAATTGAAAATTGTCGCGATATACAAATGTGTCGGTAAATCGTTGCACTGGCGATGTCTCTTATGATTCCTCAGAGATTTGAGAATCACTTTGTATTGTTAAATAATATTTTCCAATGCAGTTTTTCGCCATACCACTGAGCCTGCATTCTAAACTGAAGAGATTCCATCAATCCCGATTTGGTTAAAGTGTCAAAACCGGCGAATATTCATCCGGCTTGAACAATGCAGCCATGATATTTTCGTTTTTCTTCCTGGATATTTGGCTTTAATATATACAAACAACAATATCCGGTCTCCCAACTTATATGTGGTCAGTACGTACTTTATGGGAGAAGAAACCGTACCCGTGTGTGCCTAGACAAGGTTATCACTGTTTCTTTGTTCAACTTAACCATGCTTGGATTTTTTAATCTATAACCTGAAGTTGATTAATTTCGTTCAGTAGGTCGTAGGCCACGTACCTTTACGTTCTTATCAATTAAATTACCTAACATAGCCTTATTTTCTCAAATATGTCCTGAATGTATGCCTCTATACCTCAAATAACCCCACTAAAACCCTATCTCTCGAGAAGAAGCTCAAAATATACACTCACTTGTAATATGTATTTGTCTTCTGTAAAATATTAATTTCCAGAAATTTTCAGAATTCATATTATGATAGATGCCATCTTGTTCTCAAGATTAATTCCAACTAACCCCATTTGATTTCTATCACAAAAATCAAGTGTGAAAGTTCAAAGAATCTTAGGAGATGAATTCCTTATGTCCTCAAATATTCATGTTCATCAAAGAAATTCAACTCGGCCAGTTCCGTGAAGGCCGAAATGACGAGTTGACCAGTGATCATATCAAATGTTTGAAGTCTGTATTGCAGATAGTTGTTTCGTGAAAAACCGTAAAAAGAACTAAAGATTCAGGTCAACATGCGGTCAGAAAGAGGCAAAATAATGGTGATACATTTGGCACTGCTACACAGACCTCATGTAAATTTCATTCTTTCAACAGGAACGAGATTACTGAGAAGTTATCTCAAGCAGCTGATGCAAATAATTTTGCAAGACTATATGCACCAACAGCTTATCTGTGTCATGCATATAAAACCCAGCCATCCCAAGCAGACACAGTTCAGCATCCCCACATAAATTAAGCTCATTCATCTAGAACAGAACTTCAAAAATGTATAATAACCGACTCTAAACTTGAATTTCCCCATTGACATCGATGGAAAACTTGAGATTTTAAAGCCAGTTGGAAAAAAACTTCGGACATCAGATATTGAGTCTGTGGCTAAAGATCACAGATTTTATTTTCAATCACAACTCAAAATTACATTATATCAAATAAAATGGAGCGTAAAACAGCACATGACTTGATCATTTAGAAATTAAAGGATCTACTCTGAATGATACTATTATTCTTTCAAAACTTCTGATTCAATTAATACAGAGACAGAAAGTAATCTGAATCACCCCATACTAATTTTCTTCTAAACCAACCAAAATATGGCATTATTCACTGTATCCTTAAGAAAGTCACGGGATTTTACATCTTCAAGTTACTTAAGTATTTTGATCTAACCGAGGTCATGTAAATATCATAAATGTTCGGATGAATAGAATAATTGAACCTGACTTTGAGAAAAACAATGACTTTCAAAAATGCATTATCTATACTCAATCACAGAACGATGTGAAGTACATTATATCGAACATAGTAGTGTGGAAAATAGAACATGACTAAAATGGGGATTTATAGTGGAATTGAAGAGTGAGTATTCTGAGACACCACTTTGTCTTCAGAGATAAAATGGATATCTACCCAGCTTATACCAAACGTTTCACCACACATCAAACACCCTCTCCCTCCATCTCCAAAACAACTGACACCAAATAACTCACAAATTAGTCCTCCGATTTATCAAACCGCTTCCCAAATCGAACGCCATAAATTATTTCCACCAGACCTTGACGGTAATTACATTGCTTTAGCGTACTTGAACTGCTCAAAAAATAGAATTGATTATATTCTACACGCACAGATGAGACAATAAATGGAACCTATAATTGAAATCATGATGGGCCCGAAAATAATAAATTTCATCGTAAATCTCAGCTTGATGATACGGTATAGTATTTTGGATATGATAGAGAGAAACAGGGGTGGGCAAGGCATGATCAAAGAAGAAAGAATCGTGTCTTCCAAAAAGAAATGAAAAATAGATTCTCATGATTATACTAAGGAATTGGGAGTCAGCTTGTTTCTACCACAAATCCTCTCCATGGACTGGAATACTTTTGAAACAAAACCATCAATTGAACAGTTAAATTTAACATTGTAGATCCAAAGGAGATTAAAAAAGAGCTTCCATATGACACGGGAATGAGGATGTAAATAAGATATTTCACTCTCTGCTTTATCAAATGTTTCTTTTTCTGTGGAAAATAATATGAGTTTTGGCCTTAAATATTATGGGATTTCAAATATGAAGCTGTTAGCTGAAGGAATGACCACACTGGTCTAAATTTTAACTCTGACTGATGCTTGATTTGAGCTATCAGGGCCGTTCTCGTAACTTCTTTCAGAATTCAACTGAATAGGAAACACAGAACCCGGGAGGGCATTTATATTGACTGTGAAAAGTTCCAGCATTTAATTTATGGAAGGTATTTGAAGTGTGCAGATTGATAAAGAAGTACATGGATTTTTACACGGATGATGATGTTACAATTGATTGAATGGTTCACCTGAAGATCGAGTACCAGATGATGTAAATATTTTAGAACTTGAAATGGATGACGTTAGTTTTATCAGAAAGATACAGTTTACTTGCTAGATAGATCATTTCCTTCCCTTGAGAAATTGTCTGCAACAACAACAAAAATTAGATTCATAATAGCATTTTAAGCATGTATTTCAATTGATTACTGACGACCTTAATGACATATCTTTCTCTTATCAGCAGCAACAAAACATTTCGATTAGACTTAATATCATTGAAGTAAAAATGAGAATAATAATTGCATCGTTAGGAATTCAAAATCTCAAACATAACCTTGAAGGATTTTAACTGAAGATCTACATCAATAACAATTAAGTCTGGTCTAATTCATTGGATCAATTTTGATTTTAATTATTTATATTTTATTCTATTACACGCATGGGTTTAGATACAACGTCCAGGAAAGAATGTTGTAGACTAGTACAATCAATCGATACATATAATATGATATGATTTTCTCGTAATTATCATTCGTTGCAGATGATTCTGTGCAGAACGATGTATTTTAATTGAATTCCATACCATTTATTTCCGTTACAATCATTTTTGGAAGTTAATTCATGGAAAAACTTCAACTTAGCAACAACAAAAAAAAACATTCAAATGCAAATTTCAGGATATTATACTCCGTAGAAGACAGAGTATAGATTAGCCACTGGGATGCCATAATGGGTCCTTTATGATGAGTGTTTATTAGCACACATGTTCTTTCCTGGCCACAGAAGACAAGTTGTACTTGAATACCAACAATACTATTCTTTATCAAATATAAAATGGATTTTTTTTCTGTTTTCACTAGGCACCGTCTTAAGTTCAGTTGATGCTCTATACGTATTTTCATTGCACTTAATCTAACTTGAACAAGGAAATAAATTTCTTTCATTCAAGTTACGAGGAAGAAAGCAGGATTTTTACACAACTAGTTTTGTCATTGATGGCATTCTATTTTCATTAGTTATGTGTAATACCCTAAGAGAATATATGCTAAAGTCTCAGAGTCAAGATGGACCATGTTGATCTAGTAACCCAAATTTTGTATTATGAATATAATACAAACTCCAGCTTTCAGTTTTGATCATGTGTTTTTTTTTTTGTTTTTGTTTTTTCACATATTTGGAATTATCGATTTGGGGCGTTTATTGATATCATTCATGTCTTTAAAATGTTGAGTTTTGTTTGAATCAGCGTGCACACTGAATTCTACATTGTCTATTTTTTTTAAAGCAGCTAATGCTCATCCTACTGGTGTAAAACAATCTCCCTGTGTCTCATCTGGCCTAAGACAAACTAAGCTACTAAATATGTAAATGGATTGCTGTGATGGATTATCTCCCCTTTAAAACAATAGACCATCAATACCGGAGCATTGAAACATGAATTTGAAGCAACTATAAAAATAATATGACCATCCTGCATTTTTGCTTATTAGAGTATTACAATTAAAATCTTCATCAAATAATCCATTTTAAAAGATTGCCTGAATCTATGCACGTTATAAACGATATCTTACGCCGACTTAGAGTTATCAAATCAGTAAAAACCTGGTACTTCTAAGGAGGCTGAGTGTCTAACGTAGCGTCTTTCCATTTATCATTTCGAATGCATACAAATTACTTTGAAGCATCGTAAAATAAAATCTTCCAAATGGCAATAAAAACAAAATGAAAATCGTTGATGCAACAATTACGCCTAACCCAGAGAACTATTGTTGATGAAGTAAAGTAAATTAAATAATACGAGAAGAAAATGTCAATTGAAAATTTTCAGCTTGACATCAAAAAATCTATTGAAGCAAACTGATTTAGATTCCTTTCATCAATCTGTTTGTTTGTTTCCGCTTAATCTGGTAAAAGGTCATATCTTCTCCGTACATGACAACCATATTGAGGCACGCAGTGAAAATCAGATTCGTTAGACTTTCTAATTGGTCTGCAACACGAACTTGTGAAAAAAATGTGAAAATACAATAATTTGATACACATACTATTAAACCTTCCACTAGGTACCTGCTCAAGTGGTATGGATAGTAAGCAGTTCTTGCAGATAACTGCCCTATTATTGAAAGGCGCCGCCTTAGGACATAGTTAAATATTTCTCTGCTTTCAACAAATGTCAAATCATATATATACTTATACATATACATATATATTCATATATATATATATGTATATGTATGTGTGTGTGTGTGTGTGTGTGTGTGTATGTATACGCACACACACACACATATATATATATATATATATATATGTTCATGGCGATAATCAGTGATAATCATATGTATATATCTACATATGGAATTAAAACCCTGATTCATTGACATTTTATTAGCCTTATACAATGCCAAATATGTAGCTTCAAGTTTATGACAGTTACTTGCTATGTGCAACATTGACTAATGGACAATGCCGTCAGAAGGCGTAAAAAATGTTGGCCCATGAATACGTGTAATATGTATCGCACAATCAATCGAATGGGATACGTTATTTGGAACATTTCACGATTGAAATCAGTGAAAAAATTCTTTTTAAAAAATCATGTATGCTATTGACAAAAAATACCCTCATCAGTCCATTAGATATCGGGCCAAGGTACTGATACTGAATCTTCGAGTTTGAGTTAATCGTAAATATGCTAACTTTTATATATGATATAATTTTGGAGAGGGAATGGAAAGAGGGAGAGAGAGGAAAAGAGAGGGTGGGAAGGATCAGCAGCTACAGTACTACTTTAAAAAGCAGAACAATTGTCCTGCCCCGTGGAAGGATAGATCAACAGTAGGGATTTTGTGGTGAAAAGTTAGAAAGTTACCCAAAATAGCTGGAACATCATAGTGCCACCCACAAGTTAGACTTTATCCTTCTATGACGGATATGTACCTCTTTGAAACTTATTACTTTTTTTATTTTTCATTAGAACCAAGCTTTTCATTATTAGATGACCTTTTTGATTATACTAATTGGTATTATTACTAATTTCCTTAACATATTCTTCATCCAGATAAAAGTATTTTATATTTAGAATAATAACGAGGTAAAGTGGGGCCTTTTATTTCTTCAGGCATGGGGAAAGTCTAGAGTAATTCATTATGAGGAAAAACAGAGAACCTGAACATCTGCCATGTTAGAGCGCCTGAGATCACCATTCAAAGTTACAGTCGTCGAGTGTGTCTGAGTTTGAGACAACAAAAAAAAATACAACCAAATATTCTATGCTTAAAAACCTACAGAGATTTGTAATATCCAGAGGTTCTGTCATACAGTTTCAATTATCCTCCAAAGGGATGGTAGACCTAAGTAACCATCACAGCATCTACCAACAGTTAACAAGATCGTTCACATCCTGTGGTCCAAGCACAGGTCAGCATTGTTATCGAAATACTTCTACAAAGCGGCCGCAAATCCCAATAGCTAGCTTGTATCTGCTAGGAGCATATATGTCAAACCTACGACGGTGGAGTTGGCTCTGGCCAGGCTGACCTCACCTTAAAAATCATCTACGACCCGACCCCCACAAATTTTGCAAACCCATATATATATATATATATATATGGAAGAGTGAGGAGAGGAAAATTTTGACACTGCATATATATATATATATATATATATATATATATATATATATATATATATATATATAAGATTTGTTTTTAAGATAAAAAAAAGGTTAGATGGTAAACAATTGATGATCCCAACAAGGAAAGCATAATACCATGATAAAGTACATACTTCAACAGATATTTGGAAATAAGTGTCTTAAATAACACAAAAAAAATAGGAATAAGTTTTTGATATTTACTGGGCTACATATATATATATATATATATATATATATATATATGTGTGTGTGTGTGTGTGTGTGTGTGTGTGTGTGTGTGGATATAATAAAATCCTAATGTGAAAATTTATATCTATTTATGGAAGTGCAGCATTGGCAGATCATCTCTTACAAATCACACTGGCATCTGAAAACAGAGTGCATGGCCAGAAGGTGGTATAAAATTTGCAGCTCATTTTTGCGATCACTATACAGATGCTGGGAGGGAATGCTATGAAAGGTGGAAATTAGTCGTTACTGTAAGTATTTATGGTATTCGTGGTATTACTCTAACGCTCACTAACTTTGAACCGATTAATCAATCTGTTCCTCAATCAAGTTAACTACCATGTCCCGTGTCTCATCAGACATTCCCATAACTCTCAATATGCCACGCCCTGGAAAAGGGAAGTCAATTCCCACCTCGAGTTCTTTGTATTTTGGGGGGAGTATCTTTGATACGTAGATAGATAGATAGATAGATTGATGAAAATGTTAGGAAAATATATGTGTACGAGAATTGAAGAAGAATCGCTGTTCTTATCTATCTACACAGTCGACTTTCTTGAAGGCAGCACGATATAAGGCCTATAAAATTGGAAATAAATGAAATCTCTATAGGCTACAACGTGTTGGCTAGCATCATAAGTTACAAAAATATATCGGTCAGTACGCAATCAATTCTTGATAAATGTGCAGTCAACAATTTTTCCTGTCCACTACCCGGTTGGACACGAAGAAAAAGGATTACAATCGGAGCAAGTTGTCCAGTTCAGCGTGTTCGTGCTGTTCGGTGATAACTGGCGCCGACTGCAGAACCGGGTTAGGCGACGGTCAGTTTACAGACAGTTAATCTCCATGAGATTTCATCGTGGACAATTTTCATTACTCATTTCTAAGTCATCAACACACAGGAATCGCTTTTGCAATTCATGCACAGCCATTGCGACAACGGTCTCCAGGCAGTTTTGATGGCATGATCAATCTTGTCCGTGTTTTTCTGTACTTTTCCTATTGATGAGCCAAGCGTATAATGTTTGGGTTCGATAACGAAGCGGACAAACCACCGAACCCAGAGAGTAATAAAAAGATCAATGGCCAATTTACAATCAGAAGTAGGGATAAAATATTCGGAAGAAAATGGAAAGAATATTCACTTTCAAATATATATACAACAGTGAGTATATATATATATATATATATATATATATATATATATATATATATATATATATATATATATATATATATATATATATAGTGTCATCCACAAAACAGCTGTTCCATCGTATTACGACTCTTCAGTGTGGCTTTAGACACCATACCCACAGTGCCACTGGAAGATGGACGAGAGTAGGACCGAATTAGGTATCATGCTTTTTTCACAGACGTCATAATTCACCATTTACCAGAGTGCTCTATATAAGTGTTCGAAGAGCGTTGATTATAGTATCTCCATTTCCATTTGTCTTTTGAGATACCACTGTAACATTTTTGCTGCTGTATTTTTTTTTCAGTCTCACAGATTGTTGCTAAGTATATGCAGATCTCGAAATGAACCAATAGTTTATGTCAGTTTTTTTTCGTTTTTACAGTTACCTTTACTTTTGATTATACTATTTGTGCCCCGATTGTGATTGTTTTTTTTGTTGAAATTCATTATTTCTCAATTATGCGAATTCGAAATACTATCTTTTTATTACAACTGGAGCTGATTTTTAAAGTGTTTCTGTTAAGAATCTTTTGAAATTGATTTTCTATGGAGAAATGATATTCTATCAGAAGCAAAAAGATTTTCCAATATCGATATCAAATAGCGTTCAGTGAGATGGGTTGAAGCAAATGATTTTTCCCGTTTGTATTGCTTTCTTTGTCTTTAGTGCTGACGCTATTGGTGCTGTTATCTATGTTTTCTATGGATTGTAATTTGTAATTTAAGCCATTTTTTCAAGTTGTTATTATATCATATTTCCTTATCATCAAACATTATTGGGGGGGGGATTTTCGTTAATTTTTGTATTGATGGAATTAAAGATCTGTTTAAGTATTGATATTGGATGATTTGAATTAATGCAAATCTATGTGAGATGTTAGTCATTTTTCGAATATGGTCAATATGGTTTATTGCCTAATTAAAGGTAACATCTAAAAATTCACGTGAAAGTAAGAGATTGAAAAAGCGCCTTTTCCATCCAACCCTGCCCCGCATATCCATTAAATGGTAAACACAATCTCTCCACTCTAAAGATAATCCACAGTCAAACTAACCTTCTTTGAGAACAGAACATTTTCATCTTAGCCCTTCTTTAAGTCCCCCTTTTCTTGAGGAAGACAAGCACTATAGTCTGAGATACAGATTCAACCGCCATATGACACCCCACTTCACAGACCCTTCTAATTGCTGACCAAACATGACTCTAACCAATACAGACTCAAACAACCGCCCCCCGCTCCTATTGAAATAAACAACACAGTATTATCCCCGTTGCTTTCTAATCTTAAGCATGTAAACGTTGTAACATTTTCTCTTCACTGCTTCGGGTTTTTCTGGAAAAGATGGCTGACGACCGTTGAAATTCATTAAAAGCTGCTCATGTGATAAAAAAAAACAGATTTTTGAGACGTAACACCTGCTCTTCACTTACACTTTTTTCTCCTCACCTTCCAATCATTACTTTCATCAACACAGGCACATAAACATAAGTGCGCGCACACATACACATAGACACACAAACGCAAACAGCATACACACACACACACGTATATATATATATATATATATATATATATATATATATATATATGTGTGTGTGTGTGTATATATATATATATATATATATATATATATATATATATATATATATATATATATATATATATAAGAAGTAGTCTTTCATTATTAGATGTTAGACTGGTGAACGTAGGCAGAGAATGTTCTTTTATATATCTGTTTTCAAGTAAAACTTATCGAAATGTTCTGGATTGGCTACTTCAAACTATACTCCAGCCAAAAATCGAGATAACGGAGGATTTGGGGTAATTATTTGTTTAATTTCAAATTTAGAATACTTCTAAACTCATCATTGTAGGGTTCACTGTCCTTGAGTTTGGGAAATACCTTTGAAATTCAAGTTTCTAAACTTTCATTGACCCAATTCAGTTTTTGATTCCTTCATTTTACTATGATTACTTCAAGAATTAGAAACATTCTACAATAAATCCTGTGTGGAACACGCGTTGTTTTTGTCAATGAATAGATGGATAGATAAATTGATGGATAGCTGGCATGATGTCACTGAAATGTATGCATCGGAAGCACTGATCAAAGTATATAAGTAGGCGTTGTTGATGGCAGTGAATGACCCACAGTTTTGCTTCGTATAGGAAGGTGGTCAGTTCGGGAGCCCCGTAGATTTTTTACTTTGGCATTTATTCCAAAGTTACTGAGCAATAACAACTGACCCTCGGCCTATCATGTTGATTATTCTACTACAAGATTTGAGTTATGATGACTGTTATTGGATATCAAAGACTATCTCTCTTTTATTCCTCAAAATTGAACATCAAAGAACACTTGCATTCTATACGAGTTATGGTTCTGAACAATCAGAAGCATTGTTATTGAATAAAAATAAAACAACCCAGCGTTGTGCCAATAATATTCCAGTACGACTTGGCCATCCATTTCGAATATAAACTTGTTGTCTGCCGGCGTCTCGGTTTAATTTGATTGTGTCATTTGGAGCCCTATTCAGTATTCTGAGCTGAGTGATCCATTATAAAAGGGTTATATTCAAATTCTAGCGGATAAAGATTATTGATAAATCGATTCATTCCAAAGTCCTTGCTTGGTTTTTGCTGATTATTCAAGATTTTTTGCTTTCATTTCGGCATTTTTTCCCCTAGATAAATTTGCAGACATAATTTTAGAAGATAATTCAATAAGGTATCTATTAGAGACAAATAAACTAATTGAATCCAAATGCTAGCTTGCGCGCACACATACAAATGCATGCATAAAACACACCTGCACATTCTCCTGTACATTTGCACATGTATACTCAAAAACACAAATTCAAGATAAAATAAAGTGCAAAAAAAAATTATGCCCTATCATCTCTTTCTATGAATAATGGTGGCTATGCATGTTGGTTTGAAGTGTATGTGATGCTGGATGGGTTGGATTGCTCTAAAGGAGACTCGGGCTAGGTATGGCAGGTTGGGTTACTTGCTTCAATGTTTGTTTCCACTACTAGATGGCGCAGGTGGTATCTTCCTTTTCTTGCAGAAAAAATATCGGCTATATTTCTTCTACTTTTTGAGTCATTTGCGTAGTAAGCACTTGGTTTGTAAGTTTTTCACCTGTCAAAAACGAGTGCATAGTTCATTCTGTATTATAAAATTGCTGATAGCGTGGTCAATGGTTATAGCAATAGACAGTACACACACACACACACACACACACACACACACATATATATATATATATATATATATATATGTGTGTGTGTGTGTGTGTGTGTGTGTGTATGTGTGTGTGTGTGTATGTATATATACATATATATCAGAAACATTTCCTGGAATAGAAAAGAACAAACGTGTTTGGGGCTGGTTTTAAAAATGTGATAGGCAACCTTTTTACGCTGTAATTGTACGCAATGGCGGGAGAGATGAGACAAAAAGCCAGTGATCTACCAAAGCAAACTTCAAACAACTCGTTGGTGTAGTCATTCTGTTCTTGTGTCCCATCTTTTACCTAATTACAGTGCATCAACTAGATCTAATCACACATAATTCCATTGGTTCTATCAGATAGTCATTATATTCCCAGAATATCACAATTATTTTCCTGTCTGGTTTGAATTTCATATATTCTCAATTATAACAACACAATAATCACATAAATACAGCCACCTGAGTGAAACTGAGTGAAACTAAGTGAAAGTACCAATCTTTCCAGGTCTCCCCCTTCTATCCTAACACGTTTGTTAGGTTCGGCTGCAAGAAATCTGGTGAGGTCTGTAGCATGTTCCCTACATACATTTATGGGGATTGAGTTTTGATAAGTGCACGTGTCAATAAAGCGCCATGAAGTCAGCCACTTTCTCTTCGAACCAGTTTCGTTCGGGTCCGTTATTTTGCCGGAAGAGAGCATCATAATCGAGTATGGTTAGCATAAAGGAGAACAAATGGTATGCAACAAGATTTGTGCCTATCAAGGTCAACTCCAGTTTCACTCGTTGTCCTTGCCAGCACTAAACGAACAGAACCTACGCCATTATGGAGCCATCACTAATTTGCACAGCACTCTGCTGACAGGCTAGAGCAATTGAATTATACAGTCTTATGTACACATGAAATCAACTGATTACCTTAAAGAGCTTTACCAATTCACACATAGCTAGACGATGATCTTTGGTTCAGGTGAGATGCAGTCAGCGATACCGTGGTGGTAGTGATTGTATTCTTCATGTTTATCGACTACGAAACCCAACGATATGCAATCGAAGTTGTATATTGCGTTGACTAATGCAATGAGCGGCTCCAGCGTTGAATTGAGATGTGATTTGATGCAATGTTTCCCATTGGTATTGGTTCCCATTCTTGTCAGTCGTTGGTAGTCCTGCGTCGTCACTTGCCATTGGCAGTCAAGAAATCACATTCTTCTCAAATACACTTACTACTGCTCTCTGGAAAAAAAAAACAGTCGCCAGATTGGTGATAGAGTGACACATATATATGACCAAAAAGCTATTCTGCGGACAAATGGTGTCAAATCCTATCTGACGGCCATATCTACTTTGCCCTAGCTACACTACTCTTTTACTTATCACGTCACATATAGAGGAGACTGTTTCAACAAGTTTTATTCCTCCAAAGTGAAAAATGCCAAAGTGATGACTCTCATACCGGACAAACAGACTAGGGCACCAATCTGGGGGACAGCGGATACATTCATCATCCACAGCTGCATTTATTGAAACAAAAGTGTTTTAGAGGTATGAAAATATTTCTTTCATTAATCGTATTGCTGTCATATCGTCAGTTTTTTTATGAATTAAACGAGGTTTATTCAGTTTGAATTATTGTATAGATGGATCCTAAGGGACATGGTTAGCATATACCGATATCAGTGCGTCTAGCTAGCGTATGGTGTTTTATCATGACAAACTGGGTTGTTACAACCGTCCCCAGCTGGCTGCCATATCAGACCACCATGCACTTATAGATAATCATGTGAGGTGAAAGGAAGCCACAAACAACAGTGTGGACAAAAACAAAGATTTTCTATCCCCAAAAAAGAGAAAAAATAAATAGGAACAATAAATCGATACGTTTTCCACGTTCAAATTCCACGTGGTCTGTCTAGTAAATCTCCAGCCATGTGCTATTAACAATACAATAGTTTAGATAAGGCATTTCTGCCTTAATCTGTTTAAGTGCTTCAATTTGATATGCCTGGGTGATTTGGTGTTTTGCAAATGTAAACCAACACTAAGATGAAGAGGGGCCAGGCTTGTTTATCGTACACTTCTACAGTCGCAGTGCACAGGCCAACTCATCAGCATCTTACTATGGACTGTGTAATCCTACAAAACTTGATATATTACACTTTGTTCTCAAATGAAATCCAGCCCCGATCCTCACTGTGTTCGAAATAGCCGAATACTTGCCGGACAGAAAGGCGTGTGCTCTTGACTTACCTACCAGTACTCCAACGAACAAGCTTATCTAATGTCGTTATGATACGTTGAAGTAACCCAATTCACTTAAACCAATTAGCCAAATTGGTCAAAAGCAATTAGTGACGTGGTTAACAAGCATGGTACTAAAAATATTTATGTTAACTGTGTTCTTAATGAGTTTGTTTATTTCAGTGATTGATTGCAGGTACTGCAACTGCAGAAAGATAAGCCCAAGACAAAGGAACACCGTATTGCCAAAGAGCATTTTCAATATTCCTTTCACTTACCTAGAGTCCTTTCATTCATTTAAGCTACAATTTTGTCACTGTTCAATTAACGCTCTTTGATTACATATTTCATGAATAACATGAGTGACTATCGTGGACGTCGCATAATCAGAATTTGCTCAATTCGTATAATTCATCACGTTATCGTATATTCTGTCGGAAACAAATTCGTATACGGTCTCTTTGGATATACGTTGTAATCTTTGATGTCCAGTTGTTATGTTTTTGGGTTTGTTTTTTTTTTTTGGCAACTTGACCAGTCCGTTGCCATTTGAGTTCTTTTACCTCCTGTGATATCTCCTTTCAATTCTCTGATATAATGTGTCATCTGACTTATCCGAGTGAAGTTGAGAATAATCCACTCTTGTGCACTCAGCAAGGTTCTCAGTTTGAAGATGAATATTTTGGTAAATTTCCATCTTTGAGTTCCATAGATGACTGCATTGATTGTAAGCCTTTCTTTTTTCTTATCCTGAAGGTTGAGCAAAAAGCTTGCCGACCTAGAGAGTCATTGGCTTGATTTTTCCCTTTAAGGATGCCATGGAAATTTGTCTCTGGTAAATGAAGAGGTCTACGTTCAGCTCTGTGTTTTGATTGTGATTTTGCGTCGTTGTCTCTATCATGTTTGTCGTACATGACAATTTTCTTTAATGAAATTACGTGAAACCAACTTTCTTGCTTTTCTCGTTTAGTTTGTATATCAATATGGTGAAATCATGGAAGTTTCTAGCAAAAAGCACGATGTTGTCAACAAATCTGAGGTCAATTAAGTATTAGCCGTCTATTGCAGTTGCTTCATTTTCTCGTAAATAATTCTGCAAGCTATTGCAATAATCTATATGTCAAAACTGAAAATGATAACATATTCATTTTCTTAGAATCTCATAATCCAAAGCTCCGATTAAAGCCAGACATGTTCAATGCGATGATCATCTGAATAAAACTTTGCAATAGCAATTATTATTTATACAGCAACTGAAATTAGCTAGTTCGATGCCTCACTGCAAAAATGAAACTGATTTGGATCTGAAAGATGCATGGGATGTTTTGAGATATTCAATTTGATCTGTATACGTACTGTTTTCACAGGTTCTTAATGGGTCATATATATATATATATATATATATATATATATATATATATATATATATATATATATATATTGAGTTTTCTGAAGAATTCTGAAAGCCGAACTTGATATGTATAAAGAGGATGTGGATTTATCTGATTTGGTGACAAGTTTCATGTTTGAGTATCGGTCGTAGTGATGACAAGTGTGTACTGGCTAATATTGATTGAGATAAAGAAAAAATTTGGGAAATTCATTAATATATCATATATTTTTATTGGTTCAATGGAAGGGGGTAAGTGACAGAAAATACGTATTGCACGAGAGAATTATGTGAATTATTACGTATTGAAATCAATCAAGTTTAGCAATTAGCCCATATATATATATATATATATATATATATATATATATATATATATATATATATATATATATATATATATTATTGTGTCACCCACAGACAACTGTTTCGACGTATTACATCTCTTCAGTGTGGCTATAGATTTTATCCCATCCAGTACCGCAAGGCAGAATTGAAACCCTCACATCCTCATCCACCAGAGTGCTCCATTCCCATGGAAGAGCATTGCATAAGCTTACAATGGATGAGTTACCTCACTTAAAGAGTGCTCAACCTTGAACAGAGGAGCATTAATTATTACATATGTATATATATACATATATATATATACATATATATATATACATATATATATATACATATATATATATACATATATATATATATATATATATATATATATATATATAATGGAGAAAAAAAGTTACATTACACCACCTCTTTAGAAATGCCACTTGTTCAGCGATTTTTACAAACCAGCAATAACTGATTTCGATTTAGTGATAGCAAAATTCAAAGTGATCGTAGAATTCACAATTTCTAATCATGACGAAACCGTTGGGCCATTTCCAAATGAACATCTAACCAGCTTGTATTTAAAGCACAAAGAAATATATTTTCTATGGTTAGTTTCACCATGAAAAATAGCTTAGACGTGTTCAATAGAGTTGGTGTCAGAGGGCAGACTTGGCAAGGATAATCGTTCAATAACATTTGTAGATACTTGTCATCCTTGTATCTTTTTATAAATATATATTTTGGGAAAATGTAATATTATTGAACAGAAATATATCGTTCTGAATGGTATTCTTCCCGCACTCAGGAACATTCGAGCAATTTTTAGTCCAGGCGATTTTTAGTTAAGGCGATCGGTGCAGACTTCGGATAGAATTGCTCACTTTGGAATTGTGATGCTTCAGGGTGTACCGAACAATTTAAGATTTGGAGATATTCTGAAACAGACTTACCTTACCAACGGTTGCAAGGCAATATTTCCAAACTAAGAAGCCTATATATATCTTCCAAAATTGAACAAGAATTCCTGGATCTTACAGAGAATTTGATAATTCCTTCTTTCTGTTTTTTGCCCACCTTTCCTCTAAACTTGTTAGAAATACATTGAGAGCTTTTTGAGATATGGTGTGGGAAGACATAATCAGATGTAGAAATGTATGAAAAAAATTGAAAAAAAACGTTGTTTTTCTCATAAATCTCTATCAATTATGTTTTATGGAAGGGCATGGGACACCCCGAGGAAGAAGTAATAAATTTCAGGGTGGATCCAGGAATCTGTTTTTTAATTCAGAGATATTTTTCTGTTTTGATATTATATAGAATTATGTTGCTTTTGTCTGTCTACACGATATTTTCCGAAATTCTCCATGAATTTCGATGATAATCTGTGGAAAATGTATTCGGCACATTGTAAAGGAGAACCAATTGAATTTCGGGTTGGCTCTGAAAATTTGTTTCCAATAAAGGGAAATTTTTGTGTTTTTTTTGTTTGTTTTTTTCCAAATAAATCTCTGCATTCATTCCTGTCTGTCATCTCAATACTCCAAGAAGTTCTCGAATGATATAATATAATTTCGCAAAAGGATAACGTACTTATCAAGGAAGATGTGATTCAATTTTTGTTTGAATAAGAAAAGATGTCTTCTTCCCAAATTTCTTCAGTTGTTCCCAAATGTTCATTCAGTACAAAAGTTTCCAATGAAGGTCAATTACACTTTGTGAATATTTGGGTAATAGGAGGTAAAAAAGGTGATTAAATATGTTGGATAATCCAGGAATTTGTTTTGGATTGAGATATATTCTTACATATTTTCTTATCTTTATAGATTTTTTTATTCCCTCCTGACTGTCAACACAATATTCTCAAAAGTTCTCAATGTATCCCCATCAAATTTTTTGGAGAGGTTGATCTTGAGGTGTGAGATAATGATTGAGTGTTTTGGTGGAACCAGGAATTTTACTATTTGGTGTGAAACCATCAATTATACATGAAGTATGTCTGTATATAGGCCTTTATACGCCATCTTGAAAATTATGACCTTTCAGTGGTCAGATTGTCGTAGATGTCTAGTGTGTCATTAAGCAGCGCCAAACACTGCAGGAATCCTCAAAATGTGGAATTTTTTAAGAAATGATTTTCTTGCTGTTTCTATGGAAAATGAATTCCGTAGCAACTGTTGCTATGAACGAGCGGTATAAGAATGTTTCCATATCTGAATAAGGATTAGTACCATTAAAGAACATCTGTGCCAAATTTCATGCTGTAATCGCCATCTGAACAATTCTTTTACACCGATTGCCTAGACTGTATTACTTCAATGGTTTCTTATATATTAACCACAGATTTGCCACGTAACCTGGGGGCATTTCAAACAGAATTCTCAGCTAGGGAATTCACAGACACGTACTCCTCAAATATCCATACTTATCGCGTGTGTGCCTAATTTGGTCTTTCCAATATATCAACTCTCCACTTCACGTTTACTGTTCCCAAATAATAGGTTTGTACGATTATGATGTCTCCAGCTAATACATGGATTTATAACTTTTTTATGTTGATCCACATTCTACTGTTTATTTCCAGCTCTACTCTAAAAAAAACTTGAATTCAAAAGTAAAAAGTTGTATGTTATACTGCTAGCCTGATTTGTACCGTATGTAATATATATGTGTATATATAAATATGTATGTATATATACACACACATATATATACACATCTATCTATCAATCTATCTCTATCTCTCTCTCTGAATATATATATATATATATATATATATATATATATATATATATATATATATATATATATATATATATATATATGTACGTATATAAATTCCTGTAGAAATACTTCATCGTATACGGATTTACATATTTCTCCAATTTCAAAGATTTCCTTTTTTTTCAAATTACGGTGGATGACGTAGATATATCTACAAGTTATCAAAATATATAGGAAAATGGATATACGTGTACGTTCCATTCAAAATATAGTCATTCATAACTTTCATACAATTATTACGCAATCATGAACATTGATACATGCAAAAGTACGAACTCAGGAACATTACAGCAAGCATATCTGCACAAAGAAAAACGTGTCCATCTAATTTAAATAGATTAAAATATTCCACTTGGGTAAAAAATAGATATTTGGAAATTATCTTTTTTTTCTAAATACTGGATATAATTAAAGGAAAATCATCGGAATATCTTAAAAAAATCATGATTATAAAAAGGGGATGATAAATCAAAGTCGTGAAATGGGAGAGTTAGATTGTTTTACGATTCCATTTGCCATAGCATCTTTTTTAACAAAGATCTGGAAAAAAATCCCGTGGATAAAAACAATTGTATCCTTAAGAGGAAAAAATGTATTATCACCTTGAAAATTTTATCTCATTATTTGCTCTATTATGGAGAAAATATGTAGCGTTCCATTAAAGTCAAATTGTAGGGTAGCCTCTCCTTAAAGTTGGTGCTGAAAAATAGTCAAATCATACAATGCTGTCTCCTTAAATTCAGAAATTACGCGTGAAAGAAATGTTCCATCGCCCGTAAACCTTTGTTTTGAAAGTTGCAATCTGATACAAAATTTCATTTTCCAACGTTGTTGGAACATACATGAATACAGAAGAATAAACTTCACCTCATATTATTAGGGGTAAAACAACAAGCTCCCATGCGATAAGAGGACAATAAAGCTCTTATCATAAGGTTATCTTTCAATATACAAAACATATTCTCAGTATACTGGTGTGAAAGAGCATGAAATTTGGTAACAAATTTTTCACTGTATCATAACTCTCTCATTGTCATCAAACATGCAAGACCGTCGAACTTGGTAAATCAGATGACAGAAATGTATAATGCTCTTGTTTCTTTGTTACGTTACGAATTCAAATGTTTGTTAAAAAAACAACATTTGGTTAAGATTTGGATTAGCGAAACAGATTTTTTTATTCATGAGAATTTACTACTTTTTTTTCAATTAAATTGAGTAAATAAAAAAATCAATTGTATCATTTAAATCAGTACCTAATTATTGTCAGGTGAAAATGTGAAAATATGCAGATTTTAATCGTCTGTGCATGAATGATTGTACATTAAAGTGTGGCTGTTTAACTTAAAGGGAATTTTAGCTTTTGACCTCACCTAAGATATAAAAAGATACGTCTGTCTGTCTGTCTGTCTGTCTGTCTGTCTGTCTGTCTGTCTTTCTTTCTCTCTCTGTCCCTCTCTCTCTCTCTCTCTCTCTCTCTCTCTCTCTATATATATATATATATATATATATATATATATATATATATATATATATATATATATATATATATGCTATTTAATTGTTTTTCATTCAATTTCCGACTAAGCTTTTTTTCAAAAATTGGGGCTTGCATAAATGTTTGTGCTGTGTCATGCTAAATGGTGTTTTGATTTTATCTATAATATTTCAATTACCCGTTTCAAAGGCCAAATTGATACTTTACTAACCACGCCCCCATTTCCCCCGTGCCATATTCTACCTAATAGCTGCAATGAGAGTAGAATATTTTAAAAGTGAAACTAGATTTTTCTCCGCCAAACTGTTTCGAGGTCACGCGATTCCTGTCGCACCCAAATGCAGAAGCCACAAACTGCTGCTACTTTTGTTTCTTTTTTTCTACTTCAAGTCTTCTTAGTTCGTTTAGATTAAAATCCTCGCATCTTTTATGGATCGTTTTAGTTCTATCTTCGATTAGTTTGTTTTTTTTTTCCATTTTTTTATCATCATTTGTGTTCAAGTGCATTTTCCTGGTGATATTTTATTATATATACATTCCTAAATAATTGAATATCCTTTTTCGAAATGGTTCACCAGAAGTTCATGTATGCCAATCCTAAACGTAGTTCTCCTTATGGACTTTCTTTTTTTTTTCTTTTTTTTCTTCCTAACTTTCGATTCGTTAAGTATGTTTTAGCGTGCATCAAGAGCCTCCTACTACTTAGGAACGAAGACGGATTTCGTTGAAAATGGCTTTTCCCAAAAGCTGGTTTTAGAAGTAAAAAGTAAGCACAAGAAGAGATCAGTTTAGCAAATGCATTAGGTTTACTAGAAAGAAGTCAGGCATATCATTCAAATAGCCTGCATTTGAGAGAGATGATCTTTTTGTTCATAAATATCATAACGTTTTAACCTGTCCTATATAAAACGTGAAGGACAAAAGGATCTTAAATTTCCATAGAAAATACTGTGTTCATTTCATTGTTTCCTGTGCATGATTGGATTGCTCGCAATGATACACAGCATAACTCATAAAAAATAACTGCCAATACAACATAGAGGAGAATATGTTCTTCAATATAGTTCTTATTACACGAGGGAAGGAATAAAGCTAGATTTTCTTTACTATTTACCTCTGCAGTGCAACTAGTTCAATGTTTGTTAGATGGTTCACTATTTCTATTCGTAGAAATATGCGCAGATATTTTGTAAGTATACCTCCGTCTAACGAATGGCTGAATATTTCACTGTGATATCTTTGAATATGGAAAATCTGCTTGAGTGAAAGTATCAAAAATGTTTCTATTTCTCAGGAATTTTAATAATATTCTAGATCGCTTTTGATTAAACAGTTGTTTGCAAGACTATGCCACGTATACTTTCCCTTTTACCTTTGAATATCAGCAAGTATCGTCTTTTGAGACGTATATGATACAGCATCTGACTTTTGAAGTGACCATGCATTTTATGCTGCAGCGTCTGAACTTGGTGTCAAGCTTGCGTTCGAGAAATATTGCAATGCTGTCAAGAGATAAGCTGTTGAAAATTACTCTGATTCTTCCCCAATAAATTTCGTGCTGAATTCATGGAGTGTCCATTCGCCGGTGCGATTTTAATTCTTCAAAATACGGTATAATTTTTTCCATAGTATCGCACGAATTCAAAATATCAAACTATAGAATACTCCTTACATCTTTTGATGTGTATGCAGTTCCACTAAAAATCGTCCTAGACGTTGAAATGTGTACAGTATGGACTTGCACTCCGTTTGCATTTTCCTCTCAGATTGTCATGTATTTAAAATATAGTTATATTATGCCACGCCATGATGGTGTTATCCGACGAAAACGTTTTATCGACATTTGCATCAATGGAGAAGATACAGAGAGAACTTCAAGGGAAGGATTACAGATCGCCTTAAGACATGTATTCAAAATAAAGGATTTACAGTGGTACAATCCGTCTTTTGTGGGAATCTGACACAATCGAACATTGTGCTGAGGATGATACAATTTATTTTGCAAGCAGTAAACTGTTGCTGGATGATTTGAAGATTCGGATGTATTGATTGTATCAAATGTATCTAAAGGAGATCAAACATATTTCAGAACATCGTAATCGGAAATTGAAACTTGAAAAGGAGAGTAAAATAATCATATTATCTTCATTCATGGGATAAATAATGTTTATACAAGAATATTCTATTGAATCCAATGCAATTTCGGACAACTTTTGTAATAAAAGTTTGCTTCGAAATTTCCCAGAAAGTTACTGGCTGTAATACTTTTGAGGTGATATTAGAATAGAGCATGTAGTGATAAAAGCAATATGGACGTGCATAAACTATCAATAGATCATTAACTAATACTAATGTTTGTTGAAAAAAAATTATAAGGCCTAACTTTGCCTGCATATACCTGTATACTATAAGCTACCTGAAAATAATATATGTGACGGTAAGATTATGACCAATTGATTTTCTAAAAGGCTGTATTAACAAATGTATTCAAAATTCTCGAGACTGACGTGCCTGCTACTCCTGAAACAGGTGATTGCTTGCTTCTTCGGTGATTAGGCAAGTTGAGAGGGAGGGGGGTAGATAAGATATGATATGATATGATATGATATGATATGATATGATATGATATGATATGAGTAGGTGTATATTCAGTAATTAAATTGACTGAATGAAAGTTTTTTCCATCCCAAGAATAGACTGGACACAAACACACACACACACACACACACACACACACACACACACACACACACACACACACACATATATATATATATATATATATATATATATATATATATATATATATATATATATATATATATATATATATATATATATATATATATTGTGTCATCCACAGATTGCTGTTTCGATGTATTACATCTCTTCAGTGTGGCTATAGACTTTACATTATCCAATCCAGCACCTTCACTTCGGACCCAGTGGCCAATATCCAACCTCTGGGCTACGGAACTGGATGGTCTGTAAGACTGAATTTAAGCGATATATTCATATGTGCAGAAATTCCCCATTCACCAGAATGCTCTATTCCTACGGAAGAGCATTATATATATATATATATATATATATATATATATATATATATATATATATATATATAAGCCATTGACGACAAACTGAATGAACAGCCGTTTAAGACGTACTTCAACAGATAAATAGACAAACAAATAGACATGGTACGGTACTGGAAAATATGTACCGGGTTTGTTTGTTAATGTTAAAATTCTATGCTCTTATATTCACAACTGTTTGCCTATCATATACGTTTATTGGTATTACACAATCCACATCTATGTATTTCAATTAATTTCGGCTTAGTATGACTGAAAACTGCAAAGGAGATATTTAGCGGGTAGGAGTATTTCGATATTTTCTTTAGATCATGCGTTATCAACCGTTTGAGGAACATGGTCGGCATTAATACATGTTGAATTAATTATCACATTAGTGGATTATTGCCCTAAAACAGGATGTGACAGATCTTCAGAATCAATCATTATCGGTCTTATTGCTCCAATAAGAACGATGCACAACTGACACAATCGCAGTTTATTGAAAGGGAATTTGTGAATGGAATAATTAAGATGTTGTGAGCTTGAGATTCGAACCTAGAAATAACCCAGAGCTTTCCAGTGAGAGCGAATGGATGAATGGATGAATGGATTAGCTCTGATAGAAACAGTCTTGTGTTTGGTGATCTACTCAAAACATCTGAAAACAAGTCTAGACTAAATAAAGAAAAGCTACTTATAAATAGGGGCTCATCAAAATTATGAGATTAATTTTTAGAATAATGGATCATTTCCGCAAATTATGATGGGAAAGAAGTTGAGATTAAATGATTATTTGTCTGAATTTTCCATATAAGCACGGCGCAAAATTGATTCAATGACAGTCGACTCTTCTAATCAGGAAAATGAGTATTCCGCCCCCTCTATTCTTCCAATGGGTTCTGATTGGGAAAATGAAAAATGCTGACAAGGAGGAAAATTGATTTTTTTATGAACACTCTATTTCTGGGGCTAAATAAAAACAGTATAAAGGAGAACAAAAACAAAAAAGATAATAATTTGGTCGTACCTCAAAGATAATGGGTAAAGTATCTTCATCAAAGTCTATGCCTAACTCTCAGATTATTTTTCTCATAAGAGTGAGCAATCACCATACCTACGTTTCCTCGGAGTATACAATAGTAATTTAAGTCATTAACGAAAGCATTATCAAGAAGAAAGTGTGTGCGGTATTACCTTTTGATATACGCATGCAAAATAAACATATGATCTTCATCGAATGATCAAGGATAGGAACAGAACTGATCAAGCGACATCCGACAATCATTTGATCCCCCCCCAACGATTGACTCTGATCCATCACTGACATTGGCTTTTAATATCCTGCTACACATTATTATTATTTGATGCTCTCAGACCATGTGTATTATTGCATGAACACTTTGCAGAATTCCTGGGTGCTAGACTTATCACGAAGGCAGAAGGTCAAGTAAGACGAAAAAAAAATACTATGGACCAAAGAGCTCATTACCACTGGCAAGAAAAGGTTAACATTTCCGCGCCCACTTACCATCCATAAGGCGTATTGTTTCTAGATGATGTTCCCCGGAAATTGAAAATAAATGTAATGCAAAACAGAGTTCCCTGATACAGCCTAATGGAGAGGAAAGAGAGAGAAAAAGGAAGAGGGGATGTAGTATTCTGAAATAAAAATCCGCCTGTCATTTTCGTCTGTTTATAAATTGATTATGAGTGAGGAAAAAAGGTAGTGACCTCACTAAACTTTCGAAAATTCATTTTCTGAAAAGTCAAATGAGTGACCTTTTTTTTTCTTTTGACGTCCCTGAACTTTCGAAAATTCAATAGCTGAAAGGTGGAGGAAGTAGTTTTTTTCTCCTGATCTGCAGATGCTGACTTTCAGAAAGTTTTCTATTGCAAAAATTTTGATGTTCATTTATGCAGGGGTTGATTGATGAATGAAGTTGAAAATTCTATAGAACAAGCTAGCAATCTTCTCATACACGCCTTTCGGAGAAAGGATATCTTAATCGGTCATTTTGAATGTTAGCAAAAAGTTGCAAGTAGTGACTACATTTTTTTTTCATTCTCCCATTGTTCTTGATTTAAAGATAATTTCTTTTTATATTTATGTAGAAACATTGATGTGGTCGTTCTTATGTCAAATTCCTTGGCTAGTTCTCTAGCCATCCGTCACCACAAATGTGGTTGTTGCTTTTTTCCACTTGAATACAGAAACAATCTTTCACGATCTTAACACTTTTAGTTTTCAAATCAACCCATGATCATACGGGAAAGATACTCAGAGAATCACTCTGACAACGTGAAACCTACTCAAAAATACAGATATGCAAAACCTCAAATCACAAATTGCTAAAATAAAGTTAGAAAAAAAACTGACTATGTTAGGTTGGAATAAGACGTTTTTTTCAATCGATCTGTTTCAATATCGAAAATTCATTTTCACCCAAGTTATGAACGAAAAAAAGTCTATAAAAACTTAATTATCTCACTGTAACTTTAAACGTAACTATTTTGTATGCTTGTGTGTGTATGTGTGTGTATGCGTGTGTGTGTGTGTGTAAAGAAACACCTTTCTGATGCTGATTTGTTCCCTCATCATCCGGCTGTGATGTCTTTTATAATTCTTTTTTTCCTCCTTGGCTCGACTGCAGCTACAAGCGATGGTGCGTTGGTCAAGTTGGTCAGTCGCATATCTTAGGTTTTGAATGTTGTATCAGGCTTAGATCTTGTTATCTAGAGTTGTCACATTACAGAACCATTATATTGACTACGCAGCAAACCCCAAAAAGTTCATGCCTTTTCACGCATGGATACCCAAGGTCGCAGCTCCATTCCGATCATGAAAGATAATGGTATGTGTGATTTCAACCATGTACCGTTTTGGTGGCACCCCAGCGACTTCAAGGGAAGAAACGATGGACACAAGACTTAATTTTTTTTTTCACTCCAGTCGACCGAAAATACAACGATAGACTTCGTTTGAAAACTAAACGAAAGCCTTACCCAGAGGAGAGAGAGAGAGAGAGAGAGAGAGAGAGAGAGAGAGAGAGAGAGAGAGAGAGAGAGTGTGTGTGTTTAATCTGTCCTTCCACTGCCAGCAGCCAGTAGACCGTCATTAATCACCCAACTATACTCCACTTTTATGTCCACCCGCTTTATTTGTCTGGCCTTTTCTGCTGGTGACCAACCTTTGGTCCCCTAACTAAGAGACAAGTGTCCTTTTCCTATATCACTATCCTTTTTGCTGAATTAATTTCTACCCTTTTATTTTAAATGGTGTCGGAACTGAATTATCAACTCAATTTCACTTGTCTGTGATTGGCTATCTATCTGCAGGGGTTCCAAGCGACCACGATTTATCTCGTGAATGAATTTAGTAAAAATGTTTCTATCATCCATTGATCGTCTGAAAAGAGTTAGTCTGCTATCAGTCCCATATAGTAACATAGTGACGGTCTGAGTAATTGCAAAAATTGATAATAGATTGATAATGCTTCAGCCTATATAAATTTTACTAGAAATTGGCTAATTCATTAACGGATATTGATATGTTTCCATTGTTCATGACACTCAGTCTATTATAAAAACAATTATGAATACATAATATTTTCTCCATTTCAACCATTGACGATTCAGTTCTTGTTGTGTTAGACCGACGTGTAATAAATCTTCATTTTCCTAGTTCACAGCGGGAGTTGGGCTGACTTCTAAAGAGTGTAAAACAGGAATTTTTAAAAAAGTTTAAAGACTTTTCAGATTTATACACAATTATATTTTAGAAAATGGCTCAGAATAATGGATAATGCTGTGTAGTGAATCCGAACCTCACAGATTGAAGCAGGCTCCATAAATTCCTATAATTTAAAACAACGTGCGCACGCACACACACACACACACACACACACACACACACACACACACACACACACACACATATATATATATATATATATATATATATATGGGGGATGGGGGATGGGGGAAGTTACGGACCTATTGATCCCACTTAACTTTCTTTAAAATGAATGTTCAGCCAATTTCTCATCTCCGTTCTCTCCTTAGTTGTCTCATTCATCTAATTCTTTCAGTCTCTTTTTTCAATTTTCTCTATATCTTTGCTATATCTTCATAGTCTATTTATTTTGTAATTATATTCATATCACATTTTCAATCCCACCTTCGTGTAAACTCATCCATATGATTATTCTTATCATCGATTTAATAAGGAAATATTTGATCGTCCCAAGTTCTATAGTATGCTGCGTTAAATCGAATCAAATGATGCATGAAACCTGATATAGCATTGGAATATTGTAACATCAGGAATGATGTCCTAAACAGATAACAGATAGTATGTAAAGAGTAGAAATGTATCTACTGTGAAGTTCCAGTATCATTATCCTTTTAGCATCGGTCGTTGGACATAGACCTTTCCCAAGATTTGCCAGACCTCCCCATCAACCCATTATGTAAAAGTAAAGACAGGAGTCTGAGATATAAAAGAAACTATAAGAAAACCTAAATTGCAAAGGGCTAGAAATGTTGCCAGATAACAAATGGATATCACAACCCACAACATAGAACTTCTGAGATCATATACGAATTGTGACCGACAGAAACTAAGACAGCTAGACGAGTTCGACACATTCAGAGAGTACTGGCTCAACAACACCCATGATACTGAGGTCTTGCTGATCTTAAGGGGTGTCTAACACCACAGATGGATTATGATAATGGTGAGTCCTTGAAATCCTTCGTTTTTCTTTTTCTTTTTGCTTTTTTTCAAATTATTTTCCTTCTTTTTCATTACAAGCTGTCATATTCCATATTTCACTCTCTCTTTAGACACTCCCATCATAATCAGAATCTCTGATCATTTCTATTTCTTTTTTTATCGTTTCATTTATTCCTTTTTTTTTTTTGCTTTTTTTTATTTATTCCTTATTTGTTTGAGTATTTCCTATTTCTCAAGTTATCTTATTTAATCTGTCTTCATTCCTCACCTCCGCCCACGACAATACGTTTTTCAAAGTTTATTTACATCTCTATATGATGGAATCTTCAACGTCAGCCTTGTAATATACTTCATCAATATAATAATTTCTTCCGTACTCAGCTAACACAACAAACACCCATAGACCAAAGAATGGAGGTCTGTTGACGGTCGTTGCTTCTGTCAGCGAAACGTCAACGCTCTGTCTACAAAAAGTGTTTACCGTTGGAGTCGTGGCACTAATCATATCCCTGGGCTCCTTCTTCTCCTGCCATTTTAGTTCTACGTCACTATGCAACGCATGATTATTAAAAACGCCTACGGACAAACATGCGAGAATTTCACGTTCAAAACTGTCAGCGTTCACAATTTCTAATGGCTTTTTGTCAGGCTTCCAGGTCTTACAGTATACACACAGAAAAGGGAAATGTGAGCGCGACAAAAAAAATCCTGATGCTAGGGAAGAGAGGATGTATACATATGAAAATGTGGAAGAGAAAAATGTATGGGAGAGAATATCGAAGAATCGAGGATAGTGTGTAGGAAACGTAAAAGATATGTTAGAAAAACAAAAAGATAAAGAGAATTAACTGAGAATAACTCCGAAAATATTCCTAAAATATTAATGCGTAAAAGCTTACATCCGAAATTTAAAGTGGGAAACCCGTAGCTATTTAGATGTGATGTGTGCGATTGTGCGTGTTTGATGGATCCATAAAATTCATGAATTGATAGGCACATATACATATACGTGCGTGTGTGTATATGCATGCTTTGTTATGCATATGCACATACTGGTTGTTTATCAAAATCAAACTCTTTAAACAGCGCACAACGGCAGTAAAGAATAAGCTTTTGATGAGATCCGAACATTTAATCATCTTGACAGTAGGAAGCCTGGTATTTTCATCCAGCTGTTTTAACTCTATAGCCACATGAGTCGGGTTGTGATAAAAAAACGTATTAGTTTAGATAAAAAGAATTGAGACATTGTTAATCCTCATTTAAACTCTGCATCTCGTTCCGTGTTATTAGTGGATTTGAATCAGAGAGGTGAGAATCATTTCAAAAAAAGGCAAACAGATCGAGAAGAGGAAACTTCAGCAAAATTGCAATGTGCACAGAACCATAGCAAGATCCACGAACCCCATTAATTCAGCATATTTTCAATCCTGTGCATCTTGTAAACTATCTTTATCACGGAACTAAAGAATTATTTTCTCACATGCTGATTATCCAGTGTACATCTACTTATCAAAAGCAAGTTTTGGATAAAAGATAGAGAAGACCGCTTTTACGCCATATGATATCTTACTTTCGTAAGACATCAATCATTGTCAGACGAAATGTAGCAACTTATCTGGGCTTTGAATTGATGCCGATGTAGCAATTCTGAATCCTGTTCAAAGTTACTTTAACATCAGTCGGATGTTATTCATCCATCATTACCGTATCAGACAGTTGGAGAATACCAACGGTCTGGTCTATCCAGGTTCTTTGTGATATCTTCAGCTATAATCAACTAATTCCAGCTGAAAGTCTGAATAGGCCTTTGGACCAAATGAGAGACCAAAGCCGTTTATGGGTGCCTCAATTCAATACCTCTGGCTACGATACCCCGTTTAAGTCACTAAGAGGTCACATATATAGATAAACAGAACCAGACTTTTAGAATCAGGTAGATACAAAGATAGATATAAATATAGAAATCATCGGATGAGCGTAGGAGAGCTAAAAGATATCCTACACTATTATTATTCAGCTACAGATCACCAGGAAATCTTTCTTGCATCCTTTAGCACATTTTGGGGAGTTTTTAATTCGGTATCTATTACTACGACAAAACGGTTGTTCTTCTTAGAGGTAGCATACTGATGATCAGAATCAAAGTTTCAGTATCATGCAAATGAATACATAAAAAGCTGATTATTATCATCAAGATGAGAGCAAATGCCGGACCAACACTATATATCTTTGGAATTCCAAATAATCAACTTGCTGAAACATGTCCTGGGTTCAATTTGTAAACAGAAAAATTCATGAGGATACGTTGTGTGATCCTTGGGTGGCGTTGTCATTTACACAAATGGACATTCAGTATATTACTGAATAAATTTTCATAGCGCAATCAACAAAATGTCATTTCCTTGTGCGGACACTAATTACATCGTGCATTAAGAAATACTTATCAAAAGTCATTGATCACTGACACAACTTAAAAACAAATCAGTAAGAAATTTGACAAGATTCTGTAACAAAGAAGCAAAATCTGATTCTTTATTGAAGCGTTATCCTTCAAACTCGTCAAAACCTAAGGGGTCGACCTTGGATATATTTTTGGTCCGATATCTGAAATGCAATTAATAAAAGAATATTTTGAACAGAAAAAGGCATAGAAGTTCTGAATAACGCTTTCAGGTGCTGGGAGCATATATATATATATATATATATATATATATATATATATATATATATATATATATATATATACATATTTATATATATGTATATATATATATATATATGTATATATATATATATATATATATGTATATATATATATATATATATATTTAAGTGTGTGTGTGTGTTCATTTTAGCACTATACATTGGCAAACAGTTGGATATCTTGGCATAACAAAATTTAACCACTTACTCCGTATGGCATCAAGAGGTTAATTTTGACATCATATTTGTAATACTTTCTTGGTAATATGAATTTGAGTAACCGCGCTATTACTTTTATTATTACAGAGTAGCTTAAAGATCTTGATACTTCGAATTATGATATTTGTCTTAACAGTTAATTATATAGATTTTTGTATACTCAACAAAAGTGGAGAAAGTAGAAGATCGGTGGTATTCAGTTATAAGAGACAGTTGCATTCTTATATCATGTTTTGAGAGTTACAGCTATGATAAATATATCATAATTGACAGTCTATAACATCCATCAGTCCCCCCCCCAAAAAAAATGGCCCAAAAGATGAACTTAATTATCTAGTCCTACAATGACCAGAACCATGGAAAGCGTTTCGAAAAGTCTGATTGATGAATGAGAAGAATTCAAGGAGTTGTTTTCCTTTGATATTCCCTGTCAGAGTAATTTTGATTTAAGCATATTTAATACTGACATCATTTGATGTCACCTAAGATCATCTCCATAATTTTTAACCATTATTTCAATTTGTTTGCCGCAGTTTTGCAAGAAGCGAAAGAAACTGAAAATTGGCTTACAAGTTACAGTCCGTCAAGCCAAAGTATCTAGAGATGAAATTTTGACACGGATGTTCATCGATGTCACCATATCTTCTTTTTCATTATTTATAGCGAAACTTCTAAGTTTTTTGCTTCTACACTACACCAAAGATGCAGAAATTATTCATTAGGGCACTTTGAGGTTGGCTTGCCTGACTTTTCCATGCTTTTCCTATAGGCAACTTTAAATTGGTTGTGTTAGGGTTGGATCTCTGATCAATTCTATCAAGCTGGCACACAATGGGAGAAACACTCCTGTGATATACTTGCAGTAGCGAGAGTATAAGGAAGTTCATTCAGCGGAAAGACAAGCAGAGATTTAATGCGTATATATATATATATATATATATATATATATATATATATATATATATATATATATATATATATATATATATTAGTAAGCATCACAACTTTAAATGCTAAAGATTAAAAAATATTGCCCAAATATTTATTTTGTCTATTCAGTCACTCCTTTCCCAATATCTATCAATAGGATGTATGAATTTTTCAAGTGTTTCCTCAATTCCCTAAATCACATATACTATATTAGTTACTAAATTTGCATATTTCTTCTTGTTGGGATCATCAGTTGTCTACCATGTAATAGTTTAAGGGATTTTAAAAACAACTACAACACAGATATATTAACATGACATTCGGCAGTGTTGATCAAACACCATCTTCCTCTCTTACTAGATAGCTTATGTCATACATGTATTTTGTCATTTTATACAGGGTATTATATGTATTGTATATTGACATTTTTCCATACAACATATCATTCAGTTTTTGGACTGACTTTTGTGGGTTTCCACCCAAAAACTAATCAAACGATGAGAGATCAGTAAGTATGACAAAAGACATGACATACTGTTCGTGTATTTTCCATTGAATGTTCATCCTTGTGATTACTAAATCCGTTGTGTCGGTTCTAAGCTCAGACTGCATGCAAACCAACTTATCATATCATTTTGAATCAATCCTCTACCAGCAAATCCAACAGAAGAATTTGACAATTTTTCCGCCATCCTTCATGTTATTTCATCCACGTTGTATACCATCAAGTTTCCACCAATGGCTTTTTTAAAACTTTCAATTATCAAATAAAGTAGCTTTATATACATGGTTTAAACAAAACAAAACCACTTTCTAGTGGGTAATAAAATAACACCTCAATAGGTGATTCCATCAATATACTCGGACAATTTGTCATATCGCATTCCATATTCGGTCTACCACTTCACCAAACTACGTATCAGTCAAGCAAATGGACCAGGGTCAAATGTTTCCCCCTTCCCCTAGCCTCAGTCAATACAATGATCTTCCATAGACTGGATCCATATCTTCCGGTAACTTAATTCCCTAAACATCAGTACAAATTGATCAATCTTAATATACACAATTCATTCAATCTATTCAAATACTCTAGTTAAAATGTTCTTTTAATTTTCGTTAGTATTTCACCAGGTTCAGGCTAATGATATTCTGAGGGATCGAGTGGTCTAATCATGACTAAATCAAATCGTCTAAAAATCTTACTAATTTCACCGCTTTGATTGACCATTCTTACGTTTAACAAATTTTCTGCATAGAATCAATAAATCCATGAGTTGGTTGAACAGTTCTCAATATATTCTGATAATTTTTGTTGAATACATAAAAGATGGAATTCTACTTGATTTTGATATCCGAATCCAGGAACGTGGCTTGTATTCTCCTATGTTCATATTTCAATTCTAGGTCCCCAAGAGGATATATTACAATACTATTTTCGAAATTCTCCTTCATCATTATGAGAACAAAAGTCATCAATTAAACGGGTACAACCTAAAATTAAACGAGCTTGTTTTGTATCACTTCTAATAAGAGATGACATGAATAGAATATGTTTGTCTATTTAGATACAAATTTGCCCAAATTTAGTATATTTTTGATTGATCTAAAGGAAGTATTTCACTGACATATTTGATTAGTTGTGTCTTTTCTTTGTTTCAATCTGGTTTCAGTCTACTTAAAGTTTTGACTGTTATATCTCAATGCTTAATTTTTCATCAAGATAGATTGCTATAGTTATATGTCCACTGTCTGATCCCTTGCTCCACATTTAAGCATCTTATTGCCCTCAACAACATGGTTTGAAGAGCGTTATTGAGAACATTAAAAAAAATGTTTTTTTCACATGGAAATAAACCTTTGATGCTACAATATAGTGAAATCAATAAGTAAAAAAATTATGAACCCATTCACCAAGATATCAGTGTCTTATATATATATATATATATATATATATATATATATATATATATATATATATATATTGTTGTGTCATCCACAGACAACAGTATTACATCTCTTCAGTGCCGCTATCGACTTTCCATAATCCCATCAAGTATCATGTGGCAGGATTGAAACCTTCACTTCGGACCCGGAGGTCGATATCCTACCCCTGAGCTACGGAACCAGACGGGGCTGAATTTAAGCGATATATTTATGTACGAATAAATTCCCCATCCACCAGAGTGCTCTATTGTGGTCGTTCTATAATGGCATTGCTTGAAATATCCATCAGTGTTCCGCGTTTCTATGGAGTTTAAACAGTTGTTCAATATCCTCAACACACCGTCACTTTCTATGAGACTTAATTAATTGCTTCAAAGTGTAAACAAATGGTCTAATCAAATTAATTTCAGACTTTATTAAAAGGTGACGTAAACCCATTGAAAATAAGAGTCCATTGTTTCAAATGGTGAATGAGATATTTTTATCCATTTTTCGAGTCTATCGATTTGGCATAATTGTGGCCCACTTTAAAAGCAGCCACGTGACACTGTCTAAACTACTTGGTATATAATTAATGCTCAGATGTGAGGTACACTCTTGACTGTGACTATCGTTTCGTAATCTATGTCGGTGCTGAAGATATAAACGAAATTCTGACTTTTTTTTACCTCAAAATTGCGTAGGTTTATACGTTCTTCAAATGAACAAGCGGACGATTAAATGGATATAAAAAGTAAAGATTTTGCAAACCTGGAAATGAGAACGTTTTAAAAAGCGAAGAGAATTTTTCATTTGCAACAGTACAATGACCGTTGGTTAGATTGGGTGTCTATCTCAGCGTGATGTAAAACAAGCTCATCTTTCCGACTAATTCACAGCTGCAATGAGTTTACTCCTGGCGGGTGCAGTAATTTGGAACATGGCAGTAGTAGTAGTAGTAGTAGTAGTAGTAGTAGTAGTAGTAGTAGTTATTGTTGCCTTGTTTTAAAAAATGCTTCTTAAAAGAAATAAGTATAGTAAGTTAAAAGTAAAATCTTCTAAAATCATGCGTCAAATCGAATTTGAATGAGATATATTACGTCAAATAACAACCCTCTGATGAAATGGCTGAAAGTATATGGATGACGAGAGAAAATTGTCGCTACCATAACCATCACAGCGCATGCTTTTTTTGTTACTGATCTTTCGAAGGTATACTTCTCAACTTTTTCCCTCTCGAGTTTACCGCTAACAAAAGCCCAGGGATAGTCCGGCCATAAGTATGCGTTGACAACACGTTAATTACCTTTTTTTTCTTTTTAAATCAGACATGCATTCACAATTTATGTTTATTGTTGTCGAATGTCTATACATGTACACGTGTGTAAGTGTTTTGATATCGATATTTAATGTATATTTACTAAGTCCTCCAAGTGTTAATCAGTTTGTCAGAGTCATCTTCCCCTATTTTGCCGGAGGCTTTTTCACCGATTGGAGGTTCAGATCTACACTTTCCTGTTTAGGAATGAAAGCAAGTTCAGATCCATACTTCTCAGTTTACGTTTTTGAAGCAAGAAATGCAAAGGAAAAAATATGCAAGAAATGGTTACCTCAACGAAGAAGAAGAGAGAGTGCTAGAAGGTAGAGCTTTATAAAAAGAATTAACAGAAAAAACAATAAAATACATTTGTGAAAAAAATTGATGAAGGCATGGTATAGGGAGTGATGTATATATATATTAGAAAGTAGATTTGCTACACAAACCCGTTTACGTTTACATGTGTTTGTGTGGTGAATATTCGTTCTACTATATTTCCAGCTGTACTCTAAACCAACTCGACTCTTAGTGTTTCAAGTTGAAAGTATCGAGCACAATATGAAATAAATCCATCACACGTCAGACATTGCTTTTTATCATATCATATAATATTACGCAATATTGGAAACCTGATTTGTACTATACAATATATATATATATATATATAGAGAGAGAGAGAGGGGGGGGAGACAGACAGACAGACAGATAGAGAGCAGACTGAAGAGCGAAACACTGGGTATATTACGGGTATAAAATGGTTCGTAAGATTAACTATTGTTTAATAAAGTTGCAAAAAGAGTATAATCCATAAAATTCCGAAGTCGCCTTTTGCCTACAGAACTTCGTAATAATATTGCCAAACCATTTTGAGACTGATAAGTGATGCCTGTAGGAATCAAACCATTCAATTACGGGCGACTTTGTTATTTATAAACCGTACGTGCAATTCTTGGCACAATTATATTCATATCGATTACTGCAAGAGACAGCTCAGGGTACCGTATAGGCAATCACTTGATGCTTGATAAAGAAGGTCATGAACCTTTAATGTCCAAAGAAAATCTAAATTTGTAACTAGCTGATATTTGCGCCAAGCAAATGAATACAGAGGAATAGACAGTAGTCTTCTGGGGAAAGAATAAGTCTTTCATGTGGAAATATAGTTCTGAAGAAATGAATGTAGACTTGGGGTGTATGTGGATATCTACTTATATACGGAATACATTTCATCAAGAATGAAAAAAGAAAGAAAGAAAAGAGAAGTAAGTGAAAATGGAATGAATGAAGTGAAAAAATTAAGAAGTGATAGTAGAAAGAACGAAAACAAAAAAAACAAAAACCGGACGAACTGAAAAATGAAGAAAAGAAGGAAAAAGAGTGGAAAGAACATTGAATGATAATAATGGAAAGAAAAAAGGAAGCAGTGAACAGTCAGTCAAACTGACTAATTATCAATCAGAATAAAGCCAAAGAAACAAACAAACAAACAAACAAACAAAAGAAGAAGCAAAGGAAGTATTCGACGCAAAATGTAAGGAAGTATAATCATGAGAGAAGAAAGAAAGAGGGTAAAGATAAACGTACAAACGATAAAAAATGAATCGAAAGAGAAATAAATAAACAAACAAACAAACAAATGGATACATGGAAAAATGGTGGAAGAGAGGAAAAGAGAAAAAATGAACGATTAGACCAAAAATTAGAAGAAAATATGAATGAAAAACGGAAGGGTGTAAGGCAAAACAAAGGGAAAAAATAAGGATGAGAAGAAAAAAAGAATAATCGAATAATAATAATAAAAAAGGAAGCTAGAACAGGCAGAGGGGAGAAAAGAAATAAAGGGGGAAAGCATTGACGACTGAATAAGAAATTCGACCGGAAAGATCTGATGTAATGAAGACAAAATGAGAAGCTCTGTAATAAGATTAATATAGATTTTGCATTTTCTTCTACAATTTCTTTTCAAAAAAAAGTTGAATGAAGACGTTAGGAATTGAACTGAAAATGTCCACATTGATGAACAATGAGAAGGCGGGGTGAATCCAAAATACGTAAATAAAATGGCCAATTATATAATTCTATTTGAAAGATTTCCAAGCGCTATTATATTTGATTGAACAGTTTGCTAAAACATCATCAGAAATATCTTCTTTTTATTGAATAAAAAAAAAAACGAGATATAGTCAGATGTAAAAGAAGCAACCAGAAATACATTTCATGGAAGATATAGGAAATAAAACGGGCATATACATAACGAAAATATATTTATGAATTAGGATTAATGGAAGCATGCCATAGATAAAATGTAGAATTTTGGGACGCGTTATACAATTTAGCCCCTATCCGTTCATATGTTCCAATTCTTTTGAGTACCTAAATGAATTGCCACCGTCATGTACAGAGAATTTTGCTGATGCTCTCCCCCCCCTGTTTTTCTTATCTTTCCAAACATCACGAAAGACATTGAGTGTTTTAGAAATAATTTCTAACAGAGACAAAGTTACAGCGTACATCAACATAGACAGATATTGTACGCATAATGATTCTGATTCGTGATTGATATATCTATGAAGACACAATTCAAATAAGATTTTCATACTTTCATCCTGGTGTAGAATTTGAATCGCTAAAATTTTATCATGATTCGGCAAATATCTGTCCAAACGCATGTGAGAGTTACACACGTCTTCATGATCTTTTTTTCTGCTTATAAAAAGTTAATAAAGGCATTCTATGAGCATGCATTTTTTGGAAAATCTGGCGCTGGAAGATATGGTAATCTTGCTCAGGATGAAAAAAAAAAGTGAAATTTTTTCTCCTATTTTGGTGTCAAAAGTAAGTTGGAGAGACTTTTTTCTCATCCATAGGTATCTCTTTTCGAGTCGAGAATGATAGGAAGCTTTTTCTTTACCCTACATGATTCAAAAGAGGGCGGGAAACCTTCTCAAAATCGAGGTAACCCTTTGCGATAGGATCAGTAGCAAGCATGTTCTAACGGAGTTAGTTTTTTTTAAATACCAGAACTTCTGAAATTTTAGCTTCTTCGATTTGCAGTATATATATAATGATATGCTGGATCCATACTTTGTATCCTTCAGTGAATCTTAACTGTGACTTTTGTGTTCGCATTCACAGTGATAATATTGATCTGATTTCAATTCATCCATCTATTGATCTATTTATCTATCTATTAATCTATCTATTTAATTTTGCCACTCAACTAGCGTATACTAATCCCTAAAATTGAATATACCTTGGAAACTTCTCATCAAGAATTTATGAGAACAACAAACAATGCTTCAATCTTGAGATGAAATTAAAGGAATGGTCAGAGCTATCCCATTGAATGTAAACATGAATACCAATTCACAACGTTTGTCGCTAATGGGAAAAGGAAAAGTGTTGGCCACTCTTTGTTTGTAAAAAAAAAAAAAACGTTTGTAAAGCTTGACAAATTGAATACCCAACCAATGGCTGTCAGCAAAACAGATATTTGCCGTAGGGGTTCACAATAATCCGAAGGTAATTTAGGTAAAGAAAGCTATAGCAAAAGGAGAATTGTTATTGTCAGTTGGTGTACGTCGAATAGGCGTAAAAAAAACGAAAACATGATTAGGTAATTAAAGCTATGTAGCTAACGGAGAAAATCCTTCGAATTAAATATAACAGAAGGAAAAAAATGTTATCGTCAGTTGGTGTAAATCAAGCGGATGGAAAACAGATAATAAGACAGAATTTAGGTTATGGAAGCCAGAAAAGAAAATTAGCTATAGATAGGTAAATGGCTGAAGGGAAAAAATGATTTCCGGGTAAGTAGCAAACCACTAACACTAGTCACAATTAATCGAACACGACTTATGATATTAACAACGTTATCTTTATAGACGTGGAAATGTAAACTAAAAGATACTTTAGACATCTTTGGATTAACAAGGCCAACGTCGAAATGTTCTAAACTCAGTGAGTTTTTTTCTCATGAAAATGGGACTATGTTCCAAACGTACTGGAAAGATTGATAAAGGAAAATCTTGTACAACTATACAATAGTATAGCATCTTTTTTTTGCGCAGTATTTTGATGGAAGTGTTATGAGAAGACTTCCTGGCTAACCCTTATAGGATAAGGGTTATTGATATAAAAAGAAAACGAAATTTTCAAATTGGAACAGAAATACCATCTTGGTTGCATTGCCATGAAATACATATTATCTGCTGATCGTTAACATCACTTCCGAGGATAACAGTTCAATTCAATATATGTCATTTTGCGTAAAATATTACAGATGAGTATCTTATTTCAATTGACATCTTGACCTCTCAGGATTCCTTTTCTATTTTTCCCAGGTTGATCACACTTTTGAGCTCAGATGGTTTGTACTAGTCTCAATCTCTTTTTCTTCAACATTACGATTAGTGGAAAGAATGGTAAAGCATATTTTTTAATCTTTGGGACAAAAGAATTTTATTGACATGGAAGGCTAAATAGCGTTGTTTTTGAAAATAGCTGAAAATATTCAATGTTCCCAGCTTTACATACATTATACAGTAGTATCCTTATTTCAATACCAGATTAAATAGCACTTTCTAATGAACATAAATAAGCGTGTGATATCTTTTGAAATTGATTCAAACTACCAATTGTATAGACTCCAATGAACCAACACACTCACAAAATGTTGAAGCAAACGTTTTTGACACATCCCTGTTGTTAAATTTTATTATGTAGAACAAATGATGTATTCAACGTAAAGAAAATCAACTAAATTAAAGAAATGTGTTCAATCAACGTAATCAACGGTTCATTAATTTGTTGATTGATTAATCGGTTGATTAATCTTTCTCAGAGCAGGCTATTTATCTCTGGCAAAACACTTTTGAGATTGAGATGGATAAATGTACATTAATGAAGAATGATTAATTATCTTTTAAAGTTTTCATTCCTCCTTGAGTGTTGGACCTGCGTGCCTTCTTATTGATTTGAATGCGTGTTTTCAGACATTTTCCTGATTATATTAGCTGGAAATTTCCCTCTGGTTTTCGTTGTCGCGTCCAATTACCGATGCTCTTAGCAATAGGCTTCCATGTTAGGATTTCTTGAGCTTTTCCTGCCCCTGCCATCCAAGTATTTAAAGGTAGGATTCTAGTCATGTTTCGCTCTGATAGCGAGTTTTGGAAGGTTCTTTTCGTTTTTTCTGTTTGTTATTTTTACAAAGTTTAGTTGACACTTTCTAGCAGAAAAGTGTTTTAGCGTGCAAACACTGTCACCAAAGTGAATGTGTTTCTCATTGCCGAAAGTTTAAGACGAAGTAAATTATAACTTACGAAGACTTAGTCAAGGACGATAAACATTTTACTACAATTCTTTTAGCATATAACTCAGTTGTGACTGAACGAAAATGGGAATACCTCAAAACAAAATGGTTTTTGAGTGTCCTTCAAACTGAGAACAGATCTTTTTTAACTGCTTGTTCAGTGCGTTTCTCTGGTTCAGCTGTTTTGTGTCAGATTCAACCGACAAAATGAAATAGATGTGCTTGCTCTACAGAAAACACGTTATGATTAAATGACAACCTAAAAACAGAGGTACAATGGTTTGATATCCAGTACCAAAAATGACAACTCAATATTGATTTACGATCCATTTTTCAAGTACCAAATTATGACGTATATTGAACTTGACATTTCATATGTTACAAACAACTAATTATCTCAATAAATCACAGTAATATACTTATTTGCTTTGATTTTTAAATATGAAAGGACAAGCCCTCAAACTTAGCTCGCTGAATACTGGTGTTTACAATAGATCATTACCTTTTGATCACCCACCTTTTGGATATTTTTAACTTTAAAATCATTCCAAAGATGCAACTAAGAGAAAGCTGAGATAGAAAATCCATTTATAAATGATATCAAATCATGTGAGCATAAAAAAAATAATATTAAAAGATATAGACGATTGATTGATCTGAAACCATCTTTCATGTAGTACGGGTTTCAAGGGCACACTAAAGAGGCTAGCCAAAAGTAAATGTAAATGGACAATCCTAAACACACACACACACACACACACACACACACACACATATATATATATATATATATATATATATATATATATATATATATGTATGTATATATGTATATATATATATAAGGAGAGGGATAGATAAGAACAAATTCTCAATTTTGTTTTTGCTGATCAGTTTCACGCTGTAGTGATTGCCGGACAGCTGTGTTTCAGTATTCAATTTTATTTTATGTACAACTACTGTGTTATTACGGGGTATTTTTCTAATTAGTTCTTTAGATTGGTTCTTAATGTCCAAAATTGTTATTTCTCTAACAATCCAGTCTGAAATTTTCCCCAGTTTCAAGAAAATGAAAAGTTTTTCTCTCATCCCAAATCATTGCATGCCGCCAGGACCAGCAGATTTACTACTGGGTATCTCCTAAATGTAGTGGTCTACTTCTACGAGTTTTGTGTTTTCGATTTTGATCCTTGTATTTATTTCCCATCAATTTCATGAGACATTTCTGGTTTGATCCAATTAAGCAATTCTGTTGGAACTGAACAACCCTTTCCGAGTATTTTCAGCCACCCAGATTAAGCCAATAATCTTTGTTCTGATTCTTTCTTACTGATGTTATACGATCGGTCCTGATGGTCCTGATGTTATACGATCGGTGTAATTTGTCCTCATCAAAATTGTGCATATTTGCATTCAGCATTGACCGAGTGAAAGTTTCTCCTTGGATTCATCCACGGTGTATTCAAATCGCCCTCCATCCCGCGTATTCACTAACCCTCATTCGATCACTTGTCTTTCTTCCTTTCCTCCTAACTACAACCCATTCACCCGACATGAGGCGGCTGTCCGTAGAAGATTCAAATCTGTCAAAATATCAGAAGAAATCTCAGGACACTGTTACCCTTCACAACTTCTCCTGCCACCCTCTCAAGGTTTTTGTTTTTGCAGTTTCTCATTTTCATTTTTAACCCTCAAAAACTCTTGCAGCCTCAATACCAACGCTCTATCTTAATCTGCAATACATGTGTTACTTTGCTCATCATCAAACATATTCATTTGCTGGCTACCAACACATTTGTAGCCTCTTTATTCATTTCTTCACATCCATTCATGCCCCGAAAATCTACGTTCTGTGTATTGTGTACGTTACTGTCACTGGCATGGCTTTCATTCCGATCAGCGGCCTGGACTGACCTCCATCTTTATGCTGTCAATCTCTTCTGTAAACTTTCCAGTACGTCGTAAATAACTCATCGGGTTTCATTAACATTCCGATGTTGAACATTCGGGTCTCTAGCCAGATCTGCCAGATATGCGTCTTTCTTGCATTAACCCTGCAGCTACAGGCGTGATGTGACACTTTAATACAACACGTTTGTTCGATCCCCTCTCACTTTCTCAGTTCTTGCTTTCGTGTATGTCCAATTATACAGTTCGTAAGTTTTAGGGCGTAAATCAGATACACTGTTTGGTCAGTTGTGTGATGACGACCGGAGGGAGCCTGGCTCTGACTCTTCCTCGATGTGCCTTCATTGTTTCAGTGCAAGCATCATCAAAACCATTATTTCCATCACAATGTTTCATCATTTCATGAATGAGTGATTTTTAAAGAGTGAACTTCTCTAGTGTTTTGTTCGTGACAACATCCTTACGAAGATTGCTCACCAGAGCAACAAAACCTATCCCAATTAAGAGAGATGACCCTTTTTAATTCTCACGGGTCATTCAGAAGCGACAACACCGATTTGACGTTCGCTATTTTTTCCAAGTCTATCAAAGTGACGACGCTAGTTCGATGCTCTCATTATTTCTCTCGAGCTGATGAAAAGTAACGACACTGTTTTGATCTTTACCTTAATTTTCTTGAGTCAATTAAAAAGTGACGAGCTCGTTAAACGTTATCTTTATTTCCCCCGAACCAATTAAGAGTGACACTTTTTTAATGTCCTCTTTATTTCTCTCGGATCGGTCAAAAGAGTCTTAGCTGGTTCATTTCCTCTATTACTCTCAAGTCGATTAAAAGTGACGAGGCTGGTTTAACACTCGTCTTATTTCTCTCCAGTCCATTAAAAGTCACAACGTTGGTTCGACGTTCTTTTTATTTCTCTCAAGTCGATTAAAAGTGACGACACTGGTTTCACGTTTTCTTTATTTCAGTCGAGTCCAATAAAATTACGAGCCCAATAAATTGATGGTCTTTTCATCTCTCTTGAATGGACAGAAAGTGACAATGTTGGCTTGACGTTTCCGTCAATTAAAAGTGACGGCGCTTGTTCATGATTCTCTTTATTCCACTAGAATCCATTAAAAGTTACAGCCCAGGCTTGATATTCTCTTTATTTCTCTTGAGTCAATCAAAAGTGATGGAGTTGGCTGAACGTTCTCTTAATTTTGCACGAGTCCATTATTCATGAGGTTGCTGGCTTGATAGTTCACTTAATTTCCCTCTAGCCAACTAAAAGTGACGATGTTGGTTCAAGTTCAGTTTATTTCTTCTGAGCTGTTTCGAACAATTATTATTATTATTATTATTATTATTATTATTATTATTATTATTATTATTATTATTATTATTATTATTATTATTATCAGCAGCTGCAGCAGCAGCAATTTCACACTAGTTGTGTGGTGGTTACCACTGAAGGTTGAGTGACAGCAGGTCCCTTAAGGTCTCTAGCCCTCCTCTCCACACTCTCATAGTCCACAGCAGTACTATGGCTTACAGTTACACACCAGTTGCCTGGTGGATAACACTAAGGCTGAGTGACTGCAAGTCTTCTCGGGTCTTCAGCCCACATCTGATCTCTCCCCAATCTTTCAAAGAAGTAGCACTTGCCTCAGTATTCGTGCATTCTGTGGCACTGCTGTGGTCTGTACATTCTCAATTCTTCTTTTTATCCGTAGTTCCTTCAATCTCACCTTCAGCGTTTTTGGTACGGTTCCGAGTACACCTATCATTACTGGTACCACCCTGACTTTCATGTTTAACACTTTTATATTGATATTTTTCCAGTCTTCCACACTTTTTCCTCTTCACTCTATGGTCTGCATGTATTATTCAGCAGGTTTTCCTCTGCTTGCCCACGATTACTCAGTCTGCTCATCTCGCTCGGATGAGGTGGTCCGTTTGGATGTTAAAGTCCCAAAGTAATTTGTTGTTTCTATTCTCCGAGGCTGTTTCCGGTTAGTGCTGAAACCTCTTTCCCGCATGGTAAAATCCCATTCTTTCAATCAGTTCCCAGTGTATCACTCCTGCTACTATCGTGTCTGTGTGTCTACTACTTCTGGGTTTGATGACTAAATTCTCTTGTTATGTGGTTCACGGTGTCATCCTTTTCCTCAGAAAGGCAGCACTTGCTGTTTGTGTTCTGTCGATTTTTCTTTTGATATAGTTTGTTCTCATGCATTTGTTCAAGGCTGTTGTATTGAGCGGTTCTTTTCCGGTTACCTTTTTGTAGCCATATCCATTATCTCTCGTCAGCCACATCCGGTATTTGTTTTGTAATCTCTTCATTTAATCTCTTCTGTTCCTATTTTTCTTTTATTGTTTGCTGTGCCGCTCCATTGTTTTGTAATTTTTGTTGTTCATTGTGCTTTTTGTGCATTCTTTATGATGTATCCACGGTTTGCTTGCACATACTTATCTAGACCTACTTTGGCCCTTCGTGCAAAGTCCACTCTACTGATGAGCCTTCAGCTACCTCCTTTCCTCTTCTCGTACAGTCTATCGGTAGCATCTCCGGGGTGTAAGGCTTTGTGCATCGTCGTAAGCTTCCTTGTTCACAGGTCCATTAATTTGGATTCTTCCTATGTCCATCCAGGGAAAGGACCTGTTTATCTAAGTACTAGTACAGTTCAGGTGTTCATTCTTTTTATCAGATTTCTGCTGTTTAATTTGGTGTCTAATATTTTTCTTTATCCTTCTAGGGTATTCTCTCTTTATTTTCTCATTCATTTCTTCCCTGTTTTATCATGTCACAATCAAGAATCCCCAGGTATTTGTATCGGTCTTGTGCGGTCAGTGCGCTTCCTGCTGCCCGGGTGTTCGATTCCGTCTACTGCTGCGAGGCTCCATTTGTGCATAACCATTATTGCACATTTTTCTTCTCCAAATTCAACTCTAATGTCATCATTGTATTCCTTCATTTTATTGACCAGCATCTCGAGTTCTCCCCTGTTCTTTCCGAATGATTCTATACCGTCCATATACATTAGGTGGTTAACTTTCCCGTTTGTTTTGGAGAATTGGTATCTTTTGCTGTTTTCTAGGATTCTGTTGAGTGATATCATTGAACATGGAGTAATGGAGACAGCAAATCTCCATGGAAAATTCCACTTTTTTTACTTACCTCTAAATTTTCTCCCGTGGCTGTTAAGTCTACCTTCCAGCTTTTCATTTGAGTCGGTAATGAATCTCAACATTGGTTCACTGATCTTGAACATTGTGAGTATCCAGCTGTATGGAATTATGCCATATGGTGTTTTATCGTCTATCCAACCCATTGCAATGTTCTTTTTTATTACTCCTTTTCAGATCATCTAGTCAATATGGAGCAAGTCATTCGCTCCCTTTGTTCCTCTCCACTGCTTTTCATTCTTCTGGTAATAATTCCCTTCTTTCCTTGGATATGTACATTCTCTACACTATTTGTCTGGTCAGGATTTCTTACATGAATGTTGAGCACGTGATTTGTTTGTAATTGATTGCCAGGTACCATTTTCAGAGTCTTTTTTAATGTGGCTGGTGCTGTCTCTGCTCATCCATTCTGGCGCCTCGTATTCATTTAGGCCTCTTTGGAGTTGTTGGATGAGCCTGTCATGTCGTTTGGTGAATTTCTCAAACCAATATCCGTGGATCCCGTTGGGTCCTGGCGCTCTCCAGTTGGCTAATTTCCTTACAGCGTGTTTCAATGAGGTTTCAGTCAACACTATTTGTTCTTGATTGTCTATGTCTTTGAGTTTTCTTTTCCTTTTCTCCAACCATCTCGGGATTTCGCTGTGTTTTTGTTTTTTGTTTTTTTGTGTGTGTGTCCCCATATGCTGATCCAGTAGTTCTTGGTTTCTGTGGCATCTGGCTTTATGTTCTGTCTTCTTTTTCCGTTCATATCTTGGTAAAACCTTCTCTAGTTGATTCTGAATATGTGGTTTTGTGTGCATTGGGCAGTTCTCAGTCTGTATTTTTTCATCCTCCCCTCCTTAGGTAGTCTCCTCTGATGTATCTCTTCCACTGCTACATGGATACCTTTTTGTGTTATCCTTTATTTGACACTTAGTCTTACTCAGGGTCTGTTCATATGCAGTGCATTTCTCAGTAGTACTTCATCTCAATGGGGTTGTGAGATCTGACTTTCTAATATTGTTTAACCCAGATGGGCTTTCCTTCCTATTATTATTTGGGGTTCTTTCTTGTGTTGTGAAAAGTTATGTTTCCATTTTCACCCCAGCATAAATTAGGTTGTTGTGCTCTAATTGGCTGTTGGTTTTGATTTCCTGTGGGAAGCAGTTGACTTGTTCAGTCGCTTCTTTGAGTTTCTTTCCCTCCTTGTCTCTAAGAGTTGGGGGTATCGTTTTTTCTTCTCGCATAATTTCTTTCAAAGTTAGTATCTGAGTTTTCTTTTCCTCTGTTTGGATGTCGTTGTCTCACTTTGGTGTGTGCCTTTCTTCAAAGATTTTGTTTTTCTTTTGAGTTTCTTTCAGTTTTGCCATTTACTGTGTTGGTCCTCCGTCGGGTGGGTCACTTTCTCCCTTCACTATCTTATTGTAAATCTCTTGTAGTTCAGTCTCTGCGAGCCATTTGTTTTTCAGACTTTGTTTTGCATGGTCAGTCAGACGCTGGCTTGACACGTCAACGGAGGATTTTTGCCTCCATATTTTGAGCATACGTTCCCAATATCACCGCACCGATGGTTTGCTTTTGAAGTACCAATAAATTACTAATCAGCTCTTTATTATTATTATTATTATTATTATTATTATTATTATTATTATTATTATTATTATTATTATTATTATTATTTATTATTATTATTAGGAATCTCACACCAGTTGCCTGGTGGTAACCGCTGGAGTTTGAGTGACAGCAAGTCTCCTCAAGTCTCCAGCCCTCCTCTCCTAGTACTCATAGGTCGCAGTAATTCTGCGATTTACACTTTCACACCGGTTGCCCAGTGGTTATCGCTGAAGGCTGAGTGACAATAAGTCTCCTCAGGTCTTCAGCTAACGTCTCCTCTCTCTTTCACCTATCCTGTCAGGGCTACAATTCGTTGCAGTCCTTATATCTCTAGCACCTTCCTCAGTATCCGAGCAGTTCCCAGTAGTGCTGTGGTCTATACGGTCTCAATCCTTCCCCTCAGCGTTTTGGGGACAGTTCCTATTGCGCCCACTATGACCGGTACTACCCTGGTTTTCATGTTCCACATCTTCCTTAATTTTCTTGCTAGGTCCTGGTATTTATTATTATTATTAGTGATGGTACTGCTGTTGCAGCTGACGAGGATTCTTGCAAGAATTAAAACTCAGTAATGTTTCTTTGAATTTCGTATTTATTTCGTGTCTAATGTTTACGTTTTCGAATACATCGATGGGAACTCATCCCAAATCAAAGTGGGGGCAGGTAGCAACATATCAATGACTTACTGACCTAACATCACAAGTGAGATGTGAAATGCACAGTCATCCTGCTGTTATCGCTTGAAACGCCATGCAGACTCATATCTCATCGAGTGGGGAAGCAATGGGTGTTAAAGAGCCGAGGGAAATCCGGGGCTACTTTGATTGAAATCTGTTTAATCATATCCATCATAATCCTGGCTAATACGTTATAAGCTAGCAATCAACTGACCGTTCCTGCTGGACAAGCGATTACACAAGGCTCGGTCACATTACTTGTTCTGGGTTAGGATGATGTGCTTCAATAGCAACTACTTGAACACCATTGAGAACTCCACAAAAAATAAAAACAACAATATACATTGGTGCTTTTAACGTCAGAACACTTTTCAGAGACAAGTACCTAATCGATCATGGAAATGAAATCGAGCCATCAAATAAAAAGATATCTGTTTTAGCGAGATGAAAAGACCGAGAGAAGAACAAATTGAACTGAAGAGCAAACATCTTCTCTACACCTACAGAGGGAGAAGGAAAAACAAATTGATTTTCTTGATCATAAAAAAGTCTGCGTTGTGGGATTCAAAGCGATGTCGGATTGCGTATACAGTGCCACAATATAGCTCTCGGAGAGCATCATTCAAGTCTACACCTAAAATCCACAGTCCACAAGGAAGGAATACACAACATTACGATGGATTGAACTCTGTCCTCTAAGATACTAACAAATATTCTAACAAGATTATGAAAAATTTGATCATGAGAAATCTGGTAAGACAACGTAGTGAATGTTACGTCGTACAAAAAAACTGAATGAAAGAATGGAAGAATAGATCTTGGTATTACCGCCACAGCAAACAGGTTTAGAATCAGAAATACCTTCTTTGAGAAGGGACACAAATAAAAAATGAGCTCGTGGAAGCCAAATCCCGAAATTGACTACAGCTGATAAGTGTGACAGCGTCACATATATTGAGGTCCTAAATCAAGTCAATGTGAGAAGCGACCAGAGAATGATAAGATGTTAAATCCACATTAACACCAAGAAAGAACACGTGAAAATGTTCCGCACCAACCTGCAACCACTTACAAAAAGAGAGCTCTTAATCCTTCAAGTTTAAACAGGAAACTAGTTATAAACTCCATATCAAACCAATTGAGAACATCAACGAGCTCAACAGCAAAATGAAAACTTCTCTAATTTTAGTAAATAAGTTTGAATTACTATGCAAACAGATCATCAGTAAACTCTCTGGAGAAACCAGAACTCAATAAAAAAAATTTTTAAAGTCAGAAATTTCAAGCCACTGACTGATTGAAGCAATTGAACTAAACAAACCCATCAGGAAGAGAGCAAAAATGTAAAAAAAAAAAAAAGATACGCAACAGCAGTCAACGAAACAATTTTAGGAAAGGGTAGAGGATTCAAAATAATAAACACAATTATTAGTACAGAAAAAAATGCAAATAACTAGTGGGTCTAAAGGAAATTTACATCTATCAAAGAATAAGAACTAGATTATCAAATGCGCTTGAGAATTCAACAAAAATTCCTATTCCTTCAAACAAGGAACTCATAACAATAAACAAAGCAAAAGTTGCGTGGTAAAAGTTCCAAGAAGGAATCTCGGATACAACTTACTGCCTCAGGTCCCGATCCCTGGTTGAGAATCACAATTATCTATCTTCAAGAATGGTTGCCAACCAAGGCAAAAGAAGTCATACACTATTATTTACACTTAGAGGACAGAGACCAGAAAGCCTACTCAGTCAAACTACTCACCGTAGCTGATGGGGTAGTGGATTAATTCCTCTCCTAAGGGCATTGGTACAAGGTGATCAGCCACCATAACAGTTAGAATCTGAACGAGGATTATCAATTTAGATAGCATTTTTTTTAGTTTTTAGATTCTCGAAATCACTTCGAAATTTAAAAATGAACTATGAAATATTTCGAATGATAACACCAGTCTCTAAAACACGATAAAAAATCTAAAGAATATTTGAATATTGTCGGAATTGGACTATAAAATTCGAAATAAAACTTGTGATAGATAGCCAGCTACAGTTGACTAATTAAGAAGACATAAAGACAAAAAAGTGAAAAAGGGTTGATAAAAAGGGGACGTTGTATGAGGATTCTAGCGGTAACGGTGGAAGTAAGAAAGATAGATTTTAAGATTATTTGCGTGAGAAACGGAAGAAAGAAGGGACGAAAAACGGAAAAGAAAAGGGCATATGATTAGTTAATCTAATTGTGAATGACATTTCTCTTTTTCCTTCTATGTTTATGGTTGTTTCAAGATTGTTTGTTTGAGTATTCAACTTTTTGTGGTTCTGTTTTATGTTAACAATCTCAAACATGAAATGGAAGGAAAACGCATCACGGACCGACTAAACATTAGCAACAGAATTGGAAAAAAACAAAATAGAGATGCTTATATACTCATGAAAGATCCTGATCCCACCAGCAAATTCACAACAAAACATTTCAATACGACGAAAAGACTGATGGCAAAAACAAGATATTTTAGAAAAAAAGTTAACAGTATAAGGCGGCAACTAGTATTCAATCAATGGATTAACTCAAATAATGCCATCGCCTGGTTTAGTAATATCAAAAAGAATCATACGTAGGCCTTTATAAAATTCGACATCATAGACTTTCCTCCCTCCATATCCAAAGGCAAATTCGGAGAAGCCATGGAATTTGCCAAAACTTACATCAATATCAACAATATAGACATAAAAATGATTGAACACTTCAGACATACGGTACGATTTCACAACCAAGGACAATGGGCGGAAAGACGGACGCCTGCGGATCCAATGTCTTTATAGGCAGTTTCAATTCAGTCGAGATGTCAGATTCAATTAGTCTGTATGTTTTACACAACTTTACCCGTGAATTATATTCTAAAAATATAGGATTGTATTGGGGTGATGGCCTACTAATTGTAAAAAATAGTTATGTGCAAAAATAAAAAAAACCCTCTGAAAAATATCATGAATGAAATGAAAAGAGTGAACTTCGATGTTCAAAGTTCTTGGACAGGAATCTAGAACATATATAATTATTTGCCAGAAAAGGCAAAAATAGGGCAGAAACATAAACGTGTTTGTGTAGCGAATTTACTTTCTATTACTTATATATATATATATATATATATATATATATATATTATTGTGTCATCTACAGACAGCTGTTTCGATGTATTACATCTCTTCAGGGTAGCTATAGACTTTATACCATCCAGTACGACGAAGCAGAACTGAAACCCTCACATCGAACTCGAAGACGGATATTCTACCTCTTGACTATGGAACTGGGTGGTCAGTAAGGCTGAATATAAGTGATATATCCGTTTACGCAGAAACTCCTCATCTACCAGAGTGCTCTATTCCAATGGAAGATATATATATATATATATATATAAGACTATGTAATCTGAGCATATAATCTAATCCGGTGACTGAGTTATGTGCTTTGCTCTCAGTCGACATTAAGTAACAAAACAACTATTTTTAATTACTGTTGTCACGTCACGCAACAATAATCAAACACAATGTTTTAATGTTTATAATGTTGTCATCCTATGTTTCTTTCTAATTGATAAAAAAAATTAGTCACTTAGCATAGCCGTATTTTTCTTTCCAAATTCCACAAGTGCATTAGGTGTATTCATCATTTTCTTTTCCTTGTGAAAAGTCGTATATTCCATGCAGACAAACGTGGTTTCGAAAACTTGACACACAAATCAAAGAAAACAACGTGCATTAACAAATTCACATTTTTATTCCCACAAATTTATTTAACAGTTTACAGTGAAACATAATATACAGTGCCTAATAGCAATATTGCTTTGTTCTAGTTCGAAAGTGAAAACAAATGTGTTCTTCCAGTCGAAATACCCATTTCACCGACGTGAATTTTTTGATGTAATGTTTTTATCGAGCACATTATGTTTTTTTTTATATTCATTTTCCATCATGCACTCCCTCACAGTGGTATTATGAGAGTCTTGCACACTTCGCACCTAATGTCCAGTCGAAAGAATTGAATAAAGAGGATTAAAGAGTAACAATTTGGAAATCCAGACCCGAGAATTTCTTCTAAAGAATTTGTCGAAGGCATATCCCATTTTGGAAATAGGTATAAATAAATAATTTTCTAGATTCAAAATGGTATACAGTAAAGAGAATATTTAAAATATTTTTTTAAGAAATGTTTTATTCAATTTGACAAAGATGAACATTTTTTTAAACACAGGAATAAACAAATTGCAATAATTTTCATTTTTTAATAAACTTTTCCATTTGAATCGTTCATCAATCATTGTTGGAGATACCCCATGCATCAAATTTCAGTTCAGATTTTCCTTCATACGTATCGTAATATTTTAACAATTAGTTATCTTCAATTTCTTTCAAAAATTCACTTTTTGGCATCTTTTTATTCATCATCAGTTTTTTTAATTCAGATTCTAAATTTTCGAATTCCTATTGTTTACTTCATTGTGGCTTCAATAAGTGGCCGTTGGCAAAGTCAGTCCGTCAAAAATATCAAAACACTTCTTTCACATACCCTTAAAAAGAAGAGAAAAAACTTAGAAAACAAGACTACAGTGGACACCATTTTTTGAAAATTCACATCTCAAGTCATCACCACATTAACGTTTATATAGCCTTAAATTTTGCAGCTGCAATAAACATAAAATCAATATATCATTTTAAAAATATCTTTTGATGGTCTACCTATTAAGATATTGTTATTTCTTTAGACCTAGACATTGCTTGGTGGATTTCAATCATGAATTAGACGGATTTATGCATTGAATACCGTTCGTTTTTTTTTAAATAATAATATTGGATGAGTCCCTATATTCTCATTCAGTTCAATGTACGGATCAGCTCCTCCTCCCAAGGCCGTGGCAAATATTATTAAAACAAATTACGTTTACTTATGTTAAAACATCGTAGGATCTATCAAGGATTTTGGAAAATTATTTGTGTGGGAAATATAAACCCAGGGATAATTGTGGTTGAAACTCGTTTACACTCACGAACCGGGTTAACTATTAGATTTCAAATTTTGAATTTTTAGCCTAATTCACAGATAATGTTATATTTTCATAAAAATATACCTACGATTCGATTCCAATACTATTTATGGTAGTAATTCAATTTTGAATAAATTTGTAATAAAAAGTGTATCGTGTAAGAAAATTTTATGGAAATGTACGTCTTCTAAAAAAAACGAGCTCCTCTTTGGATTTTATGGAGTCTTGATTAAATAACTTTTGGAAACCAAAAATATTGAAACTCTTTGACATTTATCAGTTCCAAGGGAGATTAAACCTGTTACAGTTGTAATTGATATAGCAGACAATTTTTTTTAACTGGCCCCGAATCAGGAAAAAATTGTGATAGAACTGAACTATATCGGGTTTGTAAAGATTTTTCTCGTTGCTTTTTCTCATTTGAATACAGGATAGACATTTTGGATTTACAAGAAAATTTATCAGCTGGAAATGAATTTTCATGACCTTTCAAAAGATTTAGGGTCAAGAAGTCAATGCTATTTTGATGCTTTGGAGATTTTGTTTTTGAAAAGGAGCGTTTTTTAATTATAGATAATTATAAACTTTGGCGTATAACAATTAGTCAACATTGTAACAAGAATTTTGATTGTTTTGTTGCTATCAAGGTTGGTAATGCGTAATTCAGAAATTTGAATTACCTTCCCTTGGATTTGTCAAAAAGTGTCGAAAGAATTATTTGATTACGTGTTAACAGTCCATGTCACGGATTGAACATTTGAAATATGAAATAAATACGCAGTGGCATTAGGGTATGGCAAGAGGAGTTTAGAAAATCACTCACTTGACCTTTCAACTGAGTTCACTCGTGAACGAAACAATTAGTGAATAATTGTATTCTCACTAAATTTTCTGCGGAATGTAAGCAATATATTTTGGAAATCCAAGTTAATTGATTATTAAATTAATCGAGTTTCTATGGGGTCAATGCTATTTTCGGGATAATTGAAAAAACAATCCCACGTCTTAGTCGACATATCCATCAGTTATGGCAGAAATGATTTGTTATAGTCATGGACTCATATACGGTCCCGATCTGCTCAGAAAGTGACGGTAAATACGCATAAAAATTGTTTGCTACTAAACTAACCTTATGCTATTCCTCGCAGTTATGACCTAAATTAAATATCCAAAGAATATATTTAGTTTTTGCAATACGCTTCGAATAGATGTTAAAATGTGTGTGATAGATCTTAAGGTATTATCTAATCTACAGTTAGTTTGTTTTTGTTTTTTTTCTTTTTGCTACTGCAGTAAGATCAGTCGAGAATGTGGCCAAAACAATCAGACTGACACGGCTCTAGCTGAGTTGCCTACAACAGAGTTCGCTGGTGTGATATAGCTGTGGCCTTAAACTCAGCAGGAAGTTCACATGGATAAAAAACAACTGTTTTTTTTTTAATCGAAATTAAATAATGGGATACAATGACATCATTTATAAAAAATCCCTTTTGAATTCAGAGAGTTTAGAGTCAATGTTACAGCTGGTCCTGTACGTGAAATCAATTCGGCATTTCAAGTGTATAGTACGTGAAAAAATTGATTTTGAGAAAGAAAAAAATAACTCTTGAAAATATAGTAAGTTAAATCTCAATATTGATAATTAAAACCTTTATTAAGGGATAAATCTACACTCAAATTTGACTTCTCGTTCGTTGTCAGATCTTACGTCTTACAAAAATAATCAATTCACGTAAAAATCTGATTGACCCGAAAAGCGATTGCTGGGCCTGATGTTTCTATTAACTGTGGACTTCTGGGAGATGATTTAGCAAACTCATCTCATATGTGCACAGATCTAAAAGATTGCATCCATACAGTATCGAACGTACAATACTAGTACTGTCTTACAGTAAACTCCACTCCACGGCAGCTGATATCACGTGCCGATATTTAGTAAATTTAGTCTATTCCAGCATTGAAGAGCTGTCAACTATTTAGTCATTATATTACTTCAATCTGCACGTGTCTATGAAAACAACACTTTTTTTCGACAAATCTTTGTATGAAAAATAGCAGAGATTCGACGACCTTTTTGACCTCCAAAGTGAAATGTTTCAGATTCTCCAATGAAGAGGATTGCCTGTCAAAATTCTTCTAGACTGATGCATCTCCTTCCTTCTCTTCAGTCAACAACTGAGAATAATAAAACAGTTATAGACAATGGCAAGGAGACACAAGACGTTCTACTTATGAAGCAGTATGTTTTATTCATTTTGAAAATGATGACTGAGAGAAATAAACTTTCTGCAGATATTACTTTCTATAGAACTAAACAGCTGTTTGGAAACAATTCCACTCAATCAGACATCTTTATTATATGTTAAGAAGAAGATGTTTTCTAAGACCTTTTTTTTTTCTTTCAAACTTTCTCACTTTTATGGAGCTGCCAAATAAGGTTTGTGTGCGCGAGTGCATATTGGATTTGTGCATCATGGTTGATACATTTCCCATCACAACGTGAAACCGCTATTCTCTTCTTGTTTAGGACATTGCAAATATTAAAGACCCCGTGATAAGGCATCCTCCAACAAATTAGCATTATCACTTGTGGCTATGAGATTTGTGTTCCATGAAAAGCAGCAGAATAAAGAGAACACGATTAATTTCACGCGTGAATGTTTTGTCGAGACTTAAACACTAACAGCTGATCCTATCTTCATTCAATAGGAAGGGCTGTTATTATCTTTCGACTTGACTTCGCTTCTGAACCAAATCGGGGCATGAAAGACAAGAAATTGGACCCTGGAAATAATTTTAACAAGAACTCTCTTATGATACACCTGAATCTCATTGAATGACGAATGTTACAGAGTATACTTCAGTAGCATAGTCCTATGGTTGATTTCAACAATTTATAAAACTGCGAATAAATTCTAAATGTTGGAAAAAGCATGAGTTTGAATTTCATATCAATTTAGGAAGAGTAACAGAAATTAGTTAGTATAATTAAGTCGAGGGCATATTTAATTCAAGGTATGAAAGTAAAATATTCTCTTATTTAAAGCTTGAATGTAAATAAGTGTAGAGTGTGCATAAAACCCCGAAAATGAAGAATATCAATTGGTTCAGTGATGATATTGAATTTAGGTTCAGCATCAAATGACTTAGCATAACAAGAATATTTCTTATTGTTTTTATACACATATTAGAAAGTGGAATATGATTTTACTCTCATGGAAAGTGGTTGAATAAGCCTTGTGCACATCATATCAACTCTCAACTTCCTCACTAAAGAAACATTTACCGAATCATACATCTCAATTTTCTGCCATTTTAATGTATACAAGGTGTGTCAGTAAAGAAACTGAACTTTGAAAACCACTCAATAATGAGACAATTTTGTGTACTCGTGACTGGACTTGTATGTAGCAGTGACTATCCTGTTATTAGGGAAAAAACTGGTGAGTGGATTTTCAACAAAGAACGAGACAACTCTCGTCCTTATGTTTTTCTACTCTCAATGTTTGGCTTTTGGTGATGTTTTTGTCCTAAAAGCCATCTTTAGAAATTGTCGATTTCAGGCGATAGGAGAAATACGATGCTCCACGAGACCTGACCTTATATACTGAACAATTTCAGTACAAATTCTAGGTTGGAGAAAAAAACGTTATGAACGGTATACCAACACCAGTAAGACTATTTTGAAGGAAAGGAGTTTCGTAAGTTTGTAGGTATGGCAAAGAATTTGTTTTTGAAAATGTCCCTTCCATTTTGGAGTGACCTCCTTTATATATATATATACATATATATACATATATATATATATATATATATATATATATATATATATATATATATATATATATATATGTGTGTGTGTGTGTGTGTGTCTGTGTGTCTGTGTGTCTGTGTCTGTCTGTCTGTCCGTCCGTCCATCTGTGCATGTGTGTGTGTGTGTGTGTGTGTGTGTGTACTCAGGTGGCATATCTAGAAAGTAATGTGACTGATTGTGTAAAGATACTTATCATCATCCTAATTACAAACAATCCCCCTCAAAATTGTCCTCTTTGGAAACAGTGGTGACTCTGCCTTAAGCTGGTTCGTCATGAGAGGGTGGAAGTCCTGAAATGGTGACCGTGGAATTGGGATTTGATTCGAAAACAAATGACCCTAATCTGCCAAACAGGTAATAACATGCAGCGATTCATAGAGTTCGGGATACTACCCGGAAAGTAAACTTCAAAGAAGCAACTCACCATATCCACAACAAGCAAAAAGATAAAATCCGAGATCAATTCGAGGGTCACCTCTCAGGTCTTGGGGCTTAGTTCATCAGGAATATGTGCCTCAAGAACAGACTCTCAACCAAAGATACTAATGTGAGGTCCTTGCATGGCATGGAAAAAGGCCATTCGTGTTAAGTCTGAAATTACAGATACTTTGATGCTTCAACACAATTAGGCTTCTTTCCTACCGGATTCTCTGTGAACAATTTTTGGTAATAAATAATATTCTTCTGGTACCATAGCCCGTTTAATCCCCTGATTGTTGTTACTATTCAGGGTTTCTAAAAGTTAAACCCAAAATTATTGGTCATTATCTGGAAACTTTTGAGAACCTTGTCGAACTATCAGAAGGTACGGTCTGTTGAAGACTCCAATCCATGTTTCTTGGAATGAAAATAAAGTGTTCATCTGTGAATGCCTTCATGAGGGAACAATTTTGAAGGGGCTAAATTGGATTTTTGATTAAATTGAATATACATATTTTGATATCATTAGTATATTTACTTTCTAGACATACCACGCATACGTACATGAGATAGATGCATAAGTAGATGCTCATAGATATATACTCACAAACACACATATATACTCATATACACACATATATGGGTATTACCATACGCAAATATATATATATATATATATATATATATATATATATATATATATATATATATATATATATATATTTGAGCAGCAATCCTTCATCCATACTAATCTTATTAAATACAATAAAGAAGTAACATCCTGTCAACTGCTTGAGAAGGGTCGTTAATATCCAAAGAATTTTTTCGGAAATTTGAACTCCTGCTGATTCTCTGTGTTATAAACTCTACGTTTCAATCGATTCATCTTCGACCTTCTTAATATTGGAATATTCTGTTTACAACCATTATTGGAAAATTCTTGTTATCACCATCATATTCAGATATTTCACCAGATGAAGGCTGTAGAATGAATCGATGGAAACTCCGTTCGTAAAACACAAGCAAAAAAAAATTGCAGAAAATCCTTTGAGAGGAACGTTTTGGTAATTCTTTATAATCATTTCCTATTTCCCACATAAGAGATTGTGTTTGGAACCAGTGCAAAAATTGTCCAAAAGTGTTTAATACCTACCACTTTCGGCTAAATAATCAGCCATTGTTTAAAGATTCAACAATGATTTAAGCTATGGAACATTTGGTTTAGCCATTGAAGTGTTGATGTCTCATGGTGAAGTGTTGGCAAAATGATTTCTCGATCAGGACGGGTTTCATTTGCAGAATACATTCAAAACTCCCTGAAATAATTCATTTGGTGTTGAATAATTCTTTTTAGTAACTCAAGCTTCCAAAATCGTAAATCTTTTTTTCCACAATTCATGTTGTATGATAAATACATGGGTGTTATCTACAAGTATCTGATATATAGAGGTTCCCAAAGGCATGTGTGTAATTATATGTTGTCTTATGGCACTTTGGACTGATAGGTGGCAAGTTTGGCGTCTGGATAAGGTGGTCATAATTGCCTACGTTGGACACAGAACTACCCAACTCAAGCGGGAATTCACTTTCTCCACCTTTCACTACGTCACGTCAACACAGTAATGGCTAAGCCAAATACACTGTGGTTGAAATTAATAAAAAAATTGACCAGGATCTTGAAAATAGTTAGTTTTTTAGCTGAAGGATCTAGATATGATAGCACTTTTGAATGACTCTTACACTGAATGGATTTATGTGTATGCTCTCTTGCGCTGAAACGAGGAAAATATTTTTTTAATAACAAGACGTTCCTTGACCATCATATCTTACCAGACTTGTGTCAGTAAATATATGTATATCCATTCTTATTTTCACACGTAACCAAGAGTTTGTTTTTGTTCTTTTTTTTTGTTTTTTGCTTTATTAGATATGATAGATAAACTCAAAAGATTTATTTCTGAATAATGAAACGTTGCAATTTTCATGAGGTGGCGTTTTGTTGTTAAGATCATGAAATATTCAAACCAATAATTTTATTCTAATTCATAATTTATATTAATATTCTGACAAACACGTTCACCGATAATCATAATATGACAGTTTAAGAAGAAACTTTTCAGTACTTACACTCAAACGTATCTACATTTTTTTTTATCCAAGAACTTTTTTTTGCATAAATTGTGCTCTGCATGGATTAGGGTCAGTATGTGATTTATGTATTTCTCCACGTACAACGTAGTAAGCTAGAAAATTCTGTGTGCGTGACAATGCTGTAAGGACAATTTTATCTAAAATTCCCACTATTGATTTTTGGACCTTCCAACTGATTCATTCTATTTCCAACAATGTAATCTTTCATTTTAGCTTCCATCTTTTTTTAGACTGATATACATATCTATCTTCAAACAATGCATTCCATTGGATGAAATGGATCGAGTAAAATGAACTGAAAAAAAACCACTCAACTTATCCTTGGAGGCTGCGCACAAAACAGCATTCTCATTTTTTATCCTTTTTTTTTCTACCTATTCATTCATTTCTCTTCGATCTTATTTTTGTTTGTTAACATTTGCCATAAAAAAAGCACCAAAAAGATAACCTCTCACTGTTGGCATGGTTTCTTCACAAAGAATGGAAAAACTATACGAATATGTTTTTTTATATTAGTCAAGGATAATCATTATTTTCCAAACGTTGTTCAGACTGAATAATAGATTTTTTCTGTTACTTTTATTGTTATCAACACGCATGGTCAATTCATTCAACATTCTCCATGTTTATAATCAGTGAGGATAGGACGACAAACTGGCTGCCTCTCACATTGCATGGGAAAGTGGTCTTCATAATACATTTCATGCCTCTTTCGCTGGTAGCATTGAACCACAGTAGACTTCAAAGATGACGATGTCTTTCATCCTTTTTTCATATATACATATATATATATATATATATATATATATATATATATATATATATATATATATATACATATATATATATATATATATATATCCAGTGTAAATTACCAGTGGTGTCATGAAAAAAAAATTAATCTGACCATAAGTATTCTTCGATGTAATTTATTTCACGTGACTCCAGACTTAGTTGAATTATTGACTGTGATAGTGACTTATTCTTATTCCTGCTGTAGTGCTTCTCTCTTTCTTCGTAGATTGTAAAACTTAATCGAGGCTGTACAGTGGATCAGTTTGAAACATTGTTGTAACAACAAAAGCAACTCAAAGAATGAATTCTATACACCAAAAAAACCTTTGGAAAATTATGCTTTTGTTCTATTCAATATTGCAACATATTATGGAAATGCTTACGTATTTTCAAATCATTTTTAAGAATCTTGAATTTCACTTGAAATGAACAAAATGTGCCGACAATCAGTTTAGAGGAAATTGAGTGAGCTCCAGGTAGATCTGGTGACTATGGGATTCGTAATGCACCGGTTTTCTGGTTCTTATAGAACTTGACTGCCTTTAAAATCTGCCTTCTTAGCCAGTTGTCTACATGGCTCCCAAAAACGTTGGGAAACGAATCGAGACTGTGCCCTGACTACTCTGTTAAATACATAATAATGAAATATAGATAAACGGTATTTAGAAATGAATTATCCGCTCATTCACGCATTCAAGCACTCCAAGCAGGCACACTACTGGAGAGAATGAGTGAGAGAGAGAGTACACACATATGTGTATGCGCGTGTCCGTGAACGAATGTGTGTGTGTGTGTGTGTGTGTGTGTGCGAATGCTTGGTAAGCTTACTTTGGTTTGGCACTAGGACAAAAAAGTAAAAATGGGATTCATGATTGAATGGAAAAAGTCTTGCTTTCCTCGAAGAAAATTATCATTATCATATTTTTTCCATCTAGACTTAAACACCTAACACATCTGCCAGTGCTAATTGTTCAACCACTCGAGGATAGTTTGTGTGTATGTGTGTGTGTATGTATGTGTGTGTGTTTTTGTTTATATTTATATTTACTGATTTATACGAATCAAACTATGCCATTTTCATGTAAACCATGCTGATTCAACTTTTTATAAATATATATATATATATATATATATATATATATATATATATATATATATATATATATATATATATATATTTCATCGACTGTTGCCAATTCTACCTGGTAAATGCCCAGCCTAACTCAACTTTTGTTATAACTAGCATTGCTTTTTCCATGGCTCAGTGAGCGATTTTAAGTTATTTTGATTACTTTCCATGTTTTACATTCGAAAGTCAGAGTTGGTATTATGTATTTATTGTATAATTGACGTCTATTCAATATATATATATATATATATATATATATATATGTATATATATATATATATATATATATATTGCGTAAATGTGACTGACATTCTCTTCTAAGACAATCTGTGTTTAAGTCATAAACATAAATCTTCGCTGATATTTGCAGGATAATCCACATCTATCCAAAAAACATTCCTAGTGCTTTCAAATTATTCATTGTAAACAACTTTTCTAGATAACATGTTGAGTCTCTCTACAATAAACAGTCATTTATGCTCTTGGTCGTTGATCCAGTAACGATGTATGTTAGTGATTAGGTGTATTTCATACATATATACGTGGGCGCGTATACGTTCATGTATTTATATAAAGAGAGATTTACATTGATAGATAGATATATATTAGGGGGAATAAACCATGAAAATGTAAACCAGTCGATATAAATTGAAGAGCAAAAACTTACTTAATACTCATGCGAGGTTTCCTAAATTTGTAATAATTTGTATTCTTTTTCCATTTTCGGGGTTTTACCAATCTGTAAATGACATTTGCTTTGTGATTTTCTATGTCCTGTTTATCCAGCTATTATTCAATTGAAACTAATTTGCCCTATTTTCAACTTCCCTCTCTTCATTCATACATTCTTTAAATTAATATCAGAACCTTTACTCCCAGATATTGTTAGTGGCTTACACTCATTTGGTCATAACATTAATTACTGTTCCAAGTAAAAATATAACCGAATTAGTAACAGTAAAAAATATTCAGAATTTTTCAAAGTTTTACTTTAACCCTGTGCACACCGAAGTAGACCTAATTGTTTTGTCATATAATGGCAGGAAATTCCATATATATTTCCCACTGTGCATTAAAAAAACAAATATTGAAAGGAAAATTGTATGATATTCTTTAGATTAAATTCAATTAAATTTAGTGGCCAACATCAGATGATGCCATTTTGTGATCTTTTCTCCCGGTTTTTGGAGGGCTTCCCGCCATTGGTTCAGCTCAGTATCCTCGGTGGCTTTAAAGCCGAGTCGGAGTTGTCCTATCATCTCATCACTCCGCAGTCGCTCATGGTCGTACACTGAGAAGGTAATGGCCGTGCACTGCATGGTCTCTGGCTGGGGAGAGATACAGAACACGAATTTGTCGCCGAATACCGGGTCCATACATTTCTTTTTTGTCTTTGTCTGGTGACGTTCTCTTAGTTCTCCGTTCAGGGAGAGTTCAACACGTACGTATGGGTCTGAAACGATAAAAAAAAAGAGGTTTCAATATTGAAGCACAATGAATACGTCCCATGCCTCTCAAGAAGAAATATATCCGATGATTTTCAATGATAAGATTTTGTTCTGAAACTTTCGCGATGATCACAAATTGAAGATAGTTATTGATTATCTAATACATAGAAATATGATATCAACATATTGAATAAAATAATATGGAATGTGGAGACCCAATGTTAACACTGCAAAATCTCCTGCCCTGTCATGAAGTTAATCCACCACATGCATATAAGCCACCTGTTCTCTCCTTTTTAGCGGGTTGGAGGGATATTAGTGCTGAGAAAATTTACAATGAAAACATCTGATAAATCATTAGCTTAATTCTACTAAATTTTTGGATCACAATATTCAACTTTGTTTCTCAGATGTATGTTCATTCAATAATACTTGACTGTCCGTCCGGATAATGCAATGGTTAACAGGTAACAAGTAAATGTTTCCAGCTTCCATTGCCATTATCATCAGAGAATGGGTGATCGTAAAAACGACGGTTTGAAGTCTTGGTATCGACCACACTTGAAATATACAACGATCATTACGCTGGCGTATTCAATGGAAGCCAAGAATTAATCACCAGTCGCTATACTCAATTAGAGATTATGCTTTACTCTATTTGATACTATATATATATATATATATATATATATATATATATATATATATATATATATATATATATATATATATATATATACATATGTGGGTGTGGGTGGGTGTGGGTATGTGTGAAGACTGGATCAAGCATTATCCGATGAAATAGCACCTGAGACCGATAAAACAAAGATAAGTAATCAAAATGATATATGCATATACTTACTATTGACTGATTTTGATTAGACAACTTCGAAGATTGTCTCTGAGGATGGTAGATTTTATTCATTTTGAATGTTCTGGGCAGTGGGGTGTCATGTGAGAGCGTTTCTCTTGCAATTACTCATTCAACATCTATTTCTTTTATCAACTATTGTAACATGATATAGACGAAGCAGTCTGTAAAGGTATCTGGTATTTCGAAAGAATGCATGAAGAAATGGATACCTATCTTTCCGAATGCAAATGCCAAGAAGTGATCACAAGTGGTGTCAGCTGAAAAATCAGATTGCCGACTTTGTTTTCCAGTTGGATGATCGTTACTCCACTCTGCATTTACACATTTGGAATTTCCAATTTTCAGAGTTTAAGGTTGATATTGAATTATTCAGAGTACTGCCATTAACATTATTGTTTTTTATGATGAAGTTTCCGCTTGTTAGTCAACTTTCTTCAAAGTCTTATTGAATCTGACAGTCTCTGATAGTCGTCAAAGAAATGTTGACGTTTGGGATGGTAAACCATTTAAATACAGAAAGTGGTGTCATTCCAAAAAATAAAATCTCGAACAGGATTAGAATTTTATCCAGATTAAATTAAAACTACGTTAACGCTACTTTCAGGAGAGTATATGGATTCATCCCGATATCTGAAGTTAGAACATTCAAATGAAAACCTTCAAAACTAACGGCGTGAAACGGAAAATTAATTATGATTGATTTATATGGAAATGTCTTGTACAGTTCTAGGGCAAAGCAAGTGATAATTATTGTACGTAAGGCAGAGTCGTGGAATTTTAGAGTGGTGGGTTATACAGGAGAATGGGGATTAGAAAGAGAGTTAGGAGGAGCACACTGACTCAATGAAGGGTAAATGCAGAATAAACGCTACTTTTGCTTCCCTGTCTATTTCGGCAAATCAAAACAGTGGTGTAAAGTGAACAATCAAACGCGAGTATATCTGCATTTGTGTTTATTTACCTCAATCTCTATTCCTCTTTTTATCTTTATGATAAAGACCCCATCAGATGAGAATATTTCGTTTCAGCTTTATGTAAAAAATTTCCATAAAGATTGTCTTTTAAAACAACATATTTTTTTTTAAATAAAAGTGATTTCAAGAATTTATTGAAGAAAATAAAGAAACTGCATGTAAACGCTTAGAATCGATGTCACCATTTCACTTTAGACGTCTCATACTTGCAAACGTGTGATGAAGAAAAACTGTAAGTACTTAGAACTAAAAACGTAAAGTGTTGCTTCTTCCGAAACAGCAATATAATTCATGTCATTCAAAAATAAATTCAAATATCCATTTTTCACCTTGGATTATCACTTCAAAGTAGAATGTAGATGTAAGAGGGAGGGTACTCATAACTCCGACGATATTGATTTTCCATCTCACAATGGATTTTACATTGATAAAATGTATGTCTGTTGCCTGTGGGAAAATTGGGAGTAATTTCATTGTCACCTTACGATGTATTTCCTACAGCCACTTTAGCGCTTGTAACTTACGTTTTAGGTTGAAAAAAAAACACAGCTTTCTCTTAAGATGACATCACTTCTTCTATTCAAATGTCGTTCCATCACCTTTTATCCTTTTTTTCACCAACAATTCAACGCCTGCTAACACCTTCAAATAATTTCCTCGTGATTTTTATAGATTCTAACTTGGAAATAGTGCTCCCAACGAAACTCAGGAATAACTTCAAATTTAGCACTAAAATTGATATTGCCCAAAATCTTCAAGATGTGAGCATCTCAGAAAACAGTTCTCTGCTTTGAGACCATGAGATCCTAACCGCCACCAACATCACTGCTTGTCCAAGTTAGATAATTCCGTTGGAAATTATACTCCTACTCTAAAAAATATCTGAATTTCTCTTAGTCACTTGTGTTAATGTTAATTAATTTATTCGTTATATATATATATATATATATATATATATATATATATATATATATATATATATATATATATATATATGTATATATATATATATATATATATATATATATATATATATATATATATATATGTATGTATATATATATATATATATATATATATATATATATCAGAGTTAGAGATAATTCAAAATTAGAATGCTCCTCTTTAACTAAATGGCACATGAATGGCTCCTCCTATTACACTCTTAGAACTTGAAATTGAATATAACTCTATGTTCAAAAGCATTTTCTTCTACTTTTGGGTCATTATCTATTCAAATGCATTAACTTGCAATCACATAGCCACAAACCAACTCATAGTAAATCTAAATCAACAATCTAATAAACACGATGCCATCAATTTCAAGCGATTAAATTTTACCAACTGAAACGTTCCTACGACAGCTATTCCCTCGTTTTCTTAAAAGATAGACATACCCAAATGATGAGACATCTACCAAATTAACAGACTAATTCCCTCACATAACACACCTTGCAAATGTTTTCAAAGATACCAACGAGCCAAGTAATGGTAAAGAAAATAATTGCAAAAAGCAATTCAATCTATCTCTTTGTGGTATTTGCATAGTTGCAACATTAGCCAAACTATCAAATATACGACACTGATCCTGCTTTGTCGTTAATGTTGTTATAACCAACTCTAATATTTGGTGCTCGACCTGAGATAAAATTTTAGTTTCCAGAAATGTTCAATCCAGGCTACTCGGCATCATTTTGAACATTGACGGAATTCAACATTCGTCTGTCTTTAAAGCGTCTCAAAACCTGAATAAGTTATGCATAGTAAAGATCTATTGTCCTTTCATACGTGTTGACTCAGATCACTAGTAAGACCGAACGTTTTAGCTTAAGAGATCAACATATGTTTGTCGTTGGTTCACACTTGATGACAGCTGTTGTGACAAGTCAAGTTATAAAGCATAAAGATCTCTTTGAAAATCGATGACTGGCTTTAGAAAAAAACACAAAATGCTGTGCTTGCTAATTCAAGCAGCAGATAAAGTAAGAGTAGCTGCGTGGGACTGAGATGTTGGTCAATCAATACGGCAAACAAAAGAAATTACTTTTGTAGAAAATAGGATTACCAAACGATTTTCACTGAAGTCCAGACAAATATTTGACGGTACTATAAGAGCAGCTGAACAATTTAAATCTGCTTTTATTTACAGACGTTATTTTCACTCTGACTTTTGATATTTTTTATTAAGTATTATTAATCTTGGATAAGTTTCTTCATGTTAGCCCAGACGTTTATATTCAGGAATCTCCTAGCTGTCCTCAATCATAACAATAATATTTAAGTAAAATTTATTTCAGTATTATCATATCCAAATATCAAACTACAAATTTTGTATGCCTGCCAAATTATTTTTGCAAAGAATTGATATATTTTTGCAAATTGTAAATGTATGCAAAAACAATATTAAGTCACCTGGTTTGTACGTAAGTGATCCTACTTGGTTCTATATATAGAGAGAGCAACTTTTTAAATGAAAGTTAGATCATATCATATATCTCTCTAACTGACCAAAACTTCCTATATACATTCATAAGTAGGTATATGGATATATAAAGTAAAAGACGAAAAGACTCTAAGCAGTATTTTGACGTATATCCAACATAGCTCATCGGGAATTGAGTTTATCTGTCCCTGGTTTTGGTTCATTGGAAAGCATTGTTTTGGGCCAAAATGGAATCGGTACAATATTTCCCTCGCTCCTACTGATGAACCTGAGGTGAAGTATCGCTAACAAAATACAATTATATTGTACATCCATAGAAACAAACGGATTTAACGATTACTTTTTCTGATTATATACATATATTTCATATAATATTGATTTATGTAATTTAGTTTCGTTTGACTTAATCATATATATATATATATATGTGTTTGTGTGTGTGTGTGTGTGTGTGTGTGTGTGTAGGGAGAGAGGAAAAGACTGACGGACAGAGAGACTGAGACGGAGAGAAGGAGACGAGGGGAGAGAGACAGACAGACAATGAACAGGCCGACAGGTAGGAATACTGCATATATATACATACATACATATATATATATATATATATATATATATATATATATATATATATATATATACACACACACACACACACACACACAGTATATTTGTTTCAGATCAGGCTGGCAGTATAACATAATATTATAATAATGTATCAATAGTGTAGAGCCACTTGTGATGAGGCCCCAAGAGGGCAGAAACATGAGTTAGTTTGTGTAGCGAATCCATATTCTACTATATATATATATAAATATATGTATATATATATATATATATATATATATATATATATATATATATATATATATTGTAGATATAGATATATGTCTATAGGTGAATATACGGTAATATATATATATATATATATATATATATATATATATATATATATATATATATATATATATATATATATATATATATATATATATATATATATTCCGATGGATAGAAAGATAGATATACTAGAGATATAGATATATGTATATAGATAGATTAATACAGACACAGAAAAATATACTGTAGATAGATAGATAGATAGATAGATAGATAGATAGATAGATAGACAGACAGACAGATACTGTACAGAGAAATTATGTACGTATAAATGCATGCAGAAATACAGACATAGGGGTGAATGACCGGAGGAAGATAGGTTGTTGGATATGTTGTCGGTATATAGATATATAAATGTATGAACTTCTGAAATTGTGTTTATCCACACTTTGATTTCTCTAGGGTAGGGATAATATGCCGAGAATTCTAGTCCAAAAACTTTTCCAGGGCAAATATGATTAATTGCGTCCCTCCTTTCTGATCGACATACAAGATCATTCCATGAATAAATAAGTCATAAAGAAAGAAAGTTTTACAATTTTTCTAGTTTCATTTCCTTTCGATCCGTTCTATCGACCCAACATAAGACTGTTGCAAAAAGTTCTTCGTAAAACAATCTTAAACTTTGCCATGAAATATCGGGATGATTCTAAATGTGTCTCTTTGTATATGATCCGTCGCCATTGTATTCTCATAAATACAAAAATACATTTTTTTATGGAAGGCCATATAGCATACTTGCCAAGAGATAGTTCAATATATATTCGGCAAGTGGAGCGAGTTTTGGTCTTTCACAGTCTACCACTTCATATCGTTATCATCCTACCACATTTTTCTCTTTTTATACTCTCCCTTTCAATCAATATCACTTCCATTTCCTGGAATTAAATCTGTTTCGTGCACTTATATCTATGATGCTATAATTTTATTAAATTTCAGTGATTTGAAAAAATGATCTCTGTACACCATCCCGATTATTTGTTCCTTTCTTCTAATTAAATCGGCGGGTTTTATGATATTTACTAAGCTTAGAATTGTATTGATCAAGAACAACTAGAAATAGAATAGAGTTTAAATGAATTGTATTGATCCTATATTCCAAGTAATGAGGCACACCATCCTTGAAAATCAACGTTCGGAATCCTGTTTTTTTTCCCATTCAGACGTCTATATCATTCCTTGTTCCTCTAACTACTTCTACCATAAGGCAGTTTACATCGCCGCACGTTCATTGTCTATCTTTTCTCTTTTCTCCCAACGCGAGCGTACACAGAAAAAGAAAAAGTACTATGTCTCCAGCTTTGATGAAATTCGAATAAGTGAGCTAAAATAAATTAATGCATTACAAGAACGAGCCAAAATTATCTTGACCTGCGCCAATTTGCGCGTCCATATCTTTTTTAGCTACTTTTTTTTTGTGAAGCAACTAAGAAACTTGCTAGATAATGAATCCTGAAGCCTCAGAGCACATCGTCCAAAACAGCAGCTTTGTTCAAATATAGTTAACTATCCCGCGGCTCGCTATCTGATTGCACAGGTTTCCATGGTGACATTAGACGTTGAGTATCGGGGACATATAATTATAGGAAGGCATATTCGACTCCGGCTGCGCGTTGCATAGAAACTAAGAGTGGTTAGTCGTGTTGCTAAGTTACTTTACAGTTTTTGTCCGCAAGATTTTATCTGACATGTACAACTGGTTCGGTGGCGTGGAGTACTTTACTCGTATTTACGTTCTTATTGAATGACGTACACTTTTGTTTTATACTCCTAATTAGTAAAATAAGTGCCTGGTTTTAGATCTCAAACAGTGGTCAATATACGAACTAATTATCCAGTAAAATTATAACTACCAGCAAATTGCAGCGAAAACAATTTATACGATTTTTTAATCCTCAGTATGTTCTGAATCACCGATGAACGTCTACAAATTTGAATAAAGGAACAATCCTTAAATTCAAAATGACTTCATAATGAAAATGCTTTATCTAGAGAATCGGGCATTGTATAGAGTTCATATTCAGTAGGTGTATTTTAAAGGGTCCGAGGAAGATATCTGCCGAATCTGGGGCTGTTTCGATTGAAAAATCTGCAATTCTAAGAAAAAGTTTAATATGCCTTCTTTTACAAATCGCAATCCAAATTAAAAAACATTCATAGTTCGGTTCCAATTTGGTATTTATTATGCAAATCAATGATTTTTGGGTAAAAATTTCTCCTGCTCCTGATATGAAATAATTCGAATGTTTTGATTACGATTCTGCTGTTTGACATTGATATTTTCGTTGTTATTACGGTAGAACTCTTTCACAGATTTGGAAATTTGTATCTACTGAATGGTTGTACGATCTGTCAGCTGCTCACAGCCCGTACCCCGATACGGACAGTCTTGATTTGCTCAGACTATCAACGTACAACTTTAAAGTAGCACTCTATCATCATTGGTGGACTCTTCAAAGAAAGATGTCTTGTTGACAGTGGAAGTATTGGATTTTGATCGTAGCAGGGCAGTTGGGGGAAAAGACATATCTTCCCTCGCCAGCAGCCGGCTGGCGATGGTGGGAAGATGTAGATGAAGTATCAATTTTGACAAAGTTCTGGTTCAACGTTTTTCTGCTTCTATCCTTTTTGAACCAAATTATTCCATCAGAAATCTTTGTCTGGCTTTTATTTTCGTATGCTGCTTTTACTCTATGGTGTGTTTCTTTTCTTTTGTTTTTGTTTTGTTTTTTTTTGGAAGCTGTTCTTGTGATTTCAAGAAACTGTTCGATTCACCTTTCAGCAAACCTGCATTTGTACTACGATGCAAATAGTTTTTATCAAATTTTTGTGCCTCGATGGGGATACGTATTCAACGTGGTTATGCAATATTTGTCACAGAAAATGTGTTCATTTCTATTGCAAAACGTCATTCTGAGAGATATCTGAGCTAAAAAAACGTATCAAGGCCACTCCTTTCCTGGTCATGCCGAGAATTTTCAGCACTTGAAGCATGACAGCTCAACACTTTAAAAATATAACTCCAGAATGAGGCTCAGCATTTAGACTTTTTCTCTTTTTTTTTTTTTTTTTTTTTTGATCACCAATTTTTTCTCCTTTTCTGTGATTATCATCATTATTTTTTTTCAAGTGGTGATCATTAATTCTGTACCGGCATTTTTTCAAAAAATGGAAAATACCTGACGTTTCAAATAGAACTTGTTGTTTTTTTTGCGTAAATCAAATGTATCTGGAAAAAATTATGATTGTGTTATCATAAATAATATAGCACATAAATCATCAAGATGGGCATCGTATATTTATGCTTGGGATTTTTTCACCTCTATCCAGATCCGTGTAGGAGGAAAAGGGCAAAGGATAAACTTGATCTGATTACATTTGTTTTAATTTATTAAGTTAGCCTGTATACAACGGTTCTTCTCAGATCAATGGAGCTATGAATGTTGGACTTTTCAGTCCAATCTGGGTGAAATTTCAATGATTTATGATTCCAAAGCAGGTGGAGTTATAAAACTGATATTTTCTAATTTTTCCAGAAGTTTCTTAAAAGAGTATCTGATCTTTTTCAGTGAAATCCGAGAGCGTTAACAGGAGAAAGTTCTTGAAATTGAAGATTGATTATGGAATGACTTACATCCATGTTATGTTCTACGGTTGTTATGTGTTTCTTAGCTAGTGCTTTTATTTTATTTGAACAAATCTTCAGTAATGGTAGGGTAGAAATCTATTATATCGGTTAGTGTGCAGCTCTTATTTTCCCCTTGGGTCCTCTATTTTTAGAACATTTGATTATTTCTCAAGTACTTTTTCCTTTGTTTTAGATCGAGTATCTATCTTAGTTCGGTGTATATTGAATCTGTTATATGGTTACTGACTTTTCAGATGTTGTTCCTCATTTGATTTATCAAACGGGAAATTATTGTTTCTTTTGATTTATTTTATTTTCATACTCTTGTTCAGTAGTTCATAATGTTCCCCTGCTCCTTATGTAAATATTTCTAATTTTGTCCGCCTTTATGAAAACGTCTCTAGATGTTTTATCTATTTTAATTTTTTTTCTTTTAAAATTGGTTTTGTTAGTTACTGAATCATATATTTTTATCTTATTCAATCAATTCATTTTCAAAGCTCGTAACCAGCGTGTGCTGCATTGGACATTTTTTTTTATGGCAAATCCGAATGTGTCAATTTTCTTGTTAGTATCTTTGTCTTTCGTGTTTGTTGGAGACAACATCAAATAGCGCGGGTAGGAGTAGACTGTTTTTTTGCACTAATCTCAGGCGTCCAGTAGACTACTTTGCCTTGGGATCAGTGTCCAATATATTTGCTTTGACTTTGGCTCGAGCACCTAACATTAGAGGATTGGTAGTAATAATAGGTGTCTCTACTAATGCATATATTCATTATAATACATGTAACATTCGTTGAAGTACGTGTGTGTAGATAAATGTGTGTGCGTGTGAGTGTTCATTTAAAAATTTACAAAATGATGGAATCAAACGGCGAGAGAAAATTGCAGGGTTACCGAAGTATGTGGAATAAATTTCAAGTACGAGATAAAACCGTCGAAAAATGTTGTTGAAAGAATATTATGCTCCATTAGCCTTCTCAAACGAGTGAAGATATGAATACCATATGGAATGTTTTGATTGGAAAATAATAGATATTGTTATGTATGTGTTTATCAATCGGAAAAAAGAACACATTTCTCACCATTTAACAAGAAAATGGTCAAGATCTAGTCACTGGAATGAAATACGAGAGATGAAAGAGAAATAAGGAAAGGGGGGGGGGAATACAAGAGAAGCGGGGAATGGGTGAGAGATTGTAGAAGCCAGCATCCGCAATAGATCTCATTTTTTATTTTATTTTAGTTGACCCTGTATCGTGTAGTGTTGATGCACATACACACACTGATTAGCTCAATGGTAAAAGTATCGCTACGTTGGAGCAACTACCCTATCAGTGGTAAGTTTCATCCCTGGAGTAGCGCTATTTTCTTTGATAATTCATTCCATTGCTTTGTCTTAGTGAATCATACATTGACTGTGTGATGACAGGAGATCATATATATATATATATATATATTAGATTGTGGATTCGCTACACAAACTAGCTCATGTTTCTGCCCTCTTCAGGCCCCCTGTTATACTGCTAACCTGATCTGTACAACATATATATATACATATGTACACATATATATATATATATATATATATATATATATATATATATATATATATATATATATATATATATATATATATATTTCTTAATTTGTTGAAGGAAGCGATTAGACCGAGAATTAACAAGATGAAAATTTTGGTTGGAAGCAGTTTTTGAAGCTCTGCATATATATCGATACACTCACACACACATATACATATATATATAAATTATCATTTTGATTAACGCATCATTATTCAGGGTTGAGCACTCTTTAAGTAAGGTGACTTGTTCATTAGAAGCTTATGCATTGCTCTTCCAACTTTGGAATAAAGCACTAGGGTGGATGGGGAATAAAGTGTGAGTAAATATAAATCACTTGAATTCAACTTTATTGACTGTTCAGTTGTGCAAATGGCAGATGTAAGATGCCAGCCTCTGGGTTTGAATTGAAGGTTTCGATAGTACCTCGTGATAGTGGATGGGATAGTGGATAGTTTATAGCCACACAAGAGTTGTAATACAACGAAACAGCTCTCCGTGGATGACTCAATTTCTGTCTTTAAACTTTGTTTTAGGATTGGATGCTAATCATGAGTAACCTAGTCATTTTTTTCTTTATTGCAAATGTGTAAAAAAACGGTCACCTTCTGATAGAACATTTATAAGAAAATGCACAGTGACATCATATTTCTGATATCTTTCTGAGTACAATGCAAATTTATGTAAATAGTATTGTCATCTTCTGACAGTATGGGTAAATTTAATGACTCATTATTTTGCTTACTGTTCAAAATATGGAATCATCTAGGCTGTGCATTGAATGTCTCAATCCATATATAATTGCAACCATTTTCGAATCAAACTGATTGTTTGTTTTTTTTGGTTTCATTATCATAGTACTGGCCTAAATCATCGAAGCCTGGTTCCAGGTGATTCATCTCCCAAACAGAACTTCTGTACTGTCCCCTTGGTTTTATGCTTAGTGCACAGACACACCAGAATTCTCTGATGCATGTAACAGTATATCAATGGAACTTGGCAGTTTTTGACACACTGACAAATATATGTTGGTCAGTGTGTATAAACACTGGCCTTATTCTATATCTGAAATCCCCAGCAAGATGAGTATTTGCTCTCTGAACAAAAATGTTAAATTTCAGCAGCATTTTCGAATCTGCCATGGACAAGCTGTTACACCTTCTTCTAGTTTCGAAACTTTGTTCAGTCATGTTTTTTTTTTTTGGTTTTTAGCGTATCAAACTTATTATTTTTTGCGATTATTCTGTGAATAAGACTTTTAAATCGACCAACATCATTTGTAATGGCTGACACTGACATACCATTCTCGTGGGGATGAACAATTATTTCTATTTACCGAGAGCATGGTTTGTTTCCTCCACATTTCAACTCAAGATCTAAAGGGTTAATTGAGCTGTAAGAGTTTCCAAGTTCTGCTACACCATCTGCACAACACATTAAGCATTACTTAAAAAAGAAATACTTGAAATATATTACTCCAGTCTTTGCTGCAATGTAAACCCTTTTCAATTCTGTTATATGATAGTAATTGAGATGTCATTAAATTGAAAATTATAATCGTATAAATCAACTAAGTTTCTTATATTGTTTATGAAGTAACCATTTCATAAATGAACTCACCAATCAATGAACGAATAGCTAAAATTTTCTCCGTCAGTGATTCTAAGGGCTGCACCGCAGCGCCTCCAGGAGTTGTGGTTAGTTCCCAAAGGCACTGCTAGAGATATTCAGCAGTTCCTATAATATAAGTAACGTTGCTTTGAGGAATAAAGAGTTTATCTGAATCAAATATGTTTATAATAAGTTGTAGTCCTTGTATTTGTATGAATCTAAAAGTTCTTTTTATTAAACATCGGTTATCATTCATGACTACCATTACAAAACAAAACACAAGTGGATACACATGAACCTTAAAGCAATTGTTTAGTATTTTTGGGATCGGAACATTAAGAAAATCATCCTAAAATAAGGGGACCTTGATTTGGTAAAGTTTCTGAACCATTTTTCAACATGCTTTTCCTTTACGAAGATAAGCACAAATTGGAAAGAAAAACTATTTCCATGTAATGGTAGAAATAATATTTATGTAGAATAATTATTAAGTTTTCAAAACAGATTGGAAAGTAACTAAAACAGCTGACAAGCATTGTTGAAGACCCCATCAGTTCTGCCTACAGTTGAACACAAGCCACTTGGACCGTGTGGGTCAAAGGAGGGGGCCTTTTCGCCCGAATCCTTTCTTATATTGGACTGCCCACCATGTTCCCAAATGTCAGCTATGTTGTTTTCTCCGATGTGTGCGCATTATACACCTGCACAAACAACTGGCAGTGAGTGTCAATGCATTCGTCCGAAGAGCCCCGTTGTGATTTTAGATCTGGTCTTAGGGAAACATGACTCTCAAAGAAAACGCATCCGATGGTACGGAAAGGGGCAAACTTGCTTTGCTAAGCTGTGGAAAGATGAAAACTTGCTTCAAACAAAAGTATGTTTATCTAAAAGGCAAACCTTTTTATTTTGTTGTTCCTCTTCTGATGGTGCAACGATACTGAGAATGACTGGATGTAATATGCAGCATTATCCATTTTGTAATTCATACAAACGATACGCAGAATTTAGCTGAATTTTTCTTATCTGGGAGACATTCCTGCCGGACGTTACGATGGGTTAGTGGCCAACTGTCGTTTACAACTTTCAATATCTTACTGGTTACTCTATCCCCCAGATATTTAATTATCCCCTCATATATATATATATATATATATATATATATATATATATATATATATATATATATATATATATATATATATATATATATATATATATATATATATATATATATATATATATATATATATATATATATATATATACTCCTCTATTCAGGGTTGAACACTCTTCAAGTGAGGTAACTCATCCATTGTGAGCTTATGCAATGCTCTTCCATAGGAATAGAACACTCTGGTGGATGAGGAGTTTCTGCGTAAAATGAATACATCGCATACTGACCACCCAGTTCTGTAGTCCAGAGGTTGGATATCGGCCTCCGGGTCTGATGTTAGGGTTTCAATTCTGCCTCGTGGTACTGGATGGGATAAAGTCTATAGCCATACTGAAGAGATGTAATACATTGAAACAGCTGTGTGTGGATGACACAATAATATATATATATATATATATATATATATATATATATATATATATATATATATATATATATATATATATATATATATATATATAAACAGATGAGAAACATCAACCACACTCAAAACATAATTCATGATGACAAACCATAGACATAGAGATTAATTCCACTTCCACAACGGGGAATAAACTAATGAATAAAAAAAGGATTAATGATAAAGACTGCACAATTTATAATCGGATAAATTAACCTTTATAGTATCAAAAAATCCACAAACCAAAGATATAATGGAATATGTATTTTAAAAAAAGAAAACGAAATTTGAAAAAAAGTAATAAATAAAACGGAATCAACAATTTAAGATACTCTGAATAGAAGGATCATGAACAAAAAGCAAAATAGAAAAAAAGAGTAGAAATAAGACTGATTGGGGTATGGCCTCCACCCAAGAAAAATCAACAAGAAAACACGTACCTCCCTATAGTTTTTGAATGGGGATCTTAAAACAATTTCTAACCAATCGCCTGATGAAACTGGAGAGAAAGTACCTGCAGAGCTAATCAATGGTATAATCATTCACATATACACACACACACATATAGATATGTGTGTGTGTATGTGTTATCCCGATTTGCTTCCGCTGCCCCTTTATGCTCGCATGAATCTGACCCTGTAATCAGCAGAATTTCCTGTGATCAGTGAAAATCTCATACAGTCTCAGTCAAATCCCTCGCAGTCTATGTGATTGACTTTGTACTTAGTATATACGTCGTCTGATGAATAGAAACGTTAAGTAAACTGATGAGGAGAGGGAGGGGGATGAGGAGAATGATGGCTGTACACCCAGATGGAAAGACTGATTCATTGGCAAATGCACCAAATTAGTTGTGTTCAAACACGCAAAAATTGTTATGAACACAGAACTTGAGAATAGAAAAAAATGATTCAGAATTTTGAGATTACTCTAGCTGGCCGGGTAAACCGACTTTTCCTCAGTGAAAATGAATAAAAGGAATTCGTCAATTCTAGGTGTAGTCAATACAACAAATCAGGTAAGGGAAATCAAAGAAAATAATTGATTGTAGGACCCACAAATAGAGCACCAAGAGAAAATGTATCAAAATTCCTAGTAGATGGATTGGATCATCTACATACCCGAAGAAATGATCAAGAACATCGAAGAGAGGGCAAGAGATCAGGGATCTCTGGGTCATCTGCTTCCCAGCGATGGAAAGCAAATGATTCTGGGGTGAAGGTAGATACTACTACTACTACTACTACTACTACTACTACTACTACTACTACTACTACTAATAATAATAATAATAATAATAATAATAATAATAATAATAATAATAATAATAATATAATCTAGTAAAACCGTTAAAACGGGCAAAGTGTCATACAGACTAATGGTATACTCATAAAACAGTATCGCTGGGAAATGATAATCGAAATCCTAGCCAAAAGATTTTTGAAACTGTAAAATCTGGAATAGAATCAAGACTCAAAAACCAAGGGCGCTACTGAGAACAACCAAAGTAGTGATGGTGCATTGAGGAAAATTGCTAGTTTTTTGTCTCCAGTATCAATCATCAGTTGAGACAGAGGTGAAAAGTCTCTGAGTGTAGATATATTGAGTAGCTAGATTCTACATGATTTCTGTGTTTCTGTTTATGGACACTATTTTCATTTTCATTCTATACAATTTTCGCATGAAGTGTATTCGCATGTATCTGTTTATTGTGCTTTGATATGACGACTAAAAAACACATAAAACGGATGGATCGACTTTACAATTACAACTGTCATGGTGTCCCATACACGTGGATCCTCTAAAGCTTTTGGTTCAATAATGTTTTAGATTCATTTGACAGTGAAGGAAAAACATAAGGTAGGTCTGAGATGAATTAGACTTGAGATTTGATCGTCGGAGATTTCTGAGGATTTTACTATTCAAAAAAGCAATCGCTCAGAGAGAATCTTCCCCCAGTGCTATTTGTTATATCTATAATACCTCTTGATACAATATGATGTAAGTAAATTGCAAAGGAAATACGACGGAAAAAATCAATCATCAACTGTACATGAATGATCGAAAATCATAGAAAAATTGAAAAAAAAAAACTTTTATATAATCAGGAGTTTTAACGGGAACAGAAAAAAACATAATATAAAAAAACGGTTGAAATAAATTATCTATTGACCATCCCTCTTTTCGAAATCTTTAATCGATCGGCCCCGACACAACATGCTACGAAAAGACGTTGATCAAGTCACATTTTCTATTGAGACCTGCTCATTATAAATATCCGTATGAATATATAAATTTTTCAAAACAACTAAGGTTTGAGGCATTTCTCTTCACTCATGTTGAAAAAATATCCTCCTAGTTCAATGCAAGCCAATTAAAGAACGGTTGTTGAGTTTTATAAAATAAAATTGATGGGTTAAACGAAATATACAGCCGTTCTTATTATTATTCTATAAATATGATATATATATATATATATATATATATGTATGTATGTATATATATATATATATATATATATATATATATATATATATATATATATATATATGATGTGCGTAATGGAATAATGACTGAATAATTTTCTCATATATTTTTGTGGGGATAGTCTTGGAGGTATTCTCGTAGCGTAATTGAGTTCTGAACTAAACAAAGACTGAAGATCGTTCAATCATCACCACGGAATGATTAAAAAAAACGTGAGCAGCGGCTGCGTAAACACTGGATGTATTCACAACAATACAAGCATTGATAAAAAAAAGATAAATTCTTTTTCTGAAAGTCTTTTTTTCTTTCTCATCAACTTTCACAACATACGTTTCATAGCCAACTCGAATGAGGAGCAGTCAGCAAAAAATGTCACCAAAACTGTCAAGATTGGTTTCTCCGGTTTTCAGTTGATGTGGTAGGCTAGCTATTTTTATATCATGCGTACATTTATCAAAACCAACACTACGTACGGTCAAAACATGTGACGATGTCACAATTTCTATTGAGTGACTAACCAGACCTGTCTGTTGCTTTTTTCGTGTTCGTGATCTTTTTCTGTCTATCTCTGAACAAAAGATCACAGAAAAAACGTCGGGAATACCTAGTTTATGATACGAAGTATATAAATAATGATCTTAGAAAAGAATCACATACATATTTTTTCAAAAGCGATTACAGGTATTAGCTGAAGAATATATCAATAGATCACATTTCTAGCATTTACGATTCGATTGACAGAACTCCTTCTTTATACATATAGACATACGCACTCGTAAACATATTTATGCTATAATAAACACCAATAGAAATATGAATTAACAACATTATTTTAATCAGTTTTGGCTTTCAATGAAGTTATATATATTCACAATTGATTCATTTTCAATAGACCTGCAAGGGAACTAAGAGTTCAATCACTTACAATGTTGCATTTTAAATGTAATCATGATGATGATCACTCATCTCAACATATATGTGCACAAATAGTGTAATTATACACATATTTACGTTAATCACATAATACGCACATGCACATGGACGTCACGTGCGTGCTCTGTGTTCTTGTGTGAGTGAGTGGCTGGATTTACTTAGTTGATTAAATATATAGATTTCGAGCTTGGCACGTTTCTGACAGCGATTTCATATACGCAATCGACGAGAAAAATAATGATTTTTTTTAATACCAGGTAATTGCTTCTAAACATCGCAACAAGGGATTACCAGATTGAAAGAGAAAATATTTTGTCAATAAAGGCAATAAAAATTAACATTTTTACAATATAAACGATGCATAATGATATTGTTCAAATGCAAAATGTAGATAAATGCGAGTTAGTTTTGGAGGAAAAAAGGAAGTACTCAAGACTTTACACATCTTAATGGTATTAGTGATATGTTTACGTTATCTAAAATTATTACCTGCATTGAAGTTTTGAGAAGACTTGTAAGCATTCACTTCAATACGAAAAACCAATGTCTATTGTTTTTACAGTGGTTACAGGAATCGTGGTGGTGTCTAATGATGTTTTGAACAACTTCTGTGGTTGCAAAGACAAAACATAGAAATAACACATTATTGAATTTGACGGTAAAGATTTTGTTGTTGTTGTTGTTGTTGTTTTTATTATGATTCATGATGAAGAGCTTCGGTACTTTAGGAGTGAAAATGCTTATACAATCAGGTACCTCGTATAACAAGATACCTGCTGATCTTCAAGTCATATCAGCGATTTTTATACATATCTTCATTTCTGATAAAAGAGAGATAAATAGCTAGACTTTGTCAATCAAATCATATACGTAAAATGTATATATCATTTTCTTGGAATTCAGAAATATATATTCGCATTGTGATCATTCATTAAAGGATATTGTACATCAAATAATTGTCAGGGGTAAGACAAATAATTGTATCTCTGAGGGAATTATCTAATTCGTTTTACCTCACACATCAAAATTGATGAATAGCGTGCTAGAGCTAGATAGTTGATAAATTGAAACTAATAGGATAGCTCTCGTAAAGAAAATATACTTTTACATTTTGAGTCTTATAGATTCTAAGTTTCAGAAAAAAATCATAAGAGGTATACGAACGGTGAATAGATTCAATTATTCTAATATGAGAGCACAAGAAAGAGACAGAAAGAGAGAGGGAGAGGCAGACACAGACAGAGTGACAGAATGACAGAGAGAAAAGCAGAAAAACAGGAGAAGAATAATAAATTTTTCATTCTGATGAATTAATCAGGCATATTTTCTTTTTATTCCCTTCTGTATTATCAAAGCTAAGAAAATATATTTGCTGATACTCAGATATCGACTTTATTTCTCCCATTTCTCAAATTATCTTGTTTTTTAAGAGAATACGCCGTTTTGTTTTCAATTCTTGCACGTCTGCATGAATGGAAGGAAGCTTCTTCTATGTATTTTGAATTACAGCTTATAGATTTCCCAAATGTATACTTATTTACCCCTGGGTTAATATTAAATCAGATCTTATATTTGTGGATATAAAAAATACAGATAATTACCTTGGAATTATCGTTGGAAGGTTGAATAGAGACGTTATTGTAGACGGAATTGTAGAATTTCAGAGCGGAAAAAATTGCAAAGCTTTTTTTCCAATGGTAATCTTTTCATAATTCGCTCAAAATCCACCCGTCTGCCTGTTTATATATATTAGGTGATCACAAAAAAAACTTGATATAAATCTATAAGAATTTTGTAGGTTCCAACGTGGGAAGTGTCTTTTGCAAATTTCTTTTTGAAATTCAACCAGAAAATAAGTTTTGAACGGGTTTCAGTACAGAGGGTGACGTATTTAAGATCATTCATCAGTGGTAAAAAAATGTTTTTTATTCTTTTTTTTTTTTTCAATTCAATCTTGAGAGATTAAGATATGACGTGGGTTATGTTTGTTATTCAGTAAGGAGCAAAGACGATTTCAACAAATCTCATAACGGTTATTGGTTCTTAATGCATGTTTTTAATAGTGATGTTTTGATGTAATACGGTTAAAGTATATTTTTTCAACTTGCAGAATTTTGGGATCGGAGTTTATGTCAATCAGATGAAGGAAACTTTTATTTTTCGCTTTTGAAGGTAGAAATCAATAGGAACTTCCATATTTCAGTTTTGGGACTCCAAATCCAGGGGAAATTTCTTTTTCATTTCTTTTTTAAAAGTTAAAATTGGAGAGTGTGATTAATTCAAATTTTCTTTTTTATTCTTCTTGAGGGGGTCTATTTCAATGGTCAGAAAGGAAGGGTCAATTCTTTTTATTTTTACTTTCATGGGTCAAAGTTGGTAGGGGTTGTTTTCTTAAGTTTTTGAAGTCAAAATCGAGGGAAATTTTCATCCCACGTTGAGGGGTCAAAATTGAAGAGGGGAATTTTTTATTTTTAGAGATCTAAATTATTCGTCGAGGGAGGATTTTTTTTTTGCTTTTCAGTTCGAAATGGGGGTATGTTTTCTTTATTTTTGCTAGGGATTAAAACTGAGGCGGTTTCTTCTTCCACTTTCAGGGGTCAAAATAGATAGGATGTAATTTTTAAAAAACTTCATGGGTCAAAATTGAGCAGATTTTCTTCCTTTTTTTCAGACGATAAAATTGATGTAGAAGTTTTTTTCCGCATTCAGGGATCTAAATTCATGAGAATATTCTTTACTTTTAGGTGTCAGAATGGGTGAGATGAAAGGTTCCTTGTCGGTTTTGACAATTTAGGGGGTGAAATTGTGGGAGGACGTTTATTCTGATTCTATGGGGGGATGTCTTACCCCTTTTGTAGATCATCCCCCAACCGTTTCCAGCACCAACCCTGAACACCTTTTTTAAAAATTTTGCACAATTTGTCAACATTACCTACCCTTTTTTAACATTAGCGACGTTTTTTAACATCACTTTTTTTCAACATTATTTCTTTTTTCTGAACATTATGTCCCCAATTTAAATATTATAGCACTAATTTTAAACTTTCTACTATTTTTCGACATCTGATCCCTCTTTCATTGCCTCTCCTTGGAGATCAGCCCGCCTTTGTTGCATGCATCAACGTCTGTTTTTCTACTTTCCTCCCTATTTTGATTGTTGACCCTTTTTTTCATACAAGCCCGACCCTTTAACATATTTGCCAAACATTTTCTTTTACACGAAGACCCTACTTTTTCAATATTGGCTACCCATTTTTTTTAAACTGTGTAAAAAAGAGATACCTCTATGTTAATCTATGTTAAAAACAAATTAAATCAACTTTCCTATCATTCATCTTTCTATATCTTTTTTGGACAGTGAGATACGCTGCTAGTCAGTGTAGGTTTTACCAAAGTACTTAGAATGCAGAATGTAATTCTTTTATAGCACTCATTTGGCATTATTCGTGTGAGTGGATTGATAAATGTTTATAATACGATTACTTAATGTGAGAGTGGCAAGTATCGGGTTAATCAAAACGCTGATTTGATTTTTGGGTCAAAATAAATGACGACTGCGTCTTTCGTTTCATCTCAGTACAACAAAATATTTAATTCTGTAACACTATTTCTACCATTCTCGTTGGAATTCCGTAAAAATATCACTCCAGATTTCTGAATGTTTCTAAGCAAAGGACTGCAAGATTTTTCTCGGTTTTCCAAGGGATGGAAATACCCCTGGCTGTGAAATAAATGAATAAATAATAAGTCAAGGTGATGTGTCTGGTTGATACGGTGGAATAAAGAAAGTTTCTCGACCAAGATATAATGACTTTTGTCTGGTCATCAATGAAATGCGTTATACTTAACCCGACGAATTGTTATGTCTTGTTAACTAATTCCAAACAATTTAGTTGCCCTCTTCAATTGCCATAATCATGAGCAGAACTTGCACTCCCAGCATACACAACTCACCCTCTAGTGTACTATGCGTTAAATTCCTGCTATCGGAAACAACAGAATGACTTTTGTTTAGGGTAAATAACGAGTTTGGGATCGCGTAGCAAGAGAAAAATGGTACACATCATGTATCATCGTAGTTGAGGGAAACTGGTTGAAAGGAAAAGAAAAGCAGCAGGATTTTTTTTTTACAACCCAATTAGTGAGTTGGCCTACTGGCTTCTTGGGATACCTGTTTACCTTGGATTCAGACACTCAATTCATGTCACTTCATACTGGACGGTTTTTCGACTATCTTTTCCGGGATGACTGACGGTTTAGTCACGTGGTTGAGGGAGATGTTGGATTCATCGACAGTCTTATTTTGAGGAAATTTTAAACTGAAGAATCTGGAGAGAGAATTTCTGTCAGCAGAAATTTCATGATGTTCTCATTGACTTTGTGGAATCACGTGATCAAAGTTACACCTTGTGGGTTCATCGCCTTTCGTCAGTGACGGTTTTGAGTGCCACATTAAATTTATCTATCCTGTATAAAAGTTGTCGCTCTTGGAGACTGTGTACGGGGCCGCTTAATTACAAACTATCGATCGCCGTTACTGATTTTTTTTAAAAATACTCTTGTCAGAAGAAATTAACGTCCGCATTAGTCATTGCCAATCACGCAGTCTTACATCCAAGACAAACAGGATTGGATAATGAATTAAAGAAACGAACGAACTAGAAAAAAACCTATCGTTGCCCCATGTAGCATCGTATTACATAACACTTCTTTGGATAAATACCAGCCCTTTCTACGGTTGGTGTTCATCAATTTTACTCGCCATGCAATCTCTTGAAAAAAAAAATACTTTTCATTGTCTGTCACAAATTGTTTAAAAAAAAAATAGGTGTCAGTAGGGATCGGACACTGTAATACGATCCTGTAGATTTTACTCATTCAACGCACGTTGAGGCAACACGTGACTGGACATAACCAAGTTGGTGCAATCAATTTCCATTACTCGATTCCGACAATTTGAATATGTTGGCTATCTGCCAAATCTTAAAACGTTGATAATCATCAAGTAATATCTTAATTCGTTTGCTATTAAACCTAACTGGTCTCACAACGCTTGGGCATCGTTTAAATAGGAATTTCCCCTTTCGACACAGTTGATCAATCACAATACATCATTTGTAAACTTGATAGTTTTGTTATTTACATTTGAGCTGAATTCTTCTTTATTTTGGAAAGAAAATTATAAAATGCACAAATTTCAGCCTAAACTTTTCCATTTTCAATGTTGAAAAAAGTAATCGAGAAAAGATTATTTTTTACATCTCCAATGAGGTCATATTAATCTGAACACTTTGGATGCCAACCAAACACAAAACAGGATGGACTTATTGGGTAATATGAAATTGGTTGATAGGAAAGTTTATCGAATTTTTTGATGAAATCTTCAATTCAAATAAATCTATAGTTTGATTATTCGGTCACCAGTATATTTCTATAGAGTTCCAATTTTGTGGCTGAAATTTTAGATCCCTGGCACGGGTTGAACTGTCACCACCTTTTGGGCGTGAAAACAATTGGCTTGGTGCGGTATTTCGGATGGCCTTTTTGCTTCAAGAGTGTTAAAATATCACTGGAGGATGACAAGAGGTCAGAAAAACCATCAACGAGAACTACCCCTGTTGGAGAAAAAGTCGACAAAATATTAGCCGAGAACGTCGCATCACCACCGATGAAGTTGTTGATATCGTGAACATGCCGTTTAGATGAGTTCAGTCAATCCTCTCGCCCATTCGGAACATGAAACGGTTCGTCACCGAGTTCGTGTCCAGGTTTCTCACTCCTGAGTGGCACTGTGTCAAGGATCTCCTTCAATTGGCTCGAGTAGACCTAACTTCAATGACAAGGATGATCACCTGTTATGGGACGAGGGCAGACAATTTGGGCCAGAGACCAAACAGCAGATTTTGTGGTAGAATGACCAACCATCTCCAAGACTGAAGAAGATGAAGCCGGTCAGGACCGCCAGCAGAGGTTAACTTGGCATTATTTCAGCATTCGTTGGATTGTTTACCATAAATACGTTCCCAAGCCCAGACTACCAGATGAGAACTTTAGGAGTTAATAACTCAAACCGTCGGAAATGGGTGCTCAAAGATGACAACAAAACTACTTTTTTCCATGGGTAAACACTCATATAGTAACAAGAGTGCTTCGTTTAATTGCCTTCTCATCTTGATTATAAACAGTTATGTATATTTTCAAAATGTTCGTGTTTAATTTGAAAACATTCTAATTCTAATTATACTTTATATTTTTTTTCTTTATTGATGTTCACCCCCTACTGTAATCATGGTGAGTCAAGTTTCCTATTTTAATTTCGGGCACTATATCATTACTTCAACTGTTTTATCTTAATTCAAGTCTGGGCATCAAAACAATATTGATATTAATTGTAGTTTCGTTGTGTTGAGTGTGGATTTATATCAAGTTGGTGGTTAGGCATTTACTGATTCGATTTTGGTAATTTGAAACTATCCTTATTGGCTGAAGCCATATATATATATATATATATATATATATATATATATATATATATATATATATATATATATATATATATATATATATATATATGTATATATATATATATATATATATATATATATATATACATACATATATATACATACACACACACACACACACATATATATATATATATATATATATATATATATATATATATATATATATATATATGTATATTCAATTTCTTTTTTTGATCAGGGTTTATTTTGCATTTTTTTTTCCATTAATTATTGTATTCGCTTCTGGATGTCCGCAAATTATCCCCAAATGTTGTCACTGAATTCGATGTATATTTTGGGAAAAGGTTAATCACATATTACAAAAAATACATTATGAAGTTGATCTGGGAATTAATTTTTGATTGGAAGATGTTTTTATGTTTTTTTCTTCCTACATTTAGTTCACTCTTGTCTGTCCATAAGATATCTTCAAAAGTTTCTAACGAACGTCGGAGAAACCTAATGGAAGGATGGATCATCGGATAAAAAAGATGTTATCAAATCATGAAGGCGAATCTAGAAATTTGTTTTCGACTGAAATATATATTTTCCTTTTTCTTTCCCTAAATTTCTATTCCTCAAGGGATAACTCTAAAAGTTTCGAATAGATTATGATGAGATTCCGTTGGAAAGTGAACGATATTCTGAGGAAGATGCAATCAAACTTGGAGTGGTATGCAAGAATTCATTTTTGATTGAAACATATTTTTGCGTTTTCATTCAAACATGTCTACTATTGCTCCTGAGTGTGTACATGGTGTCCCCCAAGATTCTTGGTAGATCTCAATGTTCTGTGAAAGAGTGAACAATATGTCACAGAAGTGATTAAGCCTTTGGAAACATTCATTCACAATGACTCTGTCATGAGTGGAAGAAATTCACGTTCATATTTGTCAATTCCATAATAGCTGTTCTTTCATTGAGAATTCTTTGACAATTCTCACGTAAATCTGCATGGTTTAAAGATATAATTCAATTTGGTTTCAAAGATTCTCCACAGGAAAATATCAACTTCAACATTCTAATGGATCATAATCGTTCTTTAAATTTATTATTTTAGCCTCACATGTCCCTCAGATCGTACCTTTTGGCCAAGAATTATTTGCAAAGACCAATCCAAAATCGAATATTCATCAGTCAAACTATATTATATATTGGTGAAGTTGAAGCACTTCTTTGGCAATATTTGAATTATTATTGACGATCTGAATCGCAAAAACTGACTGAAAATACAGAAAAAATTTACGATTTTGAATGTGCTGTGGTAAAAAAAATTTCCCCCCGGAAAGAGTTTTATTTATTTTCATTTCATTTTACATGAAATGGCTGGGAATTTACTTCCAAGTCCAATTCTAAATCAATTTGACTAACGTATTTCAAATATCGATTGGGGACCGCACTTGGAGAAGTGCTCAATAAGGCGTAAATTATGCTGTTATAAGACCCAACATTCACCATCGTATAAGACACTTAGTAATACTATAAGTTATAAACTTTTATTTCTGTGTTCTTCCGCGTGTTTTCAAATCCAAGATATGCTCGTACAATTTACTATATATATATATATATATATATATATATATATATATATATATATATGTGTGTGTGTGTGTGTGTGTGTGTGTGTGTGTGTGTGTGTGTGTGAGAGCTGCCAAACCTATTCCCTCTGATATGCTGCTCCAACAGAACTATGCTTAACAACAAAAGTTAAAGTAGGACATATAGTGAATACCAAATGGAGGAAAAAGAGGGAGAAACTCATAGAAATGGTATTTTTCTCTTTGAATAGCTGAGAGTTCTGAACCAAAGACGTTTATATGACTGCTAATGCTATCTTACACGTCAATCATCTTTCAAGGCAGCAAGTCAAAGATGACTTGTGTAGCCATTCTCTGGCCAACATGCAAGTCATTTTTCTTTATATTGATATAGAAAAGGCAATACACGAATAACAGAAATAACATCGTTTTCCTTTTATTTTGAGGTTTTTTTTTGTTGCGTTTTTTTTGTATTGTGTGTGTGACTGTGTGTGTATGTGTGTGGCACTAGTATGATGAACCTTTTGGATACTTGTCAATATTAGATAGGGAAGCTCATACTAATACTGAGCATCAATAGGTTCATTAACGTCCTTTCAGATTTCCAGCACTTCTAGGTGGGAGGTATTGTCATGTCTTTTGGATCTTTTTTCTCAATTTTCATTCTTTGTACAGAACCATCAACCCACTCAGTGCCAGCGTAGATGTAAACACGGTTGTATTTTATCGAGAATTTTCGAATTATTTTTGTCTCCAAGATTCTTCTTTAGGCCGATTTCAGGATTTTTCTTTTGTTTTATATTTGTCTGTCGTCGTTTCTATCCAACAGTAGATCAAAAGGGATATTTAAGTAAATACAAATACAAGGCCATATACTTCTCTATATTTTTTTCTGTAAAGACTAATATCTGCATCAGCAATAAACATACAAATGATTCAGAACCTTCTCAGGATACAAGTATTTGTTCCAAATCATTAAGATTCTAGATATTGATAACGTCTGAGCGAATAGCCAGGAGCACCCACTCAAGACATTTCAAATAATTCTCACACGTATTAATCACTGACATACGCTCATTTGTACAGAGACAGAAAAAGCTGAGAAAAAGTCCTTGCCAGTGGCTTTTAATCAAACATCAATCTAAATATCTATCAAGAGTAAACTTGTGGTTATCAGTGGTTTTTATTAGATATTATCTGTTTATAATGTTTAATGTTAGTGATTAACATGCCCATCATCCAGCTATATCTAAAGACACACACATATATATATATATATATATATATATATATATATATACATATATATATATATATATATGGAGAGAGAGAGAGAGAGAAAGAGAGAGAGAGGGGGCAGAGGGGATAGATTAGAGATAAGATTATATACATATGTGTGTCTGTGCTTATGAATGTATATGTGTGTGTGTGTGTGTGGAGAAAGAGAGAGAGGGAGAGGAAGAGATAATATCAGACAAACACTGGACATTAACCTGGATCCCCAGTGATCACATGTAAAATTGTTACTCGCAAAAAAAAGATGTGACGATTTAGATGATTTCAGAAAGTATCCGTCCTGCAAAGCCCACAATCGAGGGTTCCCCTCTCGGTAAGGTTTATATCCAGCGACGGACATTAAAATGCTGCTGCTGATATATATATATATATATACATATATATATATATATATATATATATATATATATATATATATATATATATATATATATATAAGTGTGTGTAATATTCAGGTAGTTGAGCATTCAATAGAAGTGACGCAAAAATGAGTATTCTTTTTTTCACACATTCTGGTTTAAGTCTGTCGCCTATATGGCGTCAAACAAACTTTCTGTGGTCAGATCCAACTAAACTCATTTATTTTGATCGCTGTAATAAATCCTAGGCCGATTCCAAACAACGTGGCAATCGGTGCATTCGAGAGTAGCTGTATTCTTTTTTCTTACGATAGGTTTTGTTATTGGAGAACAAGCTTCCTAACCAAATTAGCTCAATGGTTGGTCCAGAGTAAGGCGAAACAATTTTTTGTTGTGATCATCTTTCATCTCCCATGAAATTACTGCTACAGTGTTGAAAGTTGAAAGGGATAATTCATGGTATGTCTTTCGATTACTTATCCATTAAAATTGCCATGTGCCTGTGAGAAATTTCTTGAACATGACAAAAAACAAAACTATATTTCTTATTTTGTCAAGTATCATATTTTTTTTAAATAAAAGTTTTCCTTGAATATCTTTAGTTCGTGGCAACTTGATGGAAGCTTTTTCGTACATGAATTTAATACCAAGAGCTTCAATTTGTCTGAATTTTAAGACGCTGTGGCAGTTCCTATTCATAAGGAGTCTTTTCGATAAATTGTTCTTGTATATCTATGTATATAGATTCCAGTCTCCAGGTCTGAAACGAACGTTTCAATCCTCCTCGTGGTACTGGATAGGATAATGTATAGTCTATAGCCACACTGAAGAGTTGTTATACAACGAAACAACTATCTGTGGATGACATAATAATTAGGCTCCCCTATTCAGGGTTGAGCACTCTTTAAGTGAGGTAACTCGTTCATAGTAAGCTTATGCGATTCTCTTCCATGGGAATAGAGCATTCAGGTAAGTGGGGAATTTGTGTGTAAATGAATCTATCGCTTAAATTCAACCTTACTGACTGTCCATGGTGGAGAGGCATGATACCGTCTTCCAGGATGGGAGCGAAGGTTTCAATCCTATCTCATGGTACTGGATGGAATGGATAGTCTCTGAAGAGTTGTAATACTACAAAACAGCTGTCCGTGGATGACACTATATATATATATATATATATATATATATATATATATATATATATATGTGTGTGTGTGTGTGTGTGTGTGTGTGTGTGTGTGTGTGTGTATGTATGTATGTATATACATATGTATACATTTACGTACATATGTATATATATAGAAAGAGAGAGAGAGAGAAGGGGACACGTGTGCCTGAGGAGAATTTGATACTGATACTGACATATGAGCGAAGAATTTTCCTAACTTTGACTTTTTAAAATCATTATTATACTAATTTGCCAACTTTTGGGTTTAGTATATTTGAAACATACATATCCTATCAGCTGTGTTCTGGCTGTGACAGTAAAAGCAACGACTCCGTTGGCAAAATTATAAATATGCCGTCAAAAAATGAGTACAACCAAAGTGGTGTATCAGAGTTTTAATACTGTCGTGTTTGGTCATTAGAAGTACCTGGCCATACTTACTTTTATTGTGTAAACTTAAACTTAGAAAATGATAAAATCCTGCTATATCTTGTTTTCAAGAAAGAAAAACTTTAAAGAAAAATCGACTGCATGTGATGTAGATTTCTCTCTACTTGAACTAAATACGTTTGGGAAGAAATTGCCATGGCTGAAATGATTTCATCGGATAATATACGGGCGAACGGAAAGTATTACACATTTGGAAGAAATTGTGAAAATCATTTGTATCTTAATTTGATCAAAATAAAACATTTTGATGAAATAATCAAATTGATTGTGACTGTAAATACAAGTTGAAATGTCGAGAACAATGTGTAGAAGATCGACAACAGTTATTAATAGCTTAATATTGTCTCAGGTAATCGACCCCAAATATATAATTATATTATTTGTTTAGAGGTGATCGTATTTGACAATCAAAGTACTCCAGGACACTACCAATTATATCCTAAGGTAACAAACAGACTAAGAATGGGCTGCAAGACAAGATAATTCCAGCCCTACCAGCAAGTCATGGGCCATCGAGACTGAATAAGACACTTTATTCCCCATGTCTCATACTTATAACCATAGGAAGTGGGAAAGGCTAAATGTCCAACAACATACTTAAAAGGCTGGTCATTGGACTATGAAATTTCATCTGAAATTCTGTGATGAAATATCTCCATTTCTAGTTTGTTTCTGGAATTGCTAGCTGTTCATGTTACCCATGTTATCACGAGTAATATCTTATAAATAGATGTCATGACTCTTATCTCTTCTAATGATTTACATATAGAATGACACAGCAAATTCTAGCGGTACAAGGGAAATGAAATAATTACGGTTGTAATTTAGTTTGGATTTCATTTCTACCCCGTATGCATAGTCACGTTTTTGGCTTTATTTTAGTTTTTCTCTGCACGAAAATACTAATTTTTCTGTCTGCAGGTTAAATTCACTGATTAATCACCAATTTACGCAAGTTGTTAAAACAATTATTGGCAGAGAATCGGTATGTTTCTACTGAAAAGCAACATTTAAACAAAGAATTGTCAATGGTCAGGAGTCAAATCCATACAGGAAGAGGTTATCATTTGTTCAATTTCATTCATTATTCAAACTTTTTCTCCGGACATCTCTTCTGTTTTTTCAGGCTAACATTTGTTTTATCAGAATTTTCCAGACAAATCTATTTCAACCGAAATAAAAATGATGATACTCAGTAAAAGAATAAAGCATCATTGCTTTTCACAAAAGGCTTAAACGCGAAAACACACACATACACACATGCACACACACATATGTGTGTGTGTGTGTGTTTGTGCGTGTGTATATTTTTGTGTGTTTACCTGCATATGTTTATGTGTGTCATCCTTTAAGATATTGTTTGAGCTATTACGTTGTCAGGATTGATTGTTGGGTCAGTCATCGAGTTTATTGGGTTAATTAGGTTCACACTAGTTCTGTATGCGTGTATGTATGCATATGCGTGCGTATGTCTGCATATGCAATAGAATGAGAGAGAACATGAGATTAGTATCATGAAACACAAACTAAGAGGCAATTTTAATCAAACCCCATAATTCCTAATTAATTTATGGGTGCATTGTTTTCCTTTGATTATTCTGCATAATTCACCATTTCACAAGAAATGAATAGTTTGAATAATATTGCCGCTGAGATATGATAACACTCCAAAACAAACTGTTGCTAAAGCTGCCACCATCTCAAAAAAAAACAAAATCCTGCAAAACAAGTATTTTTCTGGATTTTTATTCCGGGGCCTGTCACTGTGTAATGCAGCAATGAGCAATTGGCTCATTTGAATTACACATTGGAAAGAAAAGACATCTATGGGATGCGTTTGCTCTATTACTGTCTTTGTCAGGTGTTCTAATACCTTCTTGGTATGAATATATGTGGAGAGAGTGATACGCTATGAGAGCTGTATGGTATAATTGCAAGTAAAACAAAAAACGAATGCGTATTATTTTTCGTACAAAACATTTACAAACCACCAGAATGAGTGAGCAAGTTTGTTAATCCTTCATGATAATTTCGCCCATGTTTTTATCTACACTAACACTTTTCTTATGTATACCACGAAATGAAATATATTCATTCTTTTCGGAAATACTTTCTCCCATTTTGTGAATTCGCATCTTTGACACCCTTAATATCTTTTTGAACTCACCAAACTTATTAGCACAAAGATGCAAATTCGGAGTCCGCATTGATGACCCAACTGACCATTACAGCAGAAGTTTACATGATTTACTTTCTAATTAGTACTCCACGGCCAAACGATCAATAAATGATATCCAGGTCATGCTGCCAAATGACGATCGAATTTATTAGTAAAAGTTTGCGAGATTAGATACTGACCCAAACTACATTGTGTAGTAACTTGAAATATTCTTGCAAAGTTGTTTTTTTTTTAGCATGCGTCAGGAACATCAAGGTTATTGTTCTAATGGTTATCCTAGTCAATATGTTACTTGATTTATGCAATCACTTGGAAGTAAAGCCTGTGTAAATTTTCATTCGAAGCAGATTCTATGAATATAACAATGATTGTACATCATCTGATACTGAATGGAAAATGCAATACTATTTGAATACTTCTCTACAGAAGCCCCTAATTCTAGTAACTGTATTTAACCCGGTTGGGAAAAAATCGTTTTACCTTGTTTGGCTTATAAATTTGGATTATGTCCAGCATTGGTAAATGCAGATATATATATATATATATATATATATATATATATATATATATATATATATATATATATATATATATATATATATATATATATATTTGTTCCCAGACAAATTGTAAAACTAATTTGTTTACGATGCAATTAATTATAATTTGTCATTTTAAAAAGAAATATGCTCAGCAATCTTATATAATTGACAGGGAAAATTTTGCAAACAAATTAAGAAACTACAAATAATGTTGAAAATTTAAATTGTTGTTTCCTCTATTCTGCCAATAATTTATTTCGCTTGCATTCTTTGTTTATTTGGAATTTATCATAGTTGACGTTTCCTATATGATGTCTTTCTCCATTTTTGTGTGGCAAATCTCCACTGATTTCATTGCTTGTCATAATATTATTAGTTGGTCACGTATATGATGTCATTTTCACATCATGTGCCATAGTGCTTAAAGTCAAAGATTTACTGCTGCTAATGCCAATCAAGTATTTGTAGTGAGCGATACTACACCGACGATAACTCCAAAACAACAGTTTGAGCACCATTTGGAAACTTTGTGCTTTCACCAGTTACAATATCATGTTATCTGGAAGCGATAGCTTGAAGTTCAAAAACTTGAATAAATAGGCCCCCGTGAATCATATCCCCAACGACAGTTTCAAATATCACCACTCAGATGACTTAGAGTAAACGTGGAGAATTTGGATATGAACACTTGCAGCATCTTCGATATTCACCTCGCATTTCTCCAACAGCGCGCCATCTTCTCCATCATTATGGGATGCATACCAGGAATAAAGGTTATATAACACAGAAGACATCATTTTTGCTTTCCCTGTATTCATGACCAGTAAACAAAGAGAATGTATAGTCACAGGTCGAAAATTGTTTGAAAGAGGTTATGGCTTTGACGGAGTGATATTTCAATTAAATGCGCTCTCTTTTTTCGAATAATTTCCTCCATCTCATCTCATACGTAACAAGTTGATCTGGACGGAGACTGAAGCAGAAACCTAATATTTGTGCTATGTTTTCTTTAAAAATGTACTCATGAATCTATTTCGACCAAAAGAGAAAGGATCATGCATGCAAAAAAATCTCAACTACTCTGGACACTGCAATGAAAATTACGGCAAGAAAGCAAGTATACAAAGAAAAGGGAAACCAATTCAGAAATTCAAATTATCTGTATGGAAGATGGTCCCAAAATGTTTGAATGGTAACTTGTGCCAGAAAAAATAACATCCATGCCATAAGATATCAAAAACATGAGAACTAATGTTTGTATCATTCTGACTTGATAGAGTCGTGATCCACAATTTTTTGGCAAGTTTGATATTTACTGGCTGCATCTATATGTTATTTGTAATCAGTTTGTTTATTCATGATAAATTCTCTCAACGCTTGACTGGTGCATTTAGCTAACTTGATTCGACAGGAATTCTGATGGAAGTCAAGAATGATTCTCGTCATCGCCAAGCAAAAGAAAATTTGATTACGAAAAAGTATTCAACGATATTTGTAAAAATTTCGACGACCTCAAACGATGGTATATATTTAAAATCCATTTCAGTTGCATTTATGAGGTGAATTACTGTTTGCTTTCAATTGCAATATCCCAGGTATATGATTATTATGTAGATCAAATTATAAAGAACAAAATTACAAACAAACTTGAATTTATCACAGCAAAATTATCTACCAACTGACTCGATGATGAAAATTAAAAAATATTTTTCAACTTATTGGGAACCATTTGATCTGTACAGATCATTTCAATATCGATATTAATTCATCCTAACTATCCCTAATACTGCAACAAATGTGCATTATTTTGTCTCCCATCAATATTATGACCCCTTACTGTTATTTCAAAGGCACAATGAGGTCACTGACTCAAACACTTAATATTTGCCTAGATTCAATTATGAAGCAGAGCTAGCCAGTTGATAACCCACTTAAAGCAAATGGATGCCTGAACAAGTAACAGAAGGTTTCATTGAGGTAGAATTTCTGAAAGCGGTTAAAGAAAGGGATATCTGTAGAGCCATGTTCACACATTACATGTCCTGTAGGGATTTTGGTCATAAAAGAGTTGGGTGGAAACAATGCAGTGAATAGATATTATCCACGTTTGATTACTCAATTTTAAGATCCCAAATCTCACAAGCAGCAATCCAGCTCGAAAATTTGATAGTGATATTTTTCTATAATTGATTTATTAAACACTAAATTAAAGAAGCATTTTTCAGAAATTTAGCAAATAGAATTAAATTTTTACTTCCCCTTGACAATAGTTTTCATTGACAAACCTCTTTTTGCATCTTGTTGCCTTTAGAACTGTTGATCGTTTTAGATTGCACATCACATTACACTAGAAAGTATTATGATACGTCAAAATATTTTACCTATGTAAGGAATACATTAACAGTCTCTGTGCATAACGATGCAGCCTCTCACTTAGAGATGACAGATATCCTACCAATCATTTCAAACAACGAATGCATCTACTTGAGTTCAGTAATTTTATTTTTTTTCAATAATCATTTCATAGAAATTTATCCGTTATTTCTTTCATTGGTATCATCAACACTTCATTGCTCCAGTTGTCATGAGATTTTATAAAATTTCCAACAAAAATATAATCACCGACCAGAAGACAATTTCATGATGAAACGAGTTGCAGACTAAAAAAAAGGTATATATGGGTAATAAATCACTACATAAAACTCTATATAATTTACCCATATGACTGAATCAGTGATGTTTAAGCAAACAAACATAACAGATAAAGCACATGACTGATGCATAAAACGCATGTATTGCTTAGAACATCCGAAAGATTTCTGTATATCCTTGGATGTGTGACTGGCGTCAAGTGTTTTCCCTCTATCAAGGCGAAAGGTGAGCAGCTGCGAAATGCTGGCAAACAAACAACTGGAGGTTGATGCTGAAAGCGGTATGAAACAATCTAACAGACACATTTGATGCTGCTTTATCACGTTGTTATTGACAATAAATGATGCATCGGCTCTTAGGAGATAGAAAAGCGACAAAAGTTTCCACCAAAAATACTGCATATTGATATTTGCTGAGCTAAACTTTCCAAACCAAAAAGCCACGCACATGAGTTACCAAGTGAGAATGAAACTCAATGCTGTAGAAATGGACTGCAAAACTAGTTTGCTGATCACCATTTGATTGCCCAATGGATATTTGCTCAGGTTTGCTCCACCTGGTAAAAACACCCAATGAGGATCGAAGTACTAATGTCTTAAAACATTTAATTACCTGTAGCTGCTTACTACGCACAAAGCCACAGAAGTGGAGAATTCATTGACTCTAGATCTTATTAACTAAAACACACACACACACACACACACACACATACACACACACACACACACACACATATATATATATATATATATATATATATATATGTATGTATGGTCAGCCATTCTTGTTCCTTAGCTGAACAAAAATTAGGTCAATGCTGACCGTCGGTTCACTGAAATCTACCATGTTTCACTTGCAAACCTTCCATCGCAAAGCCCTATCTTCTGTCTTGTCGTCTGCTACGTTTGGTTACTCCTAAATACCATTCATATGTTGAGTACCAACTATCACATATTGTTGTAAAACATGGAACTTGACAAAACCATTTGAAAATTAATTCATAAAGGCATAAAGACAGAAGCAAAAAAAGGAATGTTGCGCAGTTGTCATATTCCCAAAATTAATGCAATTATATGAGTTAGCAGTATGATTGTTTCAATCAATTTGTTAGCAAATTGTCAAATAGATTTCATACCAAGGAACGTTTGCATGATTTCCAATACTGCCTTAGTTTAGAATTCTATCCAGGTTGGCGAAAAATAAAACCCCAGACAAAACTATTGCCACCTTTACGTATGGACCCTGGAACATTGTCTCCCTTTCTTTCTTTCCTGCTTTCTTTATTTTCATAATTATCGCCAAGGCGAAAAACTAACCGCTCTAAAAGACCATGACCATCAAAAGCCCGCCAGTTTCAAAGTTCTGTCCATCTCATTAAATACGTTATCAGAAGGGACCTTACCATTTTTTGACCCGTTAGTTATCTCGCTGACACTTTTAGCTGCAACATTCAGACAGGCACACTCACCCTCGCTACAACTAACACGTATCCCCCTACTTGTTCTTGTTTTCACTAACATTTTATCATAGGACTCAAAGCATGACATTGCATCTTTTTTAAACAGCAGCAAAAACGTAATTAGAAATATAAAAATACGAGAAGTAAAATTGAATGTTATTTTTTAAAAGATTTGTAATTTATGTGAAAATTTTCCGATGTCTATTGCAATGCTCTCTTGGATTAAATCGGTCTTTATCATATGTTTCTACCAGTGAGTCCTAAGGATAAGTAATGTACAATTCTCAGCACATAGAGCACAACTCAGTGCAAAACATTGTCAGTTTTCTTGTACACAGAAAGCTAGGAGAGAAACATATCATCAAGCCTAAAACAGTCACAATATCAGAAACCTTCAAAAAAATAGTTAGGAAAACTTATGGCAGCATGATCACCGAGGCCAGTTTATAACAGATTTTCCCGCAAAATGTGTCCAAAATTGTATTTCGGAGAAACTTTCTGATCATTGAAAATGTACGAGCAACGCAAGGCCTTCTCACAGACAGCTGTTGAAACGCAAATGTCAAAGGACAAAACTTTGACTTTAATAAAACCAAAGTAATCGAATACATATCTAACCTAGGAAGTAAATCATCGTAATAAACGACACCATTCAACAAAGACCAGAATTTTACCATGTTTCGAAACATCTAGCCAGAAAAATAGCTAATCAACAAAAAATCAATTTCCAGAGAACCATCCATCGTTCCCCGATCGATGCAGGCTGGTACTTAATATCTCAACCCATCTCTAGCTACACATCCCAATACAACAATATGCACATGACAGTATATACACGTGCACACCCCTTTCACACACTTATGCACAGAGTATCACTCGTACGCTAAAACCATTGCCAGGCAATGGAAAAGATCCAGTTATCCTCTATCAACACACTCTTAAATACTGACATTCCCATACACATCGAATTACCATGACATGCACAACCAGGGAATCATTGGGCACACCCTGACTAACCCTCAGATCGCACAGATAACACACTCAATCAGTGCATACTCTGACTCCAAACTGAACCCCGTACCCACACACATAGACCCACGTACTAACAGATTCTATAACCCCTTCAAGCAGAGACACGTACAGAAACGCTCATAAATGCTCAGTCCCAACAATGTCAACCTTCCATAACCCTTACAGATCTTCCCACACCACCTCATAGATAAGAATGTCAATTCCCTGTCCGGTTTCTCGGGATTCTGAGTCATTACTTTATCATGCTTGGTCCGACGAAGCCGTCCCCGGCGAAATATAGCCACAAATATGAATGAATAACTGATATTCGTATCTAACTCGGTTTCCAGATTGTTTTTATCTCCATAATGACAGATACAAAACACCCCTTCATACCGCATAGAGAGAGAGAGAGGGAGAGAGAAAGAGAGAGAGGGAGAGAGTCAGATTACATTCCAGTATATCACTATTCCAGCCAATCGTTTATTTCATTTCCGTGGTTTGTCTCTGGCTTTATTACCTGACCTCAGTAGATGTATTCTTCAACTTTTCAAAGACTTCGCCATCTATCCCGTAGTCTTTTACAAAACGTTATCATTTAACATTACGTCCGTCCCTGTTTTGTTCATGTTTAACCCTTTTTTGTCTTCTTCTATTTAGTTCACAAAGTATATTTCATAAATTCTCTGCAGTTCTAGCAATTAAGGCATTATCATCGTAGTATTCCAAATTGTTCAAATATTCTACGTCTACGTTTACTTCCAAGTTTTCACAGTCTGTTCTTCAAAGGTGTTTTCAAGTCTTGCTTGAATTTTTTTCGTGGATATTATATCCCTTGGTCTTATTCCATTTCAGATCTTCATTTTATTAATATATTTATGAAGCTTTATCAATGCAATTCTATTTGTGTATGTATTCTCATTTATTTGTATATTTTGATTTATATCTTGTTCTTGCATGGAGATCAAAGGTTTTGAGTGTTGTATCTGATCAAAATTTTTTTCATACGATATTCAATCGAAATGAAGTGATTTATTGTATTGTGTTATGATGTATTTCCGATTGGCAAGTTTAATGTGTTATGGTGGTCTATTGCCGAATAGCAATCTATAAAGCCTGCCTGTTTGTGCCTGTGTTTATTGATTTATTTGCGAGTATTTTCGAGAATAGATTATATATTGTTAGGTGATGAAGGAATCGAGTTGTAATTGCGAAGATCTTTCTCGGTCCTCCCTTGTGGAGTAGATTTACTAATCCTATATAGTTGTTTTAGGGCACTTGCAAGCATTGTGTGAAGAGTCGCTCATGTCTGTTATGATAGACCTCTCCTACTTCTAAAAGATCAATCACTATACCATCTTGTGCAAAAACATATTTGCTCCATTTTTATTGAATGCGGTGTACTGTATTTGGGTTTCGGTCAGCAGTTCCCATTTTCAGGTATAGAGGCTCTCATACCTGCCTTATTAAGTTGATTCCAATGTAATTTTGTCTTTGCGTAATGCCTAATTCTTAAAACCAAGTGAATGAAGGTAAAACGTCAAGTTGTTCAACTACTTATTGCAAGTAAAATATATATATATATATATATATATATATATATATATATATATATATATATATATATATTATATATATATATGTGTGTGTGTGTGTGTGTGTTCCAAGCAAAAAAACTTTTATGATGTTCGACATTATTCGAGCTTGTAATTGTCTATCATGTCCAAAAGATATGTGGAGATCTGGAGGGTGGGCTGACAAGTAATTTTTATCAGTGAAGACATACAAGGGAACACAAGAACATTGCAGGTCGTATCTTTTGCGTGTCTGAATGTCATTTGATATCATCTCTTTCTCCTTGTGAGAATGTAACCAAGGAAACTGCCACGGAATCTGAGGTCTCTGGACTTCGGAAAGGAATTACTCTACACTGGGGCTTCATATACAAGCTGTTTTCCGGTAAACATCTGCCATCTATTCTTAGATACATCGTATTTGTAAGAAAACAGTGATTGTTCAAGCCGATTCTCGATCATCTGATGTTTTTTCTCCGAAAATATAAATTTGAAGAGTAGAAATAAGGAACCCGAAGGAAGAGTGCACTGAAAACGTGCTACGTTGAAAATCTCTTGGATTTTCAACGGATCGGTTCATGCAGTTTACTCGTAATTGCAAACTACTCTAGATGTTCCCAACAAATTTCTTTTTTTTTTTTTTCAGTAAGGCTTATTCCATTTTTCCTTTTGTTGTCAGTTGCTTGGGATTTCTGTGCTTTCTTGTGACACTCTTGGTTTCTTCTGGAAATTTACAAATGGTTTGTTTGCTTTTTAGATGAAGCTTATTAGTGACTCCAATTAAAGCAGTTGTTATTTTGATGGTCTGCTCGTTGATGGTTTTTCAAGTCATTGATGTTCTCTTCAAGTAGTTATATTTTTTGTGCATATTGGATATGTATGTACATGCTAGGGTTTTTGTAAAAAAATCAAAGGTTTTTGAGCATTGAAAAATGCATTATCATGGTCTTGATGCATTGAGCTAATCATGTAGTCAGAATGGATGACTCAAGGATACCCAAGTGACTCTTATTAAAGGTACTAGTATTCCTAACGAACGGTCAAATAAGAGAAATAAGTAAGAAGAATGGGAAAGCCACATTGCTTGAAGATTATTTTATATTCAATAACTTGGATATCTATTTGAAAAGTTTTGTGTTTATTGTTGTTTTTTTTTAAGCTCGGAGAAAAGATTTCTCAAACCAGTATCAATGAAATTATCGAGAGAGAATCAAATCAGTAAGCTGAAAGTACAGATACAGATCTGTTGTTCTGTCCTGTTAGGCAAGGAAAGCACTACTTACCCTTCGAATTAAAATCAAATATTTAAAAATTGATAATTCTTTGATTAATAGATTTCTTATTCATAGTAGATTGGAGATCAAGCGCACTAAATTCAATGTATAATTCAGTGAATTATCACTTTTATCTAGGAAAGTCATATATCTCTGATATCCCTCAACCTCAGTACATACAGTGACGTGTAACAAAATAAAGGACGTGCTGTCAATTTCTCTCCATTGCTACATTTGACAAAATGATTGACGGGAGCCAGCATGTGAAGCAGAGTACCAGTAACTATGGAGCATTTCCAATGTATCATGTATATCTGATGATTTTATGTATATGTGTGCACCAATGAGACATGGCTATGTGTGTCTTGTTCTGTTCTTTTATCCAATCCCTTTTCTCGTGGGGAGATAATAGGAGACAAGGGTCAAAAGCAGTTGATCTCTTCCCAAAGATAACCAGCCAAAGAAGAGACTATCTAGTGATTTAGGGCTCAGGTCGAGGAAAATCAAGCTTGGATTAGTATTGAAAGTTATGATTAGGCCCAAGTATGTGTGTGCCTCTGTGTGTGTGTGTGTGTTATAAGTGATATGCAGGGAGATATACAGACTAAATGTCTGGGCAACTGTGTTTGCAGGGAGACCACCCACGCATTTTGAAAGAGTGTTTATATATATATATATATATATATATATATATATATATATATATATATATATATTGGTATGTATGTATATATTGGTATGTATGTATATATTGGTATCTATATATATATATATATATATATATATATATATATATATATATATATATATATATATATGAGGGGATAATTAGATATCTGTGGGATAGAGTATCCAGTAAGATATTGATAGTAGTAAACGACAGTTGGCCACTAACCCTTCGTAACGTCTGGCAGGAGTGTCTCCCAGATAAGAAAAATTCAGCTAAATTCTGCGTATCGTTTGAATGAATTACAAAATCGATAATGCTGCATATTACATCCATTCATACTTAGTATCGTTCTTGCATCAGAAGAGGAACAACAAAATAAAAAAGGTTTGCCTTTTGAATAAACATACTCTTGTTTGAAGCAAGTTTTCACCTTTCCGTGGCTTAGCAAAGCAAGTTTGCCCCTTTCCGTACCATCGGATGCGTTTTCTTTGAGAGTCATGTTTCCCTAAGACCAGATCTAAAATCACAACGGGGCTCTTCGGACGAATGCATTGACACTCACTGCCAGTTGTTTGTGCAGGTGTATAATGCGCACACATCGGAGAAAACAACATAGCTGACATTTGGGAACATGGCGGGCAGTCCAATATAAGAAAGGATTCGGGCGAAAAGGCCCCCTCCTATGAACCACACGGTCCAAGTGGCTTGTGTTCAACTGTAGGCAGAACTGATGGGGTCTTCCACAATGCTTGTCTGCTGTTTTAGTTACTTTCCAATCTGTTTTGAAAACTTAATAATTGTTCTACATAAATATTATTTCTACCATTACATGCAAATATTTTTTTTTTTCCAATTTGTGCTTATTTTCGTAAAGGAAAAGCATGTGGAAAAATGGTTCAGAAACTTCACCAAATCAAGGCCCCCTTATTTTAGGGTAATTTTCTTAATGTTCCGATCCCAAAAATACTAAACAATTGCTTTAAGGTTCATGTGCATCCACTTGTGTTTTGTTTTGTAATGGTAGTCATGAATGCTAACCGATGTTTAATAAAAAGAACTTTTAGATTCATACAAATACAAGGACTACAACTTGTTATCAACATATTTGATTCAGATAAACTCTTTATTCCCCAAAACAACGTTACTTATATTATAAGAACTGCTGAAAATCTCTAGCAGTGCCTTTGGGAACTAACCACAACTCCTGGAGGCGCTGCGGTGCACACCCTTAGAATCACTGACGGAGAAAATTTTAGCTATTCGTTCATTGATTGGTGAGTTCATTTATGAAATGGTTACTTCATAAACAATATAAGAAACTTAGTTGATTTATACGATTATAATTTTCAATTTAATGACATCTCAATTACTATCATATAACAGAATTGAAAAGGGTTTACATTGCAGCAAAGACTGGAGTAATATATTTCAAGTATTTCTTTTTTAAGTAATGCTTAATGTGTTGTGCAGATGGTGTAGCAGAACTTGGAAACTCTTATAGCTCAATTAACCCTTTAGATCTTGAGTTGAAATGTGAAGGAAACAAACCATGCTCTCGGTAAATAGAAATAATTGTTCATCCCCACGAGAATGGTATGTCAGTTTCAGCCATTACAAATGATGTTGGTCGATTTAAAAGTCTTATTCACAGAATAATCGCCAGAAATAATAAGTTTAATACGCTAAAAACCGAGAAAACAAGACTGAACAAAGTTTCGAAACTAGAAGAAGGTGTAACAGCTTGTCCATAGCAGATTCGAAACTGCTGCTGAAATTTAACATTTTTTTTCAGAGAGCAAATTCTCATCTTGCTGAGGAGTTGAGATATAGAATAAGGCCAGCGTTTATACGTACTGACCAACATATATTTGTCAGTGTGTCAAAAACTGCCAAGTTCCATTGATATACTGTTACATGCATCAGAGAATTCTGGTGTGTCTGCGCACTAAGCATAAAACCAAGGGGATAGTACAGAAGTTCTGTTTGGGAGATTAATCACCTGGAACCAGGCTTCGATGATTTAGGCCAGTACTATGATAATGAAACCCCCAAAAAAAGAAAACAAAAAACAATCAGTTTGATTCGAAAATGGCTGCATTTATATATGTATTGAGACATACCAAGCACAGCCTAGATGATTCCATATTTTGAACAGTAAGCAAAATAATGAGTCCTTAAATTTACCCATACTGTCAGAAGATGACGGTACTATTTACATAAATTTGCATTGTACTGAGAGAAATATCAAAATATGATGTCACTGTGCATTTTCTTATGAATGTTCTATCAGAAGGTGACCGTTTTTTTTACACATTTGCAATAAAGAAAAATAAATGACTAGGTTACTCATGATTAGCATCCAATCTTAAGACAAAGTTTAAAGACAGAAAGAGGATCATTACGTATTATATAAGTGGCTTTAAAAAGTTGTGTTTTTGTTGTAGTTCAGTGATACGGAGCACTCAAAGAGGATTAAATTCACCAGACAGATATATAACAAGCTCGAAAGAATGAAAGGAAGGGAGATACTCAAACAGAGCAGATTTTACAAGATCAGGCACCAACTAGAAGAAGGGACGTATAAAAAGTGTTTTGCATGAAATAGATAGATAGATGGATAGATAGAAATTGAGTTTTCTTTTTTATTTACCAGACTTCATATTTTTTCAAACCTTGCCTATTTGTTTCTATTTTAGAAAATTTATTTCTTAACTGCAAATGCAATAGCATTTTGCTCGAGTGATTTTAGAAAATCGAAGCTGAATCCATAGAAAAAGTATTAATTGAAAGAAAAATACTTTTGCCTAAATGACCAAATAGATCAGTCATTAGTCTTAATTGATGTACAACCTCACCTAATTTGTGATCGTCTTTTAGCAAATAGTGTATGTCTCACATAATACTAAAGTATTTTTTTCCAAAGATACGGGTCGAACTTACTACAGTATTATAAGTTTTCTGGGGGGACTGACTTTCTAGTTCCATAGTTAGATGCTCAATTGTACACTGTACATAATACAAATTCATTATATGAACTTAATATAAAACAATACATATCATTATTTTAATTTGCTAGCTGTCAATCTGCAGAGAAAAGGAAAAGGAGATCTATTTCTCAGCTAATGTGACGTCATAAAATAATCTTATGGTGTTAAACTAGAACATTTATTCTGATCACGTTTTGAATGTGCCTTATTAGTCATGGTACTCACTGTGATTCAACAGTTTTTCAACTGTGATCACTCAACCAGATCTCATATTCGTATCAACATTTTTGAAAGTTAAGGGTTCAAAAGTTAGGTAATACTTTTCGTCCACTTTCAGGGGCCAAAAGTGAAAAGTAAGTATTCCCTGCTCTCATAGGTCAAAAGTGGAGGGGAACTTTTTTCCAATTTTAGAGGCAGACAATGAATGAAACTTTTTTCCCCTCAAAGGGATAACAGGTGATGGGAAACTTATATACCTCAAAATTGATCGAAAACAGTTTGCAAAATTAAGAGGTTTCAATTAACTAGAGACATTTCCCCCCTTTCAGAGATCAAAGTTCCAGGGAATTTATTTCCACTTTCAAGAATCAAAATTGAAAGGAAACAGCTTTTTTACTTTTATGGGTCATGGTTCAAAGTGAACTTACTAAATACAAATTTATTTCTGATCCTGATTTGAATTTAAGAGCTTGCTCTATTGAATAACAATGAAAGGTGAAGATTAACATGTTTTATCAACCTAGTTGACAAGCTTAGTTACTCTATATAGATTTGAATTGAAAAAGACAAATACATTGGAGGTTGACCATTTACACTTATACAAACCAATTCATAATTAACTGTACAAAATAGAGATTTATTCCTAACTTGGATGGAAAATCACTTGCTTTATTCAATTGGAATAGAAACTGTAGATAGAAATGCATTCCTGATTCTAAGTAGGAGACATACTACTGGCTTTATATAATTAGAAAGTTAAACATCTGAAGAATAACACTCCAGACTATCAATTTGATGCAATGCTTAAAATTAACGGCAATATTTCTCAGCATTGACTGAATTATTAGTATTTAATAGTTCATGGGAGGGAACACACTTGACGTTCCGCTAAACACAAAGCATCAACTTCTAGGGATAGGGACAGGCACGTGCTCTCCCATGGGTCTTTTTTGCTTAATATTTTTATGAATAAGATTATATATGACCAACTGTTTATCACTGGAAACGATCCTCTCCAGACGTGATTCGGTAATATGTCTTACCTTTAAGGATGAACAAATGGTGACTCTCTGATGGTATTGAGAATCAGTAAGATTATGTGGAACCTGTTGACCAAGTTTTGACAATTTACTGAGCTGATGGATATTGTTTATGCTTATTGTATGGTTGAATTAACTGATGTGCAATCTTTCGAGGTTTTAGATTTCAGTTTCTTCAATTTAGCCGAGTTTAATTGCCGACCAGAGCTGGCCATCTATAACAAGAGTAAACTTTTTTCCTGACTGATATTGTAAAACAATATCCGTTTGGCAGTGATACTTGAGGCTCTAATAATTTAGGCAGTAGAGTTCCTTGTTGCTTTTTAGGCTGATGAACTTTTTTTTCCCACCCATAGAGCATGCAGTGTCTAAAATACCTCTCATATGAGCTCATTGCTTTTGGTTGAAAAAAGACAATCTTTTTAACCGGACATCAAATATTTCTAAAAGAAAAGGATAAAAAAAATAATAACACCAGATTTCATGGTCAGTTTTGCCTATCGAATTGAAAAAATAACCTTAAACCTATCATATCAGAAATGCGTCTAAGCTTCCCTTCCAACGTAATACAGAACTGAATATATATATAATGATAAAGTAAGCTCTTCTTTCTTTGAACATAAATTCACGAATCATTGAAAATGTATTTAGGAAATATAAAATAGTTAACTTATGTATTTTCATCGAGCTACAGTAAGAAAAAAACGTAGTGGATCTGTATGTATCTAGTTTCTGATTCAACGTGGGAAAGGGATTAGAAAATCTTCAAAGTCATTGTCCACAATCATAGTCTTTCGTGACACAAGAAGATTTTTCTTTCACTCTAAAGAATCCCTGCATTTATCATCAAGAACGGTTCGGACAAGTGAAATCAGATAGTTCGATGCCAGATGTATAATGGCTTCTCAAAGAAAGTAAGTTTCATCAGATAAAATCCACTTCTCAAGGGGAAATGATCAATCAAACATATAGAGTTTCACATTTAGCTACTGGGACACTCAGCATCTCGGCGATATCTGAACGACACATTCCAACGTTTACCTAATCAATGCAAAGGATGGAGACATTTTCTTTTGCAGATGATAAAAAAATCGAAAGTTGGAGAACTTTTTAATCTATTCAATCGGGAAGAATGGGTCTGAGAACTACAGTGTTTTAGCCATTATTTTGACAAAAGACAAAATCGTGTCCATAGGAAAATATTGATCAGCTTTCAATAGTTTAGTTGTGAGGATAGGTTCAATTCAAATTCTGGCTCAGAAGTTCCGAAATACTATGAAAGGAATAGTAGAGAACGTATATATCATTGTGGTTCATTAAAGCACTGTCTGTTTCCTATTGTGACTGCCAAAAAAATTCTTCGTTCTTTTTGGTTGGCCATGGCCATTTCTAATTTTATCATTTCGGTTGATTTCTCTTTTGTAGAAATACATATTCTATGTTACTGCAATATAATTCAATAAATATCCATCAATGAAATATACAGTATCGCCGATAATTAAATGGAAGTAACATAGCCTATGTGATTAATATAATGTGCTCTTCCTCAGGCTCAAACACTGACTTCTTCCCCTGGCAAAAGATATGTAGCCTTTTTTTATCAACGAGGTATGCCGCGTAATGCCAACAGTAAATAACTTTACATCAACACAAAAGTATTGTAAGACCTTTTATTTTCTAATTTGTGATATTTAACTGATTTTTCCATAGTATGGAATAAAAGAGTTTGCACATAGACCGACTCATCCCAAGAATATTTGTCACTACTGAACAGCCAATTTATTACCATACTGATTTTCAAATTTATCATTGGACGATGGAAGTATTTGTCGGTGATTACACCATATTATCCTTATTGATTCCTATTTTTTCACTAAGGGATTCCTTTGATATCTTACAACCTGGTTTTCATCAATTATTTCTTTTTCTTGTGGGTATTTTTTCATTAAATGCAATTTGTTTAGTTTGGTTAAACCTAAGAAGACAGAATTACAGTCATCATGATCTAATGAGTTGGCCTATTTTAGCGTTGGTCCTGTGTCGGTCCAAAGTAAAGACATTGGTTTCAATTTGCAATGTACACTAGCACTGTCAGATTTCCTGAGTCAAATTTTTGCAACTTTTATTCATTTCTTCCCACATGACATTTCATACATCTGCCTTTTGGGATTGAGTTTGGACAAATTTTTGACCAAAATTATCATTCTTAATAAGAGTATATCTTTCAAGTTCTATGCCAAATGGAAAGGATGAATTTCTATTAAAATATATTCCTGACACTGTCAACGTACTAAAAATAAACGCACACAACGAGCTTCCAGTGAGCAAACAGTTTATCGTCAGTGATCACGAGTGTTACGTATGTATAGAAATCGGAGAGAAATCAAAATATATGCAATGATTCACTTGAAAGATCTAATACGAAAAACGTATATTCAAACCAGGCTGAGAAGAAATAAGATATCAAAAGGCAGAGGCTGGTTCTGTGCATATTCAGGGTCTTTATCTATAGGGGTATCTCCTTATCAGCATCTCCATACATATTCTTAAGCAGTACTCAAGTCAACTATTTAGCATTATATGCACTGTTTCTTTGAATATCCACCAGGAACAAAGTTAGACGTAATGTTGTATTCAGAGAGAATTATAAATGAGATCATATTATCTGGGTGTGCAGGAACGAAGACACCACACATTATTTTATTTATTTTATTTTATTTTTTTGGTCTTTCGTACATCCTCTGAGTTAGAGCATTTCAAATTTAACTCAAGCCTGTCTCTATTCAACGCAGTAGTATGCAAATGGAAAGTAATTTGCTGTTTTATGCCTGATGGAAATCATTAAAAGTTCTTGCTGATTCCTTTCTTTTATCTAATTAATAATTAGTCTAGGCCCTAACTGCACTTGCCTAAAGAAAATCTATGTACAATTCTGCCAAAAATGCATCGATTTTACCGAAAGCATAAATAAAAATCAGATGTTTATTTTTTGGTAAATGGATGGATATATATCTGAGGTTACGTAGGTATTCTTTGCCCATCTTGATTCCCTTTCTACCCCGTGTAGATTCGGATGATCGACCTGAGGCAGGCTGAGGAAAGTTTAAAGAGTGGTCGCAGATCATAATAACCGGTGTGAACGCAAACGCAATCACTACATCATTATCATTCAATAACAAATCGCCCAAAATAAACATGCATTATTTAAGTTAGAGAATTGTAGGGTTATCCCTATTCAATAAGTCAGTCTACAATGCGTCATTTACTATCAGACCTTTTGTAGATCTGTCCTACTACCAATATTTTCTGCTATGTCAAGCAGAATTGGTATCGTAATTTTATACGGATAGACTGATGGAAATCAGATCACTAATGTCGGGGCGAATATGAAGCCATACACAACATAATCATTTTTCTTCATATTTGTATTCACCTGGTCACATAAGTATACTAAAGTTGGTGACCATGGTTCTTGTCACCCTTCGGTAATGGTGAATTATAACGTGTCATATATATATATATATATATATATATATATATATATATATATATATATATATATATATATATATATATATATATATATATATATATATATATATGTATATATAATGTGTTATATATGTATATATTAATATATATATATGTATACACATACACATGCACACACATGCACACACATATATATCAGTTAAATGGACAGTTTATGCCTGAGAGAATGTCGTTATTATCAAGGCATGAATTAGGGAACTATATATATGTGTGTGTGTGTGTTTACGTGCACGTGTTTGTGTGTGTCATCATTTAAAATATTGTCCGAGCTATTACGTTTTCAGGATCGATTGTTGGGTCCGTCATCACGTTTATTTGGTTAATTATATGCGTATATGTATGCATGTGCGTGTATGAGAGAAAACATGAGATAAGTATGATGAAACACAAACTAGGAGATTCCAATCAAAACGTATAATTCCTAATTGATTTTGGGATGAATGGTTTTCCTTTGATTATTCTGCATTGCTCGCCATTTCACAACAAATGAGTTTTTTGAATAATATAGCCATTGATATGTGATAAAACTTCGAACTTCATTGTTACTAAAGCTGTCATCGTCTCAACCAGAACAAACCCTTCAAGACAAGTATTTATCTGATTTTTCATTCACAGATTGCTTGAGCCTGTCACTGTGCAGTGCAGCAGTGAGCAATTGGCTCATTTGAATGACACATTGGAAGAGAAAACACATTTATTAGATGAGTTTGCTCTATTGCAGTGTTTGTTTTTATCATGGAGTTGCGGAACAGCAAACAATATACGAGCTGAAAGTCGAAGTTCTTCCACGTAGCGTAATCTCCAGCTTTGTCACCCTCAGACTATCACGTTTTCCGCTCCGTGCAACAATTCTTGTCTGATCAGCAGTTCCAAAACATTCGTGATATAACAAAAGGATTCTAAAATTGGACTTCATACAATCAAAACGTGGATTATTCTTTGATGATGGGATACTATGCCTGGGAAATTCTCAATGGTAATGTATAATAATGCTATCTATATAGTTACATAGGATATGTTATAAAAAAATACTGGGAACACTTGCACCAATCAAATAATTGGGAAGCTATTTACTGTTTTATGCCTGACTAACATTGGTCTGAATTCCATTGATTTATTTGATTGATAATTTGTTTAGGCTTATTCAACTAGATTTGCCTAAAGCATTAACAAAATATTGATACATAATTCCAGAACTCAATCATCTTTGCCAGCTGAACATCAATTCCTGTGAGCTGAAAATCATGATGAACAATCAGTCACAATGGTGGCAGCATAGACCTTGATTAATACATTCTATTATAACCTTGCCATATCTTCTCAAAGGAGTCAAAACACATTAGGAATTGTTATTACTACTGAAACAGCGAATCTATCGAGACTAATCATCCAATAATAACATGATAATAGAAAATCAGTGAGAGACGCTATCTGCGGGTGTCCAATGACGTCTGTGAATAATGCTTTTGTAAAAGGAATGTACGCCTAGCTGGACACAACTGACAGCAAAATATATGCGCATGTATGGCTGTTTGCCATTAGTGGATGTTTTACAGGACTTGCTGAATATTCACTATTATATAAAGTTCGATACTCTCTTGATGTTCTACTACAGTGACCATGTGCCAAACTAAGCAATTTCATTAACAATATTTGGGTTTATTTCATGGCTCAAGTAGCTGCGTGAACATTCAGTGCTTTTATGAGATTACGGCTAGAACCGCTCCTAAAACAGTGCATCGTAGCTTGAGCTAAAGTTTTATGGTATCCTGAAGCGTGTAAGATTAGAGTGTGCAGAAATCTGGAATGATTCGTAATATTTTTAGGGTTTTTGGGGTTGCGTTCTGTTTACTACGTGACTGTAATGCTCAACTGGGCTCAAAGTTTGTAGTTCAAGTGGAAAACGCTAAAACGTTTTGTTAGAATACTTATTCTGTTTGCTTTCATCATTTGGACGATTTTTTTTTTTGCATGACTTCATATTTTAATGGTACTATCTATTTGCAAGTTCTGTTATTTTTCACATGTTAATCATTTTTTCAGGACACAAAATTTTCAGAACATAGAGGGGTGTTTATGACTTGTCTCCCTTTATTTTCTTGTCGAATCATTGTTCCAAATCACAAAATTTTGGGACTGAAATTTATGTTGTTTATATCGAGCGAACTTTTATTCACTTATAGATGTCACAATCGAGGAAATATTTTGTTTCTAATTTTATGAGTTAAAACCACAGGGACTCTATCACTAACTTGCAGGAGTCGAATTCAAACAGGAAAGTTTTTACTTTTCTAGATGTCAACGGCATGGAGGAACATTTTCTCTTTTTCAAAATTTAAAAGCTTATTTTTTAGGGGTGTAAAGCAAGTACAAACAGAATAGTTACGTTATTTTCCCGGGTGATGCTGGGTATCATTACTAGTCAATAATACAAGTATGGAATTAAGATATACGACCAAGACAGTAAGAGAGGAAAAGCAGTACTGATCAAATCTTTATTCTAGCTATCAATTAGATATAGAAAAATTTAATCACCAAAATACGGATTACAGTTTTACTAAAAGACAGCTGTTTAATTCAACTCCCGAAGTATACATGCTATAACTTCTATTTCATTTTCATTTTCAGACTGGCATTGACCTTGCCGATACAGCAGTAACCATCTTCCTTTCAGAACATTAGAAAAGTACGGAGGAATATTATAAAAAACACTTCACCTCCTTGTTGTTCCTTTTTCTTAAGGATTACCCGTGAAAATAAATGGTATACCAAAAATAACTGAGATTTCCCGATGACAATCTCAACTGAATTGTCAATTATTTGGTTGGCGACCCTCCAAATTGTCCTTCAAACACAAATCCTGATCGATAATCTATAATGAATCAATGGTCTGAGCTCTAATGGATTCTGTTATTTCGAATGAACAAGTAGAGATCTTGTGCAGGAATGCTAAATCCTCAAGCTTGGGGATTGTTGGGTTAAGATTTGATATGAGAACATCCAATTGTTCAATGAGATATGCTATGCATTGATAAGGCCACCCTTATATTCTAAAGGTATTGAAAAGAAAGTTAGCCATAATGCAAGCGTCTCCTGTGTATTCAGTATGAGAGCTTGTGTGCAGATAGTTTCATATTCTCAGCGCATGGATAGAAGCAATTCAACTAAGCATTCTAAACAGTAGGAACATTGTTTTTTTTTTTTTCCATCGGATATGAACACTGGTGATATCAAAAGGAAATTCGATTTTCTTTTTCGTCAACAATTTCTCAAGTAGATAGATCTATTGGGACAGACTAAAATCAGTGAAAAGAGTTTGGCTCAGATAGATAAAAAAAAAACGATCGATCAATGAATAGATAGATATAAATGGTAACTGATGATTCTACAATACAAACGTGCAGTTTTCAGTAGCCTATGGGATAATTCAAACGGGGAAAAATATCTGTTTATATACATCATTCGAATAACGATTCTAAAACTGTCACCTCTACTTTTGCTCAAACACCGAATAGTTTCGACTGAAGTAATCTTTTCAAAAGTTTTAAGTACTGAATATCAACTTTGTTGTTCAAAAGTTAGATTGTAGATTACTTTTCTCATTCCACTCAATAAATTATGCTTGTTAAACATATTTACTGAATTTAGCTTCGAACTGCAGAATGCCATTAGGGTTGGTTACTTAGGGAAGATTGAGGTCAATACAGTTATCATGATTGGATATCTAGTCTCTGACTTCTGCTACACGGCAAAGTGCCCTGATATTTACTACTTTTAGTTCGGTACATTGCTCAACATGATTAATATCCGGTAGAAATTGAATTCATTGAATTCACTACACAAACGAATGATCTGAGGGATGTGCTTACAAACTAAACAGCACAATGGGATGGATGTTGCCTCATGAGTATTTATTGAGCCTAGTTTTCTTTCACACAGATACACAAGTGCAGGACATTGACTCGGAGCCGAATATAGTTCAGTGGTGAGGATTATGGAGACTCTGCCTTTCACTGCTCCACAGCTATGTAACAATTCTTGATTGTGAATATTATCGGTAGAATCATTGTAACTTGTAGCGACTCTGAATGTGTAAGGACTTCAAATCCAAGTTCACTCACCTTGGGAAGTACGGAATGATATAACAGGAAACAGACAGCGAGCTGAGTCCGAATTGCAGGTAACACTGTTTATGATTACTTTGTACTAATAGAAGAAATTGTTTTAAAAAAGCAGAGAGACTCCTCTGAGCACTTTGTCCTATAGGTTCATACAATGAACCAAAGACTTGTAACTGACTACCAAAAGATAAAAGACGTGAAAGAACTTTCAGGCAAACTATTCCCGTTTTATTTCACATTGGAAGCTGTTCGGTTCGTTTGACAAGCGCATATTTTAAGCAAAGGTAAAGGCCAGTGTTGAAGACCAGGTGAAAACAAAAAACAAAAAAAAAAACAGGCATGCATAATTCTTTTTGCCTCCATTTCCCCCGTTAGTCTTAGTACGGTATTAAGTGAAGCTTAGTAGAAATCAACTCTCCTTGAGAGTATTTTAACTTATTACTGTCCCATTGATAATCCTCTTACCGTAGTAAAGTCAATCGCATTCATGTCTAGACAAGAGGGGAGAGAGTTTGGATAAGTAAAGTTACAGTTCATCCAATCTCTGATTACATTAAAAGAAAAAAAACGCTTTGTAGTTATGTCAGTAGTAAATTGTATGATATATGGTGACTATTGCATTATTTCGGCATCCGTTGCTTCCTGAGAATCATTTTATCTGACTTGGTTTGCAAGACCAACGAAACCTTTACAAGAAGTTTGGACATTTAGTCTTCCATTTTTATGTGTCGGTTTTGTCCATTGTTTTCGCTTAGAAATAGCAAATGATTTAGAACCTGCAGCTGAACAAAAGAAAGAGAATACATCGAGAGGGGTATCAGATCGCTTTACTATCCCTTTTGCATCACAGCCCACTGACATCATCACTATTCAGTCATGCCTTTGCTTCGGTTCAACCATTCGCTTAGCTATCAAAGTGAATGTTTTGGGTTTTTTTATCTAATCGTCAACCAAAGAATTTGGCAAAGTTTCAACTGGAGTTGTTTTGAAAAATTTAGACGTAAGATTAATTCAAAATGAGAAAAGGGGGTTGCAAGTGATCAGAAATTCACACAAGCGTTACTGGCACGATAGGATTATCAATATATTAGATGTGAAATATCCAAGGACCCTGCTAGTCTTAAAACATCCATATCTTTTATGCTTCATGCTTTGCCGTTAATGTCAGTAATTCTTTTTACTCTTTCATGGTGATACTAACATTACACTATGTTGGTGAGCTTTCGTTAGAGCAAGCTAGACTTTTTAGAACAAGATAATCCTACTCGTCCCAAAAAGAAAGGTAAACAACAAGTATATCCAACCAATAGTCACTTATGGAGCTGAAAAATGGAACCAAGCCGTGAGTCTGGCTCTCAAACTGAGAATAACAATACGTGCAACTGAGAAAACCACGCAGACAGATCATGAAACAACACAGTATATCAGAGAGGAGACAGAATTTGGAGATACCCAAAGAACAGTTTGAAAATCTCAAATATCAATGTACTGGACAAATTTTTAAAAAATCAGGCAACTGCTTGAGATCACAACTCAAAACATGAATATTCAAAGATCATATGCAAAATTGTGGCCGACTGGAAGTAAGATAATCAAATAGATTCAGAAAGCACTAGTTCCGCGATGCCCATTGTGGAGAGGTCTGGAGAATCTTGGGGAGGACCTATGTCCATCGACAGACGCTGAAAGGATAATGATGATGACAATGAATGTTTTTTTAAACAAAGTTTCAACATTTTGTACGCATTGATTCAATATACTAGAGCTTTAGAATTGTTTCGATGTTTAGGTATGTATGTAAACGATGGAAAAAAGACTTGGATAAAAAATAAAACTAAGCGTACCTGAGATAAGGCTCATAGGTATAAGTTTAAGTATGCTGCACCTGGTGATAATCAAGCTCACTATTAATTATCTACTAGAGAGACCAGTGTGCTAGTCATTTGTCTCAGACAAAGCCCATAATATTTTTATAAATGAGTGAATGCAGTATCAACATCGAACCGTAAACAAATTGTTTTGACATTATTGCTTTGAAAGATCATAATTTTCCAACGAAACTCCCGTTTAAAATGAGAAAATAAAAGGGAGCCTGTTTTTGAAAGGTTTCGTATTGTAATGAATTATTGTTTTCAGTTTCAATCAAGACAGTGATAAAATTAGTTTGAAATTGAAAAGGAAAACACAAATATTCAACCGATACTTCTTGAAGACAACGAAGATTGAATTGTGTCTTAGAGCATAAAATTCGATCTACTTAACAGAATCGATTTTTCAAACATTGTATCCGTGCAGTCATTTTTTTTTTTTTGTTTGAGGTTAATTATTATCGAAAGATTTGCTCTTATTTGGTTACAGAAAACCATTCAAAATTCAGTCATCAAATGAATTTCACTGGATCTTATGATGTATAAAATAAAAATTATAATAAGTTACCCTATAATTGAAAGTCTTAATTTTTGGTTAGATTTTTAGCAGGAATGTTCCTGAAATGAAATCCATATAACTACTTGAGATCGTGCTTTCACAACTAAAAGGATTATTTAAATTAAATTTCTTCGAGGCAAGAAAAAATAAAGAATAACAAAATCAGCAATTGATTCTCTCTCATTAACCATTAGCTGAATAATTTCTGCGAAAACACACGAAATGAATTATATTTTGTTAGGAAAAGCCATGCATGTAACCATCTCTGGACAGCCATGAATTTCTACAAGGTTTCATGAGATATTAAAGAGCTGAACATTTGCAATTTTTAATTAATTTTGAAATTACAGCTTCCAAAGTTCAACTAGCCAGTTTAATAATTTTCCTTGAATCATTTCACTACTTTTATGGCCAATGACAAGCGTATTTCACGGCAGGGTTAAATTGGGAGATACTGCTGAAACTAAATTGTACAGAGGTCGTACAAAAATAGTTTTCACCGGGTTCTATCCAAAAGTCTTCGGATACATATTTGAACATTAGATATCGGATACATTCACGAATTATTAGCCAATAACGGGCTAACAGTTAGCAATTAAAATTGATTTCGTCTGGGATCCCTAAAAGATTGAATGATAAATAAAATACAAGAAAAAGTTAGTCACGGCTTAGTATGCCGTGGACATCAATCACGTGGTTTACATCCCACACGCATCCATCTGTAAGCGCAAAAATTTTATCACATTCATTGATATTACTGATATAAGCAAGTAAGTGACTCACATAAATATGAATACACTTGCATGTATACGCGACAGATAAGCATAATTACGAGCACAAGTACATGTGTATTCTTACACAACCATGAAAGACAATTTTACCTTCTTCTACACACATTGTAACATGAATATTAATATCACTTTCACCACCACACAAAAAGATTTGATATTGTTGCTTTTATCTTGAATAAAGAGTGCATGTTTTTTTGGTTTTTTTTAATGTTAACCACTTTGTCCATTGATTTCTTTGAATATGTTTTGAATTATAAAATTCTAATGTTGGTGATCATTGCTCATACAATAACATCCCCCCCCCCATATGGTGACCCTCCGACGTTTTTAGAAAGATAAAACGAATCCATTGGTTATCAAACATATTGATGACAGTAACATGCAAAATCACATAATGGTGAGAGAACTCATCGCATTCAGTTCTGAAAGACAAAACATTACCATCCCACCTAAAACAAAAACCTACTTGCCAAAAAATACTTTTCGTCACCCGGATAAGACAAAAATCTAACTTGCTCAATAAAGATGATTTTCAACAGAAAAGGAAATTTGATCACTCCCACGTTAGTGATTCGGTAGTGAACTGAACTTCATCTCTGCTATTGCAAAGAATATTCAATGCAACAGTTTTAAACAACTGCAAATTTTCTTTGACTTAAAGAGGGAGCAAAGCCCGACAAATAGGGAAAAATCAACACAAAATTTGAGTTAGAAAAATCTTCAAAAAACTTAACGAATTTGACAACCATTTCAACAAAATGTGTTGCAAAACAGATTCAATGTATTGCCTGGAAATTTTCTTCAGCGAATGGCAAACACCATTTTTTCATTTCTGCGAGCTTACAGGGGAATAAAATAATTTAAATCAATCCATGGTGACGTATGGAAAGAAAATGATACTACCGGTATTAAATAACTCCGACTTCAAAGGCAAAACAAAACCTAGATTTCTTTTGATATCTTCCTTCACAGAGTCCAGCGATTCACATTCTGAATGACTGTTTCATGCAATCAGGCCCGTTTTAAAAAATGAATAGTAATAGATAACACAATGTCAACAACTATACGATAGGAAAACCCTTTAAATGTCATTTGAAGAGAAAAAACAATGGTTTCTACAGTATGGATGCACGCAACTAAGAGTCATTTGGTCATTGCCAATCATCGTCTCACATCATCGTAATCGTCATAGTCACACAAACATGTGATGAAGAAAAAGTACGACATTGTGAATGTTCTCTGGGTGAAATTTTACGAAATAAAGCCACAGCGTTACCTGGGCACTGAAATTGTTATCATCATAACCGACATCACTAGATAATCAAATGTTTAAACGTGAACGGCAAATAAAAATATTATGACCAGATCGAAGGACAGCTTACTTCTCTACACATTTTGTTCAACATTAATGATTAGATTGATTTCATTGAAACATCAGTTAACAGGATAGGAACCCTCGTGGAGATGTCGTTACTTTGATCCATGAGTATTAAAGGGAACATTATATTACTTTCATCATGGGCTCTTTTGCATACAAACATTTTGAATAAAGAATATATACACATATTTGCCTCTTTTTCCAATGAACCAATTATGTGAACTCTTTTCGTAGGGTTTCCTGATTCTCACCAGATTGACAGGCTGTGGAGAATTTGGCAGCTATCTCCTTATCTCACCACTTTTTTTTAGAAGAAAGGGCTCAGAATCTCTATGTAGCCTGCTAAAGGGACTGTTGTCGGTATGTTGCAGATGTGTGGTCTACGCCTTGTTGAATGATAGTATGAATAACCTAGGGATATCTGTTGTTTCGATATAATTCATATGCTATAAACTGGTCAACAAAATGCAACGTATATATTGTGTGGGGATGTGAGAGAGTGCTGATGAAACCGACAAGTGAAAGTTAAAAAGAAGAAAAATTAGTAAAAATGAGTAAAGCAGTTATTACATCTTTAAAATATGGGCATGTTCCTGTGTATTTCGATGCTTGCATGTCATCATTCTCAGAGAAACCTGCAGTGGTGTATAGATAATTGTATGCTGTGTACATGTTTGACATTGAAGAAAGAAATGGGTATATTCCTGTGTTCTCTCCACCTACCAATTGTTATTTCCATTAATATAAATGAATAAACGTATGTACATTCACAGAACTAGTAGTAAAGGTTATCGGCACGTAATCGACCATTTTAGAGAGGTATGTACCAAATCATCTTTTTCAATTTAGATTATTGAACGATTCCAAAGAGATGGATATAATAGTTTACGTAAATGCGACAAAAAGAAAATGATAATATTAAAGACATGCATGTTAAATATCCTTTCGGACTCAATATTAAAGTCAATGAGAAAAGCTCTCACAGGGAAAAAGAATGTGTTGGTCTACTTTTTTCTTCCACTAACCCGATATTGTTCCTTCTAGTATTAATAGGAATAAAAGAAAAACAGCTATTTGGTGTGAATATTGTATTTACTAAAGTCCAAAAGTGTAAAGACAATAATTTTCCTAAATCTTTTAATTACATTAGAATTTTTTTTATTCCAATTAAAAAAGATATTGAAAGATAAAACTTCTAATATATTGTTACAATCGGAATTGACATCAAAGATATCAATATTGCATCAATTATACGAATATATAAATTGAATATAATTGACACTAAGTTATATAAACCACCAATCGAGGGATAGAAATGTATAATTCATAATATTTGCGTCGTTTTTTAATAGAAATTGAGGACGAGATGATATGAATTTACCTAAAATCTTTAGTCACGAGTATGTCCCACAGACTTGAATTAGTAAAAAGAAGAGAATAACCCGACGGTAATGTATAGATCAAGACCAATACGAAATAAATTTTATTAACAAAGAAACCGTAAAATTTCTCTACTATAGATTAAGACAGCAAAATTAATGTTCTGAAATGTTAGTGCATCACCAAGCAATTACGTGATAGAAATGTTGGCCACGTAATGACAGGCAAACTAAAGATTGTAATGAATTCTAAAGACATCTCTTCAGAGAAAATCCAAATTTTAGAAAGCCAAGGTGTTTGAATCATGGCTGTTTATTAGTTCGTTTCACTCGCTGTTATGTAAGTAAATTATTCACTAATTACTTTTAATTAAAGATATTCAAATGGATGTATGTTTTTACCTAGCTTATTATTTATTCAAGGGATTACAATCATGTATAGCATATGGATATATAATGTATCAAAACGAACCTATCTAGAAATTGGCTGATTTTGGATCAGTAAGTAGTGCGACAAATGGCTTTCGTCAATAAAACAAAACAACAGCTTCTTCCCTCTAGACACCCTATCACATAAAACAGAAACTAACCTACAACTAAGTATTATCTGCAAATCCATCAACGAAAACGACAAATTCACAGCAGCCCCAGAATGAATCGTAGAATGATTGGTTTCTATCTACGAGCTCTAAGTATTTGTAGCCCCAATTTCTACATGAAGAAATCAAATACATAGAAAGAACATTCAAGAACGTCCAATAACCCCATTTTTTTAATGCAAGACGCAAAAAGTGCTAAAAGATACTTGAACAAAACACTCTAAACCGAAACAACACCATACCCATCAACAATAAAGCCGTCAGATACTTCATCCAACCAACAAACCCTGCAATTACCATACATGCCAAGCTCTTAACAAAATAAAGCTTACAAAGAGCAACATCAACAAACGTCCTAGATATAATCCATTGGGCAGTTCTTCCCCAGAGGCAAGCAAATAGCAAATACCCTAAAACTGCCCAAAATTATACATCGATGAGATGTCTGGAAATATTGAAATGAGGAAATACAAACACCAGCATGTTCTCACAAAGGGAGACCAGTAGGAGGAACTTGTAATACATGGCATATAAACAGGTCGTGCCGTCATGAAGTAACGCCCAGGCCTTTCCAAAATCTCAGGATACAACTAAACGTTAATTTCAGAGCAAAACTACTACAAAATATCTATGTTGTGGTAGTTTTGCTCTGACATTCCACTCAGATGCAAGGTACGTACTTAGCAATAGACATATATGTACTTACATGTACCTATGAGTATGCATGAAATGCTTGCATGCTAAAACAGATGTACGGTTTAGGCAAACGAGCTGGAACCGATATGCTCAGAGCGTTCCTAAGTAAACAATTAAGCATATATTATCCATGTGATTGAAATGGAATATACGGATGTGTGACAGTATACTGTGTATTAACTAGACCGATGTACACCATCGTATGAGTATGTATTCTACCTGCAGTTATGTGCCATATCGATGTACTATCACCCTGCTGCACTGATATGTACGATTTATTCCCAGCACGGGTATGTAGATATATATCATACACGTAATTCAGTATAGCATCAATACCATGTCTGATTCGGGTATAACTCTACGCATATCGACTGTTTAAAAGTTCGACAACTATTATCATATGGCTGTATACTGTTTATAATGATGCATGTTATATGGAGGTATTGCTGCATGATTGTATTTACCCGTGCAATACCTTCAGAAATATTTGTATTATCATACATGTACATGTTATACGTTCTGGGGAAAATATTCATAACTAACTTCTCCTGCGACACACGTGCGCATAGGTGAGAGCACACACCCAGGACCAATTCCGTTTACACATTAAAAAAGGAAAAAAACATTCCTAAGTACATCCATACATACGTGCCTTTCCCCCATCCAACATAGACGGCATGATGACCAATATACGATGCGTCATCCCAGACAGAATCAAGACGTCCACGGACAACTTAAAACAGTCTTATCTCACTCATTTTCAACATATATAACTCCATCACCGAGAGGCTTTCATTTCCATTGTTCTCATTTTGCTGATGATATGTGGTCACTTTCCATGAAACATCCCTGAATGAACACATATTCACCCAATGTATGCTTTCTTTAAAGTCAATAAAAAGATTTTCGCCATATATATTTATATATATAGAGAGGGAGCGTCAAACAAACAGACAGACGGACGGAGAATGATATTTTCATAAAGCATTAAACTTGATTTCCAATATCATTTAGGTATAGACATACAAAGTATACATGCCATTTTAGTTCTGGCATAAACCCCGAGTTGTAGAGCGAGGGAGGCTCGAAATCACTGATCAAGCTAATTAGCGTGCAGAATGTATTTACAAACGATCGTGCTACGTTACTCTGACGTTTTTTTCTCTCGTAATTATATCTAGGCATTTGCCGACGTGGTGAGGCACCCACGTCTTGACATTTACAAAGCACAGGCGAATAACCACGCTAGTGACAGAGGTCGAATCACTAATTACAATAAAGACGTGTATCAGCCTATAGAAATATAATTATGGTCCTTTTCTGAGCAACGTATACTGAAGCGAATTTTGTGAGACAGAAAAAATATTTTATCAGGAACTGTCGGAAAAAACCGTAATCAAAACTATCAACATAGATTTCTTCAGTTCATACGTTTATCTGATTGGCTGGCTGGCTGGCTGGCTGGCAATCAGTTTGTATACAAATAGGCTGCGTCAATAGAGCTACATAACAAAATGATATAAAAATTTTCTTCTTATGTTTAGTAGAAAGTGGCTTTTTTCCTGTTTTTTCTGAAGATCCCCAAAATAAGTTATTAGTGGAGGGAGTCTACAACATGATGCATTTAAATTTGTCTAAATCGGTTACATTTATCTCATGAATTAAAAACCGAGTTAGGAAAACATGCATACCGAGAAAAGTAAATAAAACAATGAAATCCATCGTGTTTATTTCTGAATTCTACCAAAGCTTCTTTACTTAGGAACTTATTGCCTTTATCGACTGCTATAAACTATCTCCAGAACCATCACTTGATTCGATTTGTAAAGGGTGTTTTATAGCAGAGCTTGTCAATCTTTTTGACGTCCACAGTTTCTAAGAATAGTGATTTTAACGATTTAATTCTCTTTCATACATCTACTGCTATAAGAATAAAAAGAACTCACCTCCTTTTTTCAAATTGTATCACATACTAAACAACTGGCTAGTCTTAGAGAAAGCGACATGGTGATTTGAAGTTTTCATTAACAGTAAAATTAATTATATACTTAGCCTGCAGTATCTTTAATTTTTGACGTGAATTGAGTGTGTTCTACTCCTCCCGAGTCATTCAATCAAACATGCTCATTTTTTGTAATGACTTAAATCCCTCATCTCAATTGAAAACAGATATCTATTCAAAGGTCAGTATTTTCTTGTAGCACCTAGGGTTAAGCAGGAAGTGAACCCCGGAGAAAATCAATCCGAAATTTTGTGTCTGATTTATCTTCAGCTTGTACTATGGTGTCATCATATGTTGTAACTTGAGTATCTCAAACTGAATTACAACTCAAGCATTATAGAAAAAAGGCAGTTTACAAATACCAGACACTATATACATTGAAAATTTGAAGAAGTGAGAGAAAAAATTGGCTTTTGATTTTTCTGCTCAAGATAATACGGTGTTCCGTAATGAACTCCCAATTATTTGATGCAATTTCAGCCAATGTTTTGATCATTGAAGAATAGAGCTACTTCAGTGGATAAAGAAATAACTTCATATTCGCTTTAAACACAGCACTTCCATTCTCTAAAATTCAATATTTGGCTAGCATCTTGGAATTTATTGCGTGTTTTACAATGTTTGATAAAATGCCAGTTCACCAATAACATATGTATTTTTAAACTACTTCATGAATCATCCAGGACATTTTTTTTTTTTTTAAAGAATATTGTCTTCAGAAATGACAATCAATATTCTCCTCAGTACTTCGCACTTGATTAACCAACGAATTTCAGGATTTCTATGGTTATTTACTAGTACTTTATATTGTCTATCATACAAACAATGTATTCTGATAACGTCATTGTCTTGACAGACTATTTCCATACCTGAGGCAAGTATATAATCTTTCGAGTTGGAGCAGACTGATCCCTGTTGAATAATACACGTATACAGTTTAACGTTTGAGAATTCTTTATTTGATCACAGCAAATTCTTATCGGATCAAAAATAAGCCCCCAGGAAACTTGGAGAATATTTTGGTAGTGATGGTATCATAGACCTCCGGCCTCCACTGGAGGTGAAATATATCATTCTTAGTTCTGATCAACTCTTTGTCAATAAATCGTGAGTCTATTTTCTTTCTTCTTTGCTAAAGTTGAAATTAAAAAGATGTACGTTCCATTGATTTGTTAGAAAAGGGAAAAAATTATTTGTTTCCAATCGTCAAGAACTCAATATCATCTAATTCTTTCTATAGAGATTTTCTGTGACATTCCTGCTATACAGTTTTGTCTGATCAATTGGACTTGATTTAGTACTATTAAATGAGTGGTAAATCAAGGTAAACAAATTATGCTGTGCCGATTTTACAAGTTTGGGGGCCCTATTTGTCTAAAAAAGATTAAACAGCTCGTCATTTGAAACAATCAACTCGTACCTTTTTTTAAAAGAATCTTTGCATGGAAATCCAAATATACCCATGAATATATTTATGCAGATTACCGAGTTTAACACATATTTTCAAAAGCAGTCTTCAAAGTTTTTTTTTTATTATTACTTGCTTTATTATAACTTAATTTTGCATTTTTTTTTCATCACGATAAAGTCTGGATCAAACACTTTGGAATTGAAAAATAAAGATGTAAAGCAAAGCAATCGATGAGTTACTCAAATGTTACTGCCATTTTTTTGAAAGTACAAGTAAACAAGTTATTACTGGAAACTACATTGTGCAATTCTACATACTGGGTGCATAAGAACATTGCATTAAATAGTTTGTTTTTGGCATCCATATATTCAGTTAACCCCTTTTGATCAGGATTTCATTTGAATATCAACATATTCCAGGTCCATTCATGCCTAGTGTACATTGAACAATAATCTTAAATTATTCAGTTATTACTTTGGAATGGGAGTGAAATTGATCAGTCATGCCCCTGGGAACTGACAAGAAGTGGTAAAGATCTTTTTTTTCAACTTCCATCAGATTCGTACTTAATGATTTTTTACGCCATATTTAATTTGGTACTGAGTGTTTATTGACCACCTTAGCATAAACATGATTTGTGACAGTATATGGATTTTAAAAGTCTAATGAAGCATGTTAGAATGTGAACTTTAAGAGTAAATACTTTTTAGGTTGCAATATCGATTCCGGTTCTGTGCATCCCTCATTTATAAAAGTAACCAACAAGTTTTAGGAGTTTGAAGAGTAAATACGATAAATTAATTCGAGTTCTCTGTCAAGGGATCTTATGTAGCAGTTGTATTGTGGTGTCTATGTTTGGTACTATTCACAATGATCGTTTGCCTTAGAGTGTCACTCATAGTGATCGCTATAAAGTAAGATTTTCCTTCTTTGAAGGTAAAGCTTGCAGTATAACAAAACATTACTTGGAAAATTGAATTTATTGACTCAAATTACAACCTATATACTTCATTTATGTTAATATTTTCTCTTTAGAACTTCTACCTAATTCCATAAAATTGTCATGTAAGAAATATATAGAGAGTTAATATTACCTCTACAAATGATTCTATGAATACAGGTAGAGGCACTCTAATGAAAAATACATTATATGATTAGTTGTTTCAACAATAAGTTCAATTTTCTGAAATTGAATTATATGGTTAGTAGTTTTTGAGCAATGATTTCGATTTTCTGAAGTTACACACTGTAATGCATTCAAGAGAGTAATTGTTACTGTTTAGCGAGTTTTGTTGAATGAATATAAGAGAACAGTCATTATTAATCGCTGTGAACTCAAAGATGCCATTACTCCTCTGAAACAGAACTGTTCGGCTGTCATTTTGAATGAATTCTTATTTATTTTTCCAAGTCCCTTAACTCAAGAAACTTTAGGTGTCTGACATTAGGAGTAAGCCGAATTTAACTTCTACGACGATGATTCTAGAAATATTTTCGGAAATTCAAAATTGGATGGAGTAAAGGAAATAATAAAAATGATTGCATTGTCGTTCTCTTTTACTTCAGTCAATGCAAAATTTGGATGATAATTTTTCATCATTTTTTTCACTCCATCGTTATATTATCATTATTATTTTCTTTTTGCTTGTTTGCTTGTTCATCTATGAATGAAAGAAGCAGGAAAATTGGCTTTCACATGAACTTCGGCAAAAAAAGCAACAATCATGTCGGAAATAGAGACAAACAATCAAAATCGAAGACGTACAACTGGAGAAAGTAGACCAACACATTAACTGAGAACAACAAATCTTCAAAAGAAGAAAAAGGCAAGCAGAGAATCACACATGGTTGGCAATCTCAACCCTCAGAAACATGAAGATCCTATTGGTCCTAAAAAGAAGGGTATACAACTAATGCAACTTCACGATAGTCACCAACGTAGCTTAAAAGTCGAACATAAGCAAAAGACTTACCCACGAACAGAGAATAATGAGATGTGCACTTGGAAAGATCACGGAGAGATCATGAGACAGCACACTATATCAGGAGAAATTGGGAGCCATCATAGAATCCATTAAATAACTCTAATGGCAATGGGCTGGTCATTTTGTAAGAATGGCAGACAACCGATGGACATCACGAATCACATTAAGAATCCTCAAGGATTATATCAAGGATAACGTGCCCAACCGAGGCTGGCAGAATACAAGATAGAGAGACAAACTAGACGAATTCAGAAGGTATTAACTCTGCATTGACCACAATAGAGAGGTGTGGCGAATTCTGGGGAAAGTCTATGTCTAACAACGAACGTCAAAAGGATGATGATGATGATGATGATGATGATGATGATGATGATGATGATGATGATGATGATGATGATGATGATGATGATGATTTATTCTCTTCTTTTCACGTTTGAAACATGATACTCTGATTAGAAAAATCGTTCGATCCAGATATGCGTTTCCGTTCTTGAAAATGAGTCATCATTTGTCACAGGTGTAACGACACGTTCCAAAAATGGCTTTTTATTTTATCCTAGCATGTTCTGTTCTTTTTTCAATTTCTATGCTATCACCATGTCTTCATCCTTTTTGATCAGCCTTGTTGATTTTTTTTCCACTTTTTTTTCTTCTCTACCTGTTATAATTCAGTGTCAACAAACTCTCGTTTCTCTTTCTTTTCCCCATTCTCTCTTCTCTATGTTAAACACGATTTGTCCACTGGTTAGATCATGTCGAAAGTCACGGATATACTTCGATTTTTACGAGATAATTTATCAAGGAAAAGAGACAGCTGCAGTTGTTTAAGTGAAACATTTCAATGTTCAAAATGATAGATATCTTTAATCTGAAAAAAAAATAGAATTAGCTTCAACCGTTACAGAAAAAGAAGTCCCTCTGCTAATTATATAAGTCGATTTCACATCAATAAGAATCTCATCTCCACTTCTGTTTATTTCCTTTTCCTTCATTCCATTACTCACATTACACACCCTGAGTTATTTACTCTGAACTTAATCGAAGAATCCCTCAGATTATGAACTGTAATATCCATAATACTCCAGGGAAGTCCAATCAAAAGAATTGGTAATTCTATGATAGTATTTGTGGTTTACACTTTGGATACAAGATAAAATAAATTTACCTCGAGATTTACGCTAAAGATTGTTCAACAATATTTATACAAAGGCAGTAAAAATCCTGTAACGGCAAGCAGCTGTCGCTAATTCTCCTCGTAGACAACATTGCTTGTGTAATTAATTAATGCAGCACATTGCATGATTGTTTGGGAGTTCGACAATGCGTTCATTGATCTATCAAATGTCATGTAGTGCCCGAACATAAAAGATGATATTCAAAGAATGGAATACGTGGATCAGCTTTCAATAATCAAAATTGTCATTAGATTGCATGGAATTTTTGATTTCGATGATGAAAAGTAACACACTATATTTTAATAATCGCAATCAGAATATGCGTTTTTGATTCTCATGAAGGAAAAATTCATTGTTGTCACTCGAAATCATACATTTCAGAAATATCTCGTGATTGTTGTGGTTGATTATGGATTGGAACACTTCAAACCAGAACAGTTTCTGATTTTCAGTCATTGCGTTGAAAAAACAATAATCCATTGTTTAGCTGTTCGATGGGAACCCATCGTTAAGGGAACCTACAAGTTTGTTTGGAAATTTAGAATCATTTTTTCCAGGGTTATCGTCTACATTTCCCCCGACTAAACGATCTTGATGACATTCATTAGTTTTCTTCATGGTATATTTTCGTATCGTTTAGGGAAAAAAAATTATCTGATATTACTATGGTATCGTTCACTCGTCAGGACTTCATTCCTAGGGGAATTTTTTTTTTTTTTTTATATTTCCCATGTTCTTCAAAAACGAGTTTTTTTATAGGTCAGTTGCATCGTGCTTTTATTTTAATACATACAAAAAGAGTGGTCCCATTCACTCTACGGACAATAGTAATTCAAAGTCTTGATGAACACGCCCTCTGATAAGTTAATCCTTCAGCGGGCTTGCAACATTTACAATACCAGTATATGCAATGTAATATGCACATAGAGATCTATAGAGTCAAAAGTAATTGTAAATCTACCACTTTATTTTGAACATCCTACTACTTTATCAGATAATGTATTGTACAAGCATGAATCTAATGCTTGGGCCCTACGAGTCATTTACAGATGATTAGACACAACGTGCTTAACGAACAACGTGTACAGGTGCACAAAACTGTCTCTTCTCATGGCCGATTAGATAAAGTATTAAGGTCATCGCCTAGCACAACTCTCATTTGCAATTAGAGGGAGAGAAAATACTTTGGTTCAGATACTAGAATGCAAATATCGAATCACTTTATACTAGACGGTTTTGAGAAGATCTAGTTCAATAGATTTAAAGTGCCTTTTCATAACTGTTATTACAGAATTTAACCTCCTTTTCCACGGTGAATCACAAGAAGTAACTGCTGCTTTTAACATTCATTGCAGATTCAGAATCGATTGTTGCTTATTAATGATGAATTCTAATACCTATTTTATCTACCTTTCCTGTCTAAGAGAGATGAGCCAAGATAGAATAGGAAATGCAGTTAAGATACTTGCAATCATTGAAATTTGGTACATCAGATTCTCAACATCTGTAAATGAAACTATATACCAAAGTCCACATACGTTTCATCAAATTTACTATGATATGAACTCTCTGAAAAGAACCTCTAAAGGTTACACATGTTTGCCATCCAATTTAAGACAGTATGAAAGTATGTACTATTTGTTGCTAAAAAGTTAGCCTAAGCAAGTTTAATGTCAAAGATTGGCACTTTGAATATTTGCAGTTCATTTCATAAGTGTATTTAGTTATTTCTGCACTAAAGAAATAATAAGTTCCACTAATGAATCTCAATTATATCATATTGACGTATTTTCAGTGGTATGACTAAATTCAGAATAAACCAACAACACTTGATGAATGAATAATTGTCGAATGGAATTTGACCGGATAAAGGTCAATCCATCCACTCAATTTAGAGAGTACCAAGCACATTTCCCTTACCACTTATTTATATATTCGTTGAAAATATCAAGAATAAAATGAAGGAGACATTGTTGCAGCTGAGTGTTCTCAGAACCTACAGAGGTTTGAGCACCGCTCGAATTACTAGTAAATCTTGAATGCTATTTTTCCATGTATTTGTATATTTACGTCAAGTGTCTGGTGATTATTGCTATAGTAGTCAGATGACAGCAAGTAACCTCAATACTGCAGCATTCCTCACGCAATACCCATTGTTATCAGGAGTGCTCGATTCGAATTATTTTATGGTTTGTATTTTTTTTTTTAACTAAATTACTTTCCTAGTTCGATTTCATATCTTATAGTTTGCAGGAGGTGAACAAGGTACAGAGTTGAATCTATTAATAACGAAGACCAAATAGCTGCAAGTCTCAGTTTGTTTTCAAAACTCATTCGGCAAAGAGATTATAGAGCGAATAAACTCTAGTTAATACATAAGAGCTGAAAAATATTTCCTTTTCGATAAACTGTAGTTTGTTTACTCTTTGCAGAACGTGTGTTAGCAAATTGAATTATAGAAGCAAATCAATTCCCAGGAGATTCAACTAAGAAATTCTGTATCCCTAACAACCGTTTCAAATCCATTGTTTATATATCTACTTGTCTATATGTGAATACGTTTTGCACAAATTAGTTGGTGAAGATTTGGAAATGTAAGCGAACCGTTAGAAAGATATCAGGAAAGGTTAGATTTATGCGAATGTCTGATATGTTTTTCGATTAAGAATCTCCAATTCCATGCAGGCTATTATTTCAAATGAAATCCTTTGAATAGAAGATGGAATAGTAATTCTATCATTTATGGGAAATGAATTGCAGCAATGGATCCTTTCATTCTAAGACAAAAAAAAACGGAGGTCAACCTAACTCATATTGCAACAAAAAATCTTGAATTTGTATCCTCAATAGGTTCTGGATGAGAGAAATAAAGTCTTCAAGAATTCCATTAGGAAAAATCATGCAATTTCAATAGAAATACTCGGAAATCGGGCACTGTATTAGGTTGAAATTTAGTTGGTGTATCATTTAGAGCCTAAGACAGTGCAGTATTGAGTTTGAAGTTGATTTGATATGCATTTCCCGATAATGTTTCACCCCTTCTTAATCAGCATCCTTTTAGCGTCTATTATAATTAATCACTAAATATATAGAACTCTATTAACTCAATGCATCCCCTTGTGTTGTCAGGCTGAGATCGGTACCATTGTGAGCGGAAGAATTTCAACGTTCCTTGTCTTCCTTCTATTCTATATAAATATATGGTTTTGAAGTTATTAATACGTTTAAATATAGTGAAAAAGAATTTAATCGGTTTGTGCTAGAATAACTATCATCACATTTATGTCCATAACTTGTTTTCTACAAACGATACTCATTGACAAGAGACAACATTGAAAAGCTGTCAAAATTCCGGACATATCACGTCATTTATACAAATATTGGCTTCTTTCTGGCCTAAAGACAACCTTAGATGATAACACTTGCAGCCCACTTGAAAAATGGCATATAAAAATGTCCAAAAAGAAGAAAGAAGAAAAACGTTGAAATCCTGAAAGAGGATACTTTTGCACCTCCAAGGTTTACTACATTTAATCAGTCAGTATTCATTCCTTTGCCCATGGATGCTAATTTGACGGAAATATATCTGTTTAGAGGTCACAGCCCACTCATCATAAGATTTTCCCAAGCATTAAGTTGACAGAGAAACGTGTACACTTAGAAATTAAAATGACAATCATAAAACTGTTTACATGTGACCTCTTTCTTGAAGGGATAAAGAACTCAGCGAATTAGCTTTCCATCAGCTTTCTAACAATGTACCTATCTTATATGTTTGGCATGGCAATTTACTACCAAAAACGTGAAGCTAGGTATTAAGCACCTTGAAAGAATGTTTCCAGTATCTGCATGCATCACTGTCGACAATCTATTGATCGTAGATATATGTTAAGCATATATATATATATATATATATATATATATATATATATATATATATATATATATGAATATGTATATATATATATACGTGGAGCTGAGTAAATTACTTTTTGCGATGGGGTTTGAGAATTCACCGTCCACAAATTATGGGTTTTGATCCTCGATATATATATATATATATATATATATATATATATATATATATATATATATATATGTGTGTGTGTGTGTGTGTGTGTGTGTGTGTGTGTGTATTAGTGTAAATTTTCATACTATAAAGCTGTAAAGACCATTTTTTTCAATTTTTATGTATAATCCCAAAGTACTAACGACCGTTAGTCATTGAAGCCACTTTTAATCTTATAGGTGTTATATGAACACATTGTCTTATAGCTGTGTATCATGTAATTCCAAATTTTTGCATTCAACCTAGTTTTATTTGTATTTGCATCCATATTTTTTCTTTATTCACGTACTTCGTCAGCTATTTAAATATTGACCTGATTTGGTATTATTTTAAAAAAACAGATAAGTTTCTTGTTTTGGCACTTCCATCATATCCATTAACATATCCATGAATATAACTACATTCTACTTTCTTTATTTTCCCGGTCCAGGTAATGAAAGATCATTCCGAAGCAGGCTTTGGAGAGTTTCGATGAGTTTGTATCACTTTGTCTTATTCTTTCTTGGAGCTAGAAGGGTTCAGAATCTTTGTGTAGCCTGATAAAAGAGTTGTTGTGATTGTATATATATTGCAGTACTTTGACGTATACAGGATCTACACTTTGTACAGAGATATCATACATGACCATGGGAATTTCTGTTCAGCCGAATGCCTCTTGAAGTCTATAACTGTTAGAGTAAGAGGAATTTTGCAGTCTGCTACCTTCTCTCTCAATTGGTTTACTGAATGGTGATGGTCCATGTTCGAGTAGCTTCTTCTATATCCAGCATGTACCCGTGGTTGGTTTTCATATAGTGTTTTAGTGGTCCAGGTGGTAACGATTTTTGTGAACTGTTTATAAATGCTGTTGAGTTGGCTTATAGGTCTGTAGTTGTTGAATTTCATTTGGGGTTTCCTTTCTTATGTAGAAGGATTATGAATGCCGTGTTCCAGTCTTTCGGGACTCTACTCTGTTTTAGATACAAGTGGAACAGATCAGCTATTTTTTTGAAAAGATCTTACCAGCCTTTTTATGTGGAACGATGATGATGTTATCTGGTCCAGGGGCTTTTTCTTCCTTCGTTCGTTTGATCGCTTGTTTTACCTCCCATGGTGTAAGTTCTCAAAAATCCTCAAACTGATTCTCAGTGTTTTGTGTATCCTGGTCGTTGCTTAGTTGCCTATGTCTTGAAGAATATAGTTATTTGTAGAATTCTTGGGCACATTCCGTGTCTGTTGTTATGTCTCCGATTATGCTAGTTATTTGATTCTGTCCTACAGTGTGGACACTGTTCGTTTTTTAGAGACTGGTTTCGATGGTTGCTGTTGTTTACCTTTTTTTTTTATCCTCTTAGTTTTTTTTATTGTTCTGTTAAGTTCAGCCCCCTCTATATTTTCCCGTTGTTGGTGGGGGTTCGAGGTTTTTGTGCTTTCAACGATTTTCTTTGTTTGTTTGTCCAAGATTGTGCTGATGGTCTATGTGTTTTTTGGTTTAAACATATCGGCAGCTTTTATTAAAGAGGTTGTTATTTTGCCGTGAGGTTCGTTGATGTTGGTGTCGTTTTCATCGGTTAGGATTTTATTCCTGTTTTTTTTTTTTCAATTCCAGCTTGAAGGATTCGATGAGTTAATTTGGTAAATTTAGTAGTTGCAGATCGGTGTGGAATATTTTTCTGTGTTTTTTATGGGTGTGTACTTGCATTTTACAACTTACCATTCTATGGTCGCTTCCTATGTTTACTTGGTTCAGAATTTGAATGTCTTTGATGGTGTGGCGTTTGTCCGTTGAAATGTAGTCTATTGTATTTTCGGTTTCATGGTTGGAACTCTTCCAAGTCCATTTTCTACTGGGTTTCTTTTTGACAACGGTATTCATGATTTCCAAGTCGTTTGCAGTTGCAAAGTTTACGAGGTCCTCCCATCCCTCATTCCGTCTTTTGTATCCGAATTTTCCCATACAGCGTTCGTTTCCCCGTCCTACCTGTACATTGAAATCACCGATGTCGAGGTCGAAGTATTTTTTAGAGTTAAGCCCTTACATTCCCCTGGAGAAAAGAGTATTCATTAATGAACAGATAACAATAATGCTATCGAAATCTGATCATTACTTGCATTTTTGTAGACATTTGAAATTAGGTTGTGTTATATGCGAAAGCTTACCGATGCAATTTATCACATAACATACACACACACACACTCATATATATATATATATATATATATATATATATATATATATATATATATATATATATATATATATATATATAGTTCTATATCCTTTTAAGAAAAATGTCGAAGGTAAATATTGAGAATAATTCTATTTGAAATTTCTATGCGCACTTGATGTTTGCAGTATTTTTTTTGGGGGGGGGATTAAAACAAGAGATAGCTGATATTGTATGCACATCTTCTCAAAATGCAAAATTTAACTTGAAAAGCAATTCGTTTGAGAATTCCTTAAATGAATTGAAAGGATGTTTTTACTTTGACCACGAACAAAATTTGTATCTTTATATATGCATAGGCACGTGTGTTTTTTCAAACGCATAAAACATTTGCATGGGCTTGAATATATTCACATATCCACGGATAAAATACATGTATGTGTGTATTTATAGATATAAACTATGTAAAATAGGGCTGCTTTCAAGATGTGTCTTTTTGCTACACACACTGATATTCATCCAATCTAGATTTTGCCGATATGCACAGAATTAATCTTTCAATATTCACTCGAGTTATAAACGCATAACGCATACAAACATATATTTTGATTGTTTATGAAGAATTGATCATTTTTGTATGAAAAGCTTTGTGGGCACACGCTTGGTATATTATTCTTTTTCTTTGTGAAAAGCAGATGTAAAGCGTTCATTGTTAAGTTCGTTTGGAAATTCAGAGTGGAAATTTTTGTTTGGCTAATTTTGCTATGTTCTTTTTTTTGTCGTTGAGAATAAAGTATTTTTTCCATTTTTGTTTCTTCAGAACATTTTACAATATTTCTCTTATTTTCCTTGAAAACGAATATAATTCATCTCGTGACAAAAATCTAAAATGTTAAACATGAGAAAATGATTCCTATCAATAACATATTTTATGCCAGTAGAGTCAAGAAACTCAATTCTGTTTCCTTTCTAGGCAGATTGTATCCCCATGTAACCCAAAGTTCAGGTGGTCTTACAGAGTGACACGTTTTCAAGTTGAATGTTTGAAAAGTGCTGCATCGAAAGCCATAAATTTCTTCTGGCTATTTGGCTCTACCCAGATCTTGATCAGCAGGAGAGCGCACAGGCCGAATGCTTAGTACGTTCTCCGATTGTCAGTGAACAATAGGAAAATGTCTGCCTTCAGTATTTCAACTGATGCAGGCTAATACTGTTTGAACACAGGTGGGATGAGCATACAAACTGATGTAATACAATTTGGACTCCTAGGATGTGTCCAGCAAAAAGCTTTCTTCAAAGAATAGGTTGGCAAGCATCTAATTTCTGAAAAAGCGTTTGGATCGGTGGGTACAAAAGACATTTAAAGTGTAATGGAGTGAGGAATCGAAACATAACATATTTTAGTATAATGGTCAAAAGTATATGAGATTACAAATGATAATTTTTAATATCTATATTTGTATGAAAGCTATACCTAATCGGAGAAATATTGGGGAAATCTATGCTGACATCCTCGTCAAAAATACTTCCCTCACGAGGATGTAAAGCGATGAAAAGAAAATTGCAACTGAACAATTGGCAAAATAAACGAACAAACGTAAGAATGCTCTCTAATGGAATACACAGGGAAAATACCGTTGCGAGCAAAAAATAATGTGATTTCATCGGCAGATGTAAAGCTGTATTGGGAAATCTTGGTTGCGCTACGACTCATTAGTGACCGTATCTTCGTTTATCACTAATCATGTAATCCGTCTTATTTGTTATTTTATATAATATGAGATAATTTGAATGTCTCTAAACTTGCTGACAATAGCATGTTTGAAAAGTGAACGTTTCATTGTTATGCCTCAATCATTCATGCATAAATATGTAATAATCAAATGAAAAAAAACGTGCTTTGATTCGCCCAATGGTTTATGAGCAATATAAATTGAATGAGACGAAATAATCTCAGCTTATAGACCATTATAGTCATTCCATAAAATCAAATGGAAATACATATTTGAATATTTATACATGCATCAATGGATGAATTGTTGGGTGTTCGTATTGTTGTAGGTGAAAGTAGTATTTGGTTTGAAATGAGATTGATCTGAGAGAAGCAAAGGTTGAGGGTGTTTTTCTTTCCAGTCCCCGTGGGGTTCAAATGAAAATGGTAGGGAATGGAGAGGAAAAGGACTATACATACATAATGAAGTAAGGATTCGCTTTGTGCTATGTTTTCTCTCTGGGAGTTCTTTTCACTTGAATCTGCTTCCTGGTGTCAGGGTTCACTTTCTTATGACCTTAGTTTTTACCTTGATTATTCTGGGTTTGACCTGTCTCTACACGTCTGAGATAATCATGATGATTTGGATCAACTTTAAGGCAGCTTCAGGTATGAAATATTGATGATATTCATTGTAATAACGTTGGAAATAAGGGATCTATGGTGGGTAATTTCTAGAATACCTGAATGTATCGTACCATAGAAATTCAGAGCAATTCCGGCGTTTTAATGCTACATCATTTTTCTTTTGTTTAATAATTATGTTTTTGCTTCTTTTTTGTTCTATGGCAAAGGTAGGGATTTTTCAAATTCCTCTTTTAGGCTTAAGTAAAATCGGGTTGGGTTTTAATATTTGGGAATATTTTTCATTCCACTGTGGGTTTGAGTTTGTTATAACTTTGTTTCCAGTAATATGTCGACTGTGATGTTAACAAATACATCATAGAAAATGAAAAAAATTGATCTTAACAAATTAAAATCAAGGGCAATGTGAAGATATCACATTTTTCACTTGTACTTTTAATTTGAATAATAACACCCATAAACCACACTCCTGTTTACAGGTATTAACACAAGCTCTGACCGCCAAGAGAAAAAAATTAAAAAGATCCTCACCTAAATTCACTAAAATACTCCCCACATTGCTTTGAGTGCGCAAGGGGGCCTAGTAGCCTGTCCGTCCCCTATATACATTAGGAATTTTTGTTAGCTGATTACCCCTCGGCTTGGCTTACGTTAACAAACATGTCGGGTGATTTGGATAAGGCTCTAGGTGCTGCAGCGCTCCACCAACCTTGCCACCAAATGGCAAAGATGGTGGATGACGGCCCACGCATCGCCTTGCCCATCTTAGTCTCTTTCTATTGTAGAATTTCACTTCACCTTCTCAATATATTTCTAAGCCTACCGTGGGCAAGAGGACGTTGGGGAAGGTTCTCCAAAAGGTGACATGAAATTGACCGCTCTCACACTTGATCCTTGACAGGCAACCACGTCCCTTTGGGCATGATGATAAGTGCAGTCGAAACGTAAGTAAGGGAATTAGTCATAGATGGAGAGACGAGCTCGACAATTTCAAGAAGTACGGGTTCCGCGATGCCCATGATAGAGAAGTGTGGCAAATCCTCGGGAATGTCTGTGTCCAACGACGGACGTTAAAAACTGATGATGGGGAGGAAAGATCAAGACAGGTGGGTCTTCGTAAATTCTTGAACCTCTAAAAGAATGCTCCTGATGAGAGACCGACGAAACGAACCGCAACGATTGCAGCATAACTCCGTCGCTACAATATCGACATTGCAGACTTGAACAGAACACCATTCCCCTGATATAACTCACTGATCGAAATAGGAGATGGATACACCTTACTTTGGAAGGGTCCAATCAAAGAAGCAAATAAAAAAACATCCATGGAGTGGGACTTGCCATTAAAACCAACCTCATGAAAATTCACCAAGTATGTGAGTAACTGAATCAAGACCTTGAGCATCCCTCTGACAGCAGCAAAGTATGCAACCCTTGTGAGTGTGTACGCCCCGACATTAACCTCTCCTTACAGAGAAAAGGAAATCTTTTAACTCAACCAATCATATCTACAAGTGCACAGACTTTAATGCTGGAGTAGGTACTTTCGACGGCATCATCGGTCGACACAGTGTTAGAGATTCTCCAATGGGCAAAATACTTAATAATAAAACCAGCATAGATTATAAAACCAAGATCACAAATATTCTAAGCATACCGAAGACATTAATTCAATTCATGAAAAACGGAGAGCCAACATTTATCGTACGTCATAAGAACAATCTAGAGGTAATAGTGAAGGCATCGATCCCAAACACATTCAGAATTGCCTGAATAGACTATGGGAGCAAAAGGAATGATTACGACCCTGATGTGAAACTGTACTTTATATCATTTAATCGCAGAACAAAACACAAAGAAATCAACGTATATTAAAACCTGATACAAAAGGCCATCACTATGGTTTCATCCAAGAGTACCGCTATTACTGGTACTATTAATGTCTTCTTTGATCAAGGTGAAGGTATATTAACAATATTTAATAATCAAAAGTCCTCCGAACAAATAATTTCCTCTGCTCATCAATCATCACATGACATCTCTAAAACGCCAATGACAGCTGGAAATAGCAAACAAAAAACGACAAACACTGTAATTACCGGAGGAGAGTAATTACATGGCGAAAGTATCTAAAGCATCTCTATTCTGATATTGATAATGGCAAGTTGTACTGCCTGAAGCGCTTTTCCTTATCACCCTTAAGGGATATACCTACATCTTTGAACCAAAAATGCACTCACATGATAGATAGATAGATAGATAGATAGATGGATAGATATCTGTGTATTTATAAGGTAATGAGTAGAGAATATATATATATATATATATATATATATATATATATATATATATATATATATATATATATATATATACACACACACAAACACAAAACAAGAAAGAAAAAGAGCTAACTAGCTACCATCAATGAATACACGTGTTTGGTACAAATGTATATCAAAAACATATTGAGTTGAAAGCCAGGCGCTATTTTAATTTATCTTCCTTGAGTTACACAGTGCTGATAACATAGTGTTCAATTTGTTCCTACGGATCATTAAATGGATCCCATATTAGACACGTTTTAAATGCGCGTCAGTAGACATTCATACCGAAGACATTAACTCAATTCAATAAGAATTGCAATGATGGTGTCATTTTGAGACGTCAAAGCCGTTTTGATAATACGTGACAACATTCGTTTACTAATTATTTCACTAAAGGCCAGTCTCTTATTAGTTGCTCGTTCATGATTAGTTGTTTTGTATGATCACTGCCAGTATTAATGGCTCCGATGTCATATCAATCCTCATTTTAGCGTTCCTACATCTTAGAAAGAAAAGAGATGCCGGTTCAATATGCCATAGAGACGGTATAATATAACATAATGATGACAGGGGAGAGGCGCAGAATTCATTATGTAGAACACATTTTCATTTTGCTACGTCTGATTTTGTATTGTTATGTTCTGATGTATCCAAGGACCTAAATAAAGTAGGAATGTTCTTGCATGAAGAAAAAGGAGACGAGCTGGAAGAATATATCACATGATCTCGGTTAGCCAATAGGACCATGATTTTTTTTTCCCTTTCCTCGGGGTAATTTTTAAATAAGTAGTTTTTGCCTCAAAGCCTGTATTACCTCGGCCAGCTCGCGGTCTTACCTTTGAAAAATTAAATGACGATGATTCATGATCATAAAATCTAACTCTTAGCCATCATCTATCCCTCTTGCACTCATCTTTTTTTTAATGTTTCCTAAAAATGTTGCAGCCACTGTTTGATTTTTCGACACATCGTGTTTGATTTATTTAGTATGGTATCGTAATAGTTTAAATTGGAAGGCATCGTGCTCTCACGATACTTTATGCAGCTATGTGTGATTATATATATATATATATATATATATATATGAATATATATATATAAATATATATACATATATATATATATAAATATATACATATATATCTATAAATATATACATATATATATATATATATATATATATATATATATATACATACATATACTTAAAATTCCTCAACAATATTAAATCTGGGTATGGTTATCCTTTATTCTTACATTACAAGTGTTTCGGCTGGAAATGCCACTTGAAGTATTTTATTTCTGTTTTTAATTTTCAGTTTTTTTGGTATTTATGAGTTATAGGACTTGTTTGCATGAACATATCTGTATTGCGGCTGCTGAGAATGTTCTAATGACAGTGCTCTCAGTGAATCGTCGTTTCACTACTTCGATATTTCATGTGATTTTTTTTATTTCCAGTCGTGTATATTCGTTGAAAGAATAGAAAAGGTGCAGCTATTTTACAAAGAGGTATATTGTTGCATTTTCCTTGATTGATGAGAGTTTGATACATTTTGACCGTTATTGTCTTCGGTGATTAACAGGGATGGGTAGCCCGGGTAGGTTTGTTTCATTATTACATCGGATGAACTCGTTTCAGTCTTTATGAATGTACATTTCTATTTGATATCATAAAGGGGAAATTTTTTTTCAAGAGTGTTTCACAGTACAATACCGTGTAAGAATATTGAATTAGAATCATTTTTGATGGTCTTTTTAACAGTGGCTTTCATTTGTCGATTAAATTTTGTTCTTTGATTGCTTGTACGGATAGTCATGCTTGATAAATTGGCATTATTCAAAAGTGCTTATTGTTACATTAGAAGCTTTTTGTACATACAAATACATATTTAAGGGATGTTTATATTGCTTTTATTGAAGGAAGCTCTATTATCAAATGATTGTTTGAAGCCTTAATAATTCTCAAAACAATTAATATATTACCTTACATGGATCACATCTTTTAGTTCTATGTTAGGCTTCTCTTTATTCCAAAAGGTTTGGTCAAGTGCTTGATTGAGTAGAGTTTTCCTTCAACAAGCGGATTGCGAATCTTACATTTCTTTCAGCTACTTTTTTCGATCCCTTCTACGGTGTAATTTCGAAAAATAGGCTGACTTTAGAATTCGGCCGATTCTCAATATTAGTTCCCAATATTATCAGTTTTTCAATTGATCGAAGTTTCAGTGTATTTTGAGCATGTTGATTATTTTGAGGATGATATTTAGTGTTGCTAAATATATATATATATATACATATATATATATATATATATATATATATATATATATATATATATATATATATATATATATATATATATATATATATCATGAAATATTCGTTACGATAGATTATACTTATGTATTGGGATACGCATAGATATCATTTTCTTTGGTTCTAGATAGGAAAAAATTTGCTGTCAGGAAAATTTGACAAAATAGACGAACCAATTTCCAATTAATTTCACTTTCAATTTTCCAAAATATTGCAAGCTATTTCTATCTTTTTCAATCTTGTTTTTAAATATCTGACATAAAAAATGTATATTGTCCAACGAAATGGAAGACAACATACTGAAACAAGCTGACATCTGAAGGTGAAGTACAAATGTTGACAAAAATAATTATAATTGATAAATATATGAAGTACATATCACAGCAATATAAAAGAGGTTTACCAAAAATTGAACTGCCATGAATTGAAAATAACAAAGAATAATTGTTTTTCCGATATATATATATATATATATATATATATATATATATATATATATATATATGTATGTATATATATATATATATATATATATATATATATATATATATATATATATATATTTGTGTGTATATATATATATATATATATTTGTGTGTATATATATATATATATATATATATTTGTGTGTATATATATATATATGTATATATATATATATATATTTGTGTGTATATATATATATATATATATATATATATATATATATATATATATATATGTATATATATATATATATGATTTGATATATTCCAGATTGACTGGAAAGCACATGATATAGTCTTTTGTGTTAAAAATATTAGATTCTAAGGGTAGTGTCTGTAGTAAGTTTAATAAGAACATCATCATCCTCGTATAAAGCCTCTACTTGTGAACCAGACAATATTATATTCAATAATATAGAATTATGTGAAAAGATAGGACTTAATATAGATTTTTTTTAAATTACCAACAATGTATTGGATACCTAAAATGCATGAAATCCAATTGGTACAAGCTTCATTGTAGGCCAAAAAAAATTGTAGTACTATATCTTTGGCAAAGCTCTCTCTATTTTTTCAATTTAGTAGATAATGAAGTATAGGAATTTAGAAATAGAAGTAAATTGTATAGAAATTCCAATCTTTTGGGGGTTTTCAATAATTCGATGCCCGTTAAAGAATAATTGGGTGTTACAAGTACCCGTAGAGAAGTTAAGTCTATCTCAACCTACAATTTTAGTACTCCTTGCATAAAAATTATCTATGAAGATCTTATTTATGAATCAAATGAAATAATATATTTGGCATTTGCAAGAGTAAATAGCAAATATTATGGACTTACGAACTCTGAAGCTTCTTGAAAATGTTTCATCAGTTCATAGGTGTCTCTATGGAAATTGACTGTGCCCTCTACTGGGACAATTTTTATTTAATTAGACACGCACATGTATTAATACCATTTCTACTCAAACCCAGCATGAAACAAGCTCGTTCATTTTCAGATTGTATTCGTTCTATTGATGACCAATGTTTTCTTAATGATCGAAAGGAATTCGGAAAATCGTACAGTATTATATACCCTAAAATTATATCCTCGAATGTGAACATGAAGTAATGCAAGCAACGTCTCTTGATTTGGATATTGAAACTGAGGACAAAATGTTTATCTAGAAATTGTTCGATGAATGAAATAGTTCCCCGTTCCGTATAGTGAAAATGCATTTTAGAACAAGGAGTTTCCCATCTTATATATATTTACAGAACAATAGTGTCAGGATATTTTAGAACTGCTATAGAAACTCTAATATATATTGATTTGGTGCCGAAAATTGTTTCTTTAGTTGTAAAAATGGTTAATCGAGGCAGTGAAATTAGTAAGATTTTTAGACAATTTACCAAAGCCATGATTAGACCTCCTGATCACTTTAAAACATTACAGTTTGAACATATGGTAACGATAATAAAAATGAAAGAATATGTTTACGAGTGTATAAGAATAGGTTCAATGAATGGTGTATATCAAAATAAATCAATTTGAATTAATGTTAGGGGATGTATGTAACCAAAAGAGATGGATCCAGTCTTTGTCAGTATGAAAGATTGTTGTATTGGCTGGAACCAGCAACGGGGGAAAGCATTTGGCCCTGGTCCATTCGTCTTACTGATATGTAGTAAGGTGGGATAGGAGATTGAACATGGAAATTCCACGTAACAAATTGTCTGAGTTTATCAATTGAATCGCCCATCGAGGTGTTACAAGCCACCAGAAAGAGGTTTTGTGTCATCACAACCATTTATGTGAGGACATCTCATTTGATGATTAAAAATGTTTTTAAAAAATCACTTGGAAACTTGATGGTTTACGACATGGAAAAATTCACTTCAAGGTAATCGGAAAAGAATATAAAGATCTTCGGTTGGATATGTTGGTAAAAAATCAAATCGAAGAAGTTTTTCCTGAATAATCTCCTTAAAAATTATATCATAAGCAGGTTTGTATCTAACACTATGGAAATGACGGATTAATTAGAAAAATGACATTATAGAAATGAAAAGTTAATCAGAAAAATTTGAAAGAGGATAAAAGATAAACTTGCGAGGTTGAGTGTACGTACAAATCAGAATGGTTATCTATGGCATTCTCAAGATGAACCAGTTGTGTGATTAATCGCCTTTGTTTGAGAGGTTTAAAAATCCCCGTGATAAGCAAATACTTCTGTACTACAAAGGGTTGGACGAGCGAGGCCTGGACAGAATACAGATGCACGATTAATCGTCTTTGAAAATCCCTGAGTTAAGGAAATACTTTTAGTCTCCAGGCAGATAAATTGATTTCCAGAGGATCTGACCCCGCCTATCACCTACTCATCTTTTCAAAGGGAAAATATGGATTCCCAAGTTTGGAGAAGGTGAAATGAAGATTGTTTAGGACAACACTCTTTCAATATTTACCAGCTGAGAGGGGGAAAACAATCATAAACCCTTCAGCTATCATCCCACGCAAAAGGGAGCCAACAATCCTAGGGCAGCAATTTCTTAGTTGCAGAGGAGGGTGTAGAGAAGCCCCCAGGACATTGCAGAGAATCCCACGTTGCTTGTCACCCCAAATGATCCTGACCCAAGAAGATTATATCTTTAGTGTAGCTATGCAAATAGATATACCAAGAAACATCAAGTGTATACCTTGAAAAACTTATAATTTCTCCTCAAGAACTTGTTGAAGCTGTACAAATAGACATACTGAGAGACACCCAGTAGATAACCCGAAAGACAGACTGATTATCATTTCAGAATGTCCTCATCTGCATCGGCGTATAACTTGACCAGTCATCTTGAACTAATACTGAAATAAATCTTGTATATTTTACACCCAGTGCCGATTGTTACTTTTTAATTTGTGACATACCCAGCGCAATAGAGTCTTTGAGCCGTTAGCTGCACCCCCTCCGATCTGATAACGATATGGGCAAGGTAGGAGCTGAGATACAACGACCAATCAATCACGGTCTGTCCAGTATCACACTTCAATAACCGGCGAAGGGTTGCCGGGACCGGCTATGGGTGCTATGTCACATGCATGCAGTTTGAGAAACAACGGATTCAATACTTACGTGAGTGAACAATTAATAGAAATGATACAGACAGTGAGTAATGCCATTACTATACCTACAGGTTCCTCATAGTTAAACACGTATCGGGGGTAACTTAATTAAATAGGCCTTGTTTCAAATAAAAATTAAAAGATACGTAATATAAAATAACATTGGTATACAATACACGTAATACCTTACGTAAAACAGCTAAATACATGTATGACATAAACTATATTGTAAAGAAGAGAGATTGTCTTTAATCAACATTGCTAGAGAGCGATGTTGATGTAAGTCTTTTGTTTCTAAAATCCACGAGTCAGTTACATGGGAAAATAACGATGATTCCAACTAGAGACAATTTATTGAATGTGCCATATTAATAAAGTAGAAGTGAAACAAGAAAAAGGCGCTGAAGAATCACGTAAGTTGCATTGACAGGGAAATGGGTGATTGAAGTGACACACAAAATTTGAAATATGTTTTTGATGTTTAGTGTTTAAAGCTGTAATGCTTTCTAAAAAAAAAATATATATATATATATATATATATAAACAAATAAGGTCATGTCATATATATATATATATATATATATATATATATATATATATATATATATATATATATATATATGTATATGTATATATATATGAAATATATATATATATGTATATGTATGTATGTATGTGTATATATATATATATATACATACACATATATATATATACATATATATATATATACATATATATATATATATATATATATATATATATATATATATATATATATATATATGACATGGCCTTATTTATTTATATATATATATATATATATATATATATATATATATATATATATATATATATATATATATATATATATGTATATATGTATATATATATATGTAGGTATGTATGTATTTATGTATATATATTTGTATATGACATGGCTTTATTTATATATACAAAACACTGAAGTGAATGCCCGAGCTTGCTGTTTAGCTGTTATGCTGCTTTTTTAGAAGACTCAGCCGACGATGCAGATGCCTATGCTTATAACCCGAGATATCTTCTCGAATTTCCTACTCGAATCAGGGTAACCTTTTTTTATTATCATGTTCTTACTCGTATTTCAGATTTGGCACGGAAAATATGCTAAATAATTGATGCAGGGAAAATAAAATGACTTACTGTAATAAATAATATTCAAATTCAATTTTACTTCCCGAGGATGGTCTGCCATGAGACATTTATTACAAGTTCATCAGCTAACAAATAATTTCGAGAGCATATGATATTTGCCCCGCAGGCAATTCATTAAACGAGAACAATTATGAAACAATAAGGGCGTAATTTATGTATATTTAGAGGGATTCCGTCTTCACTATGTAATTTTGATATGTTTCACGCAGTATGAGTTCCATTCCATTTTTTAGGTTTATAAGCTAAGGCTTAACAAGAGACCTCAGGCAAAATGACCTCCTTCTCCAGAAAACATATTTGGGAAGATGATTTCCGAAATTTAATTTGCAATAAATGGATATTCATAAATCTTCGAATTGGGATATTCAAAATTTTCTAAGGTTTCGAAAAAATAACGTTTCAGAAAATTTTCAAATAACTGTCTGGTTTGTCATTCGATGGAAACTATCTTTTGACTAATATCTTTTGGTAGCATGTTGTTGTCAGTTAGGAAGTTGGAAAAGAGATGATCAACAAATAAGTTACTTCGGTTGCTTCCAATTGGGCAGTGATTACTAATACAGTCCGAACTGGGGGGGGGGACAAGTGAGAATGCTACTGGACAAAAAGTAAGGGATCAATATGACATAAGCTTACATTTCAAATCGAACCTTTTTTTCTATTTCCAAACATAATATTTTTTAATTATTTAAATTTTCAGTTCTTTTCTTCCATTGGTGCTGTATGTATACGTTATGTATATATAACCAGCGAGAGGAGCTTAGAAAATGAAGATACCTTTGCTGACAGTTTTAGTTGACAATTTTCAAAAGGCGAACGCAAAAATGTAAATTGACCCTTACCCACCACAACGTTGGTGACTGATTTTCATAATCTAATTTGCAGAAAATTTTTTCTGATGTCATATTTGTAGATACAGATCATGACGCAGTGTTACGTTGTTTCTGTGTTCTGTAAAATTTTCGTTTTGATTTCTTTTGGATTTCGAAAAAAAAATTTTTTCATTTTTCTCTTAATCTAACTCTAAATTAACCAGTGTTCTCCTGCTAACTCCCCCGTTCTCCCAAGGAACTGTTCAAAGTACCTACCACTCTGAAATTAAGTTTGTTATTTAGAAAAAGTCAAGCAGCAGCTGCAAGGAGTCGGACACAAAATGATGTCCAATGTAGCATGTATTCGAATAGACACAACCGTAAAAAATAGTTGGGGGTGATTTTCAAAAAAACAAATCGCGAACAAAACACTCCAAGGTCTCAGTAACACACAGAGCGCGTAGTGAGGTTCATGTGAAGCTTTTTGCAATAAGTGAACACATACTGAAGGACGGATGGACATTTGAAGAAATAGATACTTTTAATAAATATTAATGTTTTATCAGTTGCCAACAACCCTGAAGTCAATTTTGACAATAGTTAAAGTTATATGGACACAGAGCAAAAGGATACTTTCTTTAGCAAATGATATTTATCCATATCGACGTTACAGTCAATAACTTGTTAATGTTTAGTGTGAGTTTATGTGTGTGTGTGTGTGTGAGAGAGAGAGAGAGTGTGTGTGTGTGTGTATGTGTGTGAGTGTGTATGTGTGTGTGTGTGTGTGAGAGAGAGATTTGGATAAGGGAATGGAATTAAAAATTGTTATAAAATGTTTGTACTTAACCTTATCCGAATTTTAAGTGCCTGTCCTGATGTTTTGTTTGTAGTTTTTGATTTTGTTTTTGTTGTTTTCTTTTTCATTTTTGGGGGTTCAGCTATTGATGGCCAAAGCAAACGGGAATCTGTTATTTGTTTGTACTTTGAAAAAAGGTTTTCTTGAACAGTGGAGATAGAAACAAACCGTTCAAGTTTTAGTTTTAAACAAATAGGATTTATACCAAGTGACGTTCGGACAATTTAAACAATTCCTCTCATCTTCGATGTTGTCACAACTCGAACCAATTCATTCCATGTTAGAATCATGAAGTAATAGGCGAAGTATCATTAAGCAGGTTATTAGTTACCTCATGAAATACAAGTTCAAAGACGGATCCAACAGTCCTGGCTTCAATTTACTCGACAAGGCTGTTGTATCAAATGTCCCAGTGCTGTATCAGGAAATATTTTAAAACCTAGTTAAACAATGCTTGGGGTATACAGCTGATCGTTAAACCATTTAAAATCCCATGACTTGCCCCTCCATTTCACACTCTCACAGTCCACAGTAGTGCTGTGGATTTCGGTTTCACAGCAATTGCCTGGTGGTTATCGCTGGAAGCTCTGACCGTAATTTTCTTCAGATTTCTAGCCCCCCTATCATATCATTCTCACAGCAGCACTATGATTTTTTTTGATAATATCATTATTATTTTTATTATTTGCTTTATTTTGCATTATTTGCATCTTAACAAATGTGATTATCATGACAACACTTTGTTATTTTTTTCTCTGTGCTTATTACCTCCCTAACTTCATCCTTTAATCTTTTTTTCCTTTCAATATTTCCCTTCTTTCTCTCTCTTCCTACCTCTTTTTCCTCCGTTTATTCCTTACTCTCTCTATCTCATTCTACTTTTCTCTTTTCCTCCACTCTCTTGATATGCCTCTGATTCTTCTTTCTTCTTTCCTACTGTTTGTTGAATTCTTTAGTTGAGAATCTTTCTCTTCAACTTTCAGACACTATTTTTACATAATGTGGGAACGATTCTGGCTATGGAAATGCTACATCTGTACAGAATATCAACGCAACCGTGAAATTGAATAGAAAAAACGTTCAACTGAAGCTAAAATTTGATGATGTATTCTCGATGCTTTGGATAAAAGATATTCAGCACAAACACATGTAGAATAGACGGACAGTAATGCAGATATATACGCTTTGGAAAAAATGTCTATCAATATATTTCCAATGTTCCTTTATTGATCAACAATGAAGGATTACGATTCTCAATTTACCAGTTTATGATTCAGACAAGTAAACAAAGAAATCATTTTTAGCCGTGTTGATGATTGCATTTAGTATAAGGATAATGTTGGTTGATAGGTTGATGTGTTAGTTTCGTATTATATGTAAAACAAGTATGTTATCTGTTTGTTGATGGTGATTATTCTATATTTTGACGGTGTTTCATGAAATAGACACTCAATATTTTGAGGGTAAGTTACTATTCATAACTAAATGGGATAGAACCAAAACTATCTAGGAGAAGGTGACGATATTGCAGAAATAACCTTCCCTCCTGAAATGCTATCTTCATTGCTTTTCATATTTGCAATATTCTTTATATCATTTTTATTTTATTTTGAGTGAAGCTTGACAAAATAGTCTCATCGATCTTTGCTAGATAATATTCGACTAAAACTGGCTTGTCTCATGGTCTGAGATAGGGGTTCAAGTCAAATCACGGGACCGGATTCGAAAGTAGATTTTAAAGGCAGGTCTTCGATTCGGTGCTGATTTATCGGTTTATGTGTCGATCCGTTAAACCGAAGGTATAAACACCCGATTGTAGTTTGATTTTAGAATCAGTAAATGTTTATTTTTGCATTTAACTGAACTTATGCAAAATGTTATTTCTGAATTTTATAAATATTTTTCGATGCCACCAATCTAAAAACATTAGGAAACACAATCCATTATCATTTATGATGATAGAAATAAAAATTTGTATTATACAAATTACATTTCAAATGATTCTTACCAATTTCCAGACTATTAGAAAAATAAGTTAAAATCGATATACAGATGAAATCAATCATAGAATAGTCCGAAAAAACGTGATATTATTGTTTTCTGAGAATTTCTGTAGCCCATTAATCGTAAGGTCTTAAGGATGATGCATAAAATCAATACAAGCAGGACCCGTGGAAATTCCCCGGATGTTGAGAACTTAGATAATTTTCTCATTCACTCATTTCCACCTTCCAATTTTAGTTGTCCATCTATGATTTTTTTCTGAACATTGGAAAAACGGTAATAAGTTTACTTTCTCCGCCTAGCCCTCTGACCAAACACTGCATAAAGTATCCTCCTGCCCCCCCCCCGTGATAAAACTCCCTAACTTTCTTTTCTAGACCATTTTTCTCTTTCTCCCCTTACACATCAAACTGACTCCATCTTCTATCCCCTATCTTTTTCTATCTCCTCTGTAAACTATCAACCTGTCTTTCCTCCCACTTTTCTTACTCGCTTATCAAACTTCCTGACTCCTGTTCTCCTATTTTTATACTTTTATTAAACGATATATCTCAAATTTACGGTAAAAATATACATATTCTGATGAAATGAGTATTATTTCCTTCTATTTAATATACAGTAGAGAAAAACAAGTAATACATTTTCATGAAAAAAAATTCCTATTTCACTGAATTGAATATAAAGAAATGAACTTAATTCTGAACCGTACCATTTTATCGACTCCAACCCAATGCATATATTTGGTCCGGTGAGAGACCATTTCTGATTCTTGTATATCAAGGGGTCTCCATCCAACCTTCCTGGATTTTTTGAAAGGAGGGGTACTTTCCAATTCAAACCCATAGTCCGTGCCTTTTTAACCCTGACCTCTCGAGATGGACTTTCCTGAAGCAGATCCTGAACAGTGAGTATATTTAGAGTAGGCGTTGGAATACAACTTGAGTATATATAATATTTTACTGTCAAATCAGACCCTACATTTAACCCCGACCAGGGGTTGTCAGATGTGTTTTGCCACGCAAGGCCACATTTGTATTCTATTTGGTCAAAATGAGGTAGCTTCAGTACCAAGACACCATGTAACCTCGAGTCCATAATCAGACTAAACTTGCAGGAAGATAGATTAAAATGCAAATTTCTTATTCATTGATTTATTCAATTAGATGAAGTATTATATATCATTATTTATATTTTTTGCTACTATATATTTCCATCTGAATTATTGTTGCATTTCATTGCAACTAAACACGGCAGTGAATGAATAAATCAACTGCACAGATCTGAATAAATAATAATTTCCGCTTGAGAATCAAATTCACGAATAAATGAATTTATTTACATCGAACTTTGGAAGCATCTTCCAGGAAACTGACAGGAAGGGATTGAATATAGGCGGAGAATGTTTAAACCATTCCAAATTTGCTGATATTTTGCGTCAGAAGCAGCGGCAAAACAGCAAACATATCACGTAAATGAATTAGGGAAAGTATAGAAAAGGGCTTGAAGATGAACGGAACAAAGACAAAAGTAATGTTCAATGATAGAGTCCTCGAAAAGACCTTAATAATAGAAAACGAGGTTATACGAGAGGATAATGAATTAGTTTACCTAGAACAGGTGATAAAGTTAGTGGAAGATTGATCAATTGGATATCATTTGATATGAAAAGAAACATATCTGAAAGCACTTTGCCATTGTCTGTAAAGTTTACGATGAATGCATAATACCACTTATGACTTTCAGATTTGAAATGTAGAAATGAACAAAATGAACTGATATCCAACCTTGAATCACACAGAGAGCAATGGAATGTGCAATGCTTGGGATAACTCCAAAGGATAATGGAAGCTCAATATGTTTTATAAGGAGGACTGCTGTGGAGAATATCATTGAAATGATTTAGCAATAAAAATGGAGATGGGCTTAGCTTTTATTAAGAATAAATAGCAGTAGCTGTATCGAGAGGACAACTGTTTGGTACCAATGGGGGAGTAAACACAGAAGAAAACCAAAATACGAAATGGAGGGATGAGAAAACTTTGACAGTAATAAATAGCAAAGGTTAGCACAATCATGATCGTAATGGAAAGAGATGAGAAAGGCTTCTGCCACAACTGAACATACAGTGGCTGATTATGATGATGAAAAAAAAATTAAAACACGAATGCTACGTAACATGCTCTCCATTGAGGACAAAAAATACAATCTCATTTTTAATTAAATTAAAATTCGCTGAACTAAATACCCGTTCTGATTGGGGGATTGATTTTCTATCCATCCAAAAATTGGAATGGCACATAAATGGAAATTGGATAGCTTTTCAACATTGATTTGATACTACCTTTTAAGCTGTTAAAAAAAAGTGGGGTAAATGTTGGATTGCTAATGTAAAAAAGATGTTTGGCTGATAGAAAAAGGGATTGGGCAAATGTTAAAACCAGTTTGATTGAGAAAAAAAAAACAGGTCATTGGGGTGGGGGTTAGGAACGGGTTTTATTGCAAAAATAATGGGCTGATCTCCAAAAAGTGGCAGGAGCTGAAAAAAGATAAGATGCTGATATCAAAAAATATTATACGGAGAGGTATAATCTTAAAAATGGGTGTGTAATCTCACTGGAGTAATGTAAAGAAAAAATGAACCATTGTTAAAAAATTGGGGGTAATGTTGGACAAATGATAAAAGGAAGGGCATTTGCAGTTTAAGTTGAAAGGGAAACGCTCAAAGTTGAAGAAGGGGGAGAACTTCCAGTTTATTTTGACCACATAAAATGAAAATAAATGTTCCTTCTTAATATCCACCCTCAAATATGAGACATTCAACAAGAAATTTTGCTCCGTGGTTTTTCGAAATATTCACTTGATTTTGACTTCTCAAAATGAAACTAAAAACCTGCACCCACCCATTTTAACCCCTAAGTGAAAAAAAGATTCCCTTGGATTCCGACGCTAAAAAGTGGATAGAATATCCCCTTGATTTTGACCCTTAAAACTTGAGAAAAAAATGTCCCTCGACAATAACTCTTAGAAATGAAAATAAATTCTCATCGATTTTAACACCAAAAATTAAAAATTCCCCCCTGACTTAGATCACGAAAAGTAAAAAAAATCTCTATCCATAAATGTAATAAAAACCTTACATTTCGACCCTCATAGTAGGCAAATAATCTTCAAATCAATTTTGCCCCTTGAAATTAAAAAAAATCGTCCTCATCATTCAACCCATCAAAATACAAAACAAAATTCCCTTTCATCATTGACCCTTGCCTTTGAAACCCTACAAGTGGAAAAATGGCAATCAGTTTGGACCTCTTTTGGTGGAAAAAAATTCTCGATTTTTACATCTAAAAGTAAAAGAATTCCGTTTGATTTCGATCCTTGAAGATGGTAAGAGAAATTCCTACCAAATTGACCCGTAGAAATTAAATAAGATATCAACCTACAGATTTGACCCATAAAATTTAAGGATTTTACTTGGATTTTGACCTCTGGAAGTGAACAACCCGTGCAACTTAGACCTCTGAAAGCAAAATCCATTTCCCCTTTTGAGCGCTAAAGTTTTTGGGGTTTTTTTATCATCCCTCCATTTTGACCTATAAAAGGGGAGAATATCTCCCTTTAAAAAAAGAGAGGGAAAAGAAAAAATATTCCCCACCGATATTGACACCTAAAAGAGAAATTCCCTCAAGATTTTGACCTCTAGAAGCGAAAAATGAAAGCTCCCCATTGACTTCGATCCCTAAGAGTAAAAAATAAAGGTTTCCTCCATGTACGGTTTACTAAATTTTCTGTTTTAGAAGAATGTATCTTAGCTGTACTACATCAAAAGATGGAATAATCAAAACCGTTATTCAAGGTATCCATGTACAACCAATAAAAATCAGTATTTGAGATATTTTTAAAAAAAATGTTTTCTGTTACTCTCTGTATAAATACCTCACATCGTCACATTTTATCTTCGGTGATTCAGTTTGAAAAACAGAATAAAAAATTTTCTTCTATTACATCATCAAAGAACACTTTTACCATTGATGAATAACCATATAAAAAGACACCCTTTGATATGAAACCATGTAAAAACATATGGTAGGAGAGTGTTATAAGGTTCCTGCTAAAAACACATCCTGATGATCAAAACCGTGCACACAAAAATGATTTATATCGAGAAGTTTTCGTGCTAAGCGGATACATACATACACATCGACAGACGGACAGACAAACTTTAGTCGAATCATAATGAGATGAATAGAAGAATACAATAGTATAACGTTAAAAATTAAAAATGGGAAGATGATGCTATGTCTAATTCTCATGGGGAGAACATATACAACCCTTTGATCCAGATCTGTAAAAAGTGCATTCTGATTAGGACCTCATTGCTCTGATCATTATTAGCAAAATCTTCTTAGCTTCTTTCGTTGGACATTCCATAAATACTTAAATCAACGGACAAAAAATAAATTTTAACGATGGTACGAACTGTTTTTATCAATTGAATTACAATTAAGTGAGTTTTCAAAAAATCTCAGACAGAATTTTTGTGATTAGTTCATACTACTAAAAAGTGATATATTGATTTAGTTATGACTAATAGTTTAACAAAACGTAACATCACTACTGTAAGTCATACACTTCTAAGTTGGGATTGTATTAATCATGTTTTACGTTGCCAACTGAAAAAATTAACCTCATTTTTTGATGACAAGTGAATTATTTCCTATTTATCTTTAATTGCGTAAATAAATCCCGACAAAAAAAATTGGTTTAGTTTCATTTTGCTTTTTCCCTAATTGAATTAATATATAAATAAGTGAATCTAAAAAATATCTCGTTGAATTTTTTATATTTTGATTGAATACAAAAATTGATGAGTCAAAGACTTTCCTACACAAGGGACGCAAAACTAAAAAGAAATCAGAACCGACACACGTTCATCTTTCTTTCTCTCTTCCTCTATTTTCACTTTAACTCCGTCCCTTTCTTCCATTTGTCCCTTTCCTTTTTCTTACATAGACAATAACGCCCTCAACTTCGAATTACTTTCTCTTCTTTTTCCTTTCTCTCCATCTTCTTCTCAGCTTGAAGTGTGTCCATGACGTTAGCCTCTCTTTCTCCTTACTCTCCCTCTCCGATTCCTTCCATATTAATTTCTCTTCCTAATTTCCTCCATTTGTGTTGTATTAGAACCCTTTCCTCTCTCCATTCCCAACTGTTTTCCTCTGCATGAAAAACGATTTACCAAAAGTTCTGTGGAAGTGGTGGTTACGGCTACTAGCACGTAGATAATGCGGCAGGAATTCCCTAAAAGTCACCAGCATTTTTCTCAATTATTTTTTTTTTTTTTAATTTTCACACCCAGAATCAGAGTATTCACCTTTTCTTTTTGTCCTCTTTCCAAGTGGAGATCTTTGAATCAATCTTGATATTTCAGTGATTGATTAACCACCAATGTTTTTCTCCTCATCTGCTACGTTTCTTTCTTCTTCTTCTTCTTCTTCTTCTTCTTCTTCTTCTTCTTCTTCTTCTTCTTCTTCTTCTTCTTCTTCTTCTTCTTCTTCTTCTTCTTCTTCTTCTTCTTCTTCTTCTTCTTGTAGTAGTAGTAGTAGTAGTAGTAGTAGTAGTAGTAGTAGTAGTAGTAGTAGTGCCGTGGTTATGGTCGTTTTCTCTCTTTCAGTCACTCTCTAGTTCACTATTTCCCAATTTTGCAGATCTTTATACTTTTTACATCATTGATTCTCTGTTCATTCATTTCCTTTCTTTTCCTGTAAGAACTCATCTATCCTTGGATATACACCGGTCAATCCAGAGTACAGATATAAACCAGTTTCTGTGATATATCGTCCCTTCTACTTCATTGTTATTCTCGCCTTTCTTTTCATTATTCTCCCTTCGGTTACATTTTTCTCCCAATCACCCTCTCATTATTGCATTACTTTTGCTTCCATCTCCTTCTTCACTCTATCTTCGGCCCAACTTTTCTGGGTGTATGTAAACAGAAACCTCATGTGTCCACTCTGTAACCTTTTGATACGAACCTGAATGGAAAGTGATGTTGTAATCAATCCTGAAGATAAGACCCAAAGCGAAAACACTTCATCCACGCCTTTTGACATATACAAAATGACCCTCAAATTTACTGATGAATGCTTTTAGATTGTATGTATTCACCCGTCAGTAAATTCGTGGTCACTCTGTACAGTGACCAAAGAAAATACAAAGTATAAGAAACCATTTAACCACTTGAGGCCCAACGATGACTTGTCAATTTGTTGATATTATTTCGTGTCCTCAGATCTTCAGAATTCTAAGATTTTGCTGATCTCAAATGAGTTGACAAAGACCCCTCTCTCCCGAATTTTTTGCTGTGTAGGTTGGGTTCGCTTTCCTCGGTGTCTGCATTCTGTACAGTTCGCTAGAAACCAGATAAACAGCGAACTTGTAAGCAAACAGCCAGAGGAAATAACGATTCGAGAGGTCAAAGAAGCTAAGCATTTTTCTTTTTTCTTTTCTGAAAAGCCAGTAAGAAAATCGTTTCAAACCTCTGGGTGATTTGAGATTTATATGTTGGATTTCATTCTTCCTTCTTCATATTTTATTTCTGTTTTTCATACGTGCTTTTCTTTCATTTTGTGATTCTTACTCTTTTCTACCTTTCTTCAATCCAACCCTATCTCTTTCATTCTTTCCTAATTTAAACCTTCTTCAATTTCCTCTTCCATAGCATCACGTGTGTTGATGTTCCTGAGTGTGTGTATTTGTATATAACGGCATTTTGTTTATATTTGCAACATGTGGCAGCAGAACTTTTTTTTTAGATCATGAAAAATCCGATGATATCAATGACGTCAATATGTCTCCATTTGAATGATTCCCATAATACAGTCTTCTTACCTCCGTCCATTCACATCTCCCTCGAGGTTTAATTAGACTGTTCAAATAGAAAGAAATTATAGCGTTTCCCATTTGCAGTTTTAAAAAAATTGTTATACAAAATGAAATTCTGCAGGAGGCTGATTGGTGGTCCTCTGATTCTATTGTTGAAGGCATGAACCTTTTGCCTTATCTACTTGTTATGATGTCTTCGTAATCAAATTTTTGCATCATTAACATGTGTAGAATTAATGATTAAAAACCGAATATGATGTCTCTTACAAAAATTAACGACCGAACTACAATATTAATGTGCATTATGTTATCATGTTCCTATATATTGAGTGTTTGTTTTAAGTCAAAGGTTACCATGATCATATTGCAATTCTCTACAGGAGAATCAAGTTCTAAAAACAGATTCATGATATCAGTGCTAGACGTTAAACGTTACAAATATCTAAGCATCGTTAGTATACACATGAATAAACAAAAAAATGAGATTGATTCAGGCGTAAACATGTCTATGTATTCCAATTTGCAATTTTCTGAGACTTTCAGCTCTAGGAAAAATTAAATAAAACACAAAAGAGTAATTCTTAGAACCAAATGTAAATGAGTTTCGAAATTCAATCAATTCAGGTAATATGGAATAATTAAAATTGCTTTTTCTTTTTTTTCTTCTTATTGTTATCGTTAAAATATTTACCATTAAGACTTCTCTTGATGATTAACGAATGCAGAGTCTCTGCCCTTGGGCAGCAGGGAACTCATAAACACTGAAGATGATGATGTATGAAGAGACAGAGACAGAGAGACAGAAAGAGAGAGTCAGAGAGAGAAAGGAAGAGAACAATTGTCATAAATATTTTACTCAGTTTATTACAACTTTGCAATTGTCGAGGGGTCAATGAGCAATTAAGATATTGATCTTGCAATGGATTGTGAGAGTAATTGTCTTTACATTGATCCATTCACGTGCAAGTCCGATTATGAGATGGACGACTATCGAGATATATATTTAGTTACCCGTTCATCTCTAAGTCCGTAGCTTTAAGATGAAAGAGAAAACAATTTTGCTCAGTATATGTTTATTTTCAACGTAACCTCTTTCGTTATGATTGGACAATTATGTTGTGAATATTGATCAATACGGTAACCGTTACACATCATGACTCAGCTATTAATCACGGGAGGCAATAGACTCAATGATCCTCATCGTGTATACGTGTGAGTATCGTTGTATATTAGCATATCAACAAGAATGTAATCATACATGTGTGTGTATGTGCATATGTATGTGTGTATGTATACGTGTGTGTGTGTGTGTGTTTGTGTGTGTGTGCGTGTGTGTGTCCATCCATATATTCTGGTTAATTCTAAAATGATATATAAATCTGAACAATTCCCTACTGTCTGAGTGCCGTATTGACTAACCCAGAATCTTATATAAAATCAGATATCTATTGAACAAGTGGTTGTATGATTAGCCTACCATCACTTCAGATGGATGATGTCGAGGTAATCAAGCTGGTTTTGATGAAATATCAATATTTGAATAAAACGAACACCTATTGTTGCCTTATGAGACAGTCTCGGTACAGAGCAATAAATGCACAGCACCCTAGGTTACTCTTGGCCAAATTTATCATCCATCGTTTTAATTCTTCCCCAAGTTCTGACTGATGTAGGACTGGACAACAAAAGTTATGTTCACCTTTGGAGTTTAAAAAAAGTGGGTTAATATACCGTCAAATTTGGTTATTTTCAACAATAACATGTTGTCCGCAACACCTAATGAATTCGAACATTTTATCTATCACTCCTGATTGAAAAGGATTCGATAAATTCGAAATTTGAGTTATTACGAGTTTTCGTACATATATAAGACGTTTTATTTCCCAAAACAACCATCAGATGCATAACAATATCTTCGTATACAATTTCCTTATGAAGGTTTCTTTTTGATAATTCGGTAGATTATAAATGTTTTATCTTTCTTGTTTGTCCAAATTGATTTCATTAGGTATAAGTGTACTTGTAAAGTATTATTTTTCTTCCCGTACTTTTATTGTTGGAAATATGCAAAAGAATAGGCAGATCGAGAGGTAGAGAGATTTATAACGAGGCAAAACGGCGAATCAATCAGAGCGTCAACATTCGTTCTCAAATATATAAGTATTGAGTATTACCGAACCAGTATCAGAAATAGAACCTCACATTTTCCAAGGTGTGATATTGTTTCTAGAAAATCCACCCCTCCGAAATTATTGATATTTACCTAAAATATCCTATTTGACGCAGACCAAGCAGAATGTGACACTTTGAAAATATCATATATAGCTTGATTAGCTCGCTGAATATCGCTTAAAAGCAGTGTTTTGTCCCCCAACCTGTTGATATATACCTGAACAAATTTGATTCATAAAGAAAGAGATGAATTCGTTTTACCGATATATCTTTTGAATGATCGTTTAGAAAAATGTTTCTTAACCACAACTTGGAAACGAGGAAAAGAAGAATTTAGTATTATCGTTTGGGATCAGCAAAAGCGTTCAAATCTTTTTTCTCATTGTAAATCTCGCATTCTTTGCAGATAAAACTACACAAAAACCAATGATTGAAGTGTGAAGAATAAAACTGACAATTCTGTAACGTCATATCCCCAATTTTCTTGAAAGGTCACTCTTCAAATATTACGGTTTCAGTTTGGTATACGAGAATCTGTGACAAGTGATATGGAATCGTGTCTGGCTTCGTTAAGGGCAGAGTTATCGTGTGTCTAAGTCACCGTGTAAAACTTATCTGGAAGAAACACCTATTTACAGGGGAAAAATGCGTGAGGCCATAGATGGATCCCCTGGAAAACATGTTTGTAAGCAAAACGATGACATTTAGGTTAAACTGGAAAATATCGCAGAACTATGTAATTTTATAAAGGCTTCACTTCACTATCATCAAATTTTTTTTCTTTTTTTTTTCTTTTAACTTTTTGAAGCGAATTCTTTAAAAAAAAAAACACGACATCTTCTTCCTGCCTTTCATTCAAATGAACTGCAACATTTATATCAAATTCATGATAAAATGCGTAGTAGAATGCTGTTGGTATTTTCTATTCATGCATCTTAAAATGTAGTCTTTATGAACGTTTTGAGCATGTTTTCTTATTCTTTGCATGTCAAGTAACCATTCGAACATGTGCTAATGTAATAATCAATCGTGGTATATTTTAAATTCGATAGTTAAAAGCTAGAAAATGATAAGTTTGAAGAATTGGACATGCAAAAATATATTTATGTCTACGAATAATGAATCATTATTTATAAACTGCTCTGTCTCTATTTCTATTAATATTCGGACCATCCTCATCTTGGTTGTTTTTCATACAACGTTTCGGCTGTTGTACTTTACGGCCTTCATCAGGTATCATCGGGTAGGTGTGGGGAAGTTACAAACCGAACCCTTTGTCTCTGATATAGAACAGAATCTTTATCAAGTTTTGTAGGAATGCAACCTTCGTAGACTTTGAAGGTTTAGATTTAAATCATAACCGTCTAAATCTTTACTGAATTTTTTTAATAATTTTGGCACAGATATTTCATGCCAAAGATGAACTACCAGATGATCTGTTTCCTGATACCTCCTTGTTTAATAAAGTAAAATAAAGCAATAGTTTTGAGAAAAAAAAAGACACTGCTTTTAAATGATTCTAAACTTGATAATTTTCTGAAAACAAGAGATAATATTTTGATATTCCTGCTATCAATATTTCATATAGGTATTTTCAAACACATTGTATCGTGCGAACACAGTAAAACTGTCTGTCATTGGCAGTAGATCTTGGCCACATTCCTTGTATTTTAGAATCTTTGGAGTTTAAGGAAAGTTTTTTGTTAATAGTTTATTTACTTCAAAGCCTTTCATATATTAAGAGGAATGTGTATCATTCTTAAGATTGATGTCCACCGGATCGAAAGTACACATCCATGTGTCGATTTGATATGCAAATAACCATTAAGCTTACATACGATGAAAAGAACCAAAACCTCTATGGCCTGTATCCACAATGTTAGCCCTTGAGCTCTCTACAAAACTATGGACACATATCAAATACTGGAAGAAATCGGATCTCTATTTCCGTATTCCTGTCGCTGCTAGATGATATAAAACCAACAAAATGGTCAGAAATAATGTCTTTGACTCATATCCTTAAAATCAACGCTATAGTAGCCATAGTGACAGCTCTGCTGTTTGTAGCCAATCACAATGCGTTGCTGATTTTATCATCTAGATGCTATCAGCTTAATGGCAAATCATTTTTGATATTTACATTAGCCTAGACTAAAGAGGTGTTTTCATCTTTTTATTCTATTATGATATGCCATCTTTACTTTTGTTTAGTGATGTATCGATATATCTGGATAAAATATCAGATATACGAAAGTCAGAGGAAAACATTGATTAATTCTTATCCAATACCTTGTTAACTTAGTTGGAGAACGATAAATTCATTCAATATCATTATTATTGAATATAAGCTCAGATACAGATATTTTTTGACATTTTTATAAATATATCATCGTGATATCTCTTCAGTAACAAAATATTAAAGACACAAAAGTTATATTTTTATGCACATTTCTTTTTTCAATTTATTTCCATGCTTTCATGAATATTCGATTCAAATTCGAAAGAAAATTGTGTGCAAATCAAATTTTCTTGACAGCATGTTATGAAAAGCAATATAATTATTCAAAATACGTATTACCAGATCATACTTTGTGAAAATAACCAGGAATGTTTTTGTTTTCCCCCTATTGATTTAAACAGTACATTTTTATAATAGCTAGAATACTCGATAATTTACCTAATAAGCTATTTAAAGCCATGAGACTACCCGTATGTATGTCACTTCTTCTATTTTTGTTTCAGAGAGTGCAAATTTAGGTTATGAAAAAAAGGAGAACTCAAAAAAAATATTTTGATGGATGTCGAATCGTAAGTTTTTTTTTCCTCAGAGTTTACGAGTCTTAACCCTCCAAAACATTTCGATAAGAGATAATAAGGATATACTACCAGTGCTATAAAGTTTTGATTTAAAACATATCTTTCAACATTACCAATATAGGACATGATGATTACCGGTTTTAAGAAACTTTGTGTCAGTGCTACTGGATGCAGCATTTTGCTTACATTAGACATTTTCAAAAGAAAACTTTACGGATAATTATTCGTAAATCTATTGAATGGATTATTCTATCGTGTATCAGTGCTATTGAACACAATGTTTAGCCTTGAACCTCTCAAATTGCATGAGTAACCCACTATACATTTTCTAGAAACATTTCGGGGGATTTTATAATTTTTTCTATTTTTTATGCAGCTTTATGCTTCTTTAGTGTCAACACCATAAATACACCATTTGGCCAAGAACCTTGCAAATTAGTATCAAGATTTTTTCAAATATTTGTTTGATGGACATGTTCAAGTGCTCCTAATTTCATTCTCAATGGATCTGAGGTTCTTTTTTTCATCATCATCATCATCATCATCATCATCATCATCATCATCATCTTCATCATCATCATCATCATCAGTCTTTTGATGTCCGTCGTTGGACATAGCCATTGCCTTGGATGCACCACATTCCTCTTTCATGGGCGTTGCAGAGCCAGTATTTCCTGAATTTGTCTAGTTCATCTCTTCATCTTCGCATGTGATCTCTGGGGATCCATGTTGCGGGTTGTGATTTCCCTCAGTTGTCTGCCATTCTTATAACATGGCCGACCCATTGCCATTTGGGTTTTGAAATAGATTTTATGAAGTCTCAGACTCCCGTTTTCTCCTTGATATACTGTGCTGTCTTGTTATTTGAGTATGATTCTCCCATGCGTGCGTTGCATGCTTCTCAGTTTTGGGGTCTGTCTCTTGGTTAGGTCCAATGTTCAAGCTCCATAAGTGACCATCGGGAGGAATTAATGGGATTATTAGGATGCACTTGTTTTTGAAGGTTGAGCTTGCTCTGCCAAAGGCTTACCATCCTAGGGTGATTCTTTGCTTGATTTCTTCTTTTGTGAAATTAGTAGTCTTAGATAAATGTAGTGGTCTAGTCTCCCCAATTTTACAGCTTCGATTTTGACAACTATGTCTTTATCTTTGATGTGATTGTTGCACATGACTTTTACGTCACAGAAGTTTATGTGTAGGTCAACTTTTTTGCTTTCTTCGTTCAGTTCATCAAGCATTATTTAGAGGTCATGTTGGTTCTCTGCAAAAAGGACGATGTCGTCTTCAAATCTCAAGTTGCTCAGATACTTGCCGTCTATTTTGATTTCTCTATTCTCCGAAGTCAAGTTTTCGGAAAACCATCTGGAGATAGGCTGTGAAGAGTTTAGGTGAGCTGGCATCACCTTGTCTTACTCTTTATTGGTGCTGGAAGGGTTTAGAGTCCCTATGTAATCTGATAAAAGAGTTTCTTTGCTGCTATATATGTTGTAGTACATTAACTTAAACAGGGTCTACACCCTGTAGAGTGATAACCCTCATGACCATAGGAATATCTACAGAGTTGAATGCCTTCCTAAAGCCTATAAATACTACAGCAAATGGCATTTTGTCTTCAGCAAAACCGTTACTGATCACAGAATCTGGCACAGAACCTTGCGAATTTGCTTGGAGACTATACCATACATTTTGTAATAACAATTTTTTGTATTTTCTAATATCTTGGTTATATTTTAATAGAATTTCTGATGTTTTTCTCTGTCTTGATGAAAATCTTGTGACAGAGCTTGTGGGTACAGTTTTTGATGCAGTTCTTTGGTAAATTCTCATGAATACTTCGATAGAAATTCTCTTGGAACGTCCTTTTGATTTTTTGAATATACATTTGTATTTTTTGTGCAATGTGAAGGATTCATATCTTTTCAAAATCTTGTGTGCTACTGGGCAGACCCTTTGGCTGAGAACCTTGCAAAGTTGCATGACTACTCCTTCAAAAATAATTTAAGGGGTTTTATCTGTTTGTTTTATTTGGGGAAATTTCTGAAACTTTTTTTATATGCAATTCTTTTTTTTACTCTCTTAAAATGTCGCAGTGCTACCGGAAACAGCATTTAGCATAACACCTTGCTGATTCACATGAGGACACTTCGTAAACAAATCTTGGAAATATTTCTTCTTTAATCGTGGGAAAATGCTTATTTTCATGTGAAAACAACAACTTTTGAGTACAAGTATAGCTACAGAGTCCCTGTTTTCCTTCTATATTTATGGTCATATAATGGCATCTATTTTCATCCATCAGTTTTTGCTGTTATTCATTCGAATGCAAGAAAATAATTTTGCTCAAAACCAAACAAGCATAGATTACTCTCAGTTTTGTACGCACTAACATAAAACATAATTATACACGCCTGCTTATTTCTGATATATATAGTTTCAGCTCCTTGTTCCCGGTCACTAAATTTACATCCCTCGCCTGAATGTGATAATCTGGTCGAATTCCAAATTCTAACAGAATGTTACTTTTTTGTTTTCGGACAGATACTGGTTTGTCTGTACACCACTGGTTTATGTGATCGAATTCAATCCGTTTGCCGACTTTGCTATGGATCACCTTCCCCGTCCACTTACGTTTCGTATTCATTCAGTGAGAACTTACTGCATCCGCTTTTTATTTGACCGATGCTCCCCTTTATATCGACGCAGAGACGCCATTTGCAATTCGGCCGCCATTAATCGGGATTCAGTTTCTAACTTTATTTATCTTCTCCTGCAGAATGTCCAGTCTATCCCCGGCGACCCCCACCCCTTTTTTTTCTTCTTGTGCCTGAATAGGTTTGTGCTGATTTACCTCCCATTTTTCGGATCCTCGCTTTGGAGGTTTCAGTTGCCGCAATCGTCATTTTGTTTGTTTGGAAACCTCTGGTTGTGATGACCATTCATGCGTCTTTGTGCTTTTGAAGTACTTTATTTGCAATGCTTTGAGACTTTCCCTTCTTTTCACATGCACTCAATCAACCTCATCTCTTGTCATTATTATTATTATTATTATTATTATTATTATTATTATTATTATTATTATTATTATTATTATTATTATTATTTGGAATCTCGCACCAGTTGCCTATTATCATCATTATTATTGCCGTCGGTGTCTTAGTAACATAGTTTTCTCAAGCTTTTACATGATTTGGTTGTCTAAATATCTATTTGTTATCTTGTCCTACTTACAGGCTACACAAATAGGGCTAACAGAAGGGAAAATCAAGCAATCACTCCTTACAATGCCCAGAAGAGAAACTTTTTTTTTTAAAATCTCCCCTGAATATGTCTTTTTTGGCAGTTCAATTGAGCATGTAAGTGATGCTAAAATATTATGTGCCAAGCAGCATTCACGCCTATTTTAAAATCAGACGTCTCAAAGATATTTTTTAAAGAAGATGACGGAAGTAATTTCTTAATTTATTATCCTTTTTCCTTCAGGCAAAGCTGCAAAAATTTGAAAATTTGACTGACCTGGAACGTAATTGAAAAGATAGAAGAGACTGACCTTTCTCTAGAACGGTCAGTCATGTACATCTTTTTAGTTGGGTTCCAGATTGCAATAATAGCCTTTTGGAAGAAATGTCAGTCTTATATATCATTCTGTTTGAGTTCCAGGTCAGTCAAGTCGTCAGATATTTTGCACGAATAAGAGGCTAATGCAGTCAAAAGTTGTTTTTTTTTTAAAGCAATAACATGACATTTCATATCGGGTCTTTTTCGTTTTGTATTCACCTTCTTTTCCAATAGGTCCGAGAGAGTGAAGTAACTAAATTGAAAAAAAAAACATCCAAAAGAAACAAAGAAAAAAACAAAAGAAGATACACGACAGCTGTCATCGAAATCATCCTCTCGAAAGGTAGGGACTTCAAAACTATCAAAAATCTCTCTGCACAGCAGGAACACGAATAACTAGAGAGCTCGTCAGACCAACTTTTCTTCAAGCATCGGTAATCGATATGTCAAGTTTATTTCGTTAGCCACCGGGGTTAGGGGTCAAAGCTAAGTATAGGATTTTCGTTTTCATGCTGGGGACTTACAACAAAGACCCATCATTCTAGGTCCTTTCCTTTTGGACAAGAAAAATGCAATTTAATTTTGAAAGGGGTAGGGGTCATGCTTGGAGATTATTGAGGTTAGTATTTGGTCGGAACTAAGTAAAAACATTCGTGAATTCTATTTGGAAACGATCCAACTAGTTTCACTTTAAAATTAAAATTGGTAGTAACTCTAAAATTGAATGTAGGTGCTTCAGTCTTGTTCAAGACCTGAACCAAGTCAGTTAAAGGAGTGACTACAAAATGATGATGTAATTTTTAAGAAAGCTCTATACTTAGAATGAACGTAGGGAAATGTTCCACATATAACTGTAACCCCTAACCCTAGAAAAAGAGTTCGCTCGATTTCTCAAGCTCGAAATTGAAAAACGGGTATGAACTTTTCACTAAATCCGGAGAGAGTCAGGAAAATGACAAGAATAAAACCTCGACTAGCTCAACGGAAAAATAACAACCTCACTGATATAACTCACAAACCTTTTGAATCTAAAAAAAAAACAAAAAAAAAACCGAACAAACCATCGAGTAAACTTTTTTAAAAAATTTAAAAAATCACATGGGGGAGCACAGAAATTCTAATTACTGACAACAATAAGAGAAAAGAGTAAAGCGACCGAATTGAATAAAAACATCCCGCAGAAGCGAAGAGAAAATGGAAGTAGATACACGCCAACAGTCATCGAAAGCGTTCTCAAAAAAGGGTACGGACTTCAAAACTATTGAAAAAGCATCTCAGTACAGGAAGAACGCGACTAATCAGTGTGCTTGAAGCAAATGCAAACCTTACAATGGATAGGGACCAAATTGTCAAACACGCCTAAGAATTCTACAAAAACTTTTTTTAAACAAAGGACACAAGAGAACAAACAAGATATACAAGTTACGGGTGTTCAATCTGAAAATTCCACAGAATTTACTCCGTGTGATGTGAAGCAAGCTACCAAACAAATAGAAGGGGGGAACCCTCGGCCAGATAACATCACCAACAATCTACTCAAAAAAGTTAGTAGAGTCATCATCAGGAAATTAACCATTATATTCAACTTAAGCATGACATGGTATAGAATTAACTTCTGACTGAATTTAGAAGATTATGATTTATACAATAATCTATTCAAACCGATGTTTTCATCTCGATTGAGCATGAAAGTGAACACCATATGGAAGCCTTGATGAAACGAACTGACATAAAGTTTAAGGCACCAAAATTCGATCCCTTTGCCTGGAAGCGAATACTTCATACTCTGGTTCAGCGGCATCATAGTGATGCATAAACTAAAATTAACACAGATCCCCTAGCATGACTAATGCGATTAAAACAGTCTATCACTTTGGATTGAATCGATTTGACAAAGCGTTATCATTACAACGTCCAAATTTCGATCAAATCAGTGTATAATAATCGAAACTAACTCAAGTGTAATTTCGTACGTGACAAAATAACGTTCTAAATATTATGGAATAAAAAAGACTGAGTGCTGAAGACAGTATCTGGTCAATTTTCACTTTTCCCTGCCTTGAATCTAATCATCTGACAAAAACATATAATCTGCCTTCAGTTATTATTGACTTGAAGATAAAGTTCCAATTATTGAGACCATAATAACCGACTGCTCAATGAAGAAGAAAAATTGTTCAGAGTTGAATGCGTAACAGTATAACATTTCCTTCCAACAAGTCCCGTTGTATTGAGCTTACCATGATGCGTGTTTGTTGTATTAACTCATATTTAAGGGCGTTGCGTGCACGTTTTCCTTGTATGTATACGCTGGAGTAAATCTCCGAAGAACTTAGTGAATTATTGATTGCTTATTGTGACACAAGGGCACAACAACGTAGAGGACCCAGACGATTTCATTCTTTTGAATAGATTTCAGGACTAACCTGGAAACCATCGCTGTACAAAAGATGCCCTGAAACTATCAAGCTTGGCTCAAAACTGACACAGGCTACAATGATAGATAAAGTAGTGTTAAAGACTGATATTTATTATCCTATTCTTCGATTGGTGCTATCTTGCAACCTCCACTCTGATCAATAAATCCTGAAAGTGGCAGGTGCTAAATTGACATGTATATTTATATCCTTAAGCATTTACAAATGAGGTATTTTCAGCATTTTTTCTACTCCTTCAAACATTGTTTATGAGGGTTGATTTCCTTTCGCAAATGATCACTTTGTTTACGGTAAGTTCGTGAAATCTGTGTACATACATTTGTGATAATTGCAAATGCATTACATTAGCAGCGGAAATAATCGAGTAGCAAATCGAACAGCTGATCACGTAAATGAACAAAGAAATAAGCAACGTGAGGGATGAACCAAGAATCAACCGAAATGCAACTCTGCTCTACCGACTGAGCTAACATCACTCATAGTAAGCCGGAGTTCGAAACTCCTTAGTATGATGTCTAGTCTCTTAGTATCATATCTTGTCGAACAAACTGACCAATATGATAATACACGCATATTTCACGCATATATATATATATATATATATATATATATATATATATATATATATATATATATATATATATATATATATAGTGTGCTGTAATCATGGAAATGGTTGCCAGAATGTCTATGAAGTTTCTGACGGTCAAAGTGACTTTTTTGTTTTTGTTTTCATACATATATATTCATTTATTTATTTATATATATTCATTTATGCATTCATATATATATATATATATATATATATAGATATAGATATAGATATAGATATATATAGATATACATACATGTATATGTGACATCATTAATGTATTAATTTGTGTGAACATGTGTGAGTAAAGTTGACAGTATATATATATATATATATATATATATATATATATATATATATATATGTATGTGTGTGTGTGTATGTGTCTGCGTCTGTGTCTGTGTGTGTATATGTATATAGGGGTGTTCGTACACATGCACGTGTGTAGATCAACATCAGTCAATACATACATCATTACCCCATTTACGTCATGTTTATAAAAACATATGAGGAAATCGATGTAATGTTTGAATGCACATGATAAAAAACGCATTTGCATTTATATATATATATATATATATATATATATATATATATATATAGGATGTTGTTTGTTAGCGTATTATATATTCATTTGTATGTATCTATTTACCTGTGTCGGTTTGGAAGGTCAATTAAAGAGGTAATGTAGGTTTAAAATGCTGATATTTGATATGCAGATAGATGGGTTCAATCCTACACGACCGGAAGATAAGCATCGATAACTGACAAACGGAATGATTTGCCCGGAAATATAACAGGTCAATTGCTTTCAAAGATTTTGCGTCCCGAAAACTACTTATCATCAGTCAACATCGCCCACATTAAGTCAAGCCAACTCCACATAAAGCAGAAAGCACGAATCATCATCACAGATTTTCAAATATGAATCACCGTTATGAATTTTATTCTAATGATTTCTTTGCTGCGAAAATTTAACAAGGATTTAGTGTTTGCTAGATAAAACACCTACTTATTCAAGGATCGTAAAATCCTTTTACTAATGGTTTTTTGATAAGGACATAACCGAAACTGCTGCCAATAAATTGATATCTGCTTCCTCTTTATGTTGGCTTATCATTTTTGTGAGTAAATGAATGATACTTCCTTTGTTTGACAATATTTGATCGATCGTGTATTAACAAATCGCAGATGGAATATCGTTCATAAAAAGAATATTTCTTGATAAAGTTACAAATACTGTGTTAAGGATTTATGAAGTTTCACTTGTGAATAAACCTTACTTTTGAATTAAGAAATGATCAAAGAAAATACTTAATGATCATGATTTCAAAAACTAGACAAGATACCTGCCCTAGTGGCTGGTTTAAATTGCAGTCTCTGAAAAAGAAGTATTAGATGGTTGAAATCAGATAGCAATTTATAAATGCTTCAAATCATTTAATGTCCAGCCGTCTGAGCGAGCAAAAGTTAAGTATAGCCACAGCTATTTCCTGTGGTTTCTAATAGTACTCTGGAGCATTTCGTTCACTTATCAGTATTTGGAAATTTTCAAAAAATTGATAAAAATAAATGAGAGATTTGCTTCTGTGCTCTCCCTGATAATAAAGATATGTTCTTCATGCATCTATCCACGTAAATGCAACTGATTTCGTTATTCTGTCAAAGAAATCCGTTGAAACAAATATATGAATAGATATGTGGCTGCTTTGGTGATAATTTTGGGTTACTGACAGAAGTTATTTTCATCCTACGCCCGACGCTCATAGGATGCCATAAGGGGTTAATATTAATAACAAATGATATATAATTTACCATTTCACTTTTGCTATGGCTCTCAAAGGAATTATATACTACAATGCAAAGTGAAAAAAAGAAATTGAGAATAGCTACGACTATTGATACAAATCCCAAAACTCTATTTATATTATGTGTGTGTGTGTGTGTGTGTGTGTGTGTGTGTGTGTGTGTGTGTATAGACAAGGGAGAGAGAGGGGGAAATAAAAAGTTCATTTTCTTTTATTGTTACATAGCATCACATGAGCTCAGTTCAACAAATTTCATTTTTTTACATCGATTCATATTCATTGTGATAGCAATCATATCTTAAAACAGGTTTCAACATTTGCCGATCTCTTTCAGGATTCTAACATCGATAATGGATGAAAATAAGCAACATGTTTGTGTATTATGCTTTTTGTGGTTTTAAGACTCAAAAATCGACTTAGACGCAGAAAATTACATATGTCTTACAGAGAAAGTAATGTGAATGTTTAGAAGTGTTGAAAGTGATGTATCGCTTGAGGATGATCAACACATTTAGTGGAGCTGTTGGAATGGTAGCAATCAAATGAAGATAAAATTTGATAATAGCCGTTGTTGTGAAAGAGGGGTATAACCAACTTACTCAAAATATCCAAATCAGGATTCTCATAAATCAGGCAAACAGAAATATTTGACCATATTTCTGTGAGCTATCCACTGACGGAGATGTTTTGATTTAGAAACAAATGAAAAGTGGACATTTTCCAACACTGAGCAACATATAAAATGCCAAGACGAGCAGAATGAATCACCTCAAACCGTACCAGAGACAGGTTTTCATGCAATCGTGATGTTTCTCATGCGGTCGGCTTTGAACAGAGCCAAACAATGTGTACTATGAGCTCTTTCCAGGGAAGCAAATAAGTTCTGCTCCTAATCTGACCAACTGAATGCAACACTGAACTAAAAGCGCCCGTACGTGATTAATTATCTGAAAGCACGTAATATTATATCAGAATGATGCAAACCGCATATTACGTTGCTGACTGGGCAAAAATTGTTACAGCTTGGCTTGGAAGTTTTCCCTCATCTGCTATATTCATTAGATATTGCACGTTAAGATTATCAATTATTTCATTCTTTACAGAATTCCCTTAACAAAACAAAATCAATTTCATAGAAGACAACAAAATATGAAAGAAAAAGGTAACGATAAGGCGTGCATGAATTGGTCCCATGTTGGAAATGCTGATATACCTTCCCAAACTTATAATGAGTGTGTGCCTCTACTTCGAAGTTGAGCCGAATAGCAAGTATGCTTGAGCCAACGAAATATGCCTTTAATATGCATTTCAGAGTCTAGCTTGTACCTCCCCTCTCTCTGTTCTGTGTGCATAGGAATATAATATAATTGGCATCATCTGCTAGCAGGTGATAGTAAGGAAAAGGAAGAGCATATTATCTCCGTTCTGATCTTAAACTTTGGCATCATTAAAGGCCGACAACTTATGCATTTACTCCAGCCGAATCCTCTCTTCTTCCATATATATATATATATATATATATATATATATATATATATATATATATATATGAGTGATAAAAGGTATCAGTCGAAGGTAGCATTGCCACACAATTTCTTCAATTCATGAAATGATTTTGAGTGAGCTGATAATCGGCAGAAATAACAGATCTTAATAAATCTCACATATCATACATGAACAATAACACCTGGCGTTGCCTGGACGGGGAATAACTGCAAATAATAAGAAAAAAACTTTGCCCCTTGTTATAGATCCCTGAGAAAATGGTGTAAAAACTAGTCACCTCGCTTTTGGCCTCTAAAACATTTCAAAAATTCATACATCTCGCTTTTCAATCCTAAAAGTAAAAAAAAAAATCCTGTGATTTCAATACCTAAAAGAAATAAAAGTTCCCCGACCCTTTTTGACCCTTAAAAGTAAAAAAAATCCCTATTCTCTATTTTGAGGCCATTAAATTATTAAATTTGCCCCTCAATTCGTTCCCCACCAAAAATATTCCTTCTCGATTCTGACCCTCGAAACGGAAGAAAAAATCTCCCTCTCTCAATTTTGACCTCAGGAAATTGGAAAAAAAAATTCCAGTTATGACCCCTAAAGTAATACATAAATAACCCTTTTTTCGGGCCCCTAAAATTGAAAATAGAATTCTGCCACAAGTATGAAAAATCTTTTTAGATTCTGATACCTAAAAATTGAAAAAAAAGTATTCCCCTGCATGAAACAAGAGTTCCCCACCTCCAATTGGACCCTGAAGATCGTTGCTGTGAATTCTAACCTTTTTGAAAGTGAAAAATTCCCCCGATTGTTAAAACTGGGGGGGGGGGGCAGTTCAAAATCCCTTCAATTTTAAACCCTGAAAGCAAAAAAAATCTTAGCTCATGCAAAAATTGAATGAATGCAAAGGAAAAAAGGATTCAATAACTTCACAGCGTTTTCCAAAAGAAACACAACATATGGTCCAAGTCTGCATTTTGGTCATGTTCTGAATAGATGCCTTCTCAAAATCCCTTAACCTGTTACAAATATCTAAAGACTTCTTATGAACTCTCTAATCCTGCATAGTTTAAGGGCTCTTTGAATCATTAGCTTCTGCTGCGGTGAACTGCTCACAATATGTTTACGTAAATTATGTTTACATATAACAGTTTGCTCAATTCTACCGTATCATCCTGACGCAGGCAAACATTTTACCTCAATGGTTTTATTTTTTCGGTTTAAAGCATAAAAATTCAAAAATTGGGTATATGTGGGCTTACTTAAATTCATGGCAAAAATGTATTCGAACATTAAATGACCGAAAAAATGTATTCGTTTCTATCCCAATAATGTGAGTTATTTCTATTCCTATCATATCATAGATAGCACAATAAACTTACTAATAAAATTACTGTAGAACTTCTTGTACTCTAAACGAATATTTGTAAACTTTAAAGATGTATTGTCTCTGGATGGAATCTGTCTCGATACTGCATATGTTTGATATTTTTGGATGATGATGCCTGTATCGGTGATAATCTTCCAATAAAGATATATAAATGTACAGAGGTACACTTATGCGTTTGTTTTTGCATATGTGTACGTGTTTCTGTAGAGCAGATTTTATATGTATATGGTCGGCACTATTGATAATCCTGTTGGGGGCTACTAGGCAGAGAATACGATTGGCCTCAACACGAATCCAGACGCACTCTCGATATTGTGGACTTGGATGGATAAGAATCCAGTCTGACAAATTGTCTAATTGGAGTCTCTTAAATTCATTTGATTAATGCCACTGGCATATTTGAATAATAAAATATCGATTACTTTTATGTAAAGCCGAGCTCTCTTGATTGGGAGGTTTGCAAGACGTAAACGAGTTTATCGTTATTATCAATATACGTCTAATTTTTTTTTCATATCTTTGAATATATTTTTTTAAACGGATGCACACCTGATAAAATCCAATAATGTTATTCCTGAACGACTACTCCTTTATTTACCTTGCATGTACACTTATGGGAAAGAACTATAGCAAAGATAGTGTTTTGATTGCATTATAATTCTGTATAGTGAATTAATCAATTTTCATAACAATCAGGAGTTATGATTATTCTAGCGTTTTGCTTCTGTGAGGAAAATGCATGTTTATTCTTTTTATCAAACATGTGTATTCATATTTGACAATATATGGGAAACCAGGGAAAGATGGTAAATTTTTTGCTTAGATGGTTCTGATTCCCCGTGGAATTAATTTATTCAAATGAAAATATGACCAAAAATTATCATGGATATAATATTCCAGTTTTAATTGGTTGTTAAATCTGAAACATTTGGAGTTTATCATCTATTCGTTTGAACATTTGGAAAATAGTGTATATACATACTCATCACGTGGACTTTGTTGGTGCAATCTGATTGGCCAAGTCAGTTCTCTTATTTGGCACAGGTGTGATTAATATATTGTTATAATTGAAGACAATAATATTGAAATCAGACACGTGAATGTATTTAAGTATAGCTTCTAGGAATATATTGACCGCCTCATACGACAGGTGGAATCATATGTGAGTGACCCTTGCTGATGCATTATTATAGGTGGAAGGAACAATAAAGAATGAAGACATCAATGACTTGTTGGAAATTCGTTCCTCCACTACCTCAAATGCATACGAATACAACGCAGCAATGATTTCGAGTTGCTTTGGCACCTATTTTACACACACGTACGCGTTAAGGGCACCGCAGTAAACTATTTTTGTCATATCTGCCATCGTATGAGGGCGAATAAATATTGTTAAAAAGTTTTTTGGTACATACATATTTCGCCAGCTTAGTTCCGAGGCTTGTTGATTCATGCAGAGAGCAACATCGGTTTATCAATATTAGCATCGTCTAAATTGCTCCCCTTTGAACGCAAATAAGTGCATTTATAAAGCCATAAACTTAATATATGTATTATTTATACACATGACAAAGTATTTCACAGTTGACTTATCAGAAACCATTGCCACCAAGAAAAATATACGTTCCCAAATACTATTGTGTCCCATCATAGAGCATGCATTGGCTTCCTTACACTTCAACTCTGGGTGAATCCTATAACATTTTCAATGAATGTGCCCTTGGTGCAAATGTTTCGCGTGCATCTAGGTAATATCGTTGATTAAAGGCTCATAATACGGAAATGCGACGGGAATCCGCAAGCTTCACCACAACACAAAAAGAACAATCTTGGACGATATATCTTAATGAAATAGTTGGACGTGAATCTAGACAGGCTTGATATATATTACTACATGCAGTTCTAAATTTAGCAGTAGAATATTAGTTTGAAAGTAATGATTTTCAAATCGCATTGCCTTAGTCCCTTTTCCTTTTAGATTGTAAGTGACTACCTTCATCGTTATAGGCAACAACTCGACATGCATTTAAGAGAAAGTTCTACGGCAATATGGGTCGCCCCAGCATATACTATACCACCAAACCTTTTCTGACGACGGGAGCAAAATTCAATTTTCCCACATTTCTTCCTCCCTGAGGTCTTCATGCCAATTTTAGCTTGGTTGATAAACAATGTTCATTGTTCTATACTGATAAAAACAGATTTTTGCCAACTACTGCTAATTCATCGATGGAAAACTTCTTTGGGGTATTTAGTTACCAAAGCAAATGCTGCTAAGAGGTGGTGTACTTGCTAAAAACACTTATAACGATACTTTTGTATTCCCACAAAGGTTCAAAAACAAACTGCTCATGCGATAAATATGTTGCTCCAATAGGCGAAGTAGCATGCACTCAAATGCATATATGTATTCAATTAATCCTGCTAACTCATACAATCAACGTAATATCGATTATTTCAAGCGCAAAAACATATTCCTTCGTTGATCCATGGACCAACAAGTACTCTCCACAGGAAGACACAAATGAGATTTTTTTTACTAATTATATCTCAAAGTTTTTTTCCTCTTTGCGTACGGTCTTGATAACAGATGCTAAAGTATGCAAACCTGATTATGTCTTATTTCATTTTAATAAACAGATTTTATGCGTGTTTATCCAATATCAGAACAGACACGTCCAATCTGCGCATAGTGCATTTTATAGGTTTAATAATTCTTGATTTTTCATGCAATTCCTAGCCCTAAAACATATCAAATGATAGTATTTTTTTCCTATCATCGAACACGCAGATGCAACGATAGAAGGTTGAAAAATAAGTGATTAATAAAAGTTGGAAATCTTGTTAACACTCAGCACAAAGCTCTTTGCACAAATTTGGAAAATTTAGTAATGCATTTTTTTCTAATCTTGGCAGGAAATTCATCAATTAAGATGGAAATTTAATTGAACTTATTGCAAGGTGTTTTGTTAAAGGATTTTTCGCTCGTTAATGTCTACAGAATTCAAAAACATGCATATAAACTATTAGAAAATTCACAACCGAAGTCATCTTTTCCCAGTTTTTCTCGAACCTCTTATCTGCATAATGCAGGATTGATTCCATACATACAACGTTGATGACAATATAAAATTGTGAAAAACTGGGAAAATTGAATTATGAGAATGATAAAGAAGAATAAGTTGTATTGAACGAGAATTTTATTCCTTAATATTGTCAATTTCAACATTTTCTATTGATGTATTTATGAGATACAAATCTCTCTTGGCTTTGCTTTTATGTCAATGTGTTGACATTTTCATAGAAATGATTGAAACATATAATATATTCACCTTAGGCAACTAACTTTATATTAGGTTGGTACATAATTAATTCATCTTTTGAGAATCCAATTAAGCTTATAGCCGTAGGATGTATAATAATGAGGTAACTACAGTGATCAATTTTAGTATAACAGTATTTTGAGTAGTTTGTATAAAAGATATACTTGGAGAGAATCTGAGAGGTGAAGACACTTGACAACTACTTATTTTTTCTTTCCTATTTGATAAGTCTGTCTTCTTAGAAAAGGTGATAATTTCAATTTTTTCATCAAAATAGGGGGCACACAGTTTCAGTATTCTGGCATGTGTTTCTTTGCTTTATTATCTTTTCTTTTTTTTTTGTATTTTACTGTTGATTAGAGATTGCTCTCTTTGGGTTACCAGTACTGTATGGATACTTATGTAGTGTGTTCGTATTCTTTATTTGAAAACAATGAAGAATGGTTGGCTCATTTTAATTGTGTTTTAAATATTCTTATGAAACATTTGGTTTTGAAAGATTTTTTTCGATTGATGTTTTAGTCTGATATGAAATACAATCGCAGTCTAGGTTTTTTTTTCTGTAGTAGTATGCTGTAAATCGTTTTTCATGATTTTTTGAAAGCTGTCCATACCATTTGAGCTTAGTTTCAGTTTGTCTCTGTTAAATATTTTACATAATGCATTACTTAGAGGAAATGTTTTGTTTTTTTCTATTAATTTGAGGAATATTCTTCCTATGTTAGTTTTGACTTATAAAAATAAATGGCGATCTATACCAGAAATCTGTTTACCTCCGCCCTTGACCTCAGTAAAAAAGCTAGGCTTTAGTATATTTGTTGATTAAGCGACCTTTTTATGACTGTATTTGAGTGGTTGGATTTCGTTTCAACTTATATAAGTTCAGAACTCACTTACGTAAATGTTTTTTTAGATGTGATCATTTAGGTTTGAAGGAACATTTTTCCAAAGACGATCGAAGTGACATTTCTACTGTCATGATCAAATGAAAGGGAAGCCCTGCAACGAAACACACTATTTATATTCAAATATCTTCCAATTTCAACTGCCGGACAAGAGAATGTATAATATACCTCGATAATATTGTGACATTGATGGAAATGTCATATACATGAATTATGGTTTAAATCCACGATGATTGAATTTTTGCGCTGAGATCATATTTCAAACAAATTGGCCCTACTTCCGGAAACGTAGCATTCTGGAGTCTTAAGACCATTGACCAATCAACGTAAGAACAAGCAGACGGCAGGAAATGTAATTCCTTGTGATTGAAAGCGCGTCTAGTGTATACGGGCATACAAGATAGCCATTCGAGATCATTTGCTAGTGCAATGGGTTGATATCTGACTGTGGTGTCTCGCTCTTGTGACCCCGAGTCAGACAAAGCTATTCTTATTTTATCAACACGTTGGAAATAGTGCAGAAAAGTCTGGCCACAAATCCTGCATATCTGTAAAAATCTGCAATATTTATTTTATCACTTCGTAATGCCAAATGCGACAACGGGTGAATCAGCTTTGGCTGAAAAATATCTGAGAGTAACCCTGCAAAATTCAAAGAAATTTATTAGTGCAACGGAATGATACAACCGGCGTGCAAGGTTTTCAGTACACCAGTATTTTTAATTCTATGCTTGCCAAGGGAACAAGCTCTTGTGCCAGGTAAGTAGTTGGATATCTTGAATATTCATGCCGTGAAAATTTCAATACAGTTTCTTGTTTATTCCTGAGGCAGTTTGTCATTTACATACGTGACTTTGCATTAAGCGTCTGCCATATAACGCTATCTTGAGTTTACATTTGTGTCGTTTTACCGTTTTTGTTTTCCTTTCTATCAACTTCGACAGATTCACGTTGATAACCATCTTTGCATCATTAATTGATGTCTCCAATTTGAATGGATGATTTTTTTACATGAATGAACAGTGAAATCTTTTAAGTTACATGTAAACATTTTGTCACGTGTCATTGATTTAAGAATGTGTATTTTTGAGACTTTTTGACATTCGGTCAGCAAATGTTTGTGGATCTGTCAAAAAAATTACACTGTATCATACAATAGTTACAGTAGTATTCTCCACATGAAATTCCAATAGATAATAATAGTAATGATAATAATATACATTATTATTATTATTATCATTTTTATTATTATTATTATTATTATTATTATTATTATTATTATCATTATTATTATTGATCACAAGATCCATCATCACAATATTCCCTCTCAGATTGCTCATGCATGAAATGACCAGGATATTGAAATTTCAAATACTACTACAGGTGATCCTGCATTTTCCAAAAAAAATATCAACAGATGCATCTTGATTGACCTGTATTCATGTAGATGTTGAACAAAGTGATCAAGAAAGATAGAGAAGTGATTGCATTTTCAAGATTTACAATTGTACTGTAATTACGTCGTCATCCTTTTTTGATGGGAATATTGACGACCATCGACGGACTAAATGAAGAAAGTAAGAAGGTTGGCCATCATGAGAACTTTAGTAGAACCTAGATCATGTACAACAAATATGTTGAAATCAAAGACACAAAAATTGAAATTGAAAACGCAAAGCTGGAGAAAGTAGACCATTACATTTACGTAAAACAACGGAAAATAAAGCCTTCAAAAGAAAAATGAACGAAATGCAGAATCAACATAGGATGGCAAGCTAGAGTAGAGTAGAGCATGTTCAACTTTCAAGAACGAGAATATCCCATTATTCTCATAAAAAGAGATATACAGCCAATACATCCCCGCTCTGATACACATCTATGGAGTGGGAACATGGTTCCTAAACGAGAAATTGACCCTTGAACTGGATCCGAAATAGACATTGATTGAAAACTCAAGTGGCAAATGGCTAGTCATGTTGCAAGAACCGCTGCACATCTTGACTCACACCGTGGATCCCCAGAGATCACATGCAAGATTGTGGCAGGCATAACATGAAAGGTGAACTGAACAGATTCAAAAAGTGCTGGCTCTGTGATTGCCCTGATAGAGTGGTCTGGAAAATCTTGGGAAAGATCCAAAGACAGATGCTGAATGGCTGAAAATAATGAAAAATTTCACAAACCTGTCCCAAAAATATGATCTTTCACCTTGTTCTCTGAACATGTTTCTTGATAGCAATATTCATTGTCTAGTAAATTTTGGTGTTCTCCGTAAACTTATCAAAATGTCAAAGATATTGACTTCGACGGACAGCCTGCAGTACAATTTACTGTGGTTCTTTGCGATGATTCAAACTAATCCTAGCAATTTTCGACCTGTGGCTGTCTTGGAAGCTTTGAACAACTGCAACAAAGATGTATTAAGTAGGTTTGCCCTTCCTAACGACCTTCTTAGGAATTCCTGGTACTCAAGGATCTTCTTTTTCCATTTTTCGTCGAAGACCTCGGCTTTGAACTTTGCCTCGGACAATACTCTGCGACAGCATCTGCTGAGATTTGTGAAGCGTGCAAGGCATATTTCGTCTTGCTTCAGAGGGATCATGACGAATTCTGACCTTATCTTTCCTGCAATGCAGCAGTCATAAGAACTTGCCTGATTCCTTCAAGTATGGTGGGTACAGCTGAGTCCCCAAAAGCAAAGATCAGAGGAGATGATAGCCATGCCCATCATTTTTAGACATAGTCGACAAGAAAATAACACTTTTTGCCATGTTGAAAACAACAAAAAATCAAAAGTTGCTAATGGGGCCAAATTAAAAGTTTAATTCGAACAATGAGAGGTGAGACGAAAAACTAGCATGAACCAGAGAAGAAGATAAATTACAAAAAAGTTCCAACTGGAAAGATGAACTAAAGAGAGAATTTACGAAGGTACGGTGTGAATGGAAGGTTATAATAACCTCCGATTTTGTTAAATATATGTATTATCAACCGACGACGGCAATAAAAATGAGATTGAAGATGAAATCTATCCATAAACTGTGAAAAGATAATTTGAATGGACGCAACTTAGAGTCAAAAAATAAAGAAATATTGTTTGTTTCAGACCACCAATGGTAGTACCAAAATTCCTTCAACCAAGTTCGGCCAAGAATAGTTCTTCCAGAGTAACGCCAAATAAAATCAGTCAATTATTATAAGTGTGCCATCAATGTGGATTTTAACTAAGTTAAAAACTTTAAGGAATGGTATGACCAAACTAAAACTACTCACTTAACTACTTGTAAAACCAAATTTGTAAGACCAGTTGATAGATCATACGTACATCTTTGAGAAGTATCGACATTGATACGAATTCAAATGTGCGAGTGTAAACCCTTCCCTGCTTACCTCTTCATTCAATACTTTAATATATCCAGATTGACAGGAGTGAAAATCTTAGTCATAGTACCACGAAACGAGATTCTAAAAGATTTATCTGTTCCCCATTCCATTATTGATTTTATCCTTTTCAATTCTGCAAACACCTATATCTACCTCATCAAGAGCGGATACAATGGGTGTTAACGGCTGGTTTGACTCTCGGCGATTCTGATTGACATGAACTGCACACACCCTGACAACATGTCAAGGGCCAGCGTAGCAGGGTATGACCCTACACTTCCCATGATTTGCACGATCAACGTATATATCCACTGTTCCTACTGGGTCATCAGTCACAAAAGGCCAAGTCACATCACTTATTTTGGATCGGATGATGGTTCCAACGGCGACTACCCAGACACAACCAAAAAACAATCACAAAGAAAAATATAAGGAATATATATATATATATATATATATATATATATATATATATATATATATATATATATATATATATATATATAGATAGATAGATATATGTATGTATGTATGTATGTATATAAAGGAACAATAGAACAAGAGGTCATAAAGAAAAATTGGGAGAGAAGAGACTATACAAGGGAAATGGATATGAATAAATAGATGAGGAAATGGTCGGTGGTTTCATGGGGTAAAATGCATGCCAGGCGCACCTGGGCTGGAATGGCAAATGGAAATTAGCGAAAGTAAAGAGAATGTCGAAGGTGAGGAATGGTTTGAATCCCGATGCTCATCAAGAACCGTTTCCTTATCGATTCAGACGATTCCTGCGATTATATTGAAGTCTTCGTTTATATGAAACGATGTTTTATCTTGCTCCACCGTCCCACCGGTTCTTGGTGGGCATAGACGTCCACGATCATTATCTTCAACAACCTCTCCACCTTGAAATAATCTGTTTTGCACTTCAAAACTTTTTGTTGTGGTGGTTGTTGCTGTTGTTGTTGATATTCTGTTTTAACAGATTGTTTCAACAACACGTTCATCCGGCTAACAATGAACTGAATACGCGAGCGGAATGAAACTTCCAAGGGTTTATAATACTTTCCCATTGACAACTACAAACCCCAGGGTCATGTATGTGTGCTACAGTTCGACAAATTAGTTAATTTAACTAATTATCACATCCAATTATACTGCAGTATTAATTAAACCGTGTATCGTTTTACTATCCAGCCGAAGATTTATTCAGAATTGATCGAGGATATGGACACGATTAACTAACATTGCTATTTGGAAAGGTTGCCCGACTTTTTACCTGATTTACTTAAGTAACCCATAGTAATTTTCTTGGATACAAATGAGATTTCATTTATGCCAATCTCTGTGGCATTTTAATCGCTTTAAAAGTATCAAAATCCAAAACTTCAAATTCAGTTAACGCTTACCTCTACAAAAAAACGTTCTTTTTAATTTTACTGCTTCAAGCATTTCTTTGGATGATCTTTACACACAATTGATAACAGATATCTGCGTGTCACTCATAGAATACGGATGCATACACACTTTCTCTGGTCCATCACCTTAGCAAGTGCTAATCCCTTAATCGTCCCTAAACTGGCCAGCTAACTTGAGAAAAGAGTCTGCAGCCCTTGGCTTCTTTCATCTTTTAACTGGGGAGGTGATGATCATAAACACACACTTGCACGCTCGCGGACATTTTATCACAGCACACGCACCTATTTTCCACGTGTAATATCACTCGAATTGCTGACTGTGTGCCTCACATGCTTATTACGAAGGATTTGGTCCAGAAGTTTCCACTGATCATCATTGTTTATTGACAAACACACCATTAGCTCTATTGTGACGGAGCAGTAACAAATAAAGTCAGCAACTTTTGGATAATCAGACATTTACCAAAAATCAATGGTTTCCTCTCCGACGATGACATTTTGGACAAGCATTTAGACTTGTGATCGCGTCGGGATACATGGCATTTACCTTCTTAGGGTACAGACATTCTTATCATAAACAGAAGACGAAAACTTTAATATCAAATAGACTAGACCGTTCGGTAATTTAAAAAGTGTTTTCATGCTATTCTGTACACTTATCTTTTTCGTTTTCTTTGAGAACTAGATCTATCTGTAAAAAGAGCAGATATTTCTGGCAGAATCTGAGAGAAAGAAAGAAATCCAGACAGGATGCAACTGAGTATAGACTGGGAAGTGTAGTAATTCTAAAGTAACGACTGTAAGTTTATTATTGAGGACTATTATAAATTACAGAATACATTAGACGCTGACATAAACATGTTTGATTATATAACAAACTTTGTACCACAAAATTACCTATTCTTTGTTTTAGTAAATGACTTTCATAAACATGGCTCACTGTGTTTGTGTGTTTCGAGAAAGACTCCTGCTTTATAAAAAAAAAAAAAGTTTTTGGACATCTACTGGTCTGAGTTTATCGACTGCCAGTTGGACCTGTGTATTTGGTCTCCCACTTCTAATAGAGCATATGACACAGGGTAATAATTTTAAATTAGATGAAATGAAACCAGCCCATGCTGTGTTGCAACGGTACCTTAATACGTTCAAGATTACAGGTATGTTTTAGAAAACTATTTTCTTCAAGGGTCATATAGTTTTCCTAGTTTGAAATTCATTGGAAAATGTTAAGAAAATTCTTGAATAGATTTATTAAACAACTTTTAAATAGAATTATACCTTCCATGCATTTCAAGTGTGTTATGTTATCTGAATATTCATGAAATATGAAGTCAACAATGTATTTTCGGGTTCCATAATAGAAAATAATATACAACTTTGGGCCCAAACTGTTTATTCGAATGCCTATGTTTGCTGTTAGAAGTTTATTCCATTTCATTCTCACTCTCTCTCTCTCTCTCTCTCTCTCTCTCTCTCTCTCTCTCTCTCTCTCTCTCTCTCTCTCTCTCTCTCTCTCTCTCTCTCTCTCTCTCTCTCTCTCTCTCTCTCTCAGGAGCGAACGACACCAACATCGGTGGATTCAACAACAAAGTACTCTCTAACTGAAGCCACCACTATGTTTAAACTAAATAGTGCGCAAACTATCAGTAAAATCTCAGATAAAACCAATAATTTCATGGACAATCCCAAGTCACTGACGTAGACAAGAGAAGAAATTCAAGCAACTGAATTGGTCTATTCAAGAGAAACGAAGGTGCATATTACACACAAAGGGATGAGGTGACCCTAAACCGTGATAAACAAGGATTTTAAGCCATTTTTAGTAATTTTTACCTTCAGATCAATAACCCGATAAAAATACACACTGTACTTAATATTTCACTACTTCGAAGCAACATTTCCATCAAGATATCCAAGGCAGATATCACATTTGAACATGACGGATATGTATAGTTAAACAAGTACATTAATGATGATAATCCTGCCACAAACTGAAACCATATTAGCTGAGAGCAAACGCTAGATTATTGATTTAATCAGAATGTTGTTTTTCATTTTTCTTTTACTTTTTTTAAAATTATTATTCATGTTGTATTATTAACTTGAAGTTAATGTTAAAAGGAATAAATATTGTTAAGATCATCAAGAATCAAAAGAATGATTTCAACAAGATCAAAACCAGGATTTATTGGAAAAATGTTCGATCGTTCGAAACGATTAATCATTACTCCTTAGGGTTATATTCAAAGGACTTATTTAAAGTTGTCATATTTGATCAAAATTACTCAAGATCAAGCCTCTCACACCAGTCGAGAGTAGTATCGGATTTAGGAATAATATTAATGACGAAAATGATTAGAATAATACTGATTATTGGAATTTCGCAAAATTCAACAGTGCAGCTTTATAAGTAGAGAATATAATTTAATAAGTTATCTATGTATTTTAATCAAATAAAAGTGATTCCATTATCAAATTAAATGATTGCATATCAAATGTACGATTTCATCTAAGCATTATTTTAAAATGAAGTCCCAAGAGGGGGAGTCAAAATAGAAAATCAACACGGATAGCTAAACATCTCTAACTCAAAAACTGTTAGTATTCTTGTCTACAACTACTTCTGATTCTTGTACATTAATAGAGGTCAAACAACTTCCAAATGCACACGCCCATCTGTAGTAGCCAGACGTGAAACTACGTTCTTAACATCCTTTAATAATGTTCGGAAGTTAACTCCTAATTGTACACATTTTCATCTTGTCTTTTTATTCAGCATGTTTTAATTATAGGTGTTCACTATATTTTCAATATTAAACAATCCCTTTTTTTATAATTGATGTTCTCTGACATGTATGTTCTTTTCATATTCAAATATTCTCTATTTTCTTGATTGTGTATATTTTTAGACAGGCATTTGTTTTTCTTTGCATCGTTTTGCGTGCTATACTCTTGCATCTGACTAAAGTTTATACTCATACCACACTGAAAATATATGCATATATTCCTCTACAAACAATAATTCATTTCCATTGCGACTAAAACTATTTCATTTCTTCAGAGTAATATTTATCAGTAGAGAATCTATCTTCAAAGGCCAAACAAAGGCGTTAAGATGCAACCTTCTTAAGAGGTATCATCTATCATCTTAGAGACAAAAAGTGTTAATCTTTGACACAAGACTTTAACTGAAGTTGGAACAAAGACTTAACAGTTATAATCTCAAAAATCGACTCGTTCACTCATTACATTACTATGAAGAGCTAATGTACTATTATTGGTTGCATAAGCACATCAAAACAAGGATCAATTGACATCGGTGGACGTTGATTGTGAGCTAGGTTTACAAAGACAGTTGTCGAAAGATCAAGCATCGTAGCTGTACATCTTTTGGCAAAAGGTAAAAATGTATGCGAGAGAGAGAGAGAGGGGAAGAGTTATATACTGTGATCATTTGTCATGGTCACTTCATTCTATGGACAGACAGATGAAGGAGAGGTGAGCATCTCAATTTTGTGCCATTCCACTCCGCATTGCAGAGGCGTAGAGAAAACGAAATACCGAGAGACTTACTCGCTCTGTAGTCTCAACTAACTCTTTAAAATTATATTTGAATCACACCAAGAGAAGGCCACGAAAAAAATCCATCCATCACCTTTTCAATTACCGAACACTTGAAAAATACCAGAACCATACAAATCAAAAACTGATTATTGCGCTAGAATTCATCGTCAGGGTCAGTGTCTGACTCTTTCAGATCTTGGCTAATATCTGGAAAGCAGCGTCAGCATCCAGTTCAGCAATAATTGAATGTGGCAGAAAAATAAATGAATTTCATATTTTGAATTTCACAGCTTCTTTCCCGACGTCATTCTGTTGTTGCGGTAATTTTTGAAGTGCATAAATTATTCCCTTCCAAAAACAAGGATGGTTTTGTTGTGGTAATTTGGATTTTTTTTTCTCAGGACGAAGGTGCGTCAGTTGAGTGGTACTACCAACCACATTAATGTAAATATACCAACGATGTAAAATATCTGAATAATCTCTAAACGGTATTTCAAATCTGATAGACGTCACAATTCTGAACAAAAGCAAATCTTAATATTGCCATGATTTTTTTTTTAAGATAGTGATCAATATTTACAACTTACCCAATTAATGGCAATATTAGAGCAATATTCGAGCAATATTACGGTATTTTCAATAGCAAGACATTCTCTTTTCAGATAAAAGAAATATGAATTGCATTGGAAAATATTTGAGAAAAAAGAAATAGGAAATACAAATTCCTGTTATACATATGTAAATATTATCATACATACTATATGTGGTGTGCCATTTTTTCTCCATTTTCCAAATGTAAGCAGGAGTTTTGATATTAGTATACACTCACACACACACACACACACTCATATATATATATATATATATATATATATATATATATATATATATATATATATATATATATATATATAATTCTGTCATTTCAGTCTATTATCTCTAAATATCTGATAATGCCAATCATGCAATTTTCTCAGCGGTTTGGACGTTTTACACTGAATTATATGAAAACACACACACACACACACACACACACACACACACACATATATATATATACATATATATATATATATATATATATATATATATATATATATATATATATATATATATATATATATTCTAGAAAACTGAGATTTACAAATGAAAGCTTATTTGCAAAATATCCCAATGGCAACTGTTTCATCAAGTGGTTCGATAGAATAATATTTCTATTACTTCAAACAAGCCAGAAGATATAACAGCATTTTTCAGTTATTATAAATATAAAATTTCTCTTCCTGTCAATAACTGTTGCATTTTCCTTCACCCGTGGCAATTCCTTCTTTCTTGACCTTCAATACCCAGCATGACTGAATACAGTAAAATGACTAAAACATTCTTATTGAAAAATATTCTCGGTTGAAATGTCAAATTCATCGTCTTATCTTTGAAATACTAAGTTTGTTGTTTCAGAACTAACTAAATTATTCAAGGTTTGGATAAATATCAAGATTAACTGTATAATGTTTTTCCATTGATACTTTGGTTCGTATTTACTTTTCCCCAAATGCATAAACACAACTGAAACACATATATACGCGCGAATGTGCGTGCACGTAAGGCAGAGTCCAATAGCTAATCCAGGGCTCTACCAAGAGAGGGAATCTTTAGTCAGTAACACCTATGACCTACAGACCCTTCACCTATTTGTGCAACCTAAGTAGACCATTAGATCCAAAGCTTTGATTTAAAGGTTGCAATCGGCTTTACGTACTTCACGCTGGTTGCAGGGCTATTCAACGTAATTGTTCCCATCGTATAAGGGTCCAATAATGAAGGAAGAAAACTTTAAAATCTTCGTCTGTGAAGTCAAGTCATTCATAAAAGTATACACAGAGGTACATCAATATGTCTACAGCTTAATAATGGAGAGGGTATGTGTTATACACAACCAATATCATATTTTAATCTAAATTCTGGTCATCCACTTAATTCAGTATCTGAAAAATTTCTGATCAGAATTCAGGTAATAACCACGTGTCAGGCTTTGGACTCATTTACCCACTACTGTATATCTATATATTTTATTTCGATATCTATATCTATATCTATATATATATATATATATATATATATATATATATATATATATATATATATACAGAGAAAGAGAGAAAGAGAGAGATCGTGAGAGAGAAATCGTGAGAGAGGGAGAAAAGTTGAGATAGTGAGAGTGGGAGGGAGTTATAGTGCAAGAGATATTATTGTGTGTGTGTGTACATACACATACACACATATATTTCTACTTATATATATACATACATGGATGCATGAATATTTTCAAGAACGTGCAGGAGTCCAGTTATATTTAAATGTGACCCAAACATTCCCATGGCCTGATTATAGCGTCGTATTTCATTGACATTTATTGAAAAAACAAAAGAATTTTCTCCTCAGGGAATCAACATCATTTATGTTTTTTGTCATATATTTCTCAACGGAAAAATTGCTTGAACATTATCTTCCTTGTTTTCTCAATGGAGTATTTGTTTTTTCATTCTATGAATTTTTTTTTGGCTTCATTATTCGTCTTGGGGAACAAGAACTGATTCTTTGAAGAAAAAAATATGTTGTGAAACGATGAAACAATGATTTCCGACCACTAGTAAACAACTTTGTTCTCTACTGTCGAACTGAAATATCGTTTCTTTCTTTATTTTAATTCGATATTTTTTTAATTAATTTCAGTTTTTCCCCATTTCTTTATTCATTTTTTCGCTTTTTTTCCTCCTTTGAAACTTGAAACCGTGTCCTGCAGTTATCTAACAACCATCTTAAGTTTTTAGTGAGAATACAAACTAAAAATTATGATTTGAAGGGAAAATCTAAAATATTGAATATGTGCTTTTTTTTCACCCATTCTTGGAGCATTGCTAATCTTTACACGGTGGGAAAATTATTCCAGTTCATAATGTGGAAAAAGTAAACTTGTTTGATTAATATTGCCTCCGAGGAAGGGAAAAAATACAGTTTACTGTTTTCATGAATTCGCTTCCAGGTCACATTTTTTTCATCTTCTCTATGCTACATGGCTTCACAGCAACAGTATGTTCATATTACTGAAAATATCTTCCTTTTCTATTGCAAAACTTTCAACAGCCTTAAATCATGAATTGTTCCGTGAAATCTAATACATACGGGTGAATATTACTTCTTGATAAGGCTAATTTTACCAGAACACGCTACTTTCTTAAACACTCTTTCATCTATCATTCTGTTGTGGCTGTTACCAGATTATCAGCTATAGAATAAATCACTGGAAGAATATGATTTACACCTTTTCTTAAAACGTTAATATCAATTTGTATGTAAATACATCTCTCATTTGTACCTTTCTTGATAATTCCTCTTTCTGACTTTTAAAGCGTTACGTTATCTTGCATTTCAGAAGGTACACCTCTATATCTACTGATATAATGATCATGATGACCTTTTACGTTTCTCTATCCCTAACAATGGGCGTTTCCATTTGAAGGCAATATTATCGGTGATAGAATTATTCTCTGTCTGTCTTTTGAAACAAAGGACTCTTTCACTGAAACAATTTCAATAGTTTTCTTTTTAGAAAGAGAGTCATACATGATGGTGATTTTTCCAAAAACAAGCTATTTTACCTTACTGATAATTACAATATGATGAGAATCCTGATCTTTCTTCTATTTGATCACTTGGCTTGATTTCCAATCAGACTATCAATGAAAATCGAACCCATTAACAGCCACTATGATAAAACGATATTTCAATTTGACAGTAGAAAACAGGGTATTTACAAGTGGTCAGAAATCATTGTTTCATTGTATTGTCACTTTTTTTTCTAGGAACCCCTTTTTAGCTTGCTAACTACTGTTATATTACGTGCGTCCTGAACAATTTTCATATCATTTGTTAGAATAGAAGTTGTGTATCTGACCATCAACGTGCAAGATTAGCTTGCTGTTCATCGAAATTTTAGATCATTCATGACCAGACGAACACAGTTTTGACGACTTCAGTATGGCTCTGTGTGATCTAAATCCGTAGGATCAGGTATTTCACTGTGATCTGGTATTGTACTGTGACCCAGTCATGTTCTTAAGTTATGGCAACAATATCTACAGGACTGAAGACTAAAGACAAAAGTCCCAGACCCACATGTTCCCCATGTTAAACTGACCTTGTGCCACATCTTGCTTTTGTGGAACTATATGTAAATAGGAACTAGCTGATCATTGTTTTACGTCAAGGAATTCACTTGGTAATCCCAGTGTGAAAGATTCACAGATATATTTGGATTGAGATGTGTGAGTATTATTTCTTTTTCCTCAGAAGACAGACTTAACTTTTTTATTTACTGATGTAACCAAATGCAATTTTGTCTGTACTGGGGCTGCAATGCATCATTGGTTCGTGCATGTGTATGATAGCATTGCTACTCGTTGACTGGAAGCTCACCGGCAATTCGAATTTAGACAAGATATATGCCATTGCTAGCGCCCGTTCGCAAGCAGAATCTGTAAAGCCTGATATTTGATATTTGACCACACTATCGCACGCTAATTTCATAGACCTGCAGAATGTTCAAATGCCCCCGTAGGCATTGAGAATAGTCTCTCCTGTGTATGAGACAATCGCTAACGACAAGTACAAGATTTTTATTGTCTTTGGTGTCATCTCTAGCCTAAGAGAATATCTAAGAACGCATTTAACGCTTTTCAAGAACAGAATCATTTGGATTCCATTAACAAGACGTATCTAAGATTGGACATTTGGGAAATAATTAAAGGACAAAATCTGGGACTGATACAGATTCCCCTTTGACCAAAGGCAGAGTGAACCAACCTAACTCCAACCTTCCGAAGCAACCAACAAATGGGAAACCTTGTTCAATCCCTTCCACCAAAATAGCCTGATATATAATGAGTTGTCAAGCCAGTATTAATCTCTTTCGGCTCTCGACCGGAAAAAGGTTTTGAATTCCACTTATCACCCTTAGGTTACAGATATTGCATCAACAACCAAGGTAATTTTCATATTGTTGGCTTCGTCATTGCATCAGTGTGATGGTGACGAGAATAGTTCAGATTTGTCTAACACAAGGGGAAAAAACAAAGAAAAAAATCATATATCCCATGAGACAAAAATGTTTGTTTTTATTCCGGAAATTTTACAACCAATCCCCGATTCAGTCATTACCAATGAAATCTACATGATTTGAGCACATAGCATGAAACAGAGTATAAGAAGTATTTTACCACAAAAATTCTCGTCTCACCCTCGCATTGGAAAAGTTGAGTTTTTCAAAGGATATACTAAGAAAATCACCTAATATAGTACACTAGACATTATACTACAATTCAATATTTGACTATTGAAAGTTTGAAATAAAAGCCAGTTTCCTAAAGGAAAAATAATTACAAATATAACAAAACAGTTGCCCTTGTCAACATCCACTAAAAAAAGGAAATATCCCTCTTGCATTTGATTTGTGAAAGGTTGAAAAAATCTTTCTTACCCTTGATCCCTGGAAGTGAAAAATTGTTTTCCATCAAATTCGATCAATGAAAGAGAGTGAATGACCCAACTCCTTTTTTGACAAACCAAAAGAAGACAAAATATTCCTACTCTATCTCACCTCCCATAAAGATCCCCATTTGATTGTGTTGCCTAGGAGTGGAGAAAAGTCCCCCATTGACCTTCAAACACCAGAGGTGAAAAATAATAGTTTGCCTTTGATTTGGTACCCTAAAATTTAGAAAGAATTTCCCCCAGGTTTTACTCCAAAAAGTGAAGAAAAAAAACAGCCCTTTGATTTGATGCTCAAAATTGAAATAGAATCTCCATCCTCCATAAAGTTGAAGAAATTCCTCCCTCAATTCCAAGTCTTGAAAGTGAAAGGGATGATCACCTAAGAGTTTTACCCATTGAGTGGCAAAAAAGTCTCCTCAATTTTTACCCCTGAAAGTGGAAAACTGTTAGAATTTTGACCACGCTAACGGGAAAAAAGCGTGCCTTCAATTTTGTTCCGTAAGGAAGTAAAAGAGATTTTCATCGAATTTGGTCCTTAGAGTTTAAGAATGTTCCCTCACATTTTTGCCCCCCAAAACAAAAAAGAATCCCTCATACTTTGACCCCAAGATGTCAATGGAAACTTCCTTATATTTTTACACTTACAAGTAGAAAAATCTACTTGATTTTGACCCCTAAAAGTAAAAAGGATCTTCCTGATTATTTTTGCTCTTAAAAGTAATAAAAACATTTCTTCCTCCCGATTTCGACCCAAAAAAACAGGAAAAAAATTCCAATATATTCTGACCCCAGATATTAAAAGAAAAAAAACCTTCCAATTTTGACCCATGCGATTGAAAAAAATGTTTTGACCCTGGCAATTGGGGGAAAATACTCCCCTTACCTTTGTTCACTAAAATTAAAGAAAAACCATTCATTGGATTTCGACCCCTAGAATTGAAATGAAAATTACCTGGAATTGGGACCCTGAAATTGAAATGAAAATTACCTGGAATTTGGACCCTCTAGGTGAAAAAAAAATCCCCTCGAATTTTACCACTGAACATCGATATTGAATCCTAGAAAGATTTCCATGAAAATTTACATCAGAAAACTCACAACCTTGAATTTGACACCCGAAAGCGATAACAAAATTCCTATTGAATTTGACCCCTTCAATTCAACAAAAAATCCCTTGAATTCTGACTACAGAAAATCATTGAAAAATCTCATCGTATAAAGAAACCAATACCATCTAAACCGCAAAGGAAAAATAGTCTTGTCGGAATATGGATCATGTAAAAAAGTTCTTCCAGAGAATAAATGTAGGCTGAATATTTATATTCATCACATCACTGGCCTTTCCGCTTGACTGACACAAACTGAGTGTCTTGTTCAGTATCACAGCCATGTAGTGAAAAAAAATCCAACTCTCAAAAACCCTTGAATTGTTGAAAATAACCCTGTATTTTTTCACACACCGTAATCCTGCACATTTCATCTCGAATCATTACATCTACCTGCAATGCACCGTTTGGAAGGAGGAAGCAGGTGTAGTTACAAACTTTCACCTATACAAGTATACCAGCAAGAATACCGAGCGTTGCCTGGTGTAAAATAATTGTAAATATAACAACACTGGTTCCTCTTGATTTAGACCTCTACAAAAGAAAGATATGTAAAGGAAAGTTTCCCCACGCGTTTCTTCCTTGAAAGGGGGAAAGATTTTCCGCTCCCCTGTTTCTGAAGGGAGGAAAATGATCCCGCTCAGAGTGAAAAATTACTTCACCCTGATTTTGACCCCAGAAAGTGGATAGATGAGCAGAAAATGTGCCCCATTTGACCATTAAATGAGATTCCCCCAGCCCCATTTTAACACTTCAAAAAGAAAAAAGTTTCCTCTTTATTTTCACCACACCATATGAAACAAGAGATTTCTTCTCGATTTCGACCTTTGAAAATGAAAGGAAATCAGCCCTTGATCTAAACTTTAAAAATGGGAAAGAATCCCCTGAAAGTTAAGAAATATTCTATTTCTATTTCACCCCTCAAAAACAAAAAGAAAATTTTACTAACAAAGAAAAAGAAGTCTTCCACCAATTTGCCCCATAGAAGTGAAAAAGGTAATCCCGTCGATTTTTACACGTGCAAAATTTTCGCCATTGAAAATGAAGGAATCCCACAATCTTGACAAGAGGAAAAAGTTTCCCTTTGATTGCAATCTTTGTATGTAAAAAGAACTCCCATCCCGATTGTAACCCCTGAAAACTAAGAAAAAACATCTCGACCATGATTCTATTAAAAGTTTCCATTCAATTTTGATGACTGATAGCAAGAAGAAATTCCCTTCGACGGTGATTTCTATAATTAAAAATAATATATTCCCTCGATTTTCATATCTGAAAGCAAAATATCTCCCCCAGTATTTTAACCCTAAAATTGAAAGAAAATTTTCCCTCGATTCTGACCTCTAAAATTGGGAAAAAATATCCGAGATTTCGAGACCTGAGATTTAAAAAAAAAAACAAATCCATATGAAGATATTCCTGAAATGTATGATACTTAAGGTGTTGAAAAACATCTCAACCATGATTCTATGAAAATTTTTCTGAGGAATACTTTTTGTTTTCAAATCAATAAAATTGATAGGAAAGCTGAAACATGTTACATGATCGGTTGATATTATTTTCGATTCGATAAACAATGTAGATATTTTGATAAAATTGAGCAAAAAAAATTATCTATCCCTTCAATTTCTCCAGGATATAAAAAAGATTTTGGGATATGAATGAATGTCTAATTCGTTTTGAATTAAAAGGAAAAGGCAAATTTTAATCTGCAGAGATTTGCCAACATCTTTAACGGATGGTACTTAGATTTCAAATGTGAGGATTAATGGAGATTTATGGTGCGGGTCAAGACATTCTCAAACTGAGCTTTATATAAATGAATAGGAGCGTTACATGAACAAATTTCACAATATCCATACTTCTTCGTCATTATGGAAATTCAAAATCAGGATCCTGTTATCTCAAGCATTTAGTTTATTTCTTTTGACCTTCTTTCGTTTGTTGAAAACATTGGGGGCCTCAGAAATTAATTAAAAAAAATTGATTCAAAAATTTCATAGTGTCAAACTATAATCCTTTCACATAATCAAGTCATACTTATTATCCATGCATGTGCATAAATTATCCAACGTAATTTGTCAAGCAAAATTCTGGTGATAAAGCATCTTCATATTGTTCAGCTGTTTACCCCCTGCCATCAAATTTAGAAAACGTGCATGTATCCGCAAAATATTTTCAAAAGCTCTCAATGAATTTACATAGAAATTTATGAAATGTTCGGCTATTGACAACTGAAAGTGGTTAAATTCCGGAACAGATTCAGAGATTATTTTAACCTTTGCATCGTAACCACAAATGCCTCCTAAAGCTCCTAATGCATTCCAATCGGATGGGTAAGCCATTGAAAGGAAAGCCATGAAGTAAGATAGAATTCATCACATTCTTAGGCGGATCGAGAAATCTTCTTTCTTTTTTTCGATTGAGAGGTCATTTTTTAAATTTTTTTCCCAATACACTCATATTTACAATCATACTTGTCCACATGATATCTCCATGTGTTCACGATAAATTCCCGAAACATTCTATCATACAGGAAGCCATAGGCTAAGGAAGAAGTGATCGGATATGGCGACTAATTCAGGAACATTTATCTCTACCTCTCTTACACTGAGACTATTTTTGTGCTGTTTTTCAACGACAATATCATTGCAGAAGTATAAGCATTCTAAATCTCAAAATCAAGAATTTTTTCACTTCTTCATTTTTTTTTTTATATCGAAATATTGGTTTGTAGCTTATAGATGCTAATGCATTTATACTCCTTCAAGCAAGCAAACTTGGGTCTAGGCCATAATCATATATGCCAGGGACTAAGAAGTCTTAATGACTCTTCCGATAATGTGAAAAAGAAATGATATATTTTATATGATATGAATTATGTCATAATGATAAATTACTTGAAAAAATAAATAAATACATGTTTAATTCCATGCTGAGATTGAAATCAAAGGTTGTTGAATTCATAGTTCTCCGATTTGGTTTCAGGCAGATAAGTTTCAGACAAATTTGCTTTTACGATTCGGTTAATAAATTGTTAAATTACAGCTAGGATGCTAACTGCAGATCCAAAAATAATGGCGGCAAATTTAAAACGGACTTGATCATAGACTTCACTGGACTACACACCACCGAATTAGAGAGGTATAGCCTATATTCAAAAATTATGTCAACCTTCAGTAAAATCAGTTTATCAAATAGAAACGTTGAATGAGGGTCTGTTGTTTCTTTCAAAACTGGCAGTCCAAATTCTTTTTTGTCTTCCAACTTGGGGTCGGACACCGATATCTAGCAACAGTGGATAATAATAATAATAATAATAATAATAATAATAATAATAATAATAATAATAATAATAATAATAATAATAATAAATACCAGGACCTAGCGAGAGAATTGAGGAAGATGTGGAACGTAAAATCCAGGGTACTGCCGGTCATAGTGTGCGCACTTGGAACCGTCCCAACGACACTGAGAGCGAGACGGGAAGAGATCGGGATGAGGGGAAGAATTGAGGCTGTACAGACCACAGCACTGCTAGGAACTGCACGGATACTGAGGAAAGTGCTAGAAATATAAAGACTGCAACGATAATTGTCAACAGTTACCCAACAGAGGAAGGGAAATGAAAACGGAATTGCGAACCGCAGCTCTGACATGATAGGTGAAAGAGAGAGGATACGTTGGCTGAAGACTTGAGGAGACTTATTGTCACTCAGCCTTCAGCAGTGACCACTGGGCAACCGGTGAGAAACTGTAAACCGCAGTATTACTGCAACCTATGAGTACTAGGAGAGAACGGCTGGAGACTCAAGGAGACTTGCTGTCACTCAAACTCCAGCGGTTACCACCAGGCAACTGGTATGAGATTGCAAACACGGCAGACTCACCCACCTACTCCAAAATTGTCTAAACGAAGGCAAGGCACCAGAATGGATGACTAAAGGCAGAACCACCCTCATCCAAAAAGACCCAGAAAAGGGGAACATAGCAAGCAACTATAGACCAATCACGTGCTTACCACTTATGTGGAAAATCCTGACCGGGCAAATTGCAGAGAGAATATACATGTCAATGGATAGAAGGGGACTACTACTAGAAGAACAGAAAGGGTGTAGGATAGGAACCAAAGGGGCAAACGATTTACTCTACATAGACCAGATGATCGTAACAGAAGTGAGGAAAAGGAGAAAGAATATCGCAATGGGATGGTTAGATTACAAAAAAAAGCGTACGATATGATTCCACATAGCTGGATACTCGAATGCCTTTGAATGTTCAAAATTAGCGAACCGGTGGTTAAATTCATTGGTAATTCGATGGAAGACTGGAAAGTAGATTTGACAGCCGCAGGGGACAAACTAGACGAGGTAGGGATAAAAAGGGGAATCTTCCAAGGAGACTCGTTGTCCCCACTATTATTTGTTCTAACAATGATACCGCTCAACAGAATCCTGAAAAACAGCAAAGGATACCACTTCTCTAAAACAAAAGGAAAGATCAACCACCTAATGTACATAGACGATATAAAATTGTTCGCAAAAAAGAGGGGAGAGCTTGAGACTCTGTTCAACGAAGTAAGGGAATATAGTGTGGACATAGGAATGGAGTTTGGAATAGAAGAATACGCAATCGTGGTGATGCACAGAGGGAGGCTTACAATGACTGAAGGAATTAAACTCCCGGACAACAGCAAGATTAGGGCATTGACTGCACAAGACCGATACATGTACCTAGGTGTCCTTGAATGTGACACGATAAAACAGGAAGAGATGAAGGAGAAAATAAAGAGAGAATACCTCAGAAGGATAAGGAAAATATTAGAAACCAAATTAAACAGCAAAAATCTAATAAAAGGAATGAACACCTGGGCTGTGTCAGTAGTTAGGTATACAGGACCATTCCTAGGATGGACAAAGGAAGAGCTCCAATCAATGGATAGGCAAACAAGGAAACTTATGACGATGCTACAGCATTACACCCTAGAGATGATACAGATAGACTTTACGTTAAGAGAAAAGAAGGTGACAGGGGGCTCATCAGCATAGAAGATTGTGTCCAGAGAGCTAAAGTAGTCCTAGAAAGATATGTGCAAACAAATAGTGAAGAAATCATAAAGAGTGCGAGAGATAGTGCAACAAGCAATAAAGTAGAAAACAATGGAACAGTACAGCAAACAAGAAAAGAAAGATGGGAAGGGAAGAAATTGTACGGTGAGTTTAAAAGACGGATAGAAGATGTAGCAGACGAGAAATCATGGACGTGGTTACGAAAGGGGAACCTTAAGAGAGAAACAGAATCGCTCATCATGGCAGCACAAAACAAAAGCATAAGGACAAACTGCATAAAAACAAAAATCGACAGAACACAGACAAACAGCAAATGCCGCATGTGCGGTGAAAGAGATGAGACAGTAAACAACATAACTAGTGAATGTAGTCAACTCGCCCAGAAGGAGTATAAGCATACACACGATAGAGTAGCAACGATGATACACTGGGAACTAAGCAAACAAATGGGATTCAACCATGTGGAAAAGTGGTATCAGCACAAGCCAGAGGCAGTTTTGGAGAATGACAACCACAAACTACTCTGGGACTTTGACATCCAAACTGACCACTTCATCCAGGCAAGAAGACCGGACTTAGTAATAGTAGACAAAAAAGGAAGGCCTGCCAAATAGTAGACGTTGCTGTGCCTGCAGACCATAGAGTAAAAAAGAAGGAGGGTGAAAAAAGGGAAAAATACCAGGACCTACCAAGGGAATTAAGGAAAATGTGGAACATGAAAACCAGGGTAGTACCGGTCATAGTGGGCGCACTAGGAACTGTCCCCAAAACGCTGAGGGAGAGACTGGAGGAGATCAGGGTTAGGGGGATGATAGAGACCGTACAGACCACAGCACTACTGGAAACTGCACGGATACTGAGGAAGGTACTAGAGATATAAGTACTGCAACGAATCATAGCTCTGTCATGATATGCGAAAGAGAGAGGAGACGTTAGCTGAAGACCTGGGGAGACTTATTGTCACTCAGCCTTCAGCGATAACCACTTGGCAACCGGTGTGAAACTGTAAATGGCAGTATTACTGCAACCAATGAGTACTAGGAGAGGAGGGCTGGAGACTTAAGGAGACTTGCTGTCACTCAAACTCCAGCGGTTACCACCAGGCAACTGGTGTGAGATTCCAAATGATAATAATAATAATAATAATAATGATAATAATAATAATGATAATAATAATAATAGTAATAATGATAATAATAATAATAATAATAATAATAATAATAATGATAATTATAATAATATTTTCAAAAATGCTAGAAAAAATAATTAAAACAAATTACAGTAATCCTTGATTTATCGAATAGATTTTAATTTTATCAGAAATGAAAATGCGTTAAAGGAAATTGAGATATGTTCCGAGTTGATTCATTTGTGATATATTCTGTAGTATAGACTTTCCAAGCAGAAATGAATATGATTGTTCTATTGTCTTTTGATGTATATTTATTAGAAAATCAGAACTTGGCTTTTTCCTGAATACAGCTTGAACATAAAGCATCGATTTTTTTTCTATTTATTTAGGAGATTTCTTTTCTTGGAGACAAAAGGAGCGTTATTATTGATTTTATACGGATAAGTGGGTGTATCTAGGATGATTCTGCATCAGAATGATTCATATCTATCGGGCTATGTTTAATAAGGCACTAAGAAAAATTGTAAACAAATTTACGTTACGCCAATCTCCTAAGGAAGAAATCAGCATTTAAGACTTTCACCGGATACCGTACAAAGAATACAAAGAATACAAAGAATAAAGAAATATACAGAGGCTGACCCCTATTTTTAAAAGAGCTGGTAGTAGCGATGGCGCTGAGTACATCAGGAAAACTCTTTCGATAGTGATGAGATAATGGCCATGCTGTGCAGCGTATACTATCATATATTTGAGTAGAGATAAAGCATGTACTGGGGAGAAAGGATATCAACATATTCATTCACATAAAAACATTTCCATATACGGAGAGAATAGGGAAGTTTTCTGCGGAAATGTCTTGACTGTGCGTGAAACTATTGCTATTATTTCTTAGTGTGCTATTAATGCTTTGACTAACACGTGAATTAAAACAGTTTATATATATATATATATATATATATATATATATATATATATATATATGTGTGTGTGTGTGTGTGTGTGTGTGTGTGTGTTCGCGTGTGTGTGTGTGTGTAGACTAAAATGACAATAGGGAGGTAGAGAAAAACTCGAGAGATTGGAGTTACTTCTAAATTTTTTTCATTATTATTCTGTCGGCGTATTTCAATATATTTCGCCTATGGCCAGTCATCTTTTTCAGAGAAAAATATTTGCACCAGTCCTGAGAGAAAATATCACTTCACATCCACAATTAAAATGCTCATACACGCACAAACACACACGCACACACATATATATATTGACTTTATGACATCCACTGACTCCATAGCCTTCCTAGACACCTGTATATACATAGAGAACAATAGAAACCTCCAAACTACCCTCTACATTAAACCCACAGACACCCTCAATTACATCCACCCTAAATCAGCCCATCCCCAACTCTTGAAAAGAAGCCTAGCATATTCACAAGCCCTTAGAATTAGAAGAATCTGCTCTACAGATTGAGAACTCAACAGATACAACCATAACCTAGTACAATATTTCACTTAATGAGGATATCCATTAGATGATACTAAAAGCCAAATAAAAAAAGCAACTAGTATGCTCATGGATGACACCCTCAGGCTTTCCCACTATGATAAACCTAACCGCATACTACATAACCACATTCAACAACACATTCCCACCCTATCATCAATAGAAAATGGAACATCCTCACCATTAAAACAGATCTAAGAGAAATATTCACAGACCCAGGTCCCATCGCTTACCGCAGGCCCAAAAACATCAGAGACATGATTAGCAGTAATAGTATCATTAATTATAAAGTCGTACACAAAAATATCCCTAGAACCACTAAATCCTGCACACTTTGCGACATAAGAAATAGTCTATGTTGCAACCATCTCAATTACATCAACACATTCACAAGCACAACCACAAAAGAGAGTTACCACATATATCACAGCACCAACTGCCGTAGTAAGAACATTATATACCTTCTAGAGTGCAATAAATCTAAGTTACAATACATAGGTAAGTCTGAGTGGCAATTTAATATTAGACTAAACAATTACAGACATAGGATTAAGTCACAAAACAATCGCAGCCCACTTCCCGTTGAAATACACTTTCGCACACCCGGCCACAATTTTGCCACGGACGCTAGCTTTACCATTATAGGAAAAATAGATAAAAAATACTCCAACCGACATAACTAAAGTTCCAGAGAAACATGAAGATATGTGGATCAACAAGCTCAAAACTCTGTATCCTAATGGATTAAACACTGAACTTAACAACCCTCATCACACAGAACTCTAATTCACAAAACTCCAACGAATAATATCCTAACACCTACATCTAAGATACATTCAATACTGGAAGCTTCAAAATCACCCAGACCTAGAGGAAAAATTCACCTTAGCCACTTATACCATTTGTCCAAATCATAGCCAACACATTTTTCATAACTTGTAAGGTTGATACCTATGTAGCTCCTTGACCTCACCACCCCTCCATTTACACTATCCCTTACATACCCACAAAATCTAAATCCACATCACTTCCCTCCTACCCTGACACACTTTATCCTCTCCAAGACCAACTGCTGTTGCTTAACCAAATACTTCATAACTAGCTGAACTCTCTCTTACACAATAGGATGCCTCCAGCAGCAGCCTTTATAAAATATTTTACCAACAAGGCATAGCTCCTGATAGTGGACTCTGGTTCCACATGGGAACTTTAAACCCTAAAAACACATTCTCACACAGCACACACCATTGAAGATGGGAAAAATGCCGAAACATGTCTGGACTATTACCATCTAAGGATTAATAAACCTTACCTCTAAACACTTTACTCTCAAGTTTGCCTCACTCTTTACAGTTCACATTATATATATATATATATATATATATATATATATATTGTAACTATTGTCATCTTCGTCACCAGCTTAGATATTACCGTCTATAGCTTTCAACTCTCAAGCACGTTCCGGATGGACTGTTTCCACTGAGCCCTATTGACTGGCACATTTTTCAGTGTTGATTGGTCTCCTCCCTCACACCAACTAAGCAATGCTTTGTGTCAGGCAAGGGCATGAGGTCGACAGACTTTATGCCACTTCATCTTTCGAGTCATGGCGGGAGCACCTCATATTCATAAAATGAAATGGTCATCCTATCTTGTAGTTTTTGTATTGGTCTCCATTACTGTATGCAATGATCAGACATACTACTTGTGGCATTGTGAATTACGAGTCAATTAGTTGTTAAATTTCATAACAAGAAACCTATCAGCTGACAAGGTGGACTGAACAATTTGGGTCCGACGTGGCATCCTTCATCAAGTTTTAGTTGGAAAGTTCACTCCTTCAGTCTCATTGAGTAGGTAATAGAAGGTTGCATCCTTCCAGTAAGAATGAAGATTCCCTGGTGAGTGTGTTCACTGTATACACTCATGCTACCATCATGAAGTGCCATTGCCAAGTTCAAAATTACTGGCGATTATTAAGATTATTGGGTGTGTTTAATTGAGTTCCCCGAATGCATTAGTCATATCGGTAATTTCGACTGCATTCAAGCCCAGTTTGTCTTTTCAATACTCTGAGTCAAAAAATGACCTTACTTTATTGGTAAAAATACATGTACTTTGCACTTTACAGTTAACCCCTGGATATGATAAACTGTCATTGCTTCAGCTAAACCACTAGATTCTGCCCTTCTTATCATTTTTTATCATAATAAACAATTTACTCGAAAAACTGTCAGGATTTTTCATTTATGGATCAGCCAAAGATCGGAGTATTTATGCACTCTGACTAAGATAAAGGAGCTGCTTTTAAGCTCCTCTGTCAAGGATCAGAGCGTGGAAAGATTTGCAATCGTTAAAAAGTGTTTGTTTTCTTAAGAGTTCCAGTGTTTCTTCCAAACTTCTTCTCAGTAATAGTATATGTTTTACTTGTTATCAAACTTGCCTTCTTGTCTTCTTGATATACAATTGTATTTAATGTAGCACTGGTGAAGACATGTAAGGACTGCCTATTATTCTAACAATCGTAGGAATGAAAATCTATTGAGTAATATCCCTCTCTTCGTATATTGAGTGAGATACATGTATATATTGATATAGATGTAGATTTATACACATATGTAAATCAATAAGTACCAAGCCTTTACTAAACAATAATTTCTTTCAGCACAATTGCCTTCCCTGAAAATACAGCTAATTCATTTGTGAACATGATCGAATTTTAGACAGCTAGAATATCAGATCAAAATCCAGCTAATATTTATGTATCATACTACGTACCAGTTGATAAAATTTCGTTTATATATATATATATATATATATATATATATATATATATATAACACTATCTTTTTCAGGGTTGAGCACTCTTTAATTGAAGTAACTCGTTGATTATAAGCTTACACAATGCTCTTCCAACTTAGAAATGGATGACTCTGATGGATGCCAGCCTCTAGGTTTGAAGTGAAGTTTTCGATCCTACTTCACGTTACTTGATGAGATAATGGATAGTCTATAGCCACACTGAAGAGTTGTAATACAACGAAATAGCTGTATGTAGATGAAATAATAATCTAATGTATATATATATATATATATATATATATATATATATATATATATATATGAATGGTTGCGATTTTTCCTCTCATATACAGTACTTCTGAACTTTTTCCCTGGGGGACAGTGTTTATGTGCACAGCGTTAACACCCCTGTTCCACGTTTTGTTTTTTGCAGCTCTCAAATAAGGCCTTGATATTGTAACAGTTTCTTCCTTCCCTCTCACGTTCACGTCGCGTTCAACAGAGACAGTGTAATCCGCTTTAAGAATTATCTATTCAAGTCTGGTCAGGTGACTCTTCTATGAAGTTGTTCCGAATCTGAAAGGGGAAGTACGTGTAGATTCGAGATTTCCCGCTTTTTTTCATTATTAATCCTACCACTTGGTTGCATAGACGAGGACTTGCACAATTTCTAGTGAATCCTCCTCTACACCGGTAACATTTTATCCTCGATGAATTATAATACTAGCAGTATCTTGTGTCTCTTGTTTTATCCTCTTATTGATTTTACTAATGCTATTGTCTGGATAGTTCCAGTCAGCCTGTAAGATTCAACTCGACCCAGTCAATTTGGAAGGTCTCTCTCTCTCTCTCTCTCTCTCTCTCTCTCTCTCTCTCTCTCTCTCTCTCTCTCTCTCTCTCTCTCTCTCTCTCTCTCTCTCTCTCTCTCTCTCTCTCTCTCTCTCTCTCTCTCTCTCTCTCTCTCTCTCTCTCTCTGTCATTGGATGTTTTATATCTTTTTTATTTCTTTGAAGAACCTTCTACTCAATCGTTACTAGAGAGTACTGAGCGAAAATAAACATCCAAATAGATTTATCATCGTACGAACTTCAAAGACGATGATATTAATGTATCTTCACGCATCCTGTACGTAACTGGTTTCTTCAAAAAGTTGTTCACCTGAATTTTTGAAGGTCTTCATTCTATATTGAGGAACAGACAAGGTAAAACAATGATCAAGGAGATCATAGTTCATTACACATAATATGTTTTTTTTTTTCTCCTTAGACGTGACTCAATCTTCTATACACAAGTATATCTGGAGAAGAAACCTCCGATGAAAGGAAATAGAGATATATAGAGATAGACTAAATATGGAAAAAATAAAGAAAATCATGGGTGTAGTGTCTGAAAAAATAAGTAAGAGAAAAAATTGATCATTTGTTGTAATAAATTTGAAACTGATAGATTGAAAAATCAGCATATCACCATCAAAATATGAAAATTGAAATTGCACAAATAAATCAGCATTTGAAAGTACAAATGTTGGAAAGGTTCTTTGTCTATGGCACAAAGCACAAAAAGCAAAGCTGGATAAATTTTTACGGAATGCCCATTTCACAGAAAAAATAGCAAAATTACTAAAGGACTTTTTTTTTCTATTTGTAGAACTTGATGAAACTAAAGGTATTGAAGAAGAAGGAATTTATACAGTGGCTTTCTCGTAGAGATTTTCTCCTATTCATATCTGAAGTTGAAGAACAAAGCATTAAATGAAATTTAGCGATATCTCTATTCTTCTGGATTAGATCAGAAGAGGAAATTGTTCACGTAAGATTCGCACTCAGAGGTGAAACATTCGTCATTATACTAGGATGAAACCAGTGGAAAAACCCAATGCTATAAACATCTCTAAAGCAATCTGATAAATAACCAAGGCGAATCTTGGAATAGATGAAGCCGTGCAGGAAAAAAGATTGGTTGGATTATTTTTATTATGGGGCTTCTGTCGTGAAAGGTAGACTGAACAGAGCAACAGATCCAATAAAAGGAGACACACTCTGTAGTTCATGTGTATGTGTATTCGTGGTGTGTATGTTTATATCTATATTGTATGCATGTAACTGCATGTATGCAAGTGTGTATGTATATATACATATATATATATATATATATATATATATATATATATATATATATATCCTGAATGAGTATGCATTAGCTCATATGAGTATGTAGCGAGTACGTACGTACGTGTATATGAGTGAATATATGTATATGTATGCATGTGTCTGTATTTAAGGTGTGTTTACGTGGCATATGCGCATGTGTGTATATATATATGTGTGTTTATTATGTGGATGTTTTTGCGTACGTGGCATGTGTGCATGAATGTAATAGAGTGAAAATACAATTAGCTAGGTTTTATTTTATTTGATACAACGGATTTATAAGTTAGTCATTGATGTGGAAGTTCGCGGTGTATTCGTTAAAAATTGTGATAACCAAGTTGCAAATAATGACCAAAATCAAATCTACGATTTGTATTCTCCAAAACAAGTGAAGTTGAGAATTGGTATTGCAACTAAAACGATCGGCTATGTGGTTCAGCTTCACAGTCATGAAAATCATCAGTCGTTGTGTGCAGTTATGAATCGGAAGGTTTGACACTAACTGATCTTGTACCAGTACGTGCGATTAATCTATGTATGTATATTTATACGTGTGTGCGTGTGTGTGTTGATCTATGTCATCGGATGTGCAGGTTGAATACCTTCTTATGTGGGTCTGAGTGGTTGCATAATCGTTTTGATTCGTTGACTGTGTCACGTGGGGCCGATGGTGACGCCCTCTGGTTGAGGGAAGATATTGACTCTCTAGGCACCTGGATCTTACCACGTCTCCCCACTTTTCCTTATGTGATAGGTATGAATACATGCTAGTTATTTCGCTGCAAAGCAGATAGTTGCCAAACCACCGAGCTCACAAGACACTTGCGAGTCTGACTGCCATTTTGTCTCTACTCTTAGCGCTCAGTTGAAGTTTCCACGCGAATTCTTCAAGAAAGTTTGATCTGATAAACCAGATGCGCTTCTCTATGAACCTACCGACGAGATATATTCGTTTTGGAACTTACTGTACAAGATCACTTTTGATGGGCTCATTCGATTAATAAACATCGCTGCTTCCAGATTCTTCATTGTTTTATATATTCACATGTGACAAATGTTCCGTTGCAAGACACTTCATAACCAACAACGAGGAACTTTATCAGTATTATCATTACGCAGCATGGGGTCTGATGGAGCACTTAATGCAGTGTCTCATTTGGTACCGTAACCAAGATTCGTTTTCGCTCCCCATGTGCTGAGTGTTCTGTTGTCAGACGCTTCAATAACAACATCGGAGAACTTCATAAAAATTGACATTTCACACTGTAGAGCAGGAGGTGACATGCGACTGGAGAATAAGTGCGTGCTTGCATGTGTACGTATGTGCGTATGTGTTTGCACGTATGCATGTGAGCATATAGCATGCAAATTCGTGTGGATGTTGTATTTGCATATATGATGGATGTGTATGTGTATGCTACTTGTGCGTATATGGAATGTGCATATGTGTGTGTCTTTGCGTACTGTGTATATGTGTGAGCTTCCATGAGATATGTGTAAAGGTCTGAGCGCATATATAAGGTGGAAGGTGTATGTTTGCTATCTATGTGTATATGTGATATGTGCACATGAAGAATATGCGTATAAGTATATGTGAGTGTACCTTTCATGTGTGTATGCACGCACGCTTTAACTCTAGTAAGAATCTGGTTCTATGTATGTTTGTTGTGTTTCTACGTGTATGACATATGTGTGCGTGTTGATGTTTATTATGTTTACGTGTATGTTTTTTTCCAGCCTCTAGCTCCATACATGCACCCTGTACGTGTAATATATAAAGATACATAATAAGCCAGCAAGTCGACTTTGAAACGGAAGAAACCTATGCTAGCATTTTCTGGTGACAGTTTTGATTGACGGTTTCTAACAGGCCAGTAAAAAAAAATGATAGACATTTCAGGGCACATCAATCTCTTTTATCATCAGTAAATTCCATGAAAAACCGTATTGTAACCTTGAATAACAACGTAGGGCTTTAGGTTTAAAGATTTAAGTTGCATTTTCAACACCACAAATTTATTTGTATTCCAGTTTTCACAGGCAAATCCTCTGCTAGATAATCTATTCTGGGGTGGGGGGTAAAAACGTGATTCTGACCCATTTCTTATTGGTATTACGGTAAATGAATGTCTCTTTGAATGAATTAGGGGTATACGTTTCTAGAAGAAATTTTACAAAGTATTATTTCACATCTTTATTCCATTTATTTTAGCTATCACACTTTAAACCTCGTTTGATTTCGACTTCCAAGTTTTTATTCATTGCCTAAATCTACACACATTTCTCACTGTCCCTCTCTCTCTCTCTCTCTCTCTCTCTCTCTCTCTCTCTCTCTCTCTCTATATATATATATATATATATATATATATATATATAGCGGTATTAATTTTCCTGATTTTTCTTCCACCACTGATATGTTTGTAGCACTCCCATTGGCTGCCTGGTCATTTCCTCTAGTCATCATGTCACCGTACGACAGATTCCCCGAAAACAAAAGGAGTCAATTTGGAGGCTACCTTTAATGTTCCATTGCATTTTAAAAAACACAGGTTGTCTTTTTATTTTCTACAACTTATGATAAAGGGTTATTTTTACAGGATCTTTTTTTACAACATATGGGGGGGGGCAAAAAGTTGTATCTATATATGTATGATGAGATTTAGTATTTATAACATCCTATATATAAGATTTGTACAGTATATCAAAAATAAAACGGGAGTCTGAGATTTTATAGAATCTACAAAAAGACCTGAATTGCAATGGGTCGGTCAAGCTGCAAGAATGGCAAGGAACTGGTGGACATCATGACTCACAGTGTAGATCCCGAGAGATCACAAGCGAGACCGAGGCTAGCAGAATACAAGATGTAGAGATGAACTAGACAAATTCAGATAATACTGGCACCACGACACCCATGATAAAAGAATGTAGCAGATCTTGGGGAAGGTCCATGTCCACCGACAGACGATAAAATGATGATGATGATCATGATGATGATCATGAGGATGATCATGATGATGATGATAATGATGATGATGATGATGATGAAAAAGTATTATTTATGAAGGAGAAAATAAACATTCGATTGTTTGCTAAAAGAAGGTGAAAGTGAAAGAGAAGCAATATAATTTGTACTAGCTTATCTTTGATGCATTCTTTCATTTCCTTCTATTTGATTTTTTTTTCCAATCGTATTTGTACAGACACAGTATATACGATATGGTTTAGCCGCTGGAGAAGAATCTTGAAGAGATGAAATAACAAAACAATATAAGTATTTACTTGTTCTCCTTTGATGAATTCACTCATTCATTTTCATTTTTTCGCCACTTGTAACCTTCATGAATCAAGCATTAACTTTTCTCGAATTGATTTCTTATTAAATTTCGATTTTTAATAAAAAGTAAAATCAATTTTATGCAATGAATTTTTAATTTATCAGTTTTTTGAATTTTAATCAATATTCTCTTTTTCCAAAAATCATCGCCGCCATATGTGATGTGAAAAAAATTCAATTAAACATTTAAATATCGAATTTATAAATCAAAATTCACTCGAAACGCTAACTCTTTTTCATTTGAATTTCAAATTGTGCTGAGACAAAAAAAGAACACCATACTACAACAAAATCTAAGGTAACAATAGTTTTAAAAACATTGATTTCATTAAATATGTATTCTTATCCCTTTTCAAGTAAAAATTTCCTTCGATTTTTTTCATATTATCTGCACTTCCGTTGTAATATTGTAATTTTTCTTCGCTGTTTATACCTTGAATATAAAGCGTATTATATATATATATATATATATATATATATATATATATATATATATATATATATATATATACATATATACATATATTTATATATATACATATATATATATATATATATATATAAATATATATATATATATATATATATATATATATATATATATATATATATATATATATATATATATATATATATATATATTAAATGCAACACGATATAACTAATTTTCCATAAATTTCAAAAATAAGTTCCGTTAAAAATGACCCTAGGAACAGCATTTTTTGATACATAAAATTCACCCTCACTATAACGAACTCCAGCATAATAAATTTCGGGCTTTTTTTCCAATCACAGTTTGAACAATGCTGCGAGCACGGGAAACATTCCATGATCCAGCCTTTTGCTGCCTTTAGATCAAGATTAGAGAGTAGTATCCTTTCTTTTCACGTAAATGAAATGAATAATGAACTTCTGGTTTTTGATTTTTAAACGTCATTATATTTATTGTCGTTACAGAAAAACCATATGAGCATTCCCATTTTAAAATAAAAAGTGACTTCACTCATGTGAAAAACAGACTGTAACTTATTTTAATCACTAAAATCCTCCATTACTTTTGGGAATATTTTAACTCATTTTTTGTTGAATTTTGCAATAGAATAAATGACTTTTTATAAGCATTTATAATTGGATTGATGCTTCGATGTGAATTAGTGTTTTGATAGATTTTAAGAATACGAGAAAATCGTTCAACAATCAAAATATACCAACATAGTTTCTTTCTGTCTATTAAAAGGATTATCACAGTAGAGTATAATGGATGTTGAAAACAATTAAAATACGAATATAGTAACATTTAGCCAGCCTTCAAATGATCTTCAGAAGACTAGACTGGGAGAATAAAAGAATCAGATAGACGGCGAATATTTGAACAGCCCTAGTTTTGCTAACAACATTGCTTTTTTTTGCAGAGAACCTACATAACCTCCAACTAAAGCTGGATGAATTACATGAAGACAGCAAGAAATTTGACTTACACATGAACTTTAGCAAGACCAAGATCATGTGCAACAACCACGTCGAAAATAAAAACAGCCATATCAAAATCAAGAACTCGGAACTGGTGAAGGTAGACCATTACATCTACCTAGGACAACAAATCTCCTTAGGACCCTCAAGAAAGAAAGAATCAAGCGAAAAATCACCCTAGGATGGCAAGCCTTTGGCAGAACAAGCTTAACGTTCTAAACAAGAAGATCCCATTGATCCCCAAAAGGGTATACAACCAAACTCAGTCACCCGATGGTCACTTATGGAGCTGAAATATGGAACCTAACCGAGAGACCGACTGCAAATTGAAAACCATGAACATGCACATGAAAGAATCATACTGAGCCTCACATGGAGAGACCACGAAACAGTACGATACATCTGTAAGAAGAAGGGTGTCAGGGACATCATAGAATCCATTAAAAACTCAAATGGCAATGGGCTGGCCTTGTTGCAAGAATGGTAGACAACCGATGGACATCACGACTCACGACATGGATCCCTAGAGATCACGTGTGCAAACAAGGCCGGCAGAGGATTAGATAGAGAGACGAGCTAGAAAAATTCTACTATAAGTACTGGCTCAGCGACGCCCATGATAGAGAAGTGTGGCAAATCCTGGAAAGGTTTATGTCCAAGGACGGATTGTAAGAGACTGATGATGTCGATGGTGATAGAAAACATTTTAAGCCAAAAACAGGGGGTTGATGCTCGTTTAGATGAAGTGAGAAAAACAAATGTGATGCATAGATTTTGATTTGACGGATTTAGAAGGCTGGACCAGAAAAACTAACCTAGTGCCCCAAAATTAGACTTTCATAAAATTTGTTTAAATATTAATATTGATTCAGAAAAGTGCAATTCAAAAATGTGCGAGATAGATGCAAAGATATGGAAGTGTATAAAACGATAGAGAATTTTTTTTATTTACTCAAAATGCTGTTCTTCACAAAATGGCAGCATAGATTTGACAAAAATAATAAATTGATCAAAGATGAGGAGCAGCTGGGCTCAAGAACGCTCCTGACGAACATAGATATCTGAAATTGTTTCTGAAAATGGCTGAAATTAGCTAAAGCTTTTCTTTTAATTCCCAGTTGCCTTCATTGCTAAACATATTTTATATATTCTATCTAAGTCAGCTAACGAAATGTGATAAGTAAAACCTTACAATGAATTACTAAAATGAATGAACATTTTTATTTTATCAAATTTACCATTCTTTTTCAAAATTAGGAAAACGCTCAATCAGATCTAACCTAAAAATGTGTTCATTGGCAACACTTGGCCGTATCCAACTGAACAGGTGACTTTTTCATCGAGCTCATGCTAGAACATCACCATGTTCTATGGCTTATGTTGAAGATCAAAAGACGTAATGAAAGCTCGTTTGTTTTCTATTGCAAATCGTAATGAAATGGACAACGCAGAAGTTTGCTAGACCACAGATTCATGAAATAAAGTGTTTTTCTACTTGCAAAATATAAAGGACTTTTGTTATCCATAGGTTTTATTTCATTGTCAAAAACTTATTATCACACATCACTTCAGAGTTAACAAGATCGAGCAAATTTTGATCTCTTTAATTATCGAATATATTCATTCAAAAAAAGTACGTTCCCACCCATCAGATTATTTCATCCAGGGTGGGGCAACCCTCCTTTCCCGTCGGTAAACCACTGATTTATATTTTATCTTTTTTTCCTTATTTCCACATTTCATTCTATCTCTTGGTATTAATCTTGTTAATTTTGACAGATATTAATATTTCTAATCCTTTTGCATTCGTACCGATCAATTATTATACTATTCTTCTTTCATATTTTAACCTTAAATTCTTTTCATCCCCGACAACATTATTTGTTACTACTTTTCTGTATATTTGCTATCATCAGTCTGAATCATTTATGGTTTTGCTCCATCTCTTATTCCACTAGCTTGAATATAAAGAACTATAACTTCATAAAATTCAAAATCTTAAGAAACTGGAAATTATTCCAGACTTTGTTCAACCTTAAGATATTCATGTCGATGCAGATGTGGCCTACCGTGAAAATTCTAGATATCTATCGAGTTTTCATTCACTTTGCTTTTTCACTCTCTTTGCTTCCTCAGCTTTGTCAAGATTTCATCGATTGACTGTTATACTTTTTTATCGTCGTTTGTATTCATTTTAACTATTCATTCGATTTTATCAATGACATTCAAAGTAACTTAAAATTCATTGGACTGTCAGAGACTACCAGAGATCTCTTTTACAGAGATGAGATTTTACAAGTGACATATTAGAAAGCCTTCACCAAACACGTCACCAACATTTTCAGCGTAGTCTCTTTCAGTTTATTAATGGGTCTGGCTGCCTGGTTGGCTAGCTTGGATCGAACCCACTTCAAAAATTCAACTTTTACTAAAAGTATGATTCTTTGTCTTATAATATTTAAAACTCTCTTTGAAAATAGGAGAGTGCATGAACAAAATTCCCCTCCAAAAAGGAAATGTGTATCTTTTGAGGTGCGTAAGAAAACTGAAATAGCAACGGGCCGATCATGTTACAAGGATGTCAGACAACTGCTGGACATCATGATTCATAACGTTGAACCCTAGAGATCATATGTGAGATTGTAGACAACAAAAAGTATGGTTGCGTGACGAGCTAGATAAATTCTGAAAGTACTTGCTCTGCGATGCCTATGATAGAGAGGTCAGGCAAATTTATGGGTTAGCTTAGGTTCAACAATGGATGCTAAAAGTATGATGATGATGTCTGTAATACAAGAAGATCAACAAAAATTCTAGATATCCCTGGGTAAGATTGGTTGGCCACTCTAGTCACCGGCATGGCTGATATTAGGAATACCACTACATGTATACATATGTATAAACATACATACATACTTACTTACATGTACATTGCATTGCTTTCCATAGAGTGATAATTAGCAAGCTTGCCATGATATTCTTCCTAGATATTTTGTGTTCGATCTTCATTATTTGATTAATGTGTCTCTATATAAGAATTGACTAAATCTGCAAATCATCAATGCAATCTAGTAAGAAGCACTAATATGAAATATACCAATAAATTAATACTTCTTCTAAAAATGTGATTCTAATGTAATACTTATTTCACTGTATGTTTTTTTTAATTTAAATGTAATTGTGATTTATATAACTGAAATATCTAATCACAACAGAGGACGAATATATAAAAATCTTGTAAAAATCATTTATAAAATGGGGCGGTATCATCTATTGTAGCTGAAAGCACAGATTTTACAGATAATTTTTAAAGATTCGAATATGTATTTTGTATTGATCTTCTGAACAAACGCTCTAGCTTAACTGTGTGATCTGTGAACGTCTTTAAGTATACTTCATGTACAGCTGTTGTCAGAATTTAATTTATTTTTTGCTGTTTTTGACATATACATTTGAAGTTCGTAAGGTTTGTGTCTGACAGCTGTCTACTTCCAAAAGAAGATCGATCGAATCACGCAAACATCGTCAATCTTCTGGTATTTCGAGTGTCGTTCAAATAACAAATTCTTTTCGTTGTCATTTTGAAGAAATATTGAAATTTTCATTTCCACCTTAACACACAACACACACACACACACACACACACTCACACACTCATATATATATATATATAGAGAGAGAGAGAGATACATAAATGCAAATTTTTTCCTGGCATTTCATCAGAAAATGATACATTTTTGCTATTGACAAAGTGTTATTAATGAAATATATATATATATATATATATATATATATATATATATATATATATATATATATATATAGGTGAATATTCCTGTCAAATTTCTTCATCCTCCTACGTAGATAAAATGTGGCACAAGACATTTGAGCTTGGGAACACTACATTCATGCATGGACACTTCATCAGGAATGACAGAACACTTGAGTTTAAACCTACTGACGTTGTTTTTTGGGGAGAGTAGCTGGTGGGCAGATGGATTTTGAGGAATAAATACAAAACAACAAATGGTTAAGCCAATATGGAACCCGTCGCCACTCTCAATTGGAGATAATGCTGAATGCAGAACTTTCAAATACGGAGAACCACTTTTCTGGCCTGCCTAGATGGAGACATAGTTACGTATCACAATAGGCGTTGATAGGTGCAATTCAAACCAGATAAAGATTTTAAAAAACTCTGATTGCTAATTCTCGCAACAAGCTTCCCGTATCCCTTGGAAAATTAGAGTAATATAGTTTTTATATCCCCCTACATACCCCACTCTCTCTCTCTCTCTCTCTCTATATATATATATATATATATATATATATATATATATATATATATTAATAATTAAGTAATTGTGCCATCCACAGACAGCTGTTTCGTTGTATTACAACTCTTCAGTGTGGCTGTAGACTATCCATTATCCAATCCAGTACCACGATGTACGATCGAAACCTGCTCTTCAGAGGCTGGCATCTTTTTCTGCCCTATGCAGAACTGGACGGTCAGTAAAGTTGAATTTAAGCGATGTATTTCACTCACGTATAATTCCCCATCCACTAGAATGCTCTATTCCTAAATTGGAAGAGTATTGCATAAGCTCATAATGAACGAGTTACCTCAGTTGAAGAGTGCTCAACCCTGAATGAGGGGGCGTTATCACTCTGTACCGTTCTAAATTAGGTTTCGCAAATAAAGACGTGCAACGAGGAAAATACTGTTTGTCCATGCGCGCGATAGTTTGCCAACCAATTATGGGCTTTGCGTGGATTTCCGTTTCCTTTTTAATTAGATGTAAATTAAGTTGTGGGTCTAATGCAAATGATGTCCATAAAAAGACTACACAGCGGGGAAATGTCAAACGCAATTCAAGCTTCTTACGAAAATATCATATTTATTTTAGATTGCTTTGCCGTTAAAAAATCTTACTTTTTTCGTGAAATGATCTTTGGTATCCCTAAGCCTCTTCCTCATTTCCATCGGAAATGATGTTTTTGAGCGCGGTCATTACATCAGGAAATGTTGTAGATTACAAAGATAACGGTCTAATTATACATTAATTTAAGTAAAATGGAACTTTCTTTTATATTGCACATCAGCTGCTTCCCTTTGCTTTTGAAAATGCGATATGTAATGTTTATTTGTCTTCGCAGCATGATTTTTCGTTTTTCTACCTACCTGCTAACGTTTATCTTATGCCTTTTACTCCCTTCCTCTCTCCCTCTCTTTCTCTATCTATCTATCTATCTATCTATCTATCTATCTCTCTCTCTCTCTCTCTCTCTCTATATATATATATATATATATATATATATATATATATATATATATATATAAAGGTTTCTCTCTGAATTTCCACTTTTCTATCAGATATTTTATCTCCCTGTGAATCACCTATTTCTTCCTATTGCCTTGTATTAACTTGCAACTGTTTTTTAAAATCATTCACAGATATTCTAGATGTTTAGGGATACAGTAAAAAGAAAGATCTGATTATATTGATGGATACTAAACGTAATTTAGAGCTGCTCAACGGTAAATGTGCGGAAAAGCGAATTTCCTGCCATGAAATATTGGCTTTCACTTTGGTCCGATCTCTCATAATTAGCACAAGTGGGAATTATGCAGCTAAATCAACCAGGAATTAAAGTTATTCCTTTCAGTAGGTGCGATGTCAAAAGAATATTACCATGGTGAATATGTGTACATAATATCTTTCTCACTCTCTCTCTCTCTCTACCTATATCCATCTTGTTCTCTCCTTCGCTCTCTCTCTCCCGCTCTCCCTCCATCTCTCTCTGTCTCTCTGTCTCTCTCTCTCTCTATATATATATATATCACCACACTTAAAGTCCGAGTAACTCAATGGTGAATGTATCGAGCACTTGATAAAATAGACACATCAAAAATTGGATATTGAATTACTGATTTGAACTACGGTATTCCTCTCCATGTATATCATTGGAATAAGTAACTGTTAGATCCCGGAAGTGTTTGTCACTCAATGCAGAATACTGCATAGAAATATAAAAGACTACTAAATAAACTATAAAATAGACTTTAAAGATTCAAAACAAACTGCACGAATACCAACCTCAATGATTCAACTAATAACACAGATAAGTTCAAACTATCTAAATCAAACTAATAAACACAACTTATTACATATCGATAATCTTTATTCAGCAGCTCAACACTAATCAAGCCAAAACTTGACCTACAGTCACGTAGGCACCAACCTAATGCAGATTCCTCTTGGGCCCCCCAAACAACAACTTTTTCGATCCCAATATAGCATCGATACCCAAAGATAAGGTAAAACAATACAATATCTAAAATAATATGATACTTTAAATTGAAATAAGATGTTTAAGCTACAGCGAGTACAATACCGATATAATTAATAATCAGCATTGAAATTAGATTTAACTAAACACTTACATTTAAAAAATAATGAAATTATTAATTTGAATCTGAATATGATCAAACACTAAAGTAACAAAACTACAAAACAAATAAACTCCCAACCCTCATCGATTGAAAGCACCAACACTATTGTTCTACTGAATACAGCAGCATGAAAAAATATTTATAGTTCATGATGTCTATTTCAATTTGTAAGAATGACAAGGAAAAAAAAATATTTCTCCGTTTTAGATGATATTTAATGAGAGTGCTCGTGGAAAATAAAGCTATTTGTAATAAGATAATTACAAGAACAAATACTATTGCCGGTCGCTGATGAGTGCGTTAGTCATGAAATGTTGTCATTGACCAGGTATATATCTTTGTGAATTGTATTGCATATATATATGTATATCTATCTATCTATCTATCTATCTATCTATCTATATATATATATATATATATATATATGAATATATATATATAGTTCTTCTATTTTATTGATCGTTATGTGTTGAATTGCTTTTCATCAATATTGCCGCATTTTTATCACAAATTCGATTTGTTTCATATTCTATAATCATTAAGTAACCGACATAAATCGGAAACATACATTTCAGCATCCTCTTTAAATTTTGACAGCTGATATGGATCCATTACCAAACCTTTTGGGCGCTATTCATATCAAACATGCTCTCAGGATTCCGGCTTAAATTTCGACAAAAACTTCTTCTTTATTTCCAACTAATATTGTTTACTCAATGGCCCGTTGAATATGTTCATGCATTCGTAGTTTCCTTACAATATTCCTGTCATCCCTTTTCTTTCAATATTTGATAATTAATAACATGCACGTACCATTTATTAGTTTTAGTTTTTTTTTTTTTATTATTCTGAGACCTAGATATAGTAATCTTAGCTAGGCCTACAATATATATAAACGAGGCCTGTCCGGGGAGGAACGCAATTTTTGAAACAGCCCCGTTTAAGAGTGCTGTGACTTGAATGGTGTGTAACTGAAACCTTCTTTTTTTCTATTAAAAAAATTCTGCGTTGGTTAGCTTTGAGCTACGCGAGCTAGTATCGACGCTGCTTTGTTTTTCACAAGTTGAACAACGAAGCGTCAATAAGTGCAGCGATTTGTGAAAACTATCGCCTGACTGTCCATTTCTGAAGAGTTAAGAACCTTTAAATGTTAGTGCAACGTGGTTTTAAGAGGAAAGCAGATGATTTCGCTGCATTTTATTCGCAGACAATTTGGCGTGGCCCAATGATCCTCCTCGCAGGCCTATTGCAACAATCTCTCGAAAGTTTTTCTTTCCAAATTGGAAACAGAATTTAGTACAGTTAAAACACGCTTCTAAATCCTCCATTGTTCAACTTCGGGAGAAAAGGGACCAAGTGCATAAGAAATGCGTCCACTCTGGCACATGCTGCTCAAAAATCAAGCAATGGTCAATGCCACTGTTGTATGATATCCCAATCACAGCATGCTTTAATGTCATGTAAGCGCTCTGTTGCCAAAGATCAATTTCTTTATGGATATACCTTGTAATGAGAGCAGGAGAGAGAGAGGAAGAGAAGGGAGAAAGGGAGAGGTAGACATATAGAAAGAGGGGAATCTACTCAGACTTACATATTTCTCCGAGCTATAAGTAAAAACTACAAATAACATATCATAATCAAATCTCTCTCTTTCTTTCTTTCTCTCTCTCTCCCTCTCTCTCTCTCTTCCCCCCCCCCCTCTCTCTCTCTCTCTCTCTCTCTCACACACACACACACACACACATATGCACTCAATATAACAATCACCAGAATGATGTAACATAATTCCTTGGAACATAATGTTGTTAAAGTGTCAGGAAAAATGATTGAGCGGTCAAGTATCACATATTCAGTAGTGAATAGGTGTTAATTAATCATAACAATGTCACCACAGCAGGATAAGACGTCATCCTGAATGTTTACCGAAACGTTTTCAGTTTATTATTTTCCCAATGTGTGAAATACGATGTGACTTGAGAGACCATTGGCTGAGAAACCTTCAGCCAATATAAATTTCGATCACCAAACGAAACTCGAACTAAGAACTGGAGGTCAGTAAACGCCATGATTGGTTGCTATGTTGAAGTGTGATAGCAAACATATTAGTTTTGCATAATACTATCATTTACGTTCGTAGTAAGTTCGATTCTCTCCGGCTGCCTCATACTTTTCGTTCTATTTAAAAGTTTAGCTTTTCAAATAGGTACCAAATACAACGGTTGCTTTTGTAGTATTGAAACAGATTACTTTACTCTTTTCTAATCATCGATTTTATGAGGAATTTCATTCGATTATTGCACACTCTTCAATATTTCTCCTTTATTTTATTTTTTTCTTTTTGTCCTTGTTCTTTATTTTCCCCGACCACGCATTCATTTACATTTACAATATTCATCACCAGATAATATTTAATGGTCAGTTATGTTGATTTAATCAGTTAGTCACCAATTTGAACCCCTTGAAAGCTATCGGTCTTAACGTTGCAATGTATTATGATATTTATTAGATCAAATAGTGATACTAGAATTACACAAAGCAATCTATTTGATATATGATATTACCATTGATTCAGTTTGATAATATTGCAATGAACAGACAAATTAGGCGTGGATTCGACACCTAGGAGAAAGACCCAAGAAAAATTTGAAAAATATCCATTATTACTCTTTGGGACAAATGCATCAGAACCAGATATTTTTTCATAAGATAAACTGCGTGAAAAGTTATTTGTCAAAAAAAGTGGCAATTGTATTTGTATTCAGAATTGTTTTTTCAAATCCTGTAATGCAAAATACGTTGGGCTTTTAAAATTCTTGCAAAAATCAGGATATTATTCAATTTTATCAAATGTCTTGTTACTCATTATTTCATTTCAACTTTCTGAGAAAAATGATCCATCCCATATAATCACTACACCTCTTTCAATAATGTAATTTGAATACTAATACTTTCATCCATTTCCTCGAAAATTCCACCGATAAATCCCTCGAGAAATTGATTATGTTTACCTTTTTTAGGAAAACTGATCTGGAACTGCTCGAATGAAACTCCTATTATAGGATTTGAAAAACAAGAAAATCAAATAAAGGTTTTTTTTGACGGGGCAACATTTTAGTTTTATTTGATAAATCATAATCTGAGCTTTCGATCTCCAAATATATTTCACCAAAAATTAAAAAGAAAAAAAAAGATTTCTATCGACTTATCGAAGAATTCAATATTTTTAAAATGTTTTTTTCATTCATTTTCCATCATTCTTCAACCAAAATTTATTTCAAAATTATTTATCACTGCTGGATAATCGAACATAGAGATCTGAAGAAAAATATTTACGAGTTGATTTCAATAGCTGATATGTTTGTTTGTTTTAATTGTATTTTTACCTCCTCGATGTTCTTTTCCATAATATGACGTCACGGGCTCCCGTTTTCTTCCTTATAGCACAGTACATAAGGGAGAAAACGGGAGCCTGTGAAATCATAGAAACAATCAAAAAACTCAGATGGCAATGGGCAGGCTATATTGCAAAAATGAAAGACAACCGATGGACAGTACGTCTCATAACATGGATCCCCAGGGATCACATGAGAAACCGACGCCAGAACAGAACACAAGATAGAGAGATGAAGTAGACAAATTCAGGAAATACTGGCTCTACGACGCCCATGATACAGAATTGCAAGGAATCCTGGGGAAGTTCTATGTCCAACGACGGACGTTTAAAGACTGATGATGATGATGAATTATATATATATATATATATATATATATATATATATATATATATATATATATATATATATATATATATATATATATATATGTATATATATGTATATATATATATATCAGTGATCGAGCTATTCCAAAGTTTCATAATGAAGTTTGCGAAAGCAATACTCATTATTCCTTTACTGTGATCATTATCAATTAGCAAATAAATCTGGCGATCTTTTGTTCTATGCCTGTAATTTTAAGGAAAAGAGGTTCAAATTGTGCATATGAATATCATTGATTATTTCGTTCGGTTGAGATACTCTTCAACAGAGCAAGCAATAAAATTTTGCTTACGGACAGCCATCTGGCCGGGGCAGCGCACAGCTCTCATCACCGCTAGACTATCAAAAGATTATGCAATAAAGTTGAATTCTGTTGATTGATCAAGTTTTGAAAGGTATTTTCATTGTTTTTTGCATGAAGTATGACATTTCTAACAGTTTCGTTAAGTGATTGAGAAGCCCTCTGTTTTCTGCTAATAATCTTCAACTTGGGAATAGTTTATCTTTAACATCAGATTTTTTTTTAATTTTCCTCTAGCTATCATCATATAAGGTGTAATGATCGATTTACAACTGATAAAACACGATAGAGTTGCTCCTACTAAATTTTCTGCTATCTTATTGTTCGCGTAAGAATAAAAATGCATTGCTTTCAGAATAATGTGCAACAGATATTTTTGTTGGAAATGTCATCGAATCTATCGGAGCACAACAGTGGGACTTACCTACAGTCCCTGTTATTCGGTTAGGGCGTAATCCTTTGGCTTGTTCCACGGTGGCACTGATACGATTCTCCCAAGGTTGGAATAGAATCGTTGTCTGTATACATCCAAGATCCTGGAATGAAGAAAAAATGAAAAGAATAATTTTAAAATGCATTCCACAAATATGAATTGATGCTATTGCTGTCAAAAATGCCAAGAAATAAGCATTAAGGGTTATTTTTATAATTCTTCATAGGATTAAGCGGATATATGTAAATAAAATCTTAAGAGCATAAGAGATCCTCGACAGGTAACGATATATATATATATATATATAGAGAGAGAGAGAGAGAGAGAGAGAAAGAGAAAGAGAGAAAAAGAGAGGGGGGTGGACGGACCATTAGTCATAAGGACTTTACCCTGAGATGCCCGATTTCTTTTATACGAATCATACAATATTTTGAAAAGTAATAAACTTTCATTGCTTAGGTGTCACAAAAACAAATTTCAATCTAATCGATCCAACAGTTCCGAAATTTTATATTTCTGCTTGTTGACATACGTTCCTTACATATGAAATGTACACAAACAATCCGATCGACCGTAACTCACCAAATTTCGATTCTTGAGTTTTTGTAAACAGTACCGCAAAATTCCGGCAAAATCAGTCAAGATTTGAGAGATTTTCTGAATTGTAAACAAAACAACGTTTTTGCATGAAGAAAGAAAAACAGACGATTGGATCGACACGAACTTGCCACCCCTATGCTAGAATCTATCCACAAGCCTGCATACAAAATTTTCATTGAAGTATTTAAAGGAATAACGAAGTTATCTGAAAAGATAGTAAAATGACGTGGGCGACAATGGCAACAGACATCCATAGCAAATTCTTTAAATACCGAAACAGTTTTTTTTTTCAATCATAATTTCCAAAAATAAATCAAAATCAAGAGAAGTTCTGTGTCGTGCTTTTAGACCAAGAAAATCGGGGAAGGCCAAGTCCAGCGACACTGTTAAAGCATCACTGTTCCAGCGTCGCTACCAAATTCAGGAATATTTTTTAGTTTTTCCCCTGAATTGACCTTCTATCTTTTTTTTAAAAAAATATTGGCTTACTTCGTTTGTCACAATGACGCAGGTTTAAAGAAGAAAAAAGTCACAGTTCGTTTTTATTAGAAAAAACATTTTAGTTTTCCTCTTCAATGAAGCGAATAGAACTGATTAAGCAAGGTAAAGACATTTTGCCTTGGAGAATATGTGTATCGATTTGAAAAAGCAAGTAAATCCAAAAATATTGTACAGTTTTAGCTAAACCATGGAGATGGGAGATGGGAAAGGAGGATTCGTTTTTTGGGAAGGGGAATCGTAACGAAAATGATTTTTGAAAATACCTATCCTCTAACTACAGTTGATTTCGATGGACGGAAGGTAAAAACAGAAGCAAGACCAGGAGAGCTGAGAAAACGTATGAATTTCCAGTCATTATTCTCAACAAATGTATGGAAATATATCCCAAGCTGGTATTATGTAGTCGCTAAATGGACAAGCGATGTGGAAAAACATTCGAAGAAGAAGTCAGTCAAATTCCTGATAACCCCTTGAACTATTCATGAGATGGAATTGCCTCATGAATGTGAAATATATAAACCAACTCCAAAAACAGAAGAAAAATTCTGTTCAATGAACAGAATATTAGGTCAAGAGAGGATTCTGGTTTTTGAAAGGGAACTTGGCTGGATCAAATAATAAGTTTGAAGGTCTGGTTCGTTAAGGGGACATTTACAATTGCAAAACATTTATTATCATGTTTATTCTGTTATTGTCAATGAACAGAATAATGTGCATCACGTTATATATGCACGACAACAGAACAAGCAAAGTTCAATATAAAGGCGAATGATGAGCTTGGGCAAAGGAGATGGTATCAAGTGCCTGATCTGATGCTATTAATAATTGTCATTTTGAGCTGGTAGCTTTTAGAACAATACAAAAATACTTCCCTGGAAGAGACATTACAGGATTCATGCTCCATTTATCACAAAATTTACATAAGAAATGAAAAGCACGGGTGTCGCGAGTTTATGTAAAAATGATTCTAACTTTGCGTTGCACGTAAAAAATATGGCCGCTCATTCTTTTGTGGCAAATGTTGACATAACTAGTCACATGGATACACATGTACGAGAGTTACACGAGGAATTAGTTCCATTATTGAACTTCCTTCGTCCAAACCGAAGAGTCATTGTTTCCAATTGAAATATGGAACTATATCAACGAAAGATAATGGGAGAAGGTAGAACGAAAAAGAAACGAATATCCATTCATTTAGGAATTAGTAAGGTTAAACTTTTATGGGTAAATTTTGGGACAATCTCTTATATGCGTAATATTCAAATGGATATGTCGATCTTATATTTTTAATGATTATTCAATACCATATTTATAGATACGATGAGTTATCGACCGTGAAATAAGAAATGACTCAAAAAAGAGTAAATAATAAGTAATAAGTAATAAATGTACTTCTCTCAAGCAAAATCGAGCAGAAAAACGATTCAACTCATCGTATCTATAAAAATGAAAAATCGTTCGGGAATTGATTGATTCTTCATTCTAATTTGGTTTTCTCCTTTTCCTATTTGACTTTTTAATGTTTCCCTTTTTTTTTTATCTTACGGTGATATTTTTTTTAAAAATCCAATGAGGTTTTCAGAATACTACAGAGAAAAATTTCTTATCGCTAGACTTCAGGTCAATTTTGTATGGTTCCTTATAGTTTTTTTTGTAATTTGTGTCGATTCTGTTATCGAAAAAAAATAGCCACGATGAGTCTCCGCATTTAGTACGAATTTCTCAATTTATTATCAGTTTATTCGAAGGATGGATGTGGACGTCTTGGATAGCTTTGTTGTTATTTGATGATAAATTTATACGCCACAGGAACGGCCGATGTTGGAACGGCTGTTGCTTGAACGGTGTCATTTTATCAGCAACACTGAACCGGTGACGCTGGATCGTATCTTACCCAAGCATATCAAGGCTTTCTTTGCTTTCACACACACTCACACGTATATATATATACATATATATATATATATATATATATATATATATATATATATATATATATACATATATGTGTGTGTGTGTGTGTGTGAGTGTGTGTGTGTGTGTGAGTGTGTGTGTGTGTGTGTCATTTGTATGATGAAATCAAACACACACACACACACTCACACGTATATATATATATATATATATGTGTGTGTGTGTGTGTGTGTGTGTGTACATATATGTACTACCATTTAGATATTGGTATATTCACTGCGAAAAATGAGAACCTTCTAAATGCCTCTCCGAAATGAAGGGACTAAGTATGGAACTCTTCCCAGTTGATAGATCATCTGCAGCTGCTGCGAAAGAACCTCACTCTGTTATGTAGGCTCCTTCCATCAGTGGAGTCGAAGAGTCGCAACAGATGGGAAATCGTCATCAAAAATCTGTTTGCATTGATCCAGCATATATACGTATAATCTCGGTTGAGTGAAACAGAACGGTCGGCGCTGTAATTGGACAATGAACTAATGTTGTTTTTTTTTTCTGATTTATCGTATTGAGCGCTCTTAAATTAAGGAATTATATACACACGTACACATGAATAAATAAATAAATAGATAAATAAATAGATAAATATATATATATATATATATGTATATATATATATGCATGTGTGTATGTATATACAAATATCTTTATAAATATCTCATATACATAACAACTGTCCCTATTTGTAACTGCTCCCACCATTTTGAATATTCACGCAACCAAATCAGATCTGGTTTGCATACTCAATTAACTAGGGAAAAGCTTTCATTAAAAAGAGCTTTCAGGAAGAGAATGAGGGATCCTATTTACAATGTATAATGTTGAAGATGATGATATGTAAAATATAAAAATGAAATATAAAGCTTAACCTGAACCTTACTTGCAGATTTCAACTTGAAAATATGTATGTGTCAAATACACGAAACCAATTCAAAATCTATTAAATGAATATACATGGAGAGTGCTATCAAAAATCAAACAAATGAATCCTCAACGTTTAAGAACTTTTCAGACTGCATCGTTGAATATTCTATCTCAAGTATCTCTCATAAGATAAAATGGCTCCTTATTTATTTTATCATTCAAGGATACTTTTTTTAAATAGCTGCTAAATAAGAGTGTGCATTTATCATTCAATTATAAACTTTAAACCAACTAGTCGTTCAAATATACATAGCTTGTTCTCAGTTTCTGTCAGGGTTGACAAATTTTGTTGCTAATATTTACGCTGCTAATGTAGTGTGGTTTTGAACAAATCTTTCAATCTCTTTGCCTTTTTCCCTGTCAACTATTGTGGAATGATAACAATGCAAATTTTTGTCTAACTACCTGGTGATGAGATAGAGTGCAAAAATTCGGATTCATACCCAGAACATCCATGTGAAGATAACTCTAATTATCAAAATATATCAAGATCTTTGATTGTAATTACAACACTTTGTTTCTCTGAAGGTTTCTCCCTGTCAGTGAATGCGTTTCTCTACAGTAAAAAACTGTTTGGTCGGCCACCGTATATCTTTTTTTTTTTGTCCAACATCGTTTCTCATACATAAAACAGTCGTAATTCAAGCTCGTACTCTACGACCTAATATCGATTAATGAAGGTCAAGACTGTTGCTTTGACTTCAGTCTCATGTTAAACAAATATATCCAGTAAGTGAAATTAAGTAGTAGTAATAGTAGTAGTAGTAGTAATAATAATAATAATAATAATAATAATAATAATAATAATAATAATAATAATAATAATAATAATAATAATAATAATAATAATAATAATAATAGCAGCAGCAGCAGCAGTAGCAACGATGAATGTGGTTGTTGTAGACATTTTACAAGGTCCGGCAACAGCAGTCGGTGAAGAGCTTCTAAGTCCAGCGGCAGAATTTCAAACGGACTTTCAAATTAGTGAGAATTATTAAAACACCATTTTTATAGGTGGGGTAAAAGTAATTACAACAGTTTACCATAAATCCTTGAATGAAGACCAAATGATATGTTTCGCATGACGGGCAGAACAAAAAACGATTGAAATGAATAAAGTAAATATCTGCAGGTCCAACCAATACTAGGATAGGCTGCTATGTCTAACAAACAGGAATTCAAATGGGAATCAATCAAGTAACACACTTTCTTGGAAATCAATTCATTCATTTTTTTCTAATATGCAATGCACTAATACGGAATACTATAAGGCAATAAGAAGAATCTTAAGTTTCTATACGTGACTATCGATAAGACTCTACATACCCATTTAACAATGACTCAAATGGTGCTCGTATAATTATACATTTATGATTGTGTCCAAACATGTCAAAGTCAGAGTAGAAGCGAAGAGAAATGAATTAAAATCGGAGAGCTTTATTTAAGAACTCCAGAGATGATGCAAATATCTGTGAATCCCGTAATTACGAAGATGGGTGCAATTTCCTGTCCGCGATGAATGGTCGTGATTTTGGCAATTATTAGGATGATTGTGAATCTTGCAATCATGAGTATGGTTGTGTTTCCTCTAGTTATGAGAACGGCTGCGATTCCCTGCAACTACGAGGAATGAATGTGATTCTCGTAATTATCAGGATGGCAGATTCCCGTAATTTTGAGGATGACTACGAACTTCGAAATAATGAGAAACTCCGTAATTATGATAAATAACAGAACACTTTGGGGTTGTGATGACTAAATAAAAAAATGTTGCCTGAAACCGTTTAGCTACTGTGTTGTATATAAACAGAGAAGGGGTCAGAAAGAGTGTGGATGAGATATAATAATGGTATTTAGAGAAGCATTGTCTGAATTAGCAACAGCTAGAGATAGGGCTTCTTAAGGTGGTATGTTTATCCACAATTTGTACGATTTCTTTTCCGTCGTACTTTTGGTATTACGCCCGATATTTCGGTATGTTGAATGAATTTTGCATCAATATTAAGTACAAGTGTTCACTATGTATTTACCCAAGCCTCAACGTGCAATTGACTTCTCATGTGGAATTTGAGTCCGTCGCTATTGGGCTCAACTTATATCATTCATCTCATTAATCAACTCTTCATAAAAGAAAGCAACAGAAGAATCACACTACTCTCTTAAAATGTATTTGAGAGATTTCATGCCGTGTGTGCGAGTTAGTCTGTTTGTTCACATTGTAAAAGACATAAAGTTATATCATTCATTTCCTTAAGTAATTCTTCATTAAAAAAGTGCCATAGGAATTACTCTACTATCTCAAAATGTATTTGAGAGGTTTTGCGCCGTGTATGTGTCTTAGTCTGTTTGTTGTTCACAGTGTAAAAGACATCAAAACTTAGGTGCAGTCAGAAGGAATTTGGTATCCATCCACAATGGACAAAGTTTTAAATTAAAAGGTTTTCCTTTAATTTTTTTTCCATCTAGAAGGGGGTTCTATTCACAATGTAATTAAAATACAATGATGTCATTTTCATAAGCTACAGCATTAAGGGACATTAGACTTCCATCTTTTAAATGACAACCTTGAAAGCTACGCGGATTTTTATTCTCTGAAAAACATTTTTCCGAAAACTCAAAACCTAAAGACATTTCCCAAATAAGTTTTTATCTATTCCGCATGTTTCACACAGCTTCATCCTTCCAGGTGAATGTTGGCTCAAAAGCCTCCAATTTATACTTTTATGTCCCATGCTTATCTTTAAAACGTATGGATTTCTTACATCCGTTGCCTATTAATGTAAATCAAAAATATTATTATACAAATGGTGTCTGAACAGTGATCTAATGACTGTGCATGAATGTAATGCAATCATGCAATGGTCTTTGTTTTTTTGTTTTTTCGACGACATTCATCACGTGATTAGTCTCCTTAATAAGATATGCTGTGAACGAAATGGACTTTCATCTTTTTAATATGTTGGTTATCATTCTTATATTGAAAATAAAATTTCCAAACATTCTTTTAATGCTTTACAAGCTATAGTTCGCGTTCAAAATGAATGTTGGCTGCATTGGTCGAGACCTGCCAGCGTTTTTCGTTCCATCTTTCTCTCTTTGGCTCTTTTTCATCTTTTCCTGTAATATTCGTAATTATCGGAAAATGTCATAAAGTGTCCTCATTTTCAATAAAACTTTATTTTTTTTCTCCTCGAATTTCAGTTGATTTTGCATTTTGTTGCCGCTTCAAATTTCTTGGGTTGAAATTTTACAATCGGAACCGACTTCATTCTTCAACAATTTTTATGTTCTCATCCAATTTAGTTTTTAAACAATCGATATTTCCTTTGAGTTATGGAAAAATGCTGTGAAATGTTTTAAAATATGGATTACCCAACGAACTAAAATGTTTTGAATACCGTTTCGTGACATCTCTTCTTTGGAATAGTTTTCCCCGATAATAACATTGAACAAAAAGTAAAATGATTAATTACGTGAATTCGATCTGAGAATGTCTCAACAGCCATCATGTGCCACTATCCGTGCGAATGCACATTTTTATCTGCTAAAATAGGTCTTTTAGAAGTAATAAATTAAGTATTGTAGCCCTCCGTCCAGTAGCCGAAAAAGTCATAAGTTATATTTTTCAAGTTCTTCTTTAAAGTAAATGAGAGATTTTAGAAAAATGGTCGATACATGTTTCAACAAAGTGTTCAAAATTGTTATAAAAACATATCTTCCTGAAAGAACTGCGTTACCTGAATTCGACCTTAGTTTCTTCTAGACTTTTTTTTAGTTTTTTAGACAATTTTCTACCTGAAAAGTCCGAATCAGTAACAAATTGCATAATGAATCAAAATCAAGAAAAAAAATAGATACAAATGAAAATGGAAACAATGTGGTCGTGATGCATGTAGAATCCTGACTTTTCTCTTGATTCTCTTAAAGTGGGAGTCCAATACACAATGTTTGCTCGATGCTAAATGTACCTCCTATTTTTTTCTCTCATTGTTCATTGGTTTCGGATTTTCAAAATATCGATCTTATAAGATCCAGGATATTTCGATTAGCGAAAGCTACGGGGTTGGGTAAAATGCCCTGTCAATTTCATTAACCAAAATATCATCGATAAAACTTTGTATCCCTAGACCTAATTAACATATAAGCTGAAAGGAAGTGAAAACAAATTACATTAACACATCATAACACTCGATGTCAACCATTTTTCATGTAATTGGAGACTTTTATTGATTTCTAAAATGACGTCAGCCAATTTTCTTTCAATTTGAGATTATTTGTTGATGTTCTGTTTATAAATGGAGGGAAAATAAAGCATAAGTAAAATGAATGAAATTCGATAAATTCCAAATCTTGAGGAATCAGCTTTCCAACTTGAACTCCTTCAACAATATACTCAGAGAAATTGAAATTCTTCAGCTGAAACTATGAAACTCCCAGAAAACATATAAAATAGATTGAAACTACTTTAAAAATCTAAAAAAGGGGTCGAGGCCTCAAGAGAAAAAAGGAATTCGGAGAAAAATACCCCCAGTAGCTTATAGGATTAAATCTTCCTATGCTTTTATGCAAATGGAAATAATAAGATTGGCTCTAAAGTGTGGGTTTACTGGACTATGTGCGTCTGCTGCAGAACTGGACGCCTTATTTTCCCAGCTTTTTAGTTTATGAAAATTACCTCATTGCATTTTCTATTCAATTTTTATAGACCAACACTGAATCTCTTTCTTTTCCAAAGGGTTTTCTGAAAGAAAACCTCCTAATTAAAAATTTTTCTCTCTATCCAGCAGGCATGCATAGGAGATTTGGTTCGGCAGATGTTGTTAGAGCGTGACAGACAGCCACAGACACAAGACTACTGGATCTATTCAGGGTATCAGGACCGAGGGACGCGTGGCTGGTATGGTGCATAATGATACGAAATTAGTTTTGTGCATAATGTTGCTTGGAGTTGTCTATTATAATTACTAAGTATATTACAGTATCCAAAGGGGCGATGGATTTTAATGATTTTATATAATCAAATTATTCATAATACAGTCATGTCTACAATTTAAGTATATATATAAATATATATGTGTGTGTTTGTATGTGTATGGGAACAAAATATACGAGTGTGTCATCTACTTTGCAGTCTCATACGTAATTAGCAGCAGAATTCCGATGTGAAAATTCTCTGTTTAATGCTTGATTCGTGAGAGGCATCTGATTAACCGCATTGATAACGAAGGGGATTATGTTGAAAATCTGTTGTACAAAATATCACAAAAATTTTCATCATTCAATATTGCTTTTTCGCAGAACAATCTGCATTCAAGCTCTCTTGTAATTGCCTTGACGTTGATAAAAATTTTGATAAATAGTTAAAGAATAATTGTTGAAATAATAATAGTTGATTTTCTATTGATATGTATTCATTATTCACTGGTATGAATTAGAATGTACACTCGATACGTAATACGTAAAAATATATGCCAAACACATACATACTATATTTCTTTCGATGTTTATCCATCTATCTCATCAGGAAAACTACAATAAGTTCTATTCCTCCAATTCAAAACGTATTAGTGTGCACTCATACTGTACATACACTGTTAGTCTACCAACCAAGAGAACAGAATACTCATTCAAAATCTGTATTTATTGAAGAAAAAACGTGATTTGGATGTATGAAATTTATCTTTTTCATGAGCAGTATTTTTGTCATAGTGTGTGGACCGTTTGTATAAATTAATCAAAACCTACTCAGTCTGCATCATTGTTTTGATGAATCTTGAGGGAAATGATTATCTCGTGTCAAAGACTTTGTGTTTTGCTTATACATGGTGGTCTGTAACGACTGATACGTTTGGAGATCACTGCAAAAAAGTGTTTACAACCGTCCTCAAGCTGGCAGCCATATTGAACCACCATTGGTTAGCAGGACATAGATCACGCAACAGTATCATTGAACATAAACAAGTCACTGAGGTGAATATGAATTGTCGGAGTGACCCTGCAAAAGGGGGAATGGTCCTTTGCACCGTCCTTGGTTACTAACAACAGGGCCATCTTCCTCAGTTCCCCTCTAATAGGACTATCTCCTAATAGAGCCACCTTCCACTGTACTTACTCCGACAGGGCCACCTCTTTCAACAGGTCTTCTTTTTGTGTGCCCTAAAATAAAGTCACGTCCTCCTACAGCCCCATCTTCCTACGCCTCTCCCCCAAGGATATCAACCATTTGGATGGTGATTGAACATTTCACACCAGAAGCTATCCGGCTGCACCCCAAAGTAGGAAGGAGAAAAATACATGCGAAAGGCAGGCAACAGCACTCCACTGTTTTCCTTACAAACACTCCTGTGAAGGAGACATTAGAGATAGGAAAAAGCAAAATTCTGCAGCTGACGAAATAAACTGGAAAGAGAAAACCGCAAAGAAAAGCGTGAAAAGAAGAAATCGACCCGCCAGAACAAAAGATGAAACTGACTTTGAAGGAGAAACAGAATAGTGCATTGTGCTGGACGTGCAAGTCTCAGGCACATAAAGACTGAACAGCTGAAGGTGATATTTACACATGTCACAACTGCGACTCTGAATAAATGAATTTCCTTCTTTCTGGTTCTTGATAGAATGACTTCCCAAGAACCAACAGAATTTTCTTTGTTAAACAGTTCTGAAGTTTATTAGCTGTATAATTTTTTGATGAATTATTTTTTTCAAATCAGTAATTTTTTTGAAATTATGCGTGTGTCATTCAATAAACCCAAGGTCGCAGTTCATATTCACTGGAGTGTGACAAAATTCAGTTTTGTACAATGAATGCATGCTTGATAAAGTAATGTTGCGTTACAAATTATTCCATTCTCCCTGTCTTACACTGAAAAATGTTGAGATTTAATGACATCTCTATTTTCTGAACATTGACTCAAGGTAGGCATATTCTCTATGCATAAACAAACAAACATGATAAATTTCATTTGATAAATGAATAATAATATGATATCATTATGAATAAATAACTAATACTATAATAATAACATAGAACATTACGTATTTTTAGAATACTATATCTATTGAGACATAGACTAAAGTTGTTTGTTTTTTAAATAAATGTATCACATGTTACAAACGTCCCTAATCCGTGTTGCAACTGTTCCCTGGGCTTAAAATTGTTGCAATATCTGACACCTTCATTCAGATGAATATTGTGAACAATATATCATTGGCAATAATCTTTAAAAGGTATTGGTAATTAGCAGATGGACGTAAGTTTAATGTTTGAAAATCTGGTTTGTCTACCCGAGATAGTCCCCGAGTAACTAAGGCAAACGCAAGAAAGTGTTGCAACCATCCCGAATGTGCGCATACCTCTATTTTTTACCCAGATTAGATGGTGATGTTAACTTGAACTTATGGTACGTAAAAATATACTTAGAACACTTACACGTGATATCGATGTATGTGCCTATGTATGTGTGTGTGTGTGTGTGTGTGTGTATGTGTGTGTGTGCTTATGCGTAAAGATCGAATGAGCGATAGAGGAAAAGAGAAAGAAGAACGAGCGATGGCGTACATTTCGATTGAGTCGGCTCTTGTATTCATTCTTCTCTTGTTCTCTAGGAAAAGGCAATTATATATTAAAATATTCCTTGTCTCTCATTTCTAGCCTAACATATATATGTATATAATTGCATACATTCGCACACACACACACATGCACACGCATGCTCACAGGCACACAAATATATATATGGGTAAATATATGATAAATTACAAATACAGGTTCTTCTAAGTCACATGGTTTATTCATGTATAATTATATATATATATATATATATATATATATATATATATATATATATATATATCGCAGTCAAATACGGTGAAGCCAAATTGTCTGCGATAAGATGCTGTAACCATCCGAGAGAGAACTAATATCAGAAAATACCAGGCTAGGACAAATGACTCACTCATATATGTGCTGATTGGAAATCAGGTTAATTGACAATTATCTGTGCAACTATCTTTAGCCATTTAAAGTAAAGATCCATCGAGCGACAATTCATTTTCTTACTCTCACGCACACACAGATGTACAAATTGATAGATCTTTTGTAAAGAGTTAATATATGTTGAAAGTAGGAATATTAGTCACATTTTCTCATTTTTCTCATTGGTAGCAACTGTTCACTATGAACTCGACATATGCACACATACACACACGCACACACACACACACACGCACACACACACACATATATATATATACAACTTTACAAAACAGTGACAATGTGAAAATATCAGTCAAATCTGATCTGATGAAGTGAATGCGTAATTAGGAATACAATAAATCAAACTGATTATAAGTTTTCTAATTCATCAATTCAAATTTCATGCACACACACACATACACACACACACACACACACACATACACATATTGTAAGACTTCGTAATAATAAAATTGCTTTTGATGAGATTCCAACCTGCCTTCTTTACCATGCCAAGAAAGGTCGATGTATCCTAGAGCATTACATATAATCCTCCCTATTGATACTAATGGTTTATAATTTCTCAACCAATATGACAAAGTCCCAGTCCCTATTCGGACAGTCTCACTCTACCAACATTTTGTACGTACACATTGTGTTCAATATCTGCAGATTGGATGTTAATGAAGTTTCTTGAAACTTCCTCAAGCTGACCCGCTCCGGTCACAAGGTCAATCTAAATTGAAGGGAGGGATCCGATGCCGATTTATCATCAATAACAAGTTAACTTCACACTCTTTCAGTTTAGTTTTTGTTGCAGTACAATCGTATTATAAAAACTGAGTTATTTTACCAATTCTTATGACTGATGATTGAAATCGCATCAACAGGGCTTCAGTTCAAGTTCAATGCATACGGCATACCTCTCAAGGCCCCAGAATTGTGCTCTGCAGTTAACCCCTGGGACTGGACACGTGTCTTGGTAGTAATGCCAACTGCATTCAACACACACACACACACACACACACACACACACACACACACACACACACACACACACACACACACACACACACACACGTATTTGGCATGATGCTATCATCAATGGCTGTTATCACACTTTACACTGATTTATGGTATTTGTGGTTATTCATAAGATTGATGTGGTACGTGGTAACCACCAGTGCAGGGCCAAATCATCAATCCTACCCCTTCTTTTCAATTAATCAGTTAAAACTTGCCGAATCAACCATGTTGAGTTTGTTCTCGTTTTCGTTGGCATTGAAACTAAATGGCAAAAATTTGCAGAATCACTAGATTCATCCGAGTGATCATACCTTTTTTTTCTATATGAATACAGTACAATATTAATATCCCTTTCATTCTTCAATTACTCCCACCTGCTTTTTTTTTGTTTGTTTGTTTCTACCAACATTGAACTTACAGTCTATCTTTCATACTCCACCCTTTCTTTTCAACCCCTTTCAACTTTTTTTTTTGTAATGTCGTTTTAATCAAGAGACCTCGACTGGCTATCATACGACATTGCAGCGGTTCCAGAGACCACGCCTTGTCTATCCTATTGGTCAAATACATCTATTTTATATATTTCTATCATTTCCTTTGCATGTGAAAAAAAAATGAACAGGCATCCTTGTCCATTTTTTCAATCTTGAAAATAAAATGTGATGATTTCATGAGTACAAACCAACTCGCCAAAGTATTTGATGAAAAAAAGAAGAACGACAAATACATACTACATGAATTTATATAACCACTCTACGAAATTGCATTCTGTAAACAGAACATTTCGTAAATACTCAAGCTTTTAATTGCATTGTCAGAAAAAGAATCCATCAAAAGATCTATTTATGTTTTAGTTCAAATAAGAAAAATGTGCTTCGTAATCTCGTGCTACTTGCAATTTTTAATTAACTTCTGACACAGCTGACACACAAATTAGTACCGAAACAAAAGCTGCAATTAAAGAAAAACATTGCTTTCAGCTTAGGTCAGTCTTTGTTTTATTCTGTTCAGTTCTCCTATCTATCAGATATCCGAACACGCTTAGGTGAAGAAAATGATGATGTGAAGGCGAGCAATATTTAAAGAAACGTAGTATGTATTTTATTATGCATCTTCTTCGTTTACATTAGCTGGGACGCCTATATTGCTACATCAATACATGTACACACACACACACACATACATACATACATATATATATATATATATATATATATATATATATATATATATATATATATAATTTCAAACGTAGTGTGTTGGATTAATTAGCCTAGTTAGTTATCCAATATCGATATTATGTACAAAATGGCAGTAAATTGTAACAATAGTTATAAAATATACTGGGCCTTACTCTTTCTTTCCCTCTTTTTCTCTTCCAATCTCTGTCCGTCCATCTGTCTCTCTCTCTCTCTCTCTCTCTTTCTCTATATATATATATATATATATATATATATATATATATATATATATATATATATATATATATATATATCAAGCCAGGTATAGACGAGAATTGAATGAAAGTAATTGGGAATATATACAGAAACGGCGCTGCTATAACCAAACTTATTCAATATTCTAACGGGATAAAAAATTGTACAACGATAAGGGGATATAATATCATCAAAACTCCAAACATCGAGTATAGAAAGCACCCTCAGGGAAAGGACACTGGGGGTACGTGAGTGGAAACATAGAGGGAGAGTATCTGAACAGTTAAAGGTATTGTGATGATAATGCAATAATAACATAAACTGCAGCGGGCCTACAAAACCTGTTATTCGACTTATATAGGGAAAACCAATAAATGGGTTTAGAATTGAACAGATTGGAGACAAAAGTAATGTTCGAAAACATAGTCCACGAAAAGACTTTAGTTATAGACGATAAAGCCTCAAAAGACATTAAAGAATTCATTTACGTAGGTCAGGCGATAAAACTCGAGAGAGAGAGAAAGCACGGAAATGAAAAAAATAGCGAATAACGATTGGCTTGAAAGTATTTGGTATAAATAGAAACACAATGAATAGTTAATTGCCAATATACTTTTTTTTAAGTACACAATCAGTGCATGATATGAATTATGGTACGAAACCTGGAAATTTACAAAACTACCCAAAAATCACCGCAGAATAGCACAGATGGCAATAGAATAACACCGTGATAGAAAAAAAAACTTGTACCTGAGGGAGGTCGGAGGTGAAGAATATTGTGCAAGTATTTAGACAACAAGAGATAGACAGGGTATGTAGAGAGAAAAAAGGACAAAAGATTGGCCAAGAAGCTCGCCGATTAGCGCCTGTAAGGAAGACCAGACACAAGTTGAGGATATAAGATACAAAAGTTAGGCATAGCTGATTAACAGAACCACGTCCCTCGTTGAAGGGAATGGGAAAGGCTTTGGCTCAGCAAAGGACTTGAAACGAATTCTGTCAGGTTATATATTTATTTGTTGGTATGTAATTGTCTGCATCAGAAACAGCAGTGCATAAGTGGATAGTGTATGAACAAAGTGGAGATTATTTGGACCCTCGCCTTCCAACGGGTAGTCATTTCAAAATAGTTTCAAAGAATGTAACGTATTCATAAATATTCTGTCGGATTATATATTCATTAGTTGATACTATAATCGTTTGCGTAAGAAACATCAGTGCAGAAATAGACAATGAATGAACAATACGAGAGTAGCAGGGTTTATGCAGTTACCCGGGCCTCCGTCAGGCTGTTTCGCTCAATGTTATAAAGAAAGACGTATCCGTATACATACTTATATGTATACACCTATTAATATGTATATATATATATATATATATATATATATATATATATATATATATATGTGTGTGTGTGTGTGTGTGTATGTGTGTGTGTGTGTGTATATATATATATATATATATACAGGATTACATTCATCATCACTCTTTTATCGACTGTCGTTTGATATAAACTTTCCCGGGGATTCGTCAGATCCCTCTATCATTGGTGTTCTGGGGCCAATACTTTCTGAACATGTCAACTTTGTCTCTCCATCTTGAATTCTGCCGTCCTCGGTTACGCATGAGATATCAGTGAATCTACTTTGTGAGTCGTAATGTCCATTGGTTATCTGCCATTCTAGCAACATGACCAGCCCATTGCCGGTTGAGTTTTCTAATTGATTTTATGATATCTTGGACTCCTGCTTTTCCCTGATATATTCTGCTGTCGTAAAATAATCGCTATGACTAAAGCTCTAAACTGATTATTCTTCAATGTATCTATAAAAGATTTGACCGCTTGAAACCGTGAGAATAATGTTGCCGGAATCGTCATACGCCAACAGTCTACCTGATTTCGATAAGATCGATTGTCTTAGACAAAGTAGACAAAAATTCATTCATCGACTTTGTGCAAGATATTCTTACTCGGAGATTAGGCAAAATCCTATTTCACCCTCACACATCACGCACCGAAAGATATCTGGCGCACCTTCCCATTTTAAGACTCGAAGACGGGAATGAGATTCCGTTTTCCAATACTTCAAAAAAAGTAATGGTACAAAATAAAATAAAGGAAAATGTCTGCATCGAGTGAAAATTGACCCGATGATCGATCGACTATTTGTATTTTTAGTCTTCTCTCAGTGCTTTATCAGCAACCATACTACTGCTGCCAGAATCATTCTTGGGTCGCATATGCATATTCTAAACATTATCTTCACATTTCCAAATCCACTTGAATTCATATTTCACTCATCTTTCACGTACCACAAAGGTATCAATTGGATATGATTGTACTTTTTTTTCACTTCAAGAAGTAACTTACACGATTTCTAATTTTGATGCAACTAACTTGAAAGACTTGTTTTATTCTTAGGGAAAGATTTTATATTGCAGAATGCCGAGTTTCATGTGGAAAGAAAATTGTGATTTTTTCCTTCAGCTGATACAGAAGATTTTATAAGCAGAACCTTGACTTTAAGCTGAAGCGTGATGTTAGATTAATGTTTTTACTCCTGTGTAAATCGCACTTAGAGACTTGTTCGGCGAATTCTTCCCTAATAAACAATTGACGTGTAAGCAGTTTAATCATTGACCCATCATTTATTTTTTTTGATTCCCTTTTTGGAGCGGGGGTCATCAGCATTAAAACCTTTTCAATTAAATGCTCTCCGATCAATTTAGGTAGCACACGTGAAAAATCGACTAATCTTCAAAAAAGCAATCATTTAATATAACTTGTTGTGCTGGAACAACCAGGAAAACGATATCATTGGACTATCACGATTCATGATTAATCATTTGCAAAGATTGCACATAGAAACCAGATCACATGAATATGATCTGCTTATTTTTTCTAAACATATCAGTGTATGTTTGTGTGCTAATATATATATATATATATATATATATATATATATATATATATATATATATATATACATATATATATATATATATATATATATATATATATATATATATATACATATATATATATATGTATATATATACATATATATGTATACACATACACAAATACATACATTTATATATATATTTATATGTGTGTGTGTGTATATATATATATATATATATATATATACGTATATATACATACACATATATATATGCATACGTATATGTGTGTATATGTGTGTATATATATATATATATATATATATATATATATAGTTCGGAAAAATAATTGAAATACTTGGTAAGTTCACTTGTATTTCTGGACTACATTAATACTGCATAAGACTCCGAATGACTGAACAAAACATTTTGTGTTGCAGATTATTGCATCTTATGATATTCCATAACTATTGTATTGGTTCATGTGCTTGATGGAGTTCGATGCTACGGGAATGCTGCAATCGCTAAATCTTTCTCAAATCAACATGAAAACGTCATGAAATGTAGTGTGATGTAAGAATTGGACGATGGACAAAGGGAAGTATGTGATATACACGAAAGATTCTTTTTTTTTTTTTTCCACATGATTTACATATTATGGTTGTATTGAGGTTTGGGCAGTCCAAAGAAGCTTATGATCCTGGCTGTCTCACCCAAACAATTATTCAGGGGATGAAATCTGTGATAATTTGAGAAACAAATATCCTAAGTCTGCGTGTCTGGTTGAATTCCTAGGATCTGTCGATTTTGGCTGATTAGTTGCATCTCATTGGTCAAACATTTTTTCCAAATGACGGCGCATTCATTTAAGACGATAATGCACCCATTCATGCCGCTAGAGTTGTTAAAAATAGATTTTAATTACATTAAAGTGTACTTTAACACTTGGATTGTTCACCAGAAGAGAATATAATCGAACAATTCTAGTATCAAATGTAACAGCAACTAAGGAACCCATTCCCTCTACCAGCTTCCCCGAAGGAGAAAAAGCAAATTTTGCCGAACAAGTCGCCCACAAAACCCATATATTGTCCAATAATTGGAATAGAATGAATCCCTCACCGTATTGAAGTCGTAACAAATGCGGAAGGGCTCCAAACCCCATATTAAAATAATTGGTAATCAAAATGGTGAATCTACTATTTTGTGTAGCCCCTGCATATGTGGGTATTTGCGTGTGAGGGGGTATGCACGTATGTGTGCGTAGATGTGCATGCTTTTTCTAGTGTGAACATGTGTGTTTAAGTATGAAGAAAGCTTCCTATTCCCTGACTCGTAAATTTTCCTTCGAAATGGATCATGTACGCAGTCTCATAAGAGTTGACAGCTATAGTCCGTACGACATTCGCTGTTCAAATTCTTCAGTCATCTACATTGCACCACGTATATATGAGACCAGATCAATAAGTCTGCAACATGACAGTTATTCACCGAATTTCGACTTGAAATTTCCACTGTAAAAAGTTCAATCAATTTTATCAATGCATATATAATAGTGTGTGTGTATATATATGTACACACATATATATATATGCATATATACATAAATATGTATATATATATAGAGATATGTATATATATATATACATATATATATATATACATATATATATACATATGCATACATACATATATATATATACATATATATATATATATATACATATATATATATATATATATATATACATATATATATACATATGCATACATACATATATATATATATATATACATATATATATATATATATATATATATATATATATACATATATATATATATATAGAGAGAGAGAGAGAGAAAGAGTATGTATATATGTATGTATATATGTATGTATGTATTAAATGACATTGGGAGATATTTTTCGGAATGATTGATGCCACTGGCTAGTTTCAATAAACGTCGTCAACGTTTTGAATTTAAATGGAACGTGTCCTTCCAATTCATATTGTCACATGATAATTCCATATGGTGTGAGATTAGGTGCCAATATATTCTAATGATATTGAAGAAAAAACGAAAAAAAAGCAAAAAAGTGGGAAAATATTTATAGAAAAAAAAACAGACTAGATGGTAATAAAAATCATTGAAAATCCAAAGGACATATCCTAATCATCACTTATTGTGCGTGAGCACGGTCACATCTTTATTGATAACGGTGTTAATCGAAACTCGAAACCAATCGGTAAAATAACTTATTTTAAAAAATCTTTTATCATTGTTATTTAATTTTCTGAGGAGCTGGAAGGACTCTGCAAAAGGATTTCAAGGCCAGGTGTGTTGTGCACACGACTAAACCCATGGGTTACCGAGATGGAAAGAGTGATGCAAGGTCTCTGGATTGTTTCCATCGCAAATGCCCGAGCTGACTATAGATATATGCAGCCTTTTCCCTCGGGAATACCCCAATAGTACGACTGCCTGCACAGATTGAACGATGTTGACACCTCAAAAAGGGGTTAAAGTATTTTTCAAATATTCAGGTTATTATTTTTCCATTTTTTTTTAAAATTTGTTGTATTTGTTTAGTTCAATCCTCCTTGGGTGCCTAAATAGAGATGCCTCATGTCAAACGAAGCTGTCTATACATTGTAAATTACTGAAGTGCAATATACTTGATATTTACTTAATCTAGCGTACAGTATTTGGGGACCCAGTCAAGATCGAACTTTTCCCAGAAGTATGGTTAAGATAATGAGCCTGAAAAACATCATTACACTGTTGATGGAACTATGGATTTCAATAATTTACTGAAATGTTTAAGGGTTTCAAAAGATTAAACTTATATATCTCATGTGTCTAGCACATGTTGAGTCTTCCCACTGAGTTTACAGTCCTATGGGGACCAGTTGGTTAGCTTTCTACTCTATCTGTGGTCTTCTCTTCTTGCTCAGTGTCCAAGTCATCACCATTGATCAGAGCGGGTACTAGATCGAAAAATATAATTGAAATAATCAAGCAGAGGAATATATATATATATATATATATATATATATATATATATATATATATATATATATATATATATATATATACACATATGTGTGTGTGTATGTGTGTGTGTGTGTGTGAGTGTGTGTGTGGTACAAATCAGGCTAGCAGTATAACATAAAATATCCCCTCTAACCAAAAATGGCAACGACGATTGTCATCAGGATCAATAGGATATCCAACTATAGTAATAATAATTTATGATAGAGTGGTCCAAAAATGATTGAAAGGTTTTCACCATCAACTTCATAGCAGTATACCTCAGCTGAGAATTAAAGTGATCAATCGAAAGAAGAACCTTCAGAATCTACACATTCAATCTAGGGGCATAGAATTATGGGATCCCGAAATTAATGAAATTTTCGAAGGCGTCTTGAGCTGATGTTTATTTCCCTTGCAGAACATAGACAAAATGTTAGATAAAGTGGTATTCGGTCGGAAAGAGGCCTCGAAAGTTAGCTGGATTGGCTAATGTTTCGTCGTCTACCTTGCTCTACTTCTGCAGGGTTACTGGCGTGATGTGGGGGGCATTTTTTTTTTTTGTATTTCTATTTGGTGCAAATGATGAACATCTGTTGAATGATCAACGTTCAGTTTCTCTACAACCTCTCAGGGGATTTATTGTGGGTCTGCCTCAATAATGGTTGTCGTCGATTGTCATCAATCACAAGACGATATCCACTTCTTCGAGGCTCTCATCTCTGTTTCGAAATTTTGGGGACAAATATTGATCGGTACGTTTGTTGACGTTCCCCTGGCCAAATACTTGGTTAATATTGCTAACAGTTGATATTGCGATCCACTAACAAGTGAACATGCATTAATTGAAAGTATATCCAATATTCAAGACATTTCCCGCCACAATTCTAGAATTATAGACTTAAATCACTTTAAAAATATGTATTACACACATTTTCGATCAGTATATTTCATTAGTTTTTATTTATTTTCGCTTGTATAATTTATAGCAACTGTTGTTTTGTTTTATTTGTTTTGTCTTTATTTTTCTAATTCAGGACAAAATATTTAACGAATCCATTATCGATTGAGCAGGTATTATCGAAAACAAGATTGAATTGATCAATGGCACACATAAAATTACAATCCTAACCAATATATCAGATTAGAACTTGTTTGCTTTTTAGAAAAGAGAGAGAGTATGCGAGAGAGATAGATGGATAGCGAGAGAAATTATGATTCTGGTTCCGGTTCTAATTCCAATTTTTGCTAAATACTTACTCCATAATGAGTAGCACACACATTATGCATATTATCATGGTCCGAACATACAATAATATCTACTCAATGAACTATGGCTCAATGTTTCTGTGTGTACTGTGGTAGTGAAAACAAAGGGATTCAGCTCTTTTTAGAATGCTCCCAACTTGAACAAAATTCGCTAGATGTAGCTGGGAAATCCCTGTGTTAAGCCTTCTGTCCTAAGATGACGAAGTAGATTTTTATACTAATCGGCAACACTATTTCTGTAGTGACTTGTGTAAAATTCAAACAATTTTGATAACATTCACGTCATCTTGCGGAGACATCTATTGGGAGTAACTCTTTTAATTACACCAAGTCACGAAAACTGCTCTGAAATTCGATAGATAGACTTTTAGGTATTTTATTTCAAATTTCCATTTTGATATTACGCAGTGCACTTATGAACCACTGAATCGATTTACACGTAACATTTTCAGACACATTTTTCCTGAAACAACAAATATTTTTATCTTGAATAAACCAAAAATTCCTCCATTTTATAAACCATAGCAAAGGATTTACTGTTGGTATTGGAGAAAAATTTCAGATTAGGTGCATTGGATTTATAATTGCAAAATAAATGCATTTGCTGTTATATATCTTAGTGGCAGAGATGGTTACTATTTCATTTTCTAACCGATAGGGTAGCGGTTCAAATCCAAATATGCAAACAATATTGCAGAGGTGCGCTTGGAAATGAATTCATTTAACCAGTCTTACATATGTACGAATTGTTTGATGTAATGCAATTCTCCATAATTGGGTTATTACTAGAAAAGAACAGTCCTTCCTCCCAAGTCCTTTCTCCTATATTTCATCAGCTGCGAAAAAGAAATAAAGTTTTGTATTGTTTTGTTAAATTAGATACTTTTCTTCCACAATTTGTGCTGTAACTAATGACGCGGAATAATTGAGAATCCATTCAAATATCATGAATTCTTTTTCTGTGTACTTTTGTAGCAATTGTTTTACAACAAAAACATTATAGGGGCTGGATCTTATGAGAAAAACTGTATCATTTTGAGCAAAATATATTAATGCAATGAACAATCTTATTTTACAAAGCAGCATGTTAGTATATGTCACAATTTATAATTTTGGTCTTTTTTTCTGAATATTTGGAAAAAAAAAACACTCGAAATAGTATATTGAAACAGAAGCAAAATTTGACAATCTTTCTTTACAGAATGTAATCCTACTATCGCACTAAACTATTTTTTTTATCCTTGTTTAGTCAAACTACTCTGAAAATTGTCGAAAATTAGTAAAACTGTGTTATGAAAATAGTTATTTGTTGTGGCAGTCAATGAATAAGATTGCTATGTTTGTTGGGTATATTCTAGTTAGTCAAAAAGTTCTCAATATATATATATATATATATATATATATATATATATATATATATATATCAGAAAGCAAACTCTACTCTAAATCAACTTAACACTTGGAGTTCAAACTTGAATATATCGAGCACTATACGAAATAAATCTATCACATATCAGACATTACTTTATATCCTTTTATGCTATATTACAATCCTGATTTGTACTATATATATATATATATATATATATACATACATATATATATATATATATATATATATATATATATATATATATATATATATATATATATATGTGTGTGTGTGTGTGTGTGTGTGTGTGTGTGTGTGTGTCCCAATCTATGAATATCTCTCGAGGCACTATCTAATCTGTCATTACAAAAGAGACGGACTATGGCACTACAATAAACCTGTCAGGAGAGAACGACACATCAAAATCCATAGACTCTGCTAGGGAGGCATTAATGAGAGAAGCAAGAAAAAGACCAAAGCAGCTGGGAAGTCCCACTGCGAAAATATGTGTACCTGTCCATAACACTACTTGAAGTCTTAAACTAGAGTTGTACACTGGAGTATCAACATTCTTCCAATCCTGTTGCATTACAAAATGAAACTCATTTTTCAAAAGACTTTCCATCATCATCATCATCATCATCATCATCATCATCATCATCATCATGAGTCTGTTAGTGTTCGTCATTGGACATACACCTTCCCCAAGTTTCTCCAGACCTCTTTATCATGGGCATCGCAGAGCCAGTACTTTCTAAATCTATCCAGCATGTCACACCATCTCACATTTTGTCGGCCACAGCTTATCATCCGATCTCTTGGGATCTATGTTGCTCAGCCCATTGCCATTTGTTTTCTAATATATTTTATGATGTCCTGAACTCCTATCTTTTTTGTAATATAATTTGCCGTATTATGATCCCTCCTTGTTAGGCCAGGTATGATTCTTTCAGGTGCATATTGCATGATTTTCAGTTTGAGGATCAATCTTCTGGTTAGGTTTCATGTTTCAGCTCCATATGTAACTATCTATATGATACATTGGTTGTATACCTTTCTTTTCGGGGCTAATGGGATTCTCTGTCCTTGAAAGTCGAGTTTGCACTACCAAACCCTTGCTAACCTAGTGTAATTCTTCCCTTGAATGATATAGTGGTCTACTTTCTCCTGCCCTGAATTTTCGATTTTAATCGTTTTACTTTTCTCAATAACATGTTTGTTGCACATAATATTTGTTTTGCTGAGGTTCATGTTAGGGCCAACTTACTTGTTTGCTCCATTTAGTTTATCTAACATTATTTTGGGATCAGCGAAAAGGACGATGTTGTCAGCAAATCTGAGGTTACTGAGGTATTGTCTGTCTATCCTGATTCCCTTTTTTCCTATTTTAAGTCTTGGAAGATCATCTCAAGGTTGGTTGTGAAGACTCTGTGTTAGCTGGTGTCACCTTGTCTCACTCCTTTTTCTAGTTAAAAGGGCTCAAAGTCTTTATGTAGCCTGATAAAGGAATAGCTGTGTCAGTAGATATGCTGCAATACTCTAATATATACGAGGTCTACACCTTGTTTTATTATTGCGTCTGTGACTTGGGGATTTCTACTTAATTGAAAGTCTTTTTGTAGTCAACGAATGCAACTGCTAGAGGCCTTCTATATTTTACTGCTTTTTCTTATAGTTGGTTTACTGAATGGAGATCACCCATAGTTCGAGTAGCTTTTTTTCTGATGCCAGCTTGTTCCTGTGATTCGTTTTTATCTAGTATTTTGATGAATCACTTTGGTAAAGAGTTTGTAGATGCGGTTCAGTAGGCTTATTGGCCTGTAGTAGTCGGGGTTTTTCGGGTCCCCGTTTTTGTATAACAGCATTTTGATTGTAGTTCTACTCTTCTTGGCCTTTACTTTGAGGCATAAGTTGAGTAAGATGCTAGTTTTCAAGTCATGACTTTTACAGCTTTTCCAAGTAGATCGATACTGATGTTTTTTTGGCCCAGGAGCCTCTCCTTCCTCTGTTTGATCATTTGCTTTACTTTTTGTGGAATAATTTCTGTAAAATCCTCTATTTGATTACTCTCGGTTCGATTTCCCTGTCCATCTTTCTGCGTCTTTTGTTTGTTGAAATAGCGGTATTTGTAAAATTCTTGAGCATTTTTAACAATTCTTCCCCTATCCATTGCCTGTTGTCCATTTACTTCGAGCACACTAGTTATTGGCTTTCTTCCTGACTTTTTTTTTTTTTTAGAATGCTTCCAATGACCGCTGTTGTGTATCTTGTTTTGTCTTCCTTTTGTTTCTTAAAAGACTTAAACATAAGGTGGCCTCAATTAGGGGAGGTCATTATATTGCTACTGAGCTCGTTGATATTCTATCCGGGTTCAGTGAGGATTTCATGTGTTCTTCAGTTCCAGTTTGAATGGTCGGGTGAGTCATTCGGAACGATAAATTGTTGCAGTTTGATGTTGAATATCTTGCTGCTAATTTGAACCTTGCATTTAATCTTTTTGTGGTCATTTCCAAAATTGACTTGACCCTTAGTGGTACAAAACGTTAACCTTGCTGTAATTAGCAAAGGCATAATGAACCAATCACAGTTTGTTTGTTTTTTTAAAGTTTTTTTTATCAAATTACTTCACCAATTTGACTATTCTCTGCAATTCCAAGGAATGATTCTTCTATTAAATCCATTCGGAGTGGGTTTGAGTGAGAAAAAGAGAGTCCGTGAGAATGGTCGATACAGGAATGTGCTTTTTGTCATTGCAGATAAATAGAATGAGGAGATAGTATCTGTTTTTAATGGACACATCCATTGAAACCGTATACTATCTCTCCATGACTCACTTTTCCTCATTCATATATATATATATATATATATATATATATATATATATATATATATATATATATATATATATATTGCTGGAGTGTCAAAGTACGTATATATGAGATGAGAAAAAACATCTTGTGGATTTCTTTTTTGCATTATTCATTTTAGACAGGTTTTCCCACCGGTTCTTCATATTATCAAGTGTCTTGATAAAATCTTGAAAATCAAGCACAGTCTGGCCATTATGAAGGTATGAATTCCCAGATGGCGTCCAAGTTGACTGTCAAATTAGTTGGCTGCATTCATTTAAAAAAGCTATCTTATAAAAAAGTCGCAACATGAGGTTTCTCGATGGTGTCTCTTGGTATCAGGTGTGCTCAATAACATTATAAAAGTTCACCACTGAAAACGTATAATTTTCAAAATGGTCTCCTATATGGCTGATTTCAAATTGCCTTTACTCGTTTATCATTCACTTTAGATATGTGTTTCAAACGGAGTTTTGTTATATGAAATGAGCTCAATAACAAATCAAAAGTATTTCACTATCCGTCAGATGGAAAGGTGTACTTTCTGAGATGACGGATTCATTTTTAAAATGCCTATCATCCATCCTACTGAAGTTTTTCCAACTGCTCAATAACAAATCATAAGTTTAACACAGTCTCAACACAGAGGGAGAGTAATTTTCGAGATGACCTCCAAATTCTCCATTTGCCCATTTACTTGTCACGTTCCTTATCGGTTTTTGTAGTATGAAGTGGATCAGTAATATATCAAAAGTCTATCTCATTCCAATTACAGCAAAGGTGACATCCAAAAAGACAGCCAAATTCTTCAGATTCCCAATACTCGTTCATGATTAATCTTAGACAAATTTGTTGTTTGTTATATTTTTTTCCAAAGGTTCCCTTTTTGTAATATCAAGTGTACTCAACAATACCTCAGAGGGCTACTACTTTCTGACCACTGGAGATATATAAATTGCAAAAAAACATTTTAAAGATTGGCTGCCAAACGACCATCCTTCGTCCGTGATTCATCATAAAGTTTTTTCTGTTGTTTTTTGTAGTATCAGGTTTAACATATTGAAAGTCTCACACATAATGATATCCATAAATCATGGTTATCTGATGCCTTGTCAACTGTTGGTGGATTTATTGTTCTCAGACCACTGCCGATAGGTACTCACCACAAGTGAATGTGAGCACCTAGTAAGACGTTTCATTTTATAAATGATCTGAATCGGTCTTCTGGCTGCACAAAAATTGCGTTTATAGAAGTCACCCAAATCTTTTGTCTTTTACACATCTGACTGACATGCACAGTTGTTTAGAGAGGGTAAGTGACATACGGAGCCGATATGCATACACATGGCCTGTATGTATACCGACACATCCTCACATACGTATGCTAACATACACATACACACACAAACATTTATATACACATACACACACACACACACACACACACACACATATATATATATATATATATATATATATATATTTGTCTTGGCAAGGAAGGAGTTCAACGAGAAAAAGCTTGTGGTGCGAGTGATTTTTCATTGTTAGGCTTCTTTTTCTTTCGTCTAGTCTCGAGTATACATATATATATATATATATAGAGAGAGAGAGAGAGAGGGAGAGAGCGAAAGAGAGAGAGAGAGAAAGAAAGAAATATTACGGAGATAGATATAGATCTTTTTTCAGAAAACTGACTGGGAGAAAATAGGAATAGACGGAGAATTTTTAGAACCCTTGAGATTCGCCAATCACGTTTATACGACGCCTGAAGCATCAGGAGAATTACAGATCATATTGACTGGCCTGCACATATTGACCGGTCTGAATGGGGAAAGAAAAATGCGGGCAAAGACAAAGTTAATGTACAACGATAAAGTCTACAAAAAGACTATACGAATGGAAAGCTAGGATCTAGAAATGGTTGACGATTAACATTAATCTAGGGTATAAAATAAAATTTGAGAAGTGCCACGAAACTGAAATAAAACCAAAAGTCATCTTGTATGAATGGAAATATACTGAAGAGCAGCTTGTCAATGCTCTGAAAGCAAAATATATTCTATCAGAGCATAATGGCGGCTATGGCTTACGCATATGAAACATCGAAATTAATAAATCTGAGAACCAATTTGGAACTGCACAAATAGACATGGAACGAGAAATGTTTGGAATAATTATAGTAGATGGGAAAAGGTCAATACAGGTTGAAAAGGAGGCTAGAGTGAAGGATATTATGCAGATATTCATGCCACAAAAATGAAGATTAGCCGGATACTTAGCAAGAAGAGTTGGCAGCACGGAGCAAAAGGCTAACCGACTGATGTCCGTGGAACAGTAAACATAGTAGGGAATTGAAGTATGATGTACAAGGGCTTGCCAGTGAGGCATGGTAGAGGTTAGCACTATCATGGTCGTGATGTGTGATAAATTGAAAGACCTTTGTCCAATAGTACTTTTTAATGAATGATAATAGATAAATATATATATATGTGTGTGTGTGTGTGTGTGTGTGTGTGTGTATGTATTTTTGTGTGAATGTGTGTGTGTTCAATGGTGTCTTGTGGGGGTGCAGGGGTAAATTACGCAATTGTCCAGTCCATCTTCATTTTCGTCGTCCAATTATATGTATAATATCCTTCATTTTAGTGTTGTCTCTTATCCATGCTGATATTTTCGTATTTGTAAGAGTTATTTTAATCATTTTTCTATCCATGCCTGCACGTCTAAAATATGTACATGTAGTTACACATTCATCCGTTACAAATAGGAAAATGAGATTCTTTTTCAACAGCGTTATTTTATGCCAATGTAACCAAATACGCTTCTTCGTCAAAAGACATATAACGAGAAAAATGATATTTGTGGAAAAGAAGGATCTCAAATAACTCCTTGATTCTCTCTTACAAAATCAAAGAGCTTGTTGAGAATGATGTGTATCTTGTTTGTTTTGTTTGGTCTTTGAAAATGAATTCTTCGTGAAATATTCCTTTGAAGAAATTGAGTATGCTTGGCTTACCTTTGAAATAAATTGTTGGTTGGAGAGAAATATGTGCATATATTTTTAGGAATGTTTGCATATGAACATCAGTCATTTATAACAGTAGAATACATGCGAAAGAAATACAAAAACAATTTTTTTTCGATAAAGTGATGTACACATTTGATTGTAAACAAAATGAGGTACTTGAGAAACAAAAGGAACATGCATGTTGCAGAACATCAATAGCACAAAATTATTGATAAAATAAACATAATAATACGCTATTGAAGCATGGCGTTTAAAAGAGAATACAAAAACATTCACAAGTTAGCAAAGAGAGTTTAGCTACGAGGCGATGATAAAGCATGTACAGAAGGGTGTTTTGCACCTGCTAAATGCAGATGGACTAATGTGCGTTAGGATATTCACTGACTCGCCTTTAGAAATAAATTCAGTGTAGAGCATAGACAGGTGGTGTAAAGCTATCAGCTAAGGAGTCTAACTGTGTTTTATATCTTGAATCTCCCCGTGGAAACTTTTTTTAAGAGGTATGTTGTTCTGACTTAGCCGAATGCTGTGTCTCCAGTTTTACAAAATTTACTGCAACTTACGTATTTTTAAAAATATTTCCTATTTTTGTTCAATTTTGACACAAGAAAGAAATTGTTCGTAAGTAAATATAATTGATACAAGCTTTATGCAGATTTAGGTTTTATGAGCTTAAAGGAATCAAATATCAATGGCATCAATTTGAATATTCCAGTCAAGAATGACATTTACAGAACACTGTCATTTGTCGCCATTTCAAAAGATTTATTTCTTGAACAGATAATTCTTTCAAATCTTCAATTTGGTTTTAACATTGCAAAGGTGAACGGTGAATTTTTTTCAGATAACAATTAAACTGACATCTCAATTCCTTAAAGTCTGCAAGGACTTCAATATCTGAACCCTTCATGGGGCAAAAAGAAAACTTGTTTGATTATTTTTTTCTGATAATTTTCTTGCAAAAATGAAATGTTGCACCGTCACCTTTGTTCTTTGGAATCCATCCGAACAGAAAGCTTTGACTGCCTTTAAGGGAAAAAGTGTGCTGACTGTTCTCAAACCTAATACATTTTTGTGTAATATCCTGCATGTGAACAGTCTCTTTTTAATTTTTAAAAATTTTTTATGAGTTTAATTTCAAGCTCTATCCAGCTGATTGCCCGTCAGAGAGTATAATCATTTTTTTTTTTTTCAAACACTGTTTGAAATACGTTTTTCAACTTCTATCCTAATGCCTGGAATCCATAAGTTGTGCTTTAAATAATTTTTTTAGAATATCTGATCAAATATATGGGCGCCTGAAAAACGTCATAAGTGCATAGATTATTTTTTCAACTTGAAAATTAAATAGTTTATTTTTGTATAATCTACAATATATTTGAAAAATCAGATTAAATGTAGACTAAAATGTAACATTGTGTACATTCATGCAGTAATTATGGTTATCGCGTATATTCGATCGATATAAGGAATGTATTGACTTTTTATAGCTCTACCAACGAAGTTGGGGGGGTACATTTATTAAGCCACTTCTTTCCGTTTTATTTTTTATTTTTAATTGTTTTCTTTTCAATGTGACTAGTTCGTTTGCTAATTCCCCATTAAGAGAATAATCTTTCAGGGAGCCTACGAACGCCAGATAAAAATCATCAACCTTTCATGTTTTTAATCTGGTCTGACACTAATTATAGTTGATAAAAACGTCATGTGCTTCAGACAGAGGAAATCTTCCATCAATGGTTTTAGTATTCATTGATTTGATGGTTGGTACATTTCATTCACATGATTACGTACTTATGTTCAATGTCATTTACTCCGGGCTCAACCATCAAAATTGAGGGAACTTTTGACTTCTCGTAGATATAACATGTTGTTTGTAGAATTTGATTCTCATAAATTCATTGTTTTCATACTGTTGAAAGATTCTTCTTGACTGCAAAACAAGCTGAAACAAACCACGATTGAAGAAATACCTAATAACAATAGGTTATTATTCATTTCTTCATCTGTATTTCTTTCATTTTCTCATTATTGCAACTCTCTGGTCGTCATTATACAACTATTGTCCGTAGCGTAGACTGGGAATGAAAAATAAGCCTTTGTCAAGATTCTAACTGTTTTTTGGGAAGCCAATTAAAATGTCGGCGAAAATTCATTCTTATTTTCTTTTTATCCTAGCTTCTCATATAGCTTCCTCAGAGTTAAGATGAACAGATTAGACTCTTTTTTTCATTCTCTCAATATTTTAGATGAGTTGCAAATATTTTTTGAAAAGTACTTTTTTGATTTTTTTTTTAATGAAGATGGTTATTAAAACTCTCCAGTCGTTATCTTAATCATTCAATATAAACGAAAGATTAGCCAACCCAGTGCAAAGTCGATTTAGCCCCTTCAAAGTACCCCCTTGAGACTTAACTTACTTATCCTAGAGCTCTGTCCATTTTTCATAGCGGTGTTTTTGGGGGGATCACTATCAGATTTCCAACTAGATTCTCCTTAATCTCGTGCACTGCTGGGAATCTCTCAGGGAAAAGTCAGCAGTTGCAGGGAATCAAATTTTACTGTATTTATGCCGAAAGAGGTCCATGGTGTGATGCTCAGCCGAAAATCTCTGCACGAGACGCAAAGGATGATTTGCTCGATCGTTGTGAGTTTGACAATGGACCCTCACAGCCGATTGGGTTATTCTGTGGGAGGATGACAGTAATAGTTATTTTAATCAGTTTCTAAGTTACAACGAGGCAGCACAACCAGTTCCAGAGATATTCGGAGTAGCCAGATACTTTCTGAACAGACCATGTATCAGCTGAATTTTGATCTGGATTTTTCACCGTATAATATCGATCGCTTAGTTTGATATTAACAACTGTATTAAGTAAAAACGAATGCTTTTCCGTGATTTGACTATGGTCTTATTGAATTATTCACATATAAATAAGGACTTGTAAATATATTTTCAGGATTAAAACATCCTATTAGCTATGTACATATACAAGGAAGGAAGATAATCCCTAAATGTATGTTCGTGGGTTGCCAATATCAAACAATCTAGGAAAAATTGCACGTGAATTTTGTTAATATTCCTGTGTTTATTCATACTATCTTGATATTATGAAGAAAAGTCGTATTTCAAAACTTTTGATAAGTATGCATTCATAAAAGTCAGTAAATAAACAAATCAAGAGATAAAAAGACTATACCGAGACAGAAGATATAATTATTTGTTTGAATATCATGAAGTACCACAGAATATGTTATTTAAAGAGAGATGATGGAGATCTTATGAGGAAGCATAGAATTAACTTGAATGTTAGTGACAGGGTTTGGCTCAGGTCAGCGCCATCTTTCCAATGCCAATATTTTTACCATTATAATTGCATTTTCTCATCTTCCAATCGATTTTTTCGATTTTCATTCCCTTCCAAATTTGTAACATATTTTCAATCTTATAATAATGATAATAATAATGATAATAATAATGGTAATAATTATAATGATGATGATGATTTCAATAATAATTTCAATAATTGAAATAATGATAATTTCAAAAATAATGATAGTAATTTCAACAATAATAATTTCAATGGTAATAATCGTTATATAGATAATAATTTCTTGAATATTAAAAATAAAATAATTGATTTATGGGTATCGTGCTCACGTGTTCAAGGGTTGAAACACCCGATCACAAAATGGCTCGGTGCTGAACTAGACATAGCACAAAAAGGACAACGCGAAATAGGCGGTGCTAACAAACGTGTGAGAGTATGACCGAAAATAATTTGTAAAACGAACACCTTATTGAATATCCTACATAGTGTAAACCCGGCTATCACAGGTAGATAGATAGAACAAACACATTTTATTTACTATAATCATAAAATGTATAACAAGATGGCAAGCATCAACAAGTGGTAAACTTATCTCAATAGTACGTTTAACAAATGAACGAGTATGGCTGGTTTAGTATTAACACAGATTTAATAATCATCTAACTGTTACAATAAGGATGTATCAAAAGAGTTAGGGTTAACACTGTCAGAATGAATGAAGGCCAAGGAGACTTGACTAAGATTATGCATGATTTAAAATCAATAGACCCTATTCATTCTTATTAGAAGCTACTTTGAGGGACTGAAAACTCACACATAATAATGGGCAGGAGACTGGATATAAGAAAAATCATATTTAGCGAAAAATAGACTATGGCATCGATAATTAGAATATGTAGTGCTATCAACAGCTACACATTCTTTGAATAATAATGATATATATTACACAATTAGAAATGTTTAAGGCTTTGTATAATGTGTAAATATGAGTGTTCTTAAACATGTTTGGACATCCAATTTATATGTCCTTTTCTAAGTAATAGATAAATCTTATGAATATTCCGAAGAACTCATGTTACTAGTTTAAATTCCAATTGGGGAAAGGCATTTAATTCTGATTCTAATCTACATCGTCTTAACTATTTACTGGTATCATGCCAAGACTGTAGCAGACAAATGATAGTTTTGAAAGATGGGGACCTTCCATATGTTATTTCTAATCCTGATCTTTAATTATATAGGTAATCTACTCTTTTGGGGGGGCCCATTGTTTTGCGTTTGTCTCCCTTTTATCTTATCTTTGGGTCTACTTTCCCCCCACTTTTTGTTGTTTTCTATTCTTTTGCCTTCTTTTCTTATTTTTCTTCTTCTTTTTGAATCCAAGCCTTCCTCTCCTTTCTTTTCCCAAGAAGTTTCATCTTCCTACATTGTCTCGTTTATTACTTCTTCATCGTTCACATTCATCTTTTACAATGGTATTCCGTATAATATATGCTCTCTTTCTTCTCTTTTTCCTCTGCTTTGTTTCCCCTTGAATACGTTCGTCCCTGCCTGTGTGACAGGGCTTCTTTTTTCTCCTTTTCTTACCATTAAGATTTCATCTATCTGTTTCCACCTTGTTTAATGTGACCATCTGTTTCTCTATTTCAAAACTCTCCCATGCAGCCGAATCGATTCGCCGCGCGTTGACAACAAAGACGATTGTGCCCAATGAATTATGGGACAGCTGCCGTTCAAGTCACGTAAGTGCTGCATGCGTTGATCGGGTTAAAAGATTATTTGCATGTGATTTGATTGTCCAATTTGCCCCTACACGTCCACACCGCGTCAACCTCAATAGATTAACAGCGTCCTACAACTGCTTTATCTTTTTTCTCGATCATCACAGCTTTCACAATTTCCTTTATAAGTGGGTAGACATTTTTTTCTACAATTCAAGGCTAAGATTTAAAAGGGATTTAATATCTTTTGCTTCATATTGATCCTTATTTCATTTTATTAATGGCGGTAACAATAAAAAAATTTTTTTAAAACTTCCACGAATATTGAAGAAAGATAAAAACGAATAATTCAATGTAATGCTACAAAAGACTGGTCGCTTTATGATTTGCAATAACTGTGTTTGTCCCTTAAAATTTGATGCCTACTGAATTCATAATCAGGTTTTATCAATAATTTTATATCATTTCCTTCATCTTCAGAAGAAAAAATATAACCTGCTCTCATTGTTGCACTTTTATATGAGATAAAAGGATTGCATTAACTGAAAAAGTTACATGCATCTATAAACTCTAGATTCGGTTTAAAACCATCGGTCATCCCTCAATAGATTTATGTGGTGGACAGTTGAAAGAACTCTTTGAAGATGCCTTACTGCAAATGGTAACTACCACACCATGACGGATGTTATGCTGATAATCATGTAAATTTAGTACGGCATAAAACCACACATGTGGGGTATGACTTTCAGACCTTTATACGTAACTACAAGCAAGGTAGACTATCCAGTTTAATATCATTTTAAGATAAGCAGCTTGTGGAATATACCAAACTCATCCATGAACGACATAAGGCATCATGTATGGGGCCTATGATAAGGTTTGAACTGACCATACTAGTAATGGTAGCCACTGCTTCGTGGCGAGGCAATCATGACTACTTCGTTTCAAGATATTTTCAAGTTATCCATTGGACTACGTCAACAATGGCATAAGGCCACATTCTTAAATAACCAATTAAAATCAAACTTGCAGGGCTGATATGATGTGTACCGCTCAATAAGGGGTGATTGTACTCTATATGATGTAATATGAAGAAGGAGTGTCAATATCTTATTGGAAAAGAATTTGCCTAATACGAAATTCGGAAATGGGTTGTGGATTCAAATAACAAACAAGTGTTCTGTACTCAGAGAGAAAATCATGAAACCTCCCGAAGGACATTCATCCTGATTCATGTTCGCGACCTAATCTGTCTTGTTTACGAAACTGTTCATCCTTGTTTTGACAGTAAACTGCAGGGAATGAATCCAGTTGAGAACTAAGTAGTGAATTTCTGCACGTTAATTGAATGGATTTTCGATGCTGTTGTTGATTCAAGTTGATGATACTCGTTTGAAAGTATTAGAACGAAGATATTTGCAAAGCTTTTTTAGGTAAGGTACAAGGCAGAATAGGATGAAGCAGGTAGATTACTTCAACCGATCATGTGAGAAAGGACTGCTTGCTCTCTATCGACATTTTGGCTTCTTCATTTAACATGAAGAAGACCAATGATGTAAGTAGACAATACGCAATTACATCAACGACAAGGTTTTCCTAACGTATAATAATACATTATTTTAACTCTCAGACATTGGATATGTTGACACAGATTTACTAATCTCAACTCAACATAGTTGAACACCATGTTACTATCAAACTCATCACCGGAGTAAAGGTGTGTTAGACTAGCTTGCTAACTATTTGTGTATTGTAGATGAGAGTCTAAACACGTTGGGCCCAAGAAATACAACACACACACACACACACACACACGCACACACACACGCACACACACACACACACACAAACACACACACACACATATATATATATATATATATATATATATATATATATATATATATATATATATATATATGGATGGATGGATGGATGGATGGATGGATGGATGTAGGTATGTATGAATGAGTGAGTGCATGTGTGTATATATATATATATATATATATATACTAGATCTATGTGTGCACAAACATGTATGTATTCCACACATACGTTAAAAACATGATTCTAAGTATGCAATAAGATTACAAACATAATTTAGCAACGAAAGGTGAAAAATTCAAACGTTTTCAACTGCTAAAAGGAAGTCCCCAGGACAACTATGCTGCAGTGATTCATTTTTCAATCTATGGACTTTATCAAAGTTAAAAACTTTATATCTAAGGGAGAGGTATGCTCCAGTGCTGCATTACTGACCCCATCAGGCAGGCGAGAGAGAGAAAGAGATCATTACCTATTGAATTTGCATCCAACATTTTTGAAAAATGAGATCGAATCGTGTTGGAATTTTTTTTTTTTTTTTTGGTCGATGCTCCAAACATCCATTCTCAACTTGATATTTACTTTACAACTATTTCAGACACGAGGAAGACCTTGCACCTTTCAACATGCTCTGACGTATAAAAACAATCGGTCTTAAATCAGCCCCCAAGCAAACATCACTGCAATGGCAAATTGTGCTTACCGAAAATTGACGATCGAGAAGCTATACAGAGTCCAATCTTCACTTGGTGCCTCTCAGTCGTAGCCCTTCATCAGATTACGCAAGGATTAATGAATTTAGGGAGTTAAGTTTGGCAAGCTCGTCCTACAACCCAATCTGTTGTTGTAATAAGCACCATCTTCGGTGGGTTTCTCACAACTGTTATCTTATGCCTAGTGCCAATCAGGTAAATAATAATAAAATAATCCCTTGTGCCTGGCGAATCTAAGCTTAATACATACGTATAATATCATAGGCGCACATGGATTTAAGCACACCAGAACCATCTGAGTGTAAATCAAATATCAACAGGAGAATGAGAATAAGAAGTCTAGTATTGCTGTGTTGTCTATTAGCGCATGTTTGTATCTAAAAAATTCGTGGCAATGAGTTTTGGATTACAGAAAAGCGGTTACACACGATATAATAGTAATGACGCTATGATTACTTTACCAACCTTTTTATTGAAGTCGACCGCTTTATCAAAATTTCTGCGAATATACTACATGAGATTCTTAATAGGAACACTTCAAAGTAAGATACCGTTGATAGGAAAACAATAGCAACAGCAATAACATCGCTAAAAAAGAAAAAATATCTCCATTCTCCCATTAAACCCAAGAAGTGGAAAAGAACATCTTTCTATTTTGACACTTAAAATTAAACGAAAAAGTATTTGGCCTCAGCATTGACCTCTAAAAGTGAAAATAATCCCTCAATTTTGACTCCTGGAATTGAAAATAAAATTTTCCTTACACTTCGACCCTTAAAATTGAAAAAATATATATTTCATTCGATTTTGACCCATAAAGATCGGAAGAAATTCCCTTACGTTTTGAATCCTGGAATTAAGAAAAAATCTCCTCTATTTTAACCCGCTAAAAGCGGAGAATAATGCTCGAATATTGGGAAAATTATTTTCAAATAAAGTAAGAGGTCCAGCAGCATCCTGAGTAAAAACATGCCTATCTATCCATGCTATGATTAACATCTTTTTTTAAACTTACAATCCCGTCATCAGAATATGGAATCATGTAAAAATAAATTTTCAAAGAATGAATGTAGACAAATAAGTGTTCTAATATGGAATCACGGTATTTGCCACCGAAAACACTGAGGGTCCAGTTCAGCATTATAATTATGAAGTAAATTGGACTCTGCCTCTTAGAACTGCTTAAAACGTAACAAATCACCCCAGATTAATTTTGCACACAATCATCCTTCACATTTTATGTCTGCCTTGGATCATTCGCTTTACCTTCAATGCACTGCATAGGAAGAGAAGGCATACATAGTTGCAACCTTCAACAAACATAATAGAAACAATACCCGGCGTACAGAGGAGATGCAACTGCTTCCCCGTGCTTTAGACTCCTGTATGATTGAAATAGTCCATCGTGCTTCTAACACATCAAAGTGAAACTATGTATCTGCTCAAATTTGAACCATGAAAGTGATGAGAGTCCAAACTCGATTTTGACCTTTAAAAAGGAAAACACCCATGATTTTGAAAAAGTGGGGCAGGGCACTTAGAAATGAAATGGAAAGTTCAACCTCGATTTTGAACGTTGAAAGTAAAGAGAAATATTCTCTTCAATTTTCAACAAAAAAAAAGAAAAAATTTCCGCTTAGAATTTTGATTCCAGAAGTGAACCCTGAAAATGAAAAAATATCCTGGTAGTTTTTGGAAAGTTTTGATGTTGGAAAAGAATATATCGAGAAATTGACCCCTAAACATAAAAAAAAACAGTCTTCGCCCTCGATAGGGACACCTAAAAATGAGAAAAAAATTCCCTCCGATTTTGATCCCTCAAAGTGTAATAATAAATTCTCCTAAATTGTGGACCCCAAAATTTGAGAAAAGGATCCCCTATATTTCGACAGTGAAAAAAAAAAAATTGATTTCGTATAATCAGAATAAACCTTAATCCCATAGAAATTGAAAAAATGATGTGAAAAGAGCTTACTAACAAATAGTGTCGTCAGAGTATGAAGTCATGATAAAGAAAGTGTTTTGCAAAATACGTTTAATGTTAAAACTGAAATAAACAGATACAATAAAAAGAGAAATGAAATAGTATTATGACTTGGAAGATTTAATTGTTTTGTTTTTTTGGTTTTTTATTTTTTTCAAATTGAAACTTAGTGTAGAAAGAATTCGCTCTTAAAGCTGGGAAGAACGGAATATTATTAAAATGGTTATTGTTTTATTTTATATGGGGGCTGGCATAATGCTTATCACTATCATCATTCACAATCTAAACTTTAAAACGAAGAAGATGATTACTCCTACGCACTCGTATCGTCAAAAATAAACCTACGACGAGTTTATAACCATTATTTTTTCATATTATACACCTTAAATTGAAGACATTGTCACCACTCCTACACATGTATCATAAGAGCATACACGGACCCGTAAGATCACTTGCCTCAGGACGAAATTAGAAAATTACATATATCACATTAGGCACAGTTTGATTCAAATGTTCATATTCTGTCTTATTTCTGACCCCTAAAAGTGAAAAAGAACATACCTTGCGATTTTGATGATAAATTAAAAGGTCATCTGTGTTTTACTGACTTGACATGAAGAAAATGAGGAAAAAAATCTCACAAAAAATAGCGTCGTCTGAATACAAAATCATGTAATAGAAATCTTCCAAAAAATGAATTTGGAACGAATAAGTGTTCTAAAATGACATCACGGCGTTTCCCAAAAGAAGCAAACACTGGTGGTCCATTTCAGTACTGTAATCATGTAACAAATATAATTTGCTCTTAAAATCACTTGTAATGTTACGAATCATTCCGGATTCTCTTTTTGCTCGTACTAATCATGATCATTTTAGGGGTACCTATTATCTCCGGCTTGGATTTACCGTTTGGTAGGAGGACAATAATCATACGTCCATTCAAATTTCAAGTCATTGAGTAATTTGCAACAGTATGACCATTGTTGCATCGAAAAAGATATTTTTGCAGCACTTACTGAATGATAGACTATGAGATTCAGACCTTGCATCTCAGAGACTTTTTCTCATCCATATCAAACATAGATACAGATATTCTTTGAAGGTATCATAGTTACAGAACCCAACTTGCAATGATGTTTTTTAATATACGAAAAACTTGGGTGGATGTTTCAGAAAGCTTTGCTTGAATAATTCAGTCTAAATTTTTTTTGAAACTAAAGTATTTAACTAGGAGTTATTCTGACAAGTATTCTCTTAATTTGATCGCTATGTTTCAGTGTTTTTTTTTCTCTGAGCTTTCCCGGGTGTATGATGAATATGATGAGCTTAAAAATGGATTCGATGATAGACACTAAATAACGCTTAAGTAGCATTGGAATTTCGGAAATAAATGAAGAAGGCCCCTAAACGTTTGTGCAAAAATATAGACGATAACGAAATGACTATACCAATCCAAACGTTATATAGAATAATGGAATTTGACAATCACGATTCAGACTTTACTAGAATCTATTTTTGTTGTTTTTTGTTTGTTTTTGTTAAATTTTTTAAATACTTTGTGGCTTCTTTCTGACTGATTCCTTATAACAAGTATTTTTGCAACATGCAAAGAACGGTAGATTAGGAGTTCCTGGTATATCAGAGATCTTTTTTCATCCATATCAAACAAAAATACAAATATTCTTTGACAGTATCAAAGCAACAGAACCAACTTGCATTTCTAAATACCAATAAACCTACAAATAAATTACTGGATATAATTAACGTTGATATTTCGCAAAGCTTAGCCTAATTTTAATCCATGTCAATGAACAAGTAAACGGAACATTATATTATTATCACCCAATATAGTCTAATTACACAAAGCCAAACTATTGGAGTGTCCACTGCAGGAAGAATAAGACGACAAAGAAAGTACGCGAACTATTGCTCAAAGGAGGGTGGTGACTCTTTTAGTATACGGGTTCCTTGTAGCATACTCTGATCAGACGCAGTAAGTAGGGTTCTTCCAGAGAGAGTGCATTCATGTTTTTGTAAAATCTCATATATTCACCTAGCATTACCATGACAAAGATGCACAGAAATCAACCAATGAAGCACTTTTAAAACTCATACATTCTTTATCTAGAACTTTTATAGGAAAAATATATTACTGTATTTAACAAATGGCTACTCAACCAGTAGACTTGAAATTTAATTTACTTAATTGCGCAGGATTTCGAACTGGGAGGGACAGGACAATTTTTTTGCAGCAATGAAACATCAATCACATAGAAAGAAAAAATATATTGTAAAACAAGAAGAAGAAAAACTATCATCATCATCATCATCATCATCATCATCATCATCATCATCATCAATAATAATAATAATAATAATAATAATAATAATAATAATAATAATAATAATAATAAAATGCCGCATGTGCGGTGAAAGAGATGAGACAGTAAACCACATAACTAGTGAATGTAGCCAACTCGCCCAGAAGGAGTATAAGCATAGACACGATAGAGTAGCAACGATGATACACTGGGAACTAAGTAAACAAATGGGATTCAACCATGGGGAAAAGTGGTATCAGCACAAGCCAGAGGCAGTTTTGGAGAATGACAACCACAAACTACTGTGGGACTTTGACATCCAAACTAACCACCTCATTCAGGCAAGAAGGCCGGACTTAGTAATAGTAGACAAAAAAAGGAAGGCCTGCCAAATACTAGACGTTGCTGTACCTGCAGACCATAGAGTAAAAAAGAAGGAGGGTGAAAAAAGGGAAAAATACCAGGACCTAGCAAGGGAGTTAAAGAAAATGTGGAACATGAAAATCAGGGTAGCACCGGTCATAGTGGGAGCACAAGGAACTGTCCCCAAAACGCTGAGGGAGAGACTGGAGGAGATTGGGATTAGGGGGAGGATAGAGACCGTACAGACCACAGCACTGCTGGGAACTGCGCGGATACTGAGGAAGATGCTAGAGATATAAGTACTGCAACGAATCGTAGCTCTGTCATGATATGCGAAAGAGAGAGGAGACGTTAGCTGAAGACCTGAGGAGACTTATTGTCACTCAGCCTTCAGCGATAACCACTGGGCAACCGGTGTGAAACTGTAAATCGCAGAATTACTGCGACCTATGAGTACTAGGAGAGGAGGGCTTGAGACTTGAGGAGACTTGCTGTCACTCAAACTCCAGCGGTTACCACCAGGCAACTGGTGTGAGATTGCAAATAATAATAATAATAATGTTGATCATTATCATTGTCGTTGTCAACATGATCTCTAGTAAAATATTTCTTTTTAAAGTTTGTTTCAATTACCTGTCACACTGATCAGATCCCAGACATTGCTATTCTTTCCTGTGTTTGTTCTTTTGACTTTTGAAGAGTACTATTAGATCGGCAATAACTACCTTCAATTAATTAAATGGGATTTATAATAGTCTTATTTCAAATTGTACCTTTTGGTAAGTAAAAAAAAAAAAGGAAGCAAATGTACTATAAATGGATAGACGAATAAGTAACAGTTGCATAATTCAGCCAAAATAGAGGAAAGGAAGGAATTTTCGAATAGATATCTTACCGGACATTTTTTCAACCAGTTTTTTTTTTTTAGCCGAAACTATCAAGGATATGGATCTGCCACAAGTATGAATCCACTAACCACAAAAACTATCGCTAAATTCTATCCTTTCTCATCTACAAAGTTAACAAATAAATTATTTCTCTCAATGCTATGCTCCAGTACAATGATGAACCGTAATGAGGAGTTCGATTTGGATGTCTAAATTTATCTTTTATAATACTGTTTGGTAGGAGTTTTTATACTGAAATGTCTGGTTTTATATTTTCTATAACTCTGTGGTTGGAATTGCTTATCAATGGCGTGGTTCAAGTATCTTTCACACCAATCAGTCCCCCAGACATAGCCGTCCTTTTGTTGTTTATAGAAGAATACCATTAAGTTGGCAGAATTGCGGTTGCATGAAAAAAAGATTTTAAAAAACTCGGATGACTCCAGCAACTACAGACCAATTAGTCTACTCTACAAACTTTTTACCAAAGTTATCATCAGTCAAATCATAAAAACGCCAGGCGAAAACCAACCACAGGAACGCGCTGGCTTTAGGGGAAGCTACTCAACCATGGGCCATCTCCCTTCGATAAATCAACTAAAAGAGGAAACAGCAGAATACAGAATACCACCCACGGTAGCATTTATAGACTTTATGAAGGCTTTTGGCTGATTAGAAATTTCCAAAGCCATTAACGCCATCACTCAAGGTGTAGACCCTGCATATGTCTGGCTATTACAACATATATACCGTCACAGTAGCCCTTTCAAGAGGGTACATGAAGAGTCAGAGTCATTTCAAAAAGGAGTAAGGTAAGGGGAAACAGCTCCTCCAAATCCTTTGCAGCTAGCCTCGAGATTATTTCCGATAACCCAGACTGGAGAAACTAACGAATTAGAATAGACAGCGGATATTTAAGTAACCTCAGAGTTTTGCAGAGAGCCTCCATGACCTCCAACCGATGCAAGACGAACTGAATAAAGGAAGCCAAGAAGTTAGCCTTCATTTGAACTTCGGCAAAACAAAGGTAACGTACAACAAACGTCGGAAATAAACGCACTGCAATAAAAATTCGAAAAGATAAAGCTAGATAAAATAGACTTCTACATCTACCTAGGACAATAACTCTCCATGAAATGCTCAGAAGAGGAATAAATTGAACGAAGCATCACTCAGCATGATAAGTTCAACTATGAAAAATAAGAGAATCCCATCAGTCTTAAAAGGAAAGGGTATACAACCAATTAATCTTCCCAATAGTCACCTATTGAGCTGGATTATGAAACAGAACCGTGAGACTGGCCCACGAACTTAGAACTATACAACGTGCAAATATAGAGACCAATAGACAGCACATTATAGTATGGGAAAATTGGAGTCCAAGACATCGTAGAAACTTTATGATAATATTCTGTTCATTTTGCAAGAATGGCAGACAATTGATGGACATCTCAACTCAAAAAATGGATCCCCACAGATCAAATGCGGAACCAGATCTGGCAGAATATGAGATAATGAGACAAATTGGACACGCTCAGCAACGCCCACGATAGAGAGATGTGGCTGATCCTTGGGAAGGATGAATGCCGATGATTAGTGTGGAGGCAAATAATTCATTTATATGAAACTTTAACCCTGAAGAGGTAATAGAACGGTAGTAATGAACTATGAATAAACAGATTGAAAGTGGCAACATAATTCAAAGTAGCGAAACGAGGAACCCTCTCTGAGAACAAAACTGAAACTTAGACCAGAGAGAAAAGGAAATTTAGATTAAGCAATCATACCTTAAGTGGTGTCAGGAACAAAGAAAGGATGGAACAGAAACGTTACAATTATTAACTAAAGTTAGAAAAACCACGTCCCTCGTCGGCTGTCACGTGATTTAACAAGGGGTTCTGTCTCTCCAGGAGAAACTAGGCTGGTGGCGAACCATAAATTACTGGTACTGGTCCTTGAAATACAGAGAAAGGATACCATCAACAGGTGACTCCAAATGACTTTCTGCCTCAGCCAATATCTACTAATAACAAAAAGAAAAATGGATCAGGGAGTACTATAAGGAAGCTATCACGCTGTAAACCAACTCTCAGCGTACTGTATCACCAATGAAACATAACAGATATGAAGAAAAAGATTTTCTGAACGTCAGGTGAGAATATAGATAAAAGTGTCAAAATACTGTTCTACACAGACTTTGCTGGAATCAAGAAAGTGTTAAAACTAAACTGAATAACGAATTAAAGAATATCGGTATTAATAATACCGGAGAAGCAAATATTATTTATTGACATGCTGAATAATGACGAATCTACTGTACAATATATGTGGAAATAGACAGGAAGATCATAAACAACAAAAATCAGTTGAAAAAATGAGAAGGGAAAACATAATGGGGAAACAGAGAGATTGAAAATAAACACTCAATGGAAATTAACAAGATCACAACACACTAAGGTGGAGGCTTGAGAAAAATTTGACAAAATCATATATGACAGAAAATACCTCATTAAAATAGCAGGTGAAGCAATAAACAAAATAATTAAAAAAATATTGACTTAAATATAACCAGCGTAAATGGGGTATTATACCTCGCTACAGCAGACATAATATTAATGGAAATACCTCGGGAAAAAGCCAATTCAAGATTTAAACACGTGGCACTATTAAGGCAAATAAAAAAAGGAGGGGGAGATTTCAACGGATAGCACTCTCAGTCCAAGATGAAGTATCAGGGAAATGAATAAAGAAAAGCAGGAGGTTGAGAAAAAATAAAATGTAAATGAGATATAAACGTAGAAATTGAAATATTAACAGTAAATGGGGTACTAAAACTGCACATACACCTAAGAGCACAGAGAAAGAAGAGATACAGAAAAAAAAGAGGAATTTTAAAAAAAAAAAAAGTTTCCAAAAATAACAAGATAAAATTCTATAAGGAAATTTGGAAATAAATAAAACCCATAAAAAAGACACCATCGAGTGAAGAAGTGAGTCGGTTCTGGAATAAGATATTAGAAGATGAAAAGACTGTTACCCGGATGCAGAATAGATTAAAGAACCAAATAGAAATACGGATAGGTAGAGGAATAGGACAGCGTAGACGTTGAGGAAGTACAAGAAATATGGAAATCCTCCAAGATAGATTAGGTTCCTAACATCTTGCTGAATGCTTTTCCGTCTATGCACGAGCCATTAGTGGATCTGTTCTGTAATGACAGCAACAACCTACAGCGAAACCCAGAAGGCATTACTTATTTCCTCCAAAAGACTAATGACACCGTCACCCGCAACCAATTTACTAACTGAGCACATTTATTCGCAACATACACTCACGGTTCCAAGCGAAGAAACGGTTTTATCTTTGAAACTGATGACTGAAGTTTAAGAAGGATGCAGAAGAGGTTCATATGAGTGCAAAGATCAGATGTTGACTTGAGTGCTGATCAGAAAAAAATGTACCACAACACTGCATGAATAGACTGTAAAAAAAACAGCAACAAATGCTTTTGATAGTGTTCAGCATAGCTGGATAATAGAGCCACTAGGATAACTGAAAATACCTCCCGCTCTTTTTAACTTTGTAAAAGTCAGTGTGAAAAAACGAATACCACCAGAGATGGGAAAAAAGCAACTGCATCGGCATTTTAGAAGGTGAACTCTACGAATTGCAGATCAAACGACCTTGACATGGCTAGTCAGAGGAAACCGAGTGAGAAACCACGCCGTCGGAAGCGATCAAGGGTAAGATAGATCACAAACTGGAAAATAGTGACTGTAGACAATACAGAGGTAAAAATGAACCATTCAACGATATAGTGAGCGAATGTTGCGTATTAGCCCGGGCGGATTACTAGAACAGACATGTCTATCTGGGAGGCTGATCCACTCAGATCAGCGCAAGCGATTAAGCTATCGTCAGATGAGCCACGCATTATTATTATTATTATTATTATTATTATTATTATTATTATTATTATTATTATTATTATTATTACTATTATTATTATTATTATTATTATTAAGGAATACAAAACTGTTTTGATATTTTCTATTTTATTTCATAATATAATACTAAAAATTTTCGATATCATGTATAGCTTCATCAGTCAAACCTGATTTCAGGTGTAAGAAAATATCCAAAACGTGAATTGTACATTTCGCAATAGAAACCGAAATAGGATTTGAACATAGCTCCAACAACGTGATGCCTTATTAAAAAATGAGTTTTTAAAAGTTGAAAAAGTGAGATGAGTATCCAGTCAAAAAAAATGAATTTTAAATTGTAAGTCACACATTATTGTTCTAATAAACATTCTATTTTTGTTTTGTTTTATTTTTTCTTGAACAATAACCAAAGTGTTCGTGGTAAATACGATGTAGTTTGCCAAAATAATGATTCAAACTATCTGGTTCATGATTTTTTAGCCTTAACATCCACTTACAGCAATGGTGTGCTAGAGTGTCTGGCATCCCCTTCCTACATACACACACACTTCCTCTAGGCTATGCACCCGGAGGTCAATATCGGAACTGCATGCCTTGTTTCCACTGAAATGTTTGCTCAGTTCTGTTGCTGCTGGCTCATTTTCCACACCGCTACGATACTTGCTGAAACGCCTACTCAAAGTGTAAGTTAAAAATCCCATGTATTACAGGTGATGTTCTGCAGCATAAATAATATTTTGTCCCATGTAGTTTCGTATCGCCAAAACTGAAACTTTCCATCTACCTAAAGTCTCTTCATCAATCTAACTCTCTATGTATTTTGCTGTACGCATAAAATATATTTTCTACATAATCTTATCACATAAATCAAAGGTTAAAAAGTGAAAGTTTCAAATTGAAATTCAGCTGATAATAACCTACAGGCACTATTGATCCAGCCCTGTATCTATATATCTCTATGAACATATATATATATATATATATATATATATATATATATATATATATATATATATATATATATATATACATATATGATAATTAGATAATTGAGTCATCCACAGACAGCTGTTTCGTCGTGTTACAACTCTTCAGAGTGGCTATATCCATCACCCCATCTAGAACCACGAGGTACGATCGAAACCTTCGCTTCAGACCAATAGGCTGGCATTTTACCCATGCCCTATGTAGAACTGGACAGTCAGTCGGGTTGAATTTGAGCGATACATTCATTTACATAATATTTCCAATCCAACAGAGTGCTCTATTCCAGGGCTGGAAGAGCATTGCGTATCGCCGATAATGAACGAGTTACTTAACTTGAAAGGTGCTCGACCCTGAATAAAGGAGCGTTTATTATAATATATATATATATATATATATATATATATATATATATATATATATATACATATATATATATATATATGTGTGTGTGTGTGTGTGTGTGTGTGTGTGTGCATATGCGATTGTGTGCACACACGTAAATACATGAGTGCAGAAAAATGTGGATGGGTTATTTTTGCTTTTGATGTTTTCCTCAAATCACTGAAGTATGAATGATTCTAAGGTTGAAATTATCACAAGATATATCCATTTATAGCAGTTTTTTTTTCAAATATGATTTGAGGATACAGACTTTTACTATAAAATTTCTTCAAGCTGAATTTCTATTCACACGAATAATAGATACTTACACTGTGGATAATTCATTGTCATATCAAATATAGATCATTTAAAAAAGGAACATGTTTAAGACATTTTAAAAGAGAGAACACGTTTAGATTTCATTAGATAAGATTCATAGATATCGTAAATATCGTTTCAGAATAGGCAAGTTATTCTGAGAGCTGAAGATATACTTTAACCCACAATCCGATACGTCCCGTTTCTGGGTCACAAAAGATCTTGAAAACTAACCATTAACAATTCATATATATATATATATATATATATATATATATATATATATATATATATATATATAAAGGACATCAGTATGATATAATATGATATTTGATATGTGATAGGTCTGTTCAGAAAGTGCTACATTCAACATCGAACATTGACTTGATTTGGAGTAGAGGTTGAAATGGAGTAAGTTGGCTACGCGTTTGGCAGGCAAACACACACTTTCACACTCACACACACACACACACACACATATGTAAATATATATATATATGTGTGTGTGTGTGTGTGTAGATAGATAGATAATCTTTTTCATAGAAGAATTTCCGTATTCCTTGGGGATTTGGTGTTTTACAAATACACAAAAGTAGTATAAATGTGAGCTAAGAGCTTACTGTGAATCAGAGCAGGGCATAAGGAAAATGAGACTGTATAAAGGCATGTTAATGCTTCCTTCACGCAAGGGTATGCGACCAATGCAACCTCCCAATAGTCAGTTATAGAGAAACATGGAATCTAACCAAGAGACGGACCCACAAGTTGAGAAACATGTAACGCACACATGTAAGAATTATGCTAAATCTCACATGGAGAGACTACAAAATAGCACAATACATCCGGATGAAGACAGGTGTCAGGGAGATCATAGAATCCATTAGGAATCTCAAATGGCAATGGGTTTGCCATGTTGCGTGAATGGCAGTCAACTGATGGACATAGTGACTCACTACATGGATCCCCAGAGATCACATGCACAACTGAGGCTGGTAGAGTATTAGATGGAGAGACAGGCTAGACAAATTCAGAAAGTACTGTCTCCGCGACGCCCACGATTGAGAGGTGTAGCAAAATATCCAGGGAATGATCCATGTCCAGCGACAGACGCTGAAAGACTGATGATGATGATTGGACATCGACTCTCCCTAAGATTCACTGGATCTCTCTATCATGGGCGTCACTGAGCCAACTTTTTATGAACTAGTTCGTCGTGCCATTTTACATTCCACGGTTGATGCGCAGGTTTATTTTTAAAGCAGTTATTTGGCTCTTTGCATTATCGAAGGCAGTTTCGCTCAGGGGTAAAAGCATCGCTACGTTCAAGCAGCTACCCTATCGATGGCAGGTTCGAATCCAGCAGCAGCCCCGTTTTCTTCAATTAGTATGTGTATATATATATATTTATATCTATTGAGATTGATTGATTGATATTTTAATGAATAACTTATTAAATAAATATAACACTACGTAACGTTGGATTATGCGGTTTAATCATTGAAAAGAAATTCCCTGAAAAAAAAACCCAATCCACCAAACTGTTAAAGATAAAAACAAATTTTAGAGAAAACTCCCAATTGTTCAAGATCTGAAGCAAAGTATGTATCCATTGATTCAATGCACAGTGGTGCCATCCACTTGTTTGTGATTTTAGTCGTTAGGTTGGATGGCACCTCTTTCCACTTTCCACTTTTTCTACCAATTCAACTACTTTCTTGTGTTTATTCTTGGTAACCTCTTTTTTCTCACTCAATGATTCAGTGCATGAAAATAAGGTCTGTGAAGTTGTGTTGCACAAACATTCCATGTAGGGACAGCCTGTCTGCCTTCCCCTATACTGCAAGGGGACTGGACAATTCTCTCTCTCTCTCTCTCTCTCTCTCTCTCTCTCTCTCTCTCTCTCTCTCTCTCTTTTCATTTTTTTATTCTCCTGTCTACATTCTTTGTATTTTTACCTCTTTCAATTCATTCTCTTCTCACTGTCATTCATTTTTTCTCGATTCCTCAATCTTTTTGTCTTAATCCTGTTTCTATCTCTCTCTTTCTCTCACACACACTCTCTATATACATCAAAAAACAAATTTAGATTCATAAAAACGTACAACTCTTTTGTTGCAATTGAATGAAAACTTACCAGGCAGACAATCAATAATTAGATTGAACTTCCCCATCGATTACCTACCGAAAGTCAGTGTGTTTCTTCCTTTGCCATTGCCAAACTATTAGTTTTAGTCATTTTAAATCAAGGAATACGTTGAAATGTTCCTAAGTCTTTGAGGCGTTATTCTAGTATTACTTTCCGAAGTTTCTCATGTCTGAGAGTCTGGCAAGGTTAGTATGCATATTTTACATCAGCTGATTATATATATATATATATATATATATATATATATATATATATATATATAAATTTTGTAGATGCAAAGTCACCAAATCGAACCGTACTTATGTATATTACTTGATTTTTTTTTTCAATCTCCAAATGTCTACGCTGGAAATGGAATGTTATCTATCTTTCTTTTTTTTTTCTGTTTTTCAACGGCGATGAAAGTCGACGGCTCTCAGAACGGGAAAAATTCCATATCAAGACCAATTTTTAACTCGGTTAATATCGTTTGTAAGGAATCAAATGACTCGGCGAGAGTGTGGTAGCTTCTCTGATTTGTCCATAGCGTTGGTAAAGATAGAAACATATGGTAGAGGGAGTGAACGGAGAATAAGGAATATTCATTTTGCTTCACACTCCGTCATATTACACCTTCTTTTAGACCCATTCTCGAGATAGAAATATGAAAAGTACAAAAAAATGAAAAAAGAAAGAAAGACAAAAGAGAGAGAGGGGGAAGAAAGAAATAGAGAAATTGAGAAAGAAAGCAGATTACACAATGTTTAAATACTCTTCATACATATATTTTTCGCAATTACATTTTGGATGTTTTTTTTTTTTTATGTGATCGTTATTTTTGTTCCGGGCGTTTCAACAAGGATTAGCTCGAAGACTCAATTGGAAAGAAATACTTCTATGAGTCAAACAAATGTGGACAAATTCTCTCAAGAGGAATATGTAACTTCACGGTTTTTGAACAGCCTGTGTTATTCAACTATCTTTTCTCTTGATACTCTTTCGTTTCTCATTCTGTCCCCAACACACTACCCATGCAGCCTAAACTCAAATGATTTTATACAGGAAGCATTTTATTTTGATCACCTTCGGACAATGTCGTTTAGATACATCATCATCATCATCATCATCATCATCATCATCATCATCATCATCATCAGTCTTTTAGCGTCCATCGTTGGGCATAGACCTTCCCCAGGATTTGCCACACTTTTCTATCATGGGCGTCACGGAGCCAGTGCTTCCTGAACTTGTCCAGCTCGTCTCTCCATCTAACATTTTGCCGGCCTCGGTTGCGCATGTGGTCACGGGGAATCCATGTTGTGAGTCATGATGTCCATCGATTGTCTGCCATTCTTGCAACATGGCCAGCCCACCGCCATTTGAGATTTTTCTATGGATTCTATGATGTTTCTAACTTTTGTCTTTTCTCGGATGTACTGTGCCGTTTTGTAAATGACCGGATAATAATATTGAGTGAAGGATATGAAAAATTGAAAAAAATAACATTCACTTTTTCCAAGTTCTGAGTTTACCTTCATTGTTATGATACTACATTGATCTTCATAAACAACCTCATTTTAAATACAATTGATATTATTTGTAAGGATATTCTATGAAATCATTTATCTATTTGAAATAGTTTTTTCGACCTCCTGATACTGATATATTGATAATTAATAATGACGCCATTTATCTGTTTCTTTTCATTATCTTTTTTATCCTTCTGTTTGCCTGTCTGTCTGTCTGTGTTTTTCTATTTCTCTGTCCCTCCCTGTCTCTTTCTCAGTCAGTCTGTCTGTCTCTCTCTCTCTCTCCGTCCCTCTCTGTCCGTCTGTCTGTCTCTGTCTGTCTGTCTCTGTCTCTGTCTCCGTCTGTCTGTCTGTCTGTCTCTCTCTCTCTCTCTGTTTCCAGGGCAGCGTTCTAAGTGTCAGTATAACATACAAAAATTGCTAAGTAGCAGTTCTAGTAGTCTTCAGAAAAACTAATGGGTTAATAACAGACACGAACTGATTATACAAAATCTGCAGTAAACAAAAAAAAGTCAAAATGCTGATGCAACAATACGATTAGTATTAGGTAAAAGGAGAGTAGACGGAAACAATGAAAACTGGATATTTCGGTAATGGAGTTTATCTTTGTGTGAATCATCAGAGCATTGATGACCTTACTCTGGTCACGTCACTTAAATTACACTTTCATTTATCAGTATATCGTAAAACTAACATTCGAGAAATAACGTGACATGAAGCGTCTCACAACTATATTGAATCTTATTGATCCAGGAATGAATATCTTTCACGGAGAAATTTTACTTCATCTCATTTTATTTCACTGTTTTTCAATTTGACGGTAAAGATAGTCTGTAATTACATCGTTTCATTCCACAGCTAAGTGTTCTCAAAGAATAAAAAGATTATCTTTGGTTTCCTGGGGGATAGAGATGAACATTCTAGCGAAAGTTTCCAGCCCACTCTTCATGAGAAAATGCATGTTCTCCTAATCTAAAATGTGATCCATCCTCCTTACGTAAGAACAAAAATGTCAGTCTTAATCAAAAGAAATGAACATCTGATGAACAGATCACTGAATCAATTCATAATTTTGTTAAAGTATGTCTTCTCTGAAATACATGTAATATATAACATCATCTCTTTTTACTGTTGAGAAATAATTTACATATTATCCCAGATCCGTGCAAGTACATTTTGTTAATAGTATCACGCTGGAGAAATTATCATTTTTCATGTTGAAATTACAAGACCCTTTCTTGCATCAGTTGAACCTAAACGGATTACATATCTTTTCCTACTTTTATACTCATTTGGTTAATACATAGGAATGAATTAACATTTTTATAAACATGAATTAATTTCACAAAAGACAAATATATTGAATGAATGAATGAGGATTGTCTGAACTCAGACAATCTACCTTTATAAAGCTGAATACTTAATCTTAAATACATTTTACTGAATAATATAAAGGGGAAAATATTGTATTATTTGATGCATTGGATTGTAGATACTAACAACTCCTGTAACTACTACTGTGCAATAATTTCACATCTACACTGTTGGTAAAATCATTCGGGAAAGCTCTTATTTCAGGGTGCGCATTTGATTTGTATCCCTCTTATTCTGCCAAGTATTCTGCCGCGTGTATGCCTTTTTGTGAGACTGAATAATGGTCGAAACGAATGCAGCATCGCCCTATAATAGAAATAAGAGAGCGATGAAGTAGAGAAAAGGTATAAAAAAATAGAAAAAGGTGTGATTCATATATTCTGCGACTTTCTGATGTTTTTCAAGGAAAGAGGACTTTGTCAATGGAACCGTAAATTCCGTTGCGTAGTAAATAGGTCTTTCATAATAAATCATCTAACAATAGCCGTGTCTGTCAAACCTAATCATCAGTAGCGGTCATCAGCCGTGCCTATTGTTTCAAGGCAACACTAGCCATCATGAGCAGTTTGTAGCAGCAGCTTGAACGAAGCCTAAGCGTAGGATGTTAAAGCCACGTCTGTCACACTGAGGTAGATTCGAGAGGCCTTTATTATAATGAAGTATAAACTAAGAACTGCGTCTATCACGATTAAGATGCCATAAGAGCCCTCTAATCTGATTTTAAAATATATGAGCAAACAGGGTGTCGGGATAATCTTTACTTGGGTCAATAAATGAGATGAGAAAACTTACACACGTAGATATAATTATCCTACCACACACATGCAAGCATATATGCATTCCACAAACAGTGCAATTGAATGTACATTTGCCTACATATTTGCATTATCTGGCTACAATTCTATGACTCAAAATGCAGAAATAGTGCAACGATAAAAAAAATCATGGCTATGTCAATGAGGAAATATGTTAATGTAAAATGCAAAAAATATCGTATTTGCTAGAAGAAGAATCAATTTTCTTCTTTAAAACCATTTTGTAGTAAAATGAGATGTTCAGTGCATTTTCTATTTCACAGCTGAGAAACAAACTTCTGCTTTAATCTTCTTTTTATTATGCAGGAGAAGCATATTATTTGATGGAACGATAAACACACTTAGTTTTAAAATGACGAACATTGATTTGATTTTTAAATTGCAGCATCTTAATTGACGTAGAATTATCACGTCCATATCTGTGAAGACATTTTTATTTCAGTCTTTGTTATGTACATATACATTGAAAGATTCGATTGCGATAAATGGTAATACGATGCGTAGCCGTCAGTATTAGACATGCCATACCATAATCCAAAAAGGGAGATAAGCAGTATAAAACCATTAAAGGCAAATCTGTTTTCTTTTTCTATGGGAACAGATGTCTATCTATTTTTCTCTATTTTGGTGACTCATATATATGCTCCTTTCTGGACCAAATCCCGTTTGTCATATGGTCTTTGAAGAATAAATAATTTCAATCATTGGTAGTCATGCCGAGCTTAAATAAGTGCTTTAGAAGTAAGACAGAGTTTTGTAATGATTTACTCATTTCCAGCCATTTTTATTTCTATTTCTTTTTGTTGCCACAATAATTCATTCTTAACTAACTTCCAAATTAAATTTCAGTGCTTATAAATGAAATATTTTTAGAATAGGTTAATATCATGTCGTTACAGTTCTTATCGACTTTGGAATTGATTCATTGTTTTCTTCACTTGATATTATTTTGTTGCCCTTGTAACTGGGAGGTTTTATATCATATCAGGCGTATCAATCTCTGACCGACTAGTTTTTTTTTAATTTGATACGAAGAACACACAGAGTAATCTTTTCATTTAGACTTTTGTAAATGTTTATTAGTACACACGCTCATTCGGCACATTAGTTTGAGTTGAATGAAGAATAACAACACATAGTTATTATTACATATGGTATGAGAGAATGTAGATCTTGTTATTACAAATTTTAAGATCTTCGTTCTTGCTTGTGTGAATGGGATTTACTTATATGTTGATGGATTCGAGAGGAATTAACTGAGGAGATGCCTGCGGAAAAGCAAATTCGGCTTAAGCAAAAAGTTTATTTTTATCCATAGTGAATTTAAACCACTGAAGTATATAATGAGTAAGAGAAATTACATTTTCCAGTTGGAAACACTTTCATGGATGATTAGACGCTTTACATACAATACAAATCGAGAATCTGTTCACCTCAAAAATAGCGCTGGATGTAGCCATGGGGTATTTAACAACGATCGGCTTGTACAGTCTCCTTTCTTCTTACAGGGTTGATCGCGACGACTTTCTCGCTGTGATATCTATGTGACTAATGATAACAAGGAAAAGAACAGAGACCGTCCAAAATCAGCTACATTGTAAATAGAATTTTTGGCAGCATTAGGCAACATTTGTCAATAATTGCTTTTGTAATATAAGACTGTTTCCAATTGATATTTCATGTTAGTCTTCGTTAGAGCAAAACAAGAAATAAATGATAATTGCACGAAAAATAAAACAGAAATTATTGTCCAAAATACAATATAATCCATTGGGAAACGGAAAAATTGATCAATACATATATCAAGTTTATTCAAAAATAAACAGTGTTGTCCGCTCTCTTTCTCTCTTTTTTTTTTCCTCTCTCCCAATCCTCTTTCTTCCCTTTTCTCTTGTACTTTCTATTTTTTATTTCAGGATTTGTTATTCATATTAGAGAAGAATAATATGACGTAGTATGACGTAAAAAATAGATATTCTCACTCTCTACATCGTATATTTCTATTTTTACCAACGCTATGAACCAATTCAGAATAGTCTGATCGAAATTATCACCCACCCTCCTCTCATTTAGCTTTTTTTTCTCTCTGTGAGGGACGCTCTCTATCTCTCTTTGAACACCCTCTCATTCGATGACTTAATTCCTCACAGACGCTGTTAACCTATCTTGGTCTTGACATGGCAATTCTATTTTCCTCAGAACTGTCAACTTACGCTGCACTTGGAAAAAAATTCCATGATCAATCATTCTCTTTACTCATGTCAAACATCTATTTGCGCTGTCCTTTTAGCATTTCTTCTTTGTTTATAATTGTAAATTTGTCTTCATAGAAGTGTTGATTGAGTGCGTGTCCGTGTAACAAAGAGTAATGTATTCCTGACAGTACTATAGATTTATTCACATCCAATTAGGCTTAGTCTCGTCAAATATCAAACCTGAACACAAGAAGACAAATCAAACGATAATTCCGGGATGTGAATTTTGGATGGATAAAAAAAAAACGTAATGAATATTTCTGTTCATGAATTTATGTTCATCTTTAACAAAGCAACAATTTTCTAAAATTCCATAAATCGTTGATGCTGCAATAGTTTCCCATCCTCTATTGGCTTCCTGTGCACCACATCTTATACGGAAAATGATTTACAATTTTACTCATTTACTTATTTCATGGCGAGGTATTTTCCTTGTAGCTTGATTTGAAATCGTATTAGTTGCTGTAAAAGTGTATTTTGAATCCAGAATTTAATCTCATACGTTAGATAATGTTCATAACATTGTCAAAACCGGTGATAAACTGTAATCTTCACTGTAAAAACGACTAAACTATAGTCAACGGCAATATTATTATTTTCTCAAATTCAATATTGGATGAAGTATTGCAACATTATTGATAACTTTGACTATTTTCCCCTTTATCATAACTTCCAGTTGCTTTTTATAAATTCGAATTGGACCGTAAAATTTGAAAAAAAAATGTTGTATAAAAAAGACGACTCAGTCTCAAATGTAACCATCAACAAGCATGGAATGTCGGATATAAGGAGATAGGTCTTAGGTGTAAAATCAGCCTCCCATATACAATTTAACTCCCCGTGGTTGAATGGTTAAAAGCATCCAGGTGTATACTGGACCCTCGCAGGCTTGCTCTTCATTTACAGATCTCGGTATCTTCACGTTGTGATTTGTTCACAACGTTTCGAACAATTTAATATCTGGCCTTCCGTAAATTAATTTCACATTCCATAAACATTTGAGAAAATTTATTTTCTCATAAATCGTTTCAATTTTTTTCACAAATCTCAGTTGCCAATTTGATAAAAACAATTAATGAATTTGATCGATTCACTTGGATATGTTAGTTATTTCACTGCCTTATGAAAACAATGGGAGGAGTGACCATGACCTTGTGATTTCATAGAATGGTTAGAATAGTATACCACTTTAACTCTCTTAGCATTGATACTACGACATAATGACTGAAATTTGAATCAATGATTACACGAATACTTATCCAGTATTCGATTCCGTCTCTCCTTTTTTATCGGAAATTGTTTGGAGAATTTTACTTAAATAGTTGAATTATTCTTTTAAGTATCTTTTTTTGAATATATGTTTTTCATCCATACGGAAATATGAACGACTTTTTTAGTTCTGTTTTAACTGGTTAAAATTGTGCATGAATATCAGCGCATACAAGGAACAGAATTGAAAATCACATTGGCATAAACTCGTATTTCAATTCCAAACACATCACTGGCTTCGCTGGCCACGTGACGCTCATGATAGAGAGGTCTGGTGACAGATGAAAAAAATATGATGATGATGATGATTATGATGATGATTCTGACGATGTTGATGAGGAGGAGGCACTCAACACGAACATTTTTAAATCAGTAAGAAGAAGAAATAAGGTGAAAAATAATACAAGATTGGCAAACGTCCGGTAGAGAAGAAAATCTCAATTGTCTCAAAGAGTATACAACCAATGTATCCCACTGATGGTCACATATTGAGCTGATACATGGAACCTGACCAATAGATTGACCCTCAAACCTCTCATAGAGACACCATAAGACAGTACAGTATGTCAAAGAAAAGACAGGAGTCCGAGACATCATGTCAGAAAACTCAAATGGAAATGGGCTAGACATGTTGCAAGAATATCAGTCAAGTTCTTGACATCATGTCTCACAACGTGGATCCCCGGATATCAGGTGCACACCGTTGGCCGATAGAAAGTAAGATGGTATGACGAGCTAGATAAATTCAGGAGGTATTGGCTCTGCAATGCTCATGTTCGAGAGGCCTGTCGAATCACGGGGAAAGTATATGCCCAACGACGGACAACAACAGAGTGATGATGATGATGATGATGATGATGATGACGACGACGATGATGAAGAGTAATTCAATAGATAAAATAATAGTAGAGATAGATGCCAGCGATAAGAGAATTTTTTTTTTTTATGATCTAACCAAAATTCTTTTCAGAACACGGGAGGAGGATTCATAGCCATATGCATAATATTTCAAATATCAATATTTATAACGGGGGAAAAAACGAATTCCATGTTTTATGCTCTCCAACGCATTTCGAACGGTTTACAGTAACCCTTCCATAGTAATACGTTCCTATCTTTGCATATATCCCTTGGAGTAAGATTTTAATACATGGATTTATTGAGAATACATTTCTATTTATAATGCATATAATTCAAATCTACCTCTTTATCTCCTGCTTAGGTTGTTTTATGCTTACATAGAAAGCAAAAAGGTCCTCAAACAGAAATAAGCGTGCATCTCATATGCGCCTAGCGTAGAACACTTCTATGCAAGCATATTCTTGTTTAGTGACTTCTATCTCTAATGGATTCTCCTCAATCTTTGGAATATTCCGTATATTACCGTGAATCCTCCTTTAAGGTCCCAATTTACATTCATTGTGATTAGATCCTTTGATGAAAAAATCGGATATTTGTTTCCGTAGGATATATAACAATGTTTACCTCTCAGTCCGTATTTGATAGCTCATTAAATACGCTTTCTCAGTTATTCATTTCAATCTCAAGAAAATGCCATTCTTAACGTAATATTTGCATCGGAGATTATTAGATAAAAAGATTTCTCAATTATTCCCGCTATTCAAGGAAAACCTACTGTGTAAGTAATCTAAAAGAAACGATAATTCACCGAGCAAAAGGATAAAATTATTTCCGAGATATTTCAAAATATACGCACACACACACACACACACACACATATATATATATATATATATATATATATATATATATATATATATATATATATATATATGCGATGGATTAGAAAAAACATAATAACGGGTAGGATCCTATTGTGTTAAGATATTCGGGTAAAAAAGGGGGGGTTGAATCTATTTTTATGAGATTTTTATATCAAGATAAGGAAATAATACATCTTAAAGTTTCCTGCTAGCAGGCACTTATTTGTCTCTTCATTTGTGATCCACTGAGCTCCAGGTCTTGTTCTTATAGAATTATTCCCTAAGGAACAGTTAATCAACAAATGATTGAATGATTCAAAAAGGTCCCAGAGTAAAAAACCCGCTAAACATTTCATTATATGATTGTTGAACTATGGCTTATTCTTTAAAAAGGTGATCAAGAAAATTTACCGAACAGTCATTGATAAAGATTTTAGTTTCGTTGTGAAGTTCATGATACATGGTTCCCATTAGTATAATTAAGAAGTGTCACCCTCAGATTTATCAATATTATTTTGCGGATTGTATCTCCGATTATAAAAACGGTCAATCTAGGCGATGAACTTTGGAAGATTTTAGTCAATTTGATACATCCGTAACAATCTGTGATAGTGTCGTGTTGAGGCTGTGTAGGTTATTAATTGATGTGTCTTTAAATGTGAGTTGGCATCGTATAAGCACTAATGAAAGTGGTAGTGTTATGATAGTGTTGTTTTGTGACTGTGTAGGTAACGAGTAAATATTGATTTTACCCAGGTATATATCATATATTGATATATTTATAATTACTTGCACATACATATACTCATCTATTGGTCCGTGCATTAATGTATTTTTTTAAACATCTTGAGACCTGGGAATGTTTGCCAATGAGTTTATATGCTTTAATAGCATGTTACCCATTGTTATTTACTGAGCGTATATTCGTCTAGCACGAGATAACAGTGGTGGGGCATCCAGTAAATATCGAACCCACTACATGAAGGAATTGATTTGTAAAACGAGTTTGCTAATCATTGCACAACATCAGGCGCCCTAACACGTATTTCATTTGTATAATTGGATTAATTGGCTGTTCAAACCGATGTAGGGCTTTATGGACACAACTTGTATACAATCTTAAATCAACTGCAAAACCAAGATGTTTTTTTCCTCACAATTTTATAAGCGTGGAAGGTCATGTATTCAAGAGAATGATTGTACTGCATGAGATAAGCAAATGTTTCAATCCGATGTTCTCATAAAGAATACTAGCTTATTTCTATGTATCGTGAAGCTGAAGAGAATATACGATAGGTCTCGTGCTGACATGCTTTTAGTCCTGATGCGTTTTATGATAATGGACAAAGGATACCAGAATTTCAGACCTTGTTGATATCAGTACGCATAACAGACATTGCATGGTTTTTGTGCACACACACATACGCTCACATGCATACATACTGCAACATTACTGAAGTGCATATCTACACACATGTACACATAGAACAAAGGGGAAGAGAAAAGTAGGAAAAGGAATATATATGTATATATGCATACATAAATACGCACATAAATATATTTATATATCAGATAAATACTTTTGAAATCGTCACTATTTCGTTTCATGTCTCTCAACGATTTCTGAGTTCCTTAAAAAATTGCAGAGTGGTGTGAAACGAATCAGTAATTAGGAATCCATGAGTGCTTATTATACTGGCACCTTTTTCATATTGAGCACTTTTATTATAAACACAACTCCATGTCATTATAATCAGAATAATATATACATATACATATATATATATATATATATATATATATATATATAGAGAGAGAGAGAGAGAGAGAGAGAGAGAGAGTGAGAGAGAGAGATGAGGGGAAGAGAGAGGAGAGTCGACAAGAGAGAAGGGCGAAAGTTTTTCTATTGGTTTCTCTCCATCATTTCTAATTACATTTTCCTCTGAGGTTTTGATAAAAATATCAACTGCCTTTGAATAGCAACAAATATTGTATTTGTAAAGTATCCAGTGACTAACTGTCATCATGATATTTTCGTACAACTCAGCGGCATCTAAAAACACTTTGAATGCATCTATTGATTTGACTTTGCCAGTATTCTTTTAATGGTATCTATTAGTTTTCGTGTAACAGAATGATCAAAACATTATCACCGTGACGACACTGTTTTCCTATCCGCACTTCTAAATTCATTCCATATCTATCCCTCTAAAACCATACTGAAATTCATATCAAGGCCTTCAATGGTGGTTTGAATTTCGATGGTATCCGTCTGATAAACTAAACGTATCTTTCTGATTGGGTCTTTCTTGTGAGAGATTCAAAAATAGACAATTTTTCATTCGGCTAAAAAATCAAAATAATCTCTGTCTTCATGGCATCAATTGGATGTAGCTCTTAGAGGAAATTTGGCAAATTCTTCTGCAGGATTGACACTGCAGAAAAATCGTGTTAAGGTATACCCTGTTACACAAAATTAAAATGCTTTCAATCTGCCCAGAATATTGTAATAAATATTTTATAAATTGAGTCGGAATGTATATGAAAATTTTATATAATGGAATCTGCATTCATCCTATTGATCTCTCAGAATGATAAAAAAAGCAAACATTTTGTTTATCTTTGAAATCGGTGTCCTCTCTACTTCAAGTAATATACATGAAATTACTGTATCAATTTCTATCTGATAAATTGAAAACGCACGTTTTATTTTTCTGGCTTTTATTTGTTATTTTTGATATGCAAAGATGAAAGATACATTGCATATATTCATCTAATGTGGTGCAGCACATATTTCAGATTTTTATGATTTTATTAGTAAGTAAAAGATAATCAGATCAGCAAGGCTGATGCTATATGCTCTGCTTTCTGTTTTCCTCTGGACGATATCGGCGAGACCGAGGGGTGGGTTCAGGTACCTGGGTATCCTGGGATATCAATATGTTTTTCCAAGGCATGCGCTGCTGGAATTGAACCAACCACTTATAAGTTTATCGTTTCAACGTAGCAATACTCTTACCATTGAGTTAAACAGCTTCCAATGATTCAAAGGCCTAAATTACGCCACATTGAGGTAGCTACCCTATCGGTGGCAGGTTCGATTCCTGCAACGGACCAATTTTCTTCATTATTCATTCTATATATGTTGTCTACGTTGAGCTATATAATAACCGTGTAATGACTGGAGATCATTTCAAATAACTTTCTGTACAATATAACACGATCGTAAAATTCGTATGTATATTTGGATTTATTTATCCATGTATTTGAATTTATAAAGCTTTCTAGTATATATATATATATATATATATATATATATATATATATATATATATATATATATATATATATATATATATATATCGTCATGAACTTTACAATTCAACTGAAAGAAACTCTCAATACAAAATGATATTCAAATATAATGTGTGGACAGAATGTTAAATTGTATCGTTGTTGCGTAAATCTGGATTTTGATATTGTTGTATTATTGTGGGGATCATCAGCTCTTTTGCCATGGATCTGTCTCGGAGTTTTAAACAGTAAAGGTTTTTACGTTATATATATATATATATATATATATATATATATATATATAATGGAGCAAACATTGGTTACAAAAACACGTTCATGATTCTTCTTTGTTTGGGAATCTTTGCGTGAATGATTCGGTTCATCCGTATTCAGGACATTTTGGGGATGTTTTTTTTCTAGGTGGTAGGATCTACCTTTTATTCTATTTATATATGTTTTTATTTAGTGGTTGGTCATTGCTTTCTGTATTTTTGTTTTATTTAGTGGGGACGTTATGTCAGTTGGTAGTTATAAATTACAAACCAGGAGGGTATGGTGTGGGTATTTTCGTTATCAATATGTGGTTGGTCTACGTTTTTCTTTGTTTTGTTTTTTTTCCTGTGGTATGTTTCCTCTCCGAAAGTGTTTTATTCTCACTTCAATAGAGTTCCATTTTATATGACCTTACTTGTTCATTTGATTTGGGGGGTATGGTCTGTTTCCACATGTCTGAGGTAATTATAGTGATTGAATTGTTCGTCAAGATGACTTTATGAATAAAATATCTATAGTGGTAACTTTTAGTATATCTACAAGTGGGTTTTTTGTTTATGTTTGTTGATATTGATTTTGAGCCGTGCCGGCATTTTAACGCTATTCCATTTTTCTGATCGATCTATGTGTTTTTGCTCTATTGGCAAAAGAAAGGATTTTGAATTTCAGGTATAGGTAACATAGGATTTCCATATTTTGGCTTGTGTAAGTTTGTTTTGATATTTTCCATTTTACCATAGGTTTGAAATTGGTATCAGTCAGTCTTCAATGATATGTCGACAGTGATGGACCATCCTTATATTTTTGGTTTCTGAAAGCTGATATAGAGGTAGCTAATCTGAGTTTAAAGGGTTTATTTCATATTCCAGTTTATTATCTCACTTTTTAAGGTATCTCTTGGGTTGATATTTCAGCTTGGTATACAATATTCGATTCCAGACAATCGTTCTGCAAAGGGCATCCATCTCTGTACAATTGCAATCTGGTTTAATTATGCTTTTCCCTTCATTTTAATTCTAATTACTCTATTGTTATGTTTTGTAAAAAGTTTATTAAGATATTCCGTACAACTATAGATAGTTTTCAGTTTGTTGCTACATATTTTACACCATGGGTTGCTCAGGGGTTATAATTTCTCTATTAATCGGTTGAATGTTCTTCATTTAGTTTCTATATATAGGTTGAATGGCTGTGCATACTAAGTGATTTTCGTACCTCTATTTTTGCTGTTGCTGTTTCACTCTATTGAATTTAACTTTTCTATCATATGTAAAGTTCATTTCGATAAAACTGCTTTTCTTTAGGGCGTTAGCACATTCATTTCTAAAATTTTCAAATATAGTTTCGTATGAGGAAATATGTATTAGTCTAGTTTTTATTAATTTGGGCATCTTTTGAATGATTCTGTTCGGGTGGTTAGAACTTTCGTTGGTATATTCAACAACAGAATTTTCTGTTCTATATGGTTTATGGGTATTATATATATATATATATATATATATATATATATATATATATATATATATCCGTTTTTTTTAACAGTCTGAATTGTAATTGCTATTTTAAAACATTTTCAACAACCTGCGATATATTACTTCAACAGTCAAACCATGAACATGCCACTAATGTAAGCTCTTTATCGATCTACAGAATCGTAGAGCAACTTTCCGTCTTTTGCTCATAACTTGTCCCTTCCCAACTACTAAATTGGCTCACATGCTTTTTTCTTTTTTTATCTCTTTTATTGCCCAGTTAAGTCACGTTGTCGACTACAATAATTACGAAAGCATCGGCTATAAATACGCATACTCGCTGGATATCTCATACTAAAGTCTCCTCGAACTAGACACATCATATTGCCATCGGCTCATCTCTACCTAAAAACGCCCACCGGGATCGACAAGATATTTTTTTCTATTTTATCGTAACCATTTTTTGATGGGGAAGTTATTGCACAAGTAAAAATAGGTCAGCCAAATCTGTTTTTTATATGTTTATTCATAGGACACTATCAATCAGAACGAGTAGCAATAGACATTTATCTTGTGTGGAAAAAAACGACAAATTCTAATTTTTCTTGTGACTCATAGTTTCTTCATTTTATTAAATCTCGACTCAGCATTTACGTAAAAATCAATTTGCACCGAAACTACATTAGTTACGTCTTTGCATGCAAAATAGAAACAGTATCTCCTAACGACTTATCCATCTTGAGAAAATATTATGGTATTCCGTGAGAGTTTGATTAAACGCTCGGTATTATTATTCTAATACTGGTATTTCAAGCTTCAGACTTTTTCTGGCCAAATATATGAGGTTTTGATTGCATACTTCAAGTTTGAAAGAGCTAGTTCATAACAAAAGCCGAATTAGAAAATCAAAACATTTTCAAAATCAAGACCAACTGGATACGTCCTTACAGTGAAAATGGAATATTAGTATTTAGACTAAAATTGTACCAGAATACAAAAGAAATGCAGTCAAGCTTGAAAAATAATGATCAGAAAATTGAGTGAGTGAGTAATTATTAGTTTTTATTCGCTTAGGGAGCAACTGATTTTTTAATATGTTACTTAATCCTTTCGATTTGCCTGCATAGTACTTATCTAGGGGTTCTATGACTGCTAGGATTTATAAGTCCAGTAGTTCAGTAGTCTACTGAGCGTAAGAACCATGGAAAATAAAGTACATGATATTTTCTCAGCTTTTGCAATCGTAGAAAAACGACATCACTAAAGTATGATAACCATGTAGGAATCAACCCATATTATATGAATGAATAGGGAAGCTATGAACCCCAAGTGATCTGCTAATCCAGTGTTTTAATCTGTGTAGTGATAAATGTTTAATGAGGGAAATATTTCTCATCATGGTTTTAGTTCTTCAAAGCTCGTGAAGAAAGTTTGATGAGAAAAATCCTCTATGATATAAATTAACATGGTTTCAGCCCGTCTATACAGTTCAAAGAGTCAGGCATTAAGCACCTTTATGAGTTTGTCGTGGATGGGTTAAACTCTGATACATAATAAAGTGTACCAAGCATTGTTTTTATCCGGTTAGTGTTTTGCTTTACGTTCCTTGCATCAAATATTAACAATGATAAAACCGATTTCAATTTAATCATACCAAGTGCAAAATATTACCATATTTCAAACCACAGAACACACAATATAATCATGCAACTGTATGCACTAGCCTTGTTATTGGTACGTCCAATTATATATGATATTTTTGTTTAAATTTACCCTGGGTCAGCTTATCTAATTGGGGTTTTCGGGGCGCAAACATGTCAGATGTACTCTTCAAAATCTTTTTTAAATTGCTACAATACAACCAGGATCGAACTCTATGTCTCACTTTGGCACGCATAAAATCCTTGCAAGAATTTTAGATGAAAGCCTTGAGCCGACGCTTACTTAAAAATAATCCCCCTTCTTGTTTTTCTTTTATAAATTTTTTTATGGGAAACTTTGTGAGCTAGTCGAATCAACTTGAAGCATTTACAATTGAAGACAGCAGCTGCCTCAGACGTCCAATAAGATCTAAAACGATTTCCATTAATATAAAGTTGTTTCCTTAATCGGAAAGGATGAAAGTACACGAAATCTTCTTTCGAGTAGATAAAAGCAAATAGTCATTACAAATGATCAGTTGCTCTACTTAATCATCCCATTTAATTGATCGTTAAATTTACATTTACGTGCTTCCTATTCTGAGATAACAATTATTGATCTATATCGATTTAAAGTTAAGCTCAATGCTCACGTATGTAGATTCAGCTAATTAGTAAGTTTACATCAGGTATGGGTCATGTTTTATTTTTTCTGGGATCACTTTATCCGTAGGCTACTGAGAAAATAACAGTTTTATCGTTAGGCTAATGATTTATTGACGCACCGATATAAAATCTCAAAGGGCATTTTATTCGAGATATAATGCAGATGCTTGCAAAAAATGCACAAGATAAATACTAGTACTGAACATACTTTATTAATTCAATAGATTGATAGATATAAGTACTGGATAAGAGCAACAATAATACTAGAATTTCAGTAAAATTTTCTATGAAATGTTGTCATGAAATTTCAATTTCCTGAAATTCCGAACCGAATTTAATATATTTTATTCCTGCACAGAAGTGTAAATTCTTTAATGTATGAGGCATAATTCCTCCTTACAACAATGATATCAATTGGTAAATTTATTCATCATAGTCGTATAACAAATGGAAAATAAAAACGTGAGTATATCATAAATAAATATGAGGAAATCTTACTAAAAGAAATAATAAAGATTCACACGTATCAATCAAAAACTGATTACAGCAGCCATTGACAATAGAAAAAAATTAATAAAGGTTGAAAACAATGCATAATGGATTTATATGAACATTTACAGTTAAAGAATATACCAGGTTGTGGTGGAGGCAAGTGCCACCCTAGGCCAAATAAGTTGGGGTTAGCATTAAACATCAAATATACATGTGGGCGTCCTGGAATGCAATGGTTCAAGGGGATCTGCAGTTGCATTTGGTGACAGGGTTAAGGAAGTTAATTTAAGTTATCTCATACCATTAGCTTCTCAGAATAGAGGCAAAAGCTATTCTGTTAGTAAATTAGTGCTTAAGTAGAATTCAGTATCCATTCATCTCCTTCAATGAAGTTAGCTAATTTTATTTAAATTGTTTGGAAGGTTTTGGAAAGTCCTTTGATTCGATATCATCCGCGGCCATTTTCGGAATATCTTTTTTTTCCTGAAAAAGATTTTTAGTGTCTGTCAAGTCTAAGTTTTCGAATACGAATTGGTGACTTAGTTTTCGAGGAAATTCGATGATTGTATGTTATCATGTGAATTGTCTCATTCACCCTTTATCATATATATTAAACAAGTTTATACAAAGCCGAAATCATGTTACTGAGTAGGCATTATCGAAAGATCTAAATCCTCGTTGAAATGTTATACCTATTTAGTAGTCCTGGTCCCCGCCTTCGTCACTTTCTTCATCTCTCCAAGTCACATCCTACACTTTTTCATCGTCGAATGTATCACCGAACAAAGTTTCTATTGTCTTGCGGGGACACCGTTTCAAGGCACTTAATATCACAAATGACATTCCAACTATGCAGTTCATTTGTCAGCAACAGTGGCTGTGCATCAGCAGCAGAACAGATTCACATAGTTGCTGCACAGAAAGATCAATAGTTGTGTCATCTTTGTTGCATCTATTCTAGAATGATTGATGACGAAAATAATTTACACTTTTTCGTTTATAGCCATAGAACAGGCAGACAAACACCTCCAGTTGATTATTGATTTCTCCAGAAAGATCCCCAACTGAATTTGAATTCCAAAAAAAGAATCAGATTTTTTTCAAGAATTCTCCAACAGGCATTTGTTTTCATTTCTGATAAAATGATGCCACATAATCGTTCCCATTAAATGCATAAAATCCAATCGAAGTGGCCTTCAACTCAATATCGGTCTACATTAAACCCCACCGATTCTTGCTACTTCCATAATCAATGTTTGCATTGTTCATTTTCAATGGGTTTTCCTATTGTGACATTATCGATTTTCCAGAAGAAGATCCAAGTACAACAATCTTGTTTGGGAATCTTACCAAGGCATATTTACACTGGAGAAAAACTATTGTATCAGGTTCTTCTTGGTTGCTGGCGAGAGTGTCTTGAAAATCACAAGCCTCTTGACAAAGTCTGACTCATTCATTGTAAGTAGATCAATACAATTCTTCACTTGATAAAAGGTCCACAAATTGTACTTTATCGGCTATGAATACATCTTTTATCAACAAAATTATCCCGGTTTTGTTGCCTATATTTTTCACGAACCTATCAGAATGTTTCGGTTTCTATGTTTGAAGCAAACGAATGAGTATTTATTCGGAGCTGCCTCTTCTGAAACGTTTTGCTGTCTTCTTTGAATTCGTCGGGGCGTATAAGCCACTATCTCAACGATTTGTATCTGCTTGGTATTATTGTAGTAAATTTTCTTGCAAGTTTTCAATGCAATTTGAGTATTTCTATTGGTTATCGCAAACTTGCCATAAGTTCGATTATGAAGGTTGAAACGACATCCTTACCGTCTTACTTCCTCAAGGGTGAACTAAAACATTTTACACCTACTTACACCTACTTACAATAAGTTACTTCAACCTATTTCTTTCTGCCCTTCTCCAAGTTGTTTAGCAAATCGAGGGGAACCGTACAAAGGGAGTACATCGAAGCATTTTTAAAGTTTGTAACTCGTCCGGTCTTCACTGATGCAAGTAGAGTTTCTGAAATGTTTCTTTCAATTTCCAAAGATTTTATCCGTAACTTCTTGTTATAGGCAGGTTTTTGTGTAATCTGTAACAACAACTTCTGTCCTTCAACAGGCTGAAATGCTGTACCTTTTTCCGAAGCCTCTTTGACAAACTATTTGAATTATGATTCTCCATTAGCTTTTAGTCCTTAATGCCAGATAATTCATCTACTGGAACACCGGGGCTTGAATTGTAGTATTTGTCCTTTTCCAAATCAATATCGAAATAGGTGTCCTATTGTTGAAACTGTGAAACATTTCAAAACGAGTGATTCAGATTTGAAGATTTGGGGAGGCGTGAGTGATTTATAGATGTCAGAAGGAATTTTCATATTAGCAATTGCTAGCAATAGTCGGATGGCGTTGGTTTGTTCATATCTATTAGGGGTCCATCTTAAAATCGATTTTCTATCACTTACAAAACCTTTTTATTCTGGCAGCTGTTTAGGCGCCACGATTAAACTTTGCTTCCCTCAGATCAATTTCTGTCCCTAGCGCTCATCAATCTTGTGTTTAATTTGACATCCTTGATTCTTTAGCAACTCTTTAATCCCTGAAAGAAGCCAGTGAATATTATCAAATATTTCAACATAATATAAACCATACCTTGCGTAATCTTGCTGGTTCGGGGTCTATAGTTTTGGTATTGAAGCATGCTGCTTAATGTGATTAGAATTACCATTTTCTTCTCTGATCATTTACAAATTGTTCCCAGTTTTTCTCACACTTACTTGAATTTACAATACTTCTTTCATAGCATAGTGTATTAAACTATTCAAAATCTTCATGATGCGCAAGTAAAACATTGCATGGATTTTTTTGTGAGAACAATCTGTATTTCGCCCCACGTGTTATGGAAATTAGAGAAAATGGCAGAATGCTTACTTCCGCTTATTTTCAATGAAGACTCCCTCTTTCTTCTTCGACGTCAATCCAATATGGATGAACAAGCCAACATCAGCTACCCACGTTGTAGGTCAACAAATTCTTATCCACCTTTCTCCTCTTTTGATAGGTTCATAACGATTCGATGCTTGAGTATAAAAAAAACTGTTCCGTTTTTTCAAACACATTATGACGAATGATTGAAGGTGAACACTTTACCAAAGCGTGGAACGAAAAAGACTGTGGAGCAATTGGAATAAACGACCACAAGCTGGTTTTCATTCAAAGAATGAGATGATGTGAATATGGTAAAAGATGAATGGAGCTTTTTCAGCTGAAGCAAACGATTGATTCGAACAAATACTGCTCCCAATTAGATCAACTGAAATGAGAAATCGACGAAGTGTGTCTTGAATTTAAAAAAAAGGGCAAACTATCTCACGAGATCTTATGTCCCTCTTTGATAAAATTGTTACAGTTTGGTTGGAAGTTTCAGATCTACTGAATCCAGTGTATTTTACACCTCTGGATCACCATCTATTCAGGTCTTCACAGAATTATATGAATGAAAAAAAATTCTATAATTTTTAAAACTGCTCATAAGAAGTAGAAGTGAGAATGGAATTATGAGAAACAGCAGAAAATAATGAAACAAAACTGTAAATATATTTTAATAAACTAAACTTCAGAAATAAAATATTGGCATTTTTAATATTTTCTATTAAATCAAATACGTGTTTCACGTTATTCAATATATCATGTTAACCAAATATCAAAAAAAAAGTCTACTTCCTTCCTCTTACATTTTCTTTGTCTTCGTAAACACCCATAGATATACCTATGTATAGACCGAGAAAATTCCATTACATTTTCTGCAATATGATAAAACTAGAAAAATTACCAGAAGTTCAAATCAATATTTCGCAATGGAAAAAGTATGGAATATTAGAAACATTTGTTTTTTTTTTTTATCTTGGAAAATGTGCTGAGAGATCAGTTTTTGTCACCTTGTACGTCAGAGATGAGAGTCCAAAACGAACAGTTACGTTATCCGAAATATTATATAAAATAGGTATCCGAATAGCAAAATAAAGAAGACCAAGTATTATTTCCCGAAGAACGGTGGGCCTTTGAATTAATGAAGAAGACCAAATACATCGCAATATACAGACATGTTTTTTAATGATTATATCAGCACAGAACTATGAGCGCAGAAGCTTCATTATCCTTTGACTGAAACACTACTTCCGGTGAATTCACTTGTAATTTTGCATTTCATTACAGTCAAAAAAAGTTCACATTGCATGATTATGAATTAAGCCACGCTATAATTTTCATTACAATGCCTTATCATCGAGTCGGTTTATTTGCTTTTTTTTCAAATTTCAAAGGAAAATCGAAGATTTCTCATTACATATGATTAATTTCCTCGTAGATTGAGGGAAAAAAAGAAAATTAGCAATTTTGGATGGATTTCCATAATGAGGATGAATTAGTAGCCTGACGCTTTTTCTACGTGCACACATGAGAGAAAAGGGAAGAAAATTGATCTTCACTCGAGAGAAATCGAATGGAAGATTATCAGTCAAGAGAAAAGTTTTCTTGTGCATAAATCTATCACCTGGTATATATATATATATATATATATATATATATATATATATATATATATATATATGTGTGTGTGTGTGTGTGTGTGTGTGTGTGTGTGTGTAGGTGTGTGTGCATGTGTGTTTAAGTGTGTGCGCGTGTTTGTTTCTATGCATATGCTTATCCCTCTTCACAAGGTATTACCGAAAATTTTAATGCTTTTGAACAATAGTCCGAGCTACGTGTCGTACGAACTCTCTGCAGATGATGATGTAAATTGCACATCAATGTGAGCAATCATTTTCACTCTCAAATTCATTGATCACTGGGAGAAAACTTTGTATGCATTTGTCTGTGTAGGCAAGTAATCATCAAGCTCTTCATAAGTATGAATATTTCCAAAGGCATGGGTATATACGCAATGCTTAAAACTAGATACAGTCGCTTGATATAAACCAAATCGATTTATGCAATTGTATACATTTCTATATAAGATTAAATGACTCACAGATTTTCCTCTCAAATTCTTAAACAAGCATTGTAAGAAAATATCATATCGAGATTAATAACAATCAATTCCACTTTCTCTGTCTCTGTCTGTCTGTCTGTCTGTCCGTCTGTCTGTCTGCCACTCTTTCTGTCTCTGTCCCTCTCTCTCTCTCTTTCTCTCTCTGTCTCTTTCTGTCTGTCTCTCCCTCTGTGTCTTGTGAGCGATATATATGTGTCTGTACATACCCACGATCATACATACGCGCACATACGAATGTATATATATATATATAAATATAAATATATATATATATATATATATATATATATATATATATATATATATATATATATATATATATATATATACATGCATATATGTTTTTTTAGTATTTTGAGTATATTCGGGAATGTCTTTTTTTCTGAATCGCTTGTATATCGATGATTGTAGGTTTGAGTCCTACAGTGGTATTGTGTTTTGGCGATCCCTTTTTTAGCAGTGAAATATGTTATTACTCTGTACAAAAACTATTAAATAAAGTAAAATAATGGTTGGAAGCCATCAGTTCCCACGGAAAATATCCAAGGTAAAACCGTTTCTTTGCCAAAAGCTAACATGGCTGGCACACAACGTCTTTTTATTTTGTTTCCTCTGGGAAAGAGTACAAGCAGTGAGTTCCCTATCCAATTTTCCATGTACTGCCCACCCTTCCGTTAGAATTGATTTCAGTAACCTGTGTTAGTCATTCAACTGAGTAATTCAAACATGAGTGATAAACGGTTGTTGCTATGTGTTTGGTCCAGAGTAAATTGCTGAATTCAGTGAATAGGGCTGCTGGAAATGGTAACCTCGAGTAGTAGAAATAAGGCCCAGTTTTTTATGAATTGAAGTCCAGTCTGTTGATATCGCCTTAAAGCAGTTTCAGCAAATTTCAGTGGTATTACATGTGGCAAACGTGTGAATATGTCAGGCAAAACGTTTTTGATAAATTTTGAAGTGGATATTTTGCTCAGCTGAGATAATCCATGTGATTGTTCGTTCGAAACGTGTATAGAACATATAGTCAGGGGTGGTTTAAAGCTGTCAGAAAAAGGGATGTTTTTTTCTTTGATTCTGAGATGTACTCCTCGAAGCTTCTTTAACTAACAAATCATTGCTTAATAAGTCGCCACTAATTGCTGTGATTTTCGAACAAGTTAATGTATCAACCATTGAGTTTTAAGCCATCAATATAACTAATATCAGTTTTATATTGTGAGATATAATCAGTGTCGTTATCACCCGGTTTCGTTTCAAATGCTTAAATAAGTAGACGATGATCTCTGTAGACTGCAAAATCGTAGCCTTCCGGGGTGTGCCAGAAATGTTTAATAGGCAAATGAAATGCCAAATGTTTACGCCAAAATGTGCTGTATTTCTGCTGTGCTTCATTCAATGCTATTAGTTGTGTTTCCATTACTTATAATCTGTTGTAAAACTGAGACAATTGCTTTTGATGGGGCGTCTGTTGTTAAGGTGACCATTGACTCTTTGTTATAAGTGGGTTTTGCAAAAAAAAAGCTCCAGGTCACAGAGGGATATTTTTTGTTCTCTTTTTTTCTCTTAACTGCTTCTCAAGAGATCCGTTTGCGGTGACAATATGGTAGAACAATTTTGGATAAATTTCTGATGATGTTTGATTGATCTAGGAAATCGTCGCTGTTGACGAAGTAATGTAGGTATACGAAATTTTTGTGAGACATTGATTTTTTTTTTCAGATAAGGTTTATATTCCATTTCTGTCGATCACATCTCCTTTGGGAATTCAGTTGTCTCAATGCAAACGTACATTTATCAACATTAATTTTTAAACTGAAGAGTGCTAAACGTTCGAATACTTGTTGCAAGTGATTAATACGTTCCAAATCATTCTTACTTTCTAATAATACGTCATTGATTTATTGAAATTTGAGAGGTATTCCTCAGAATATGTGATATATCAAACGTTGAAAAAATCGTTTTGGGGCATGCATTTTTAATTCAAAATTGAAGCTTGATCGCAGTGAATCAATATATATATATATATATATATATATATATATATATATATATATATATATATATATATATATATATATATATATATATATATAAAATTTCTTTTGTATTTGTTCAAAAATTCTGGATATATATTCATAAGCAGTGCAGCGATAGGCACATTGTTGTTGATCATAGATAATTTCGAGCTGGATAAAGATAATATCATTTTACAACCTTCGTGGGATTTGGGGTATTTTTGTTCGTTATCTTTTTCTGTGTTTGTTTAGCCAAAAGTGGGGACGTTAGTGGATTGTTCTTTTTGTTATTATATTTTGAATCAAGATAAATATTCAGAATTTCAAGAGAGTGATGAATGAGACAGCCGAATGATGAGTTACTTAACCCCAGAGCATCAAACAAGCAAATGAATGACAAAAGAGATCATTTTAACCCTACGCAACTCAAGCAAGATCTATAATGTGCCTTTATTGCCCTGGCCAATGTACACTATGGGTTCTTCAATAGAATAAGCACTGACAAATGACCTACGATTACAATTTGCCCCTTTTGGTAACGAATATACTGAGATTTATCCATGCCTCAACCAGACGATAACAATGATGGATACTGCAAAAGGTCTGTTCAGTTTATGGAGGAAAAAGAGTGAACCTCTTTTTTTTTTACATATTTTCGATTTAAATTAAACCTCATTTAAAGACATAATTAGTGTTTTTCAACAATTTCATGATCCCAGCTGCCCTTTCTTTTTATCTTTCTAAGCAAACATTTACGTTTTGCAGTTTCTTGTGAATTATATTTTTTGATTGAGAACATCCCATACAAGTGCCGAGTAGGTATTAAACCAATGATAAAATATCTGCTGAGGATGAGTGAAACTTCCCTAGCCAAAACGAAACTATTTTTGCAACGTCAGAAACATACTCCCTAACATTGTCTTGACTAACAAAAAATCAATCCTACGAGGGTGTGCTTTTTAAGAAAATTCGACCCAAATTGGTGCTCGAAACTAGTTCTCAGAGGTACCTTAACTCGGATTTTGATATTAGGTTGATGGAAATCAGATTATATTATCTTTTTAAATTCTCAAAACTTGACTTGCTATAAACATGTTTCTTGATATCATCGAAAAAACTTTCTGGGGGATGTTTCATTGTTCCCTAGTTAAGCTGTCACAGAAAGACAGACATTCGGCGAATAATGGTGAGATGAATTATTGAAAACTTTATCTTGATTAATTCTGAGCGCTTTTGTCGATTGCAGCTGTCAAAACATACATTCATTCAAATGACTACATAGAATGTGTTGTAAGCCACTCTTAAAGAGTGATATGATCTGGGTGCCAGAAGGTAAAGGTTGTTGACAAGGTTATTAATGAAGGTAATTCATCATAGTAAACTGGTGCTTGAAAGGAAAATTTGATTATCACCAACTGAATGCAGCAATTCTCTAAAACCTTTGAGTGAATTCCAGCAATCAATCTGTATGGAGCACATAAATGTCCGGAAGAAAATAATGCAAGTGTTACTTACAGAATGATACTATAGTGTATAATATGATTTCTTATTTAAATAAGCTTTTTTCGTAAAGGTGTAATCATTTCTGGACAGCAGCAAATTCATATTTTTGGCAACATTTTCATTGCTGTGAAATATGGTCGTGAATAATACCTGATGATATCTCATTTATATAACTCACTCTATACGTAACTGTTGGCAAGATAGTCTAACGGAGCAGATGGAATTCACCAAAGGCAGGAAATTTTGTCGTATGCCTACTGAATAACAGTCTGAAGTGTCATAAGAAAAGTAGGCAAATGGATGTTTTTGAATAAGATTCCTTGTCGATTGATTTGAAAAATTCTAGAATACTCTATAATGCAAATTCGGATTTGTGCATTTGTCGTGGGCGGAACTGGGAGTTTCGACTTGATATTCATCAGATCTGCTATCTTCTTTTGTCATACATACAATCATGAAGCCTTTATATCAGAAAGCAAATCGTTTGTGTAAGTTCTTCCTGTACATTCCCTATATTGCATGATCCAAAATAAAGCAGACATTTTCAAATGGATTCCTGTCAGCTGGTTTAGTTGTACATGGGAATTGCTTAATACATTTTTGACAAGCCATTCTTGATTATTGTTGCTATATGGTGTGAAGCATTATCATCCATTCAAAGATTGTTTCCGTCCATATAACTGTCATCAAAAGAGAGGCACACATGCATACAAACACACATACATGCACACACATACACACACACACACACACACACACACACACACACACACACATATATATATATATATATATATATATATATATATATATATATATATATATATAATGTGAACAATAAAAAGTGAGACGAATCCAGGAATAAAAGTGTGTGGAAATTTTGTTTATGAATTAGTTAATTCATAAATGAATTAATTAGTGTGCTAAAGATGTTTCGGGTGGTATTCCCATCTCCAGTAGCATGTGTTGTGTGTGTGTGTGTGTGTGTGTGTGTGTGTGTGTGCGTTGTGCCTTTCAGTGGTTAAAAGTGTTTCATAGAAAATAAATTTACCATCAGATTAGTTTTGTCTGTTATGAAGACTGTTCTCGTCCGGGGCATGACGTGATAGTAGCAGCTGTAGTAAGTCTTGGAGAGGCCATAGAGTGTCAGGGTTGAAGAGTAGTGGCTTAGTATTGGATTGTGTGGTTAGATTGGGGTTAGTATAGATGGTGGGGATGATGAGATCAAAGAACTTCATATGTATTATTCTTACAGGTCACTGAAAGTTTGCTGGCTCTGATTTGTACAAATGAAGTACCATATAGAGGTTTAAATAGGTAAGGGTCTGTGTGACTGTGAAGTTCCCAAAATTAAATATTCATGAAGGACGGTAGAGTGTGGATTTGAGGTTATCATATTATATATGTATAAATATATAATTCTTTGAATTACATTCCAAGAAGTTCTAGTTTTTCTTTTAAATACACCTTTATTTGAAATGGATGGATACTTTGTTGCCACAGGAAGAAATATCAAGAGTATAGGCCTATCTTAATCAATGATTGTTCACTGAAACGTTTATCTGGAAATCACACGAAATACTCCATGGGACTGCGAGAGAGAGAATATCCCTTGTTAAAATGTTTATCTCATTCGCTTCTCTGTTGTTCTCTGGTCGACTGTACGACTTTGTTTTATATTTGTGGTATTCCGTCTGTTGAAAAATGTAATTTTGTCTGACACTGAACACTGATTGTGGATATCACATTGCAAGATCTTCGAAATTTTGCCCTTTCGTTCTATTTATAGTTGTGAAACAGCACTGAAGATTTTTCATCTAAGAACAAATGAAAATCGTGATTTTAAATGCAATGTAATTTCATCGTAGTTTTTTTATCGATCCGTTCAAGAAGTACGTTGACAAATAAACAACATACATTTCCGATTAATGATCTTACTCAACGTAATAAAATCAAACAAATTAAACTATATAAGGAGATAAAATAAAGTCGGAACAACGAGGTTAGTGTAAAGCCTATGACGTATAGGTATCCTCTTATATTCAAAAATTAGCTTTGCTGTACGTCTTAGAGAAAGAACGGAAAGCGAAAAAACTTTACTCAATACTTTAGGAAAAAAACGAAAACCAGGGATAGTGTTCAGTGTTGTTTTGTTTTTTTCTGTTTTTTTTCCACCTACCCAGCCTCTTTTAGCTGTGGGGATACTTATACAATATTCCCTCGTAAATGAATGGTTATTACATCTTTGCGTTTCAGATTTCGAAACGCTCTACTTTAGGATATTGGAGGAAATTGTACTAAAAATGTATGGACAACATGATATAAATAATGTGCTATGTACGTTAAATAGGGAACGAAATACACACTTGTCTCAAGGAACTGGTGGAACCTGATATGGTAAATATAAATGCAATTGAAATATTTAAAGGGAAAAATGAACTCACGTTCACAACTCTTTCTGATACGCAAAATCGATGTTTTAGGCAAAAAGTATACGAAATAAACAAAGAATAATCCTGACTGATATGAATCCGATATTTCTCTTATATTCACTCTTCCAGTTCGTTTTCATAACGTTCCATGGCACCGATCATAACTTCAGAAAGAATGAGTGATCTAACTTCCGCAATTTTCCCTTATATATAATTCCTCTGGCCTCGTAACTAATCCATCATTTTCCTCAGGAAATTAGCACGACGCTAACGCATTACCCGACTTTGCAATCTAACATGTTTTAGTTACTAAATCAATTTCCCTTTCTGAATGACGTGAAGAGATATTTCTTCTTGAGGATGAATTCATAGTGATTGCACTAATCCTGAGAGGTTTGCAGCAGTCTCTGCTGGAACTCTTTTCTGCACATGAAGGAGAAAAACTGCAGTTAATACCTGATTGATTATTAACTGAATCAATAGAAAGAACTTCACAAGAACCCAGCGAATACCGGACGAGTAAGCCTCAAAACAAATTCATTTCTCAAAGTAACCATTGATTGTGAGCAATTATCAAAATCTTGACATAAGACAATATGCTGACAAAAATGATTACAAGCAAATATATCAGAATCTAAGCACAAGCCAATAGTTGAGATTTCTGATCCAAGAAGTTATAGTCATGACGTTCTTGGCACCTAACTTTGGTAAAACGCCCATTATTATCCTCTACCAGTTGTTCAACTATATGTGAAGATGACTGATTGTCAAGTGGGAAAAAGAAGAACATGCATACATAATACCATTGGCTAAAATTTGCTGATCAGGAACAATGGGCGGAGACATCTGTGGCAGAGATTCAATACGAGGCATAATTGAATACGACATCTTACTCTAAAACAGAAAATGATCCATGCATGCTTCATATACACACTCGATCACAAACACATGAGCGTATATATATATATATATATATATATATATATATATATATATATATATATACATATATATATATGTATATAAATATATATATATATATATATATGCACATAGGTGTATGTGTGTGCATGTGTGTGTGAGTATGTGCGTGTATATGTGTGTGTGTACCTATACCTATGAATGCCAGTGTGATAAAATTTGGTTGTTTATTTATTTGTCCGATCAGCCACACTGAGCCCAACAAATTTATGGAATAAACAAAGATCTAGCGAGATTCGAACCTGCAACCAGAGGTAATTATGGCAACCATCATTCCAAGCTGGCAGTTATATAACACATGTGTTGAATAAATTTAATTGATAGGTTGAGCTATTTTTCCAGTTTTAGTTACATTTTCACATTTTTTGAGTGACAATAACTATATATATATATATATATATATATATATATATATATATATATATAATTTTTTCATGTGGAAGCTCATTAAATAAAAGATTGAGAACTCAGAAAAGACATCAAAGGAATAGAAATTGATCTGAAACATAATAACTACACTCCAATAGAGACAAATGTAAAACAGTACACGTACGAAAATTGCAACTAAAAAATCTATTACATAAATGTTGGAAAACTAGAAATTACACTTGTTCTGAAATAGTTGAAATATTACGCATACATATATAAGACCCCAGTCAGTATATGCAGAGCAAACATGGATTCCTCATCTTAAAAATCTACAAAAGGATTGGAAAACATCCGAAGAAAAACAAAATTGCACGCTCAAGAACTAAAAAAAAACACTTACCTATGAAAAATTTAAACTGACAGTATTAGAAGGGATAAGAATAAGCCTAGACTAAATACAACATTTAAAATAATCAAATGCAAAAACATCTCATATATATATATATATATATATATATATATATATATATATATATATATATATATATATATGCGAACACATAGGCGTATCAATATATCCGAAGCTGGACAGTTATTTTGAGCTGATTTTTTTTTCTTAATAATGTTCAATCCATGTGATTACTATTCACCAGTTAATTGAATGCATGGTCACAGGAAGGTATCATCTCGAAATATATATATATATAAAATGGATAGGTCTTCATCATTAGGCTGAGGAGATATGTATCCATGGGGTTTCCGAAAAGGTTAGTCCAATTTATCAAGTGAAAATAGAAGACATTATGATCTTTGATATTAAGTTCATTGAACCTTATTAGCTGTTTCATTTCACCATCTTCAGTAATCTGTCAATGCCAGCTAACTGCAAGAAAGGGTCAAATATCTGGGCCAGAACAATAATAAGAAATCTATACACCGACATTTATCTGTATTCGTCTCATTCAATCTGGTACCACAGCAAGTAAATGTTTTTTTTTTCTCTCTTCTGCTCAGATAAAACATAATATTCGAAAACTTACTCTCAAAATATTACCCACACTGATGACTGACGTAACACGATTTCGTTCTTGAATAAATGATTATATACGTCCATTTGCAAAATATGCAATGCACGGACGTTTCGACAGTCCGGCTTCCCTTGGAGTCGGTTGAACGCCTTTCGGCTCGTAGGTGATCTCCTTTCTCTCGATCTCTATCGTGATTCGTGTCACGTATATATCGAATTGTTTTCTCCAGGTACGAACATGTCACACTTTATATCCACAAACCAAAAGCATAATAATGACATCGACTATGAGACTGGAGGGACAATTTTAGCCAACATCTTATTTGGTTTGGGATCCTATAGATTTTCCTCGCTTCGACTTTGAGTGTGTATCATATAAGGAAGAAATAGATTGATACTCAGCAAAAAGTGAACTAGGTCACTACATCATCATCATCAGTCTTTCAACGTCCGTCGTTAGACATAGACCTTCCCCAGGTTTCGCCACAATTCTCTATCGTTGGCGTCGCGGAACCAGTATTTCCTGAATCTGTCCAGTTTATCTCCTAATCTTGTGTTCTGTTGGCATCAGTTTCTTATGTGATTTCTGGGGATCCATGATGTGAGACATGATGTCCATCGGTTGTCTTTCATTCCTGTAACATGGCCTGCCGATTGGCATTTGAGTTTTTAATAGTTTCTATGATGTCATGGACACCCGTTTTCTTCCTCATATATTCTGCTGTCTTGTGATCTCTCCACGTAAGGTTGTGCATGATTCTCTAGTACCGTTTAATTATATCTATATCGAGGGACATACTTTTTTTTATATCTGAACTGGAAAAAAAATTTAACAACCTTTTTTTATAACTACCTTGGAATCTATCCTTACTTTTGCTAGCTAAGAGGTTCTACAATCATTAATATATTTGTCTACTTTCTACATTCTTATGCTGTCACATGTCATAGGTTAATGGCTAATATGAATCTGATTAATTGTTTTGAAATACAAATGCATGACACTATTTTGATCAAAGAGTAAAGGTCAGTTCATACTTCAAATAATGAAAGGGACACATTTTTAGAATATCCAATTTTGCATCAAGCTTCCCTCTTGCACTTTTTATATTGAATTCAATACTATTTAATGAAACAGAGAGTTGTCTAAATTTAGTATTCGAGCGATAAAATCTCATTTGGTGTATTTTCAAGTATTTGTCAAAGTTTTAACTAGAGGAGTGAATGACCATAAAAAACACTTGTTGATATTCTCTTTTATTCTCAGCAAGTTTTTTTTGTCAGATCAGTTCAGGTTAATTGCATACTATGGAATTATTTCTAGAGTTAATTTACGAATGGACCAAAATAAAGAACTGTTATCAAATATATGATTTTATCAAACTATAGTTTACGCAAGTAGTGGCTGTAAAAACGTAATTATTATTTACAAGTTTTATTGGTTGGAAATGCCACTCCCATCATTAAATCGAATGCAGAACCTGTGATATAATGAACTTCTTTCAAAATATTAAGGATAAAGCTTAAGTTAAGTATGTAATGACTTTTCAACGTACAAAAAATTACTTATAGTTTCATATCATTGTTGAAAGCTAAGTATTATTATTATATATTAGTTATATCAAACCAGTTCCATCTTTTGTATCATTATCATCACAACGAATTTGGCTGCTATTTCTTATATGCCCACGTTTTGTCGTCTTTCTGTAGTGTGAAGAGAATCCTTTTATTAGACCTATGGGGATATACTACTCGCACTCTTATACCCGTCATGTGCAGTGTTCTTAGCAGAGAATTGCATTAATTTTAACTGTGGATTTTTCCTTGTGCTGGAAGCATCTGTGGAAGCTTAGGGTGAACTGCTACCAAAATGGTGGGATCGAAAAAACAAAAACAAAAGAACTGATCTGCATGGATCTATGCAAAAAAGTTACAACTCGTCTTTTATATCTCAGTCAAAAACTATCGGATAGACTTCATCAGCAAGGATCAAGTTCCATTGTATTTACTAAAAACTGTTAAAACGACTGACGGACAAAATAGTTAACAGACAGAAAAAATCCGTTGAATATACCAATCTTAAGTTAACCATACCTTCCATTTAAAAAATGAAGTTTTCATCTAACTCTATTCAAAGTCTATTTCTCCGTATCACTTTGGCATAAACTCTGGTGTAATTGCTTTCTATAATAACTAAGGCACATTCACCTTCCTTAATTCCGGAGCATCGCCTCATTTAACGTCCAAGAGTCCAGATTATATACGCTCTGCACTCCACATCTCTAAGATGGATAGTAACATATCCAATCCATTCTCTTTGGACATTCTTTGCATTTTCTGCGAACAGGTTCTTTCAAAAGTCTTCTTTCTACATAAATGTGGAACAGAGAAGTAGTATGGTTTTTCCATTGCATATAAGACGAGGGTTATCAATTAAATCAGGAATAAGAAATCTGGTTGACGTTTGTTTTATCTCATGATTTATCATTAACCACTTTCAGGCTTATAGGATAAGTCTACGTTTCGATTCTTAATTACAATAGACCATCCGCCAATTGAAAATCCAGGAAAACCAACTCTTGAAAAATAGTAGTTATACTATTATATACTAGTAATTGTTTTCTTACCAGTATACCAGAAGCTATGTTCTAAGTCAGAATATTTACATAGTAATAGATTCAAGGAGTAAATAACTGAGTTTTTTTTTCAAGGGAAATAAGCTTAATTCATTGAGTAAAATGCCTGTTACTTTGCAAATAGTTTACCTAAGGGAGGTAATGTAGAGCAACGTGATATCTGGAAAAGCTCACCAACAAAAATAGATTTAGTAATATAAAGATATATAGATGGTTAACTTGAAATTTTTCAATAGTTTGATTACTAAATAATTTTAACAAACTCTTGAAAGATAATAATGTATTGTGAATCACTCCGAAAACAATTTTTTCAAGTAGCCCCTTAAAGTGTTACAAACAGACAGGTGGGTACACTTCAAATTATACAGGTCTTATTCCATACTTGTTAGAATTGAAATATCAATGAAGGTAACTTGCCAATCAGGCCGTAGAATGTGCTTGTTTTCGGCCTTTATCGCCATTATCAAAATGAGAAATGAATTCATGTATAGTAAGGTAACTTGTTAATAAAGCTGAAAAGAGCAAAAGGTTTCAGCTTTTATCGTCATTAAATGTATCAAGAGGAATGGATGTCATCAAAAGTAACTTTGAATAATTGAAAGGGTGAAGTAGACAAACAAAATGGTGGAAGTATGAAGAAACTCCTAGTATAGCCTTTCACACACACATACACACACACACACACATATATATATATATATATATATATATATATATATATATATATATATATGATAGAGGGAGAGTAATTTCATAATTTTTTTTATCTTCTATGTTCAGGGTTATCGTCATAATATATGAAAGAATATATCGCTCCCAAAATCTGGGATCCGCCCCAAAATATGATCAATTCATTTTAGCCCATACTCAACCGTTGCACAAAATTTTGTTGAGATTCATTGAGACATATTTGAGATATTTGTGGTGAACAGATGAAAGTTATTGTTGTTTTTTATTTATGAATATTTGAATTAATTACACATTTGGAAAATTATGAAAGAGAGTATAATTTTCCAAATTTGTTATTGATTTAAATCTTGTAATATAATATTTCACTGTCGTAGAAAACTCATTTGTAGTCATTTCATTATATTTCGATGTGTATATTTCGGTGCGTATGTATGCGTGTGTCTGTGTTGATATGTAGGATGTTACTAGAATTTTGAAAAGTCTAGTTATTATTATATTAGATTTTCAGTTAGTTGAATACTGGATACCAGTTATCAGAATTGTTTTCATTTCACTTGGTTGATTTCTATTGTGAGAAAATTGTATTTTTCTAGAATGATTTATGTTAGATATCTTTTTTAAAGAAGAAATAATTATTTCGTTTATTTCAGGGAGTGAAATCAATGAAGCATCAGTCACCACAAAGCAGCAAATGAATTTTTCTCACGGACGCATAAACAAAATTTTACTATCGAAAATGTGGATGTGGATGTGCATGTGTATCGCTGCTTTGTGCGTGTATTCGAGCTTGAGTAGTCACCTGTGAGCATATATATTTGTGAACATGATTCTTACTTTTCGTTTCATTTTACCCCCACCCCAATAGGTTTTGAGAATGTGTTCATTTTATGCTAAATGGACCATTTGTCTTTTTTGGGGTGGGGAAATTCAGACTTTTTAGGAATAACAATAACAATAACAATCTGCAGCTGATTTGGACCTGTGAACTCTCCCCTGTGAATCTGTCCTGTGATGTTAAACCAAACTGAAATAGGAAATTAACATCCCCCTTCTGTGATATATATATATATATATATATATATATATATATATATATATTATATATATATATATATATATATATATATATATATATATATATATATATATATATGTATGTATGTATAATCCTTTATTTGGTATATATACAATACAAAAATTCAGCAATCACTTTCAGTTGGCTTAGAGGTAGAAGTGGGGTTTGACCATGCAGCTGCCAGGCTTGTTTGATTATGAACATGATTTGAGCGCATTTCTTGGAATTTCTTTCAGACTAAAAAGTGAAATGAACTTTTTTTTTATCGTCACATATTTGTGATTTCTAATTAGAAAACTCTGAACTCCTCGCCTCAAGTGCTGGTTTCTATCGACGCATTGCTGTTGACAAGAAGTAAAAAGGAGGAATTGTTGAACATGAATATATCATTTGGAATTTGAAGATTCCATTCAATTTCCATTGAAAAGAGGAGATAAAATATTTGGCAAAAATTAATTGAAAGAGCTCATTACAATTAATTATGTACCATTGTGTGTGTACATATTTATACATATAGAAGTTTGGAAATTACTTATATATTTGTCCTGTCCATTTGTACACACACGGACACACACAGAGGCACATATATATATATATATATATATATATATATATATATATATATATATATATATATATGTGTGTGTGTGTGTGTGTATATATATGTGTGTGCGTGTGTGTATATATATATGTATATATATATATATATGTATGCATATATACATGCATATATATATGAATATATATATATATATGCGTGTGTGTGTGTATATATATGTATATATATGCATATATATATATATATGTATATATATATATATATATATATATATATATATATATATATATATATATATTCCCCGATGTCGACGGTATTGATTGCAAAATTTATTATCGAAAATCATCACCAGTCTTTAATCGTCTGTTGTTGGACATAGACCTTCTCCAGTGTTCACCAAACCTCTCAATCGTAGGTTTTGCGGAGCCAGTACTTTCTGAATTTGGATAAAAAGTAAAGATCACGAAAAAATAACTTAATGTAAATAGAATATACCTAGAAGAATCACCTACAGCAAATTCAAAACTTTGACCAATATAAATATATATATATATATATATATATATATATATACATATTAGAAAATGGATATATGATTCGATGGAATGATTTATGAATCGTGGTATATCTTACTGAAACTTTACTTGAAAAGATCTTCTGTTATTACACAGTGAACGTATCATTAGGCCCAGACAACTTAAATCGACTAAACAATCAGAGAAAAGAGGGTTGCTATAAGCCATCAAATGCTAGGGTAGCCCTTTCAACGTAACGTTACTCTTACAGCTGAGCTGATTGTTCAACACACACTCATATTTATATATATATATATATATATATATATATATATATATATATATATATATATATATATATATAATTGATGTTGTACATCAACACTATCCTATCTCTTTTTCTTGGAATCAAAGGACAACTAAGCTCTCCAATACTGCATCATTTCCATTATATTATTGCTGATCCAGATGATGTTAACATCAGGGGGTGTTTAAGCCCTTATCACCAAATTTACTAATTAATGGATATTTTTCTGTCTATTCATGTCTATTTATCGAATATATTTCCATCTACTGATTTGGTCTATTGGCACACACTCACATACACATACATTCTATACTTAACTTTCACGTCTATTCATATATATCTAAGGTCTATTCATGAGTATCCATGTATATTCATTTATAATTGCTATCTGATCGAATCTATCTGCCTCGTCTACACATGTAGTCTAACTAGTTTATTCATATTAATTCACATATCCTACTATCTATCCATATATCTGTGTATCAGTTTGTTCATATCTATTTATAATTATGGTTCTTCCCAATGAAATGATAGTTCATTAGGTGCAATTACCGACGTTTTGGGAATAGTTGCTCATCATTTTCACGCATGCGTAGCTCTAGTTGCTAATGTTAGAAATATGAAGTCATCTTTTTTTGTGTTTAGCGGGGCTGATTCAACGTACAAACGATCCTTTTACAACAAACATAAAAATGTTTCTGTGCCCATATGAAACCACGGGGAAAATTGATCGTTTTGCACCTGCGAAGTACTTGTAGTTTTTATTAGAAGAAATGAAGACTAAAAAAATATGAGTCGAAGATTTTAAAAAAAACATGACTTGTCTTCCTTGATTGGGCATACCTGGGAGCCCTTAAAAATTGAAAAATAAAATATCGCTTTTTAAATCCAAATTATGATGATAATGATTTAAATCCGGTATTTGATTTCAATTCATATCAAAGTTACACAGAACGCCTGATGCCAGTAACCAAACAAAAGCCTGAGCCTACGTCGATGCCAAGCTCTATAACAGTGAGAATATTCACTAATTCAAAAGCTGATGAAGTTTTATAGCCCACTCCTTGCACGCAAAATGTTGGTTCAGATTGGTGTTAACTAACTTGGTCGAAGACATTAGAGAACTAGTCTAAGAATAAGTTGTGTCGATATAATGTTACATACCTCACTTAAGGTAAGTATCAAACATGCCGATGTATAAACTTATACTCATATAGTTTCATTGAAGCATACATCCTCCTTAACTCTATTTAAGGAGTCTATATCGAGTAACAATGAACCGTCTGGCTAAGCCAAGCTTGATAGATACTTACAATGCCTGCTGCAGAAAAAGGGTTCGTAATCTTGTCCCTGGGAATTATTTGATCGCCTAAAGTGCTACCCCCAAGAGTGTTTAGCAATTGGGGAATTATGCAAAAGTAATATATGTTTAAAAAATCATCATAGGTACTATCTACAATTCTTATAAGCTCATACATCATTTAACATTAATATGTTTGACTAGTATATATTTAGTCTTAATTTCAAGAGCTTTATCATTGCAAATACTTAGATCGTCATTCTACGGCTGTCATTCTACAGCAATCAGTAAACCTTTGAGATCAGCTTCATTTCCAGTCCCCACGGTTTAGTGATGGCTTTAGAATAGCGGTCTATGTATGCGATTGAAAAGTAACTCAAATTAAGATAAAATATAAGATGTTCAATGGTTATTAATGGTTGATCATAGTTTCCTTATCGTAGAGTTATAACAAGCCGACATCTTTAACAACTAACTAGTGTAGTCATTTCGAACTTCAGGAGGTTCTTACATACTGTTGCTCTGTGCATGATTGGGGGACGCTTAGAAAATTCATGCGCGATATATTTGTATGTTCTCGATTTCCCCTGTACAATGGAATAAGATATGCTGCATACACGTGTGTAATATTTGTTCAAAGCGTTCATTAGGTCGATCTCATGGTAAATAAATCATGGTAATTCAAACAAGATTTTGCTATATCATTACATAAGTGATATTGAATTGTTCTGGTCGCGTGACTTCGCTGCAGTTTCTGTTGGAGATTATCAATTAAAAAATTGAAAAAAGAGATGATCAAGAACTATATTCAGTTGCTTTTTTATTGTTCACTAAAAACACCAATTTTTAGTAGTATATGAACATGACCTGATACAAATTAAGAATTGATTCTAATATGAAATCACATTACAAATTAAACCTCCTTTAAGAACCCGTTAGGGTCAGACTTTAGAGAAGAAAGTTTTTAGTAATGAATGATTGTTAAAATGTTCAGTCCTCTACTTCCTTTGATGTAGCCTGTAAATACATATGCTCCTAGCGGGTCCGTTTCTGATAACCAGAAAGAAAGCTATGCGAGTGTAAGATTCATTATATTGGAAGCAGATTTGAAGCCTTTACAAGTCAAGCCAGATGATAACTCGATTATGCACATGCGCTTTTGAAAAAAATCCTTTGACCCAGTCGAATGAACGAATGAGATCACATGTGACTGGGAACGAAAAGCATCATATCTTACATTATGTGTGAAACTAAGTTATGCTTAATCTAGGCATGATTTGATAGGCTATTTTAAGCCATGGGGAATTAAAATCGTATCTGCTCTTGATAAGTCAACCAGTGTACGGAACGCGTAAAAGCATTGTACGCAGCCTGCGGCTGTCACGTAAAGGAATTGTTTTATCATCACAATGCACCTCAGTCACTCTTAATGTTAAATGGATTAAGCAGTATGTAAATCTTCGTGTAGACGCTTACTCAAATTGTTAACTTTTAAAAAATGCAGATGATCAAGTCCAGTAACATCATATTGACATAGAAAATGATGATCATCTACACGAAGAAAGCCTTAGCCGATACAATAAATCATAGACTCACATAGATTTCTTCCTAGTAATTAGAAACTGTCGGAATCTCCCATGAGCATAAGCTAATATTCCTTAAATTTGTCAAAATATGTGAATGGTTAACTCTATGTAAACAAGGATTTCGATATTTTATCATTTCTTTTCTAATCTATTGGAAATCACCGCAAGTTTGCAATTGTCAATGATGTCCGATTAGGGCTGATCAACACGTCCCTAGCCTGACAAGGAAATTAGTTGAATTTTGATCGGACATCTTTATTATAAGATATCCGATCCAAATAATAAACGGAGAAGCGGTGGGCGAGGTACATTGACAAGGTGGAAGATTATGTTGATAAGCAAATATTTGTTGCGTGAAATATATGCTTTACGTCATTACACAATGGACTTAATGATGTACCAGCATTGATATAGGGATCTGCAAGTTATTCCACCAATTTCTTTTTCAACTTTATCTATTCCCTAAATTGTTCACCTTTCTTCCGAATCGACTTTGAAAATCAACCTGTGCTTAATCAATAGAATGACACACCAATCCCTGTTTGCTAAAATGTTCCTTCGTTACCTGATAAGGAAGCATGTGCAAACATTGCGATTGAAATTACAGTAATTATCTCTAACCAACTAGATATGTCGTGCGTTCATTCATCAATGGTAATGATCAGGGGAAAATGTCCATACTGTCGTGATGGTGAAACTTGGGCTATTTTGATCGGCTTGCGTTTAGCATCTGTTAGCATAGCTTCCCAGAAATTGCATTTGGAAGCTGATAAGTTACACGCAAAAGCTCAGGGCAAAGTTATCATGTGCTAACACATGATTATGCATATGGATGCACAAAAACACTTAGTAATGAAATCACACTAGCCTACCAAGATTATTACTACGTCATATAGAATTACTCTTGCTATATCGGTATGAAAAATTCTATAGAGCCCGGTCAACACCATCCTTTATAATTCTATTACTACAGCATTTTGATTAAAAGATACAACTTTACTAACGAATTTGATTTTTTTTCCTGTCAACCAGAGAAAAATTCATGTCTGTTAATATATCTGTTAATAACTGTTTATATTAATTCTTTTGGAGTGAATCTCTCTCTCTCTCTCTCTCTCTCTCTCTCTCTCTCTCTCTCTCTCTCTCTCTCTCTCTCTCTCTCTCTCTCTCTCTCACTATATATATATATGTATATATAAAGAGAGAGGTACTATAAAAAGTTAAGGTAAAACTGGGGTGTCGTGTGTATAAGGAAATGTTCATAGAGCTATTCCTTACTTGTTTTGAAAAGAAAAAGCTCGATCTTCAGCATAAAGGTCAAACACTTTTAGCGTCAGTATCATCAACATCATCATCATCATCATCATCATCATCATCATCATCATCAGTGTATTAGCATCCGTTTTTGGACATAGACCTTCTCTATTGTGGGCATCGCAGATCCAGTACTTTCTGAATTAATCTAGCTTGTTATGCCATCTTACTCTCTGTCGGACACAGCCTCGTACCAGGTATCTGGTGATCCATGCTGTTAATCGTGCTTTCCAGTCCATTGTCAAAAGAGAGGAAGTAAAACAAAGTGGGGTAGGCTTTCTCATCAATAAAGGCCTCAAAGACAACGTGGTAGCTTTCAAAGCTATTACAGACCTATAGCCAGCGTCACCATACAAATCTCAAAGAGGTACAAGCTAAATGTCATCAAAGTCTACGCTCTCACATTGCAATTAAACCAAATAAGGAATAAACAACTTCTATGATGAGTCGCTATAACAAGATACCGAAAAATACTTCAGTATCATCATGAGAGATTTCAACGCACAAATAGGTCAAGGAAACAAATGCTTCGGAGGTGAATTCGGATACAAAAGACGGAGCGAGAGAGATGAAGATCTTGTAAACTTTGCAACCGTAAACAACTTCAAAATCATGAATACATTTTTCAAAAAGAAATCCAAAAGAAAATTGACTAGGAGAGCTCCAACCATGGAACCAAAAATGAAATAGACCGAACAGACAAAAGCGATACCATAAAAGAAGTCAAAAAATCTAAATTAAGTAAACATAGGGAACGACCATAAAATGTAAGATGTAAGATGCAAGTAAACACCAATAAAGAACGCAGAAGTATGCTCTACACCAAACTGCAACCACTTGACGTACCAAATGAACTCAACCAATCCTTCAAGCTATAATTGAAAAACAGATATAAAAATCCTTACCGATGAAAACGACACCAACATCAACGAACTCCACTGCGAAATAACAACCTCTGTAATAGAATCTGCCAGTATGTTCGAAACCAAGAAACACACAGACCAGTAGCAAAATCTTAAACAAAACAAAGAAACTCATTGAAAAGTTCAGAAACCTCAAACCACCAACAACAACATGGGGGAAGAGAGGAGACCGAACTAAACAAAGCAATTGAAAAGAAACTCAGAGAAGACAAAAATGGTATACGACACCAATCATCGAGACCACTTTCGAAAAACGTCAGGCCTTTAGAGAAATAAATAAAACTCTCTGTATGGAAAAAATAACTTGCATACTTGGAGAAAACGGAGACATAACAACAGACAGAGACAGAATTGTCCAATGCCTCCAAGAATTCTACCAAGACCTTTACTCTTCAAGATACGGGCAACACAACGACCAGGATACGCAAAATGCTGACAATCAGTTCGAGGACATCCCAGAAGTCACACAATGGGAAGTAAAACAAGCCAACAAACAGACAAAAAAAGGGAAATGCCCTGGACCAGATTTACTCAAAAAGCTGGTAAGATCGTAAACAAAAAAACTACCAAATCTATTCAAATGCGTCTAAAAAAAGTGAAGTCCCAAATGTCTGGAAAACAGCAATCATAATGCTTCTACATAAAAAAGGAAACCCCAAAGGAAACCTGAACAACTACAGACCTATAAGCCAATTCAACTGCATCTATGAACTATTCATCAACTAAATCATCACCAACTGGATCACTGAAACACTAGATGAAAACCAACCGTGCGAATAGGCTGGATTTAGAGGAAGCCACTCGACAATAGACCATCTCCATTCGATAAATCAGCTGAAAGAGAAAGCAGCAGAATACAGAATCTACTAGCTGTAGCATTTATAGACTTCAAGAAGACATTTGACTCTGTAGAAATTCCGAAGATCATGAAGGCCATCACTCTACAAGATGTAGACCCTATATACATCAAAGTACTGCTATTTACATACAATCACAGCAACACCTTTATCAGGTGACGTGAAGATCATGAACCTTTTCAGTTCCAAAAAGGAGTAAGATAAGGCGTTACCAGCTCAGCCAAACTCTCCAAAGCCTGCCTCAAGATGATCATCTGAAACCTCGTCTGGGATCATAGAGGAATCAAAATAGACGGCAAATATCTGAGCAACCTCGGATTTGCAAACGACATCGTCCTTTTCATAGAGAACCTACACGACCTCCATCTACTGCTAGATGAAATAAACGGAAAGGGCGAAAAAAGAAAGAAAGAAAGTCGGCTTACACATGAATTTCTTTGAGAAAAAAGTCAAAAATTGCGAAATTGGGGCAAGTAGACCATCACATCTACCTTGGTCAACAAATCTCTGTTGAGCCCACAAAAGAGAAGAAATCAAGAGAATCACCCTAGGATGGCAAGCCTTTGGCAGAGCAAGCTTAACCTTCAAGTATGAAATAATCCAAATAATCATGAAAGGAAGAGTTTAAAACCAAAGCATCCTCCCGATAGTCAGTTATGGAGCTAAAACATGGAACCTAACCAGGAAACTGACCCCCAAACTAAGAAGCATGCAGCGCACGCATGAGAGAGAATCATGCTCAATACATGGAGAGATCACGACAGCACAATGTATCAGGAAGAAAACGGGAGTCCAAGACATTATTGAATCTATTAAAACACTTTAATCGCAATGGGTAGGCCATGTTGCAAGAAAAGCAGACAAACGATGGACATCGACTCACAACATAGATCCCTAGAGATTGCAGGTTAAACCAGGGCCAATAAAATACAAGATGGAGGGATAAACTAGACAGATTAAAAAAATACTGGCTCTGCAACGACTATGAGAGAAAATGTGGTAGATCCTGGGAAAGGTCTCTGTCCATCGACGGACGATAGAAAACTAATGATGAAAATCAGTTGAGTCTTCCCAGCAGCCGAAGATCAGCAAACCTGATTGGTGATAGAAATGGCTGTCATGAGAATTGGTTATTGGCTTGTTTGAGTTGGGTCATTCAAGGGGCAGGCAAAATACCCAAACAGCTCACAACCCTCTGGCTGACAGACATCCGTAAACCCCAAACCTTTAAACACTAGCGCATATCTCAATAATTCAACCGTTCACTATATATATATATATATATATATATATATATATATATATATATAATATGAAAAAGAATAATATATATATATATATATATATATATATATATATATATATTTTATTTTACTTTGTCTAGGGTGAGAGATACATTATTGTGTAAAGACAGGAAATTTCAAATAACTTTCAACATAATATAACGCTATTCATAATCATTTCAACGAAATATATATATAGACAGATATGAATATACATATATCCAAGTAAGCTTAAGACTTTCAAACATAATAAAACTTTTCGTTTTTGTGTCCCTTCGGTCACTTATTTCTAAATATCAGTGATTTATGTAATTTTCTCCATTCTTACCCTTATTTAGATATTTTCTGTTATTTGTTACAATGAGTAGATTTTCTCTTGTTGGGATCATCAGTTGTTAACCATGTAACTATTTCGAGGGCAGAAACATGAGCTAGTTTGCGTAGCGAATCCAAATTAAACTATACATATATATATATATATATATATATATATATATATATATATATATATATATTTATACATATATATGTGTGTGTGTGTGTGTGTATGTGTGTGTGTGTTTGTGTGTGTGTGTGTGTGTGTATGCATGTCAGTTATGCATGTATTTACATCTCTTTTTCTCGAATGAAGTGTTTGTCTCTGTCTATCAATATGGGTGGATTTATGTATGAGAAAGAGGAAGCGAGAGAGAGAGAGAGTAAGGAGCTCGAATGTATGTATTAGATTTCCGTGTTTTCATCACATAAAATGATATATCAATACATGGACTGACACAGTTATTAGCTGAATTCCATCGGAAAGTCTTACTGTATAATGATAGATGCATATTATAGATATGCACCAGTTAAATGACTTCACTGATAGGGGAGGAGAATATGTTGAAAAATGTGTTGCATAAAATGCATGGAATGGATTTTATAGTTATAAAAAGCACTTAGGGCTGTATCCAAAATTTCATTTATTGAATATTAATTACTATAAATTAAGTAGACGTGCATGCACCAATCGTTGCTAAGCTAGTTTACGAAATATTTCCTGCAGATCCTCCAATATAGTATTTGATACAACTCCCTCGCTGATTGTATTGAAGGTAGGACTGTTGGGTTCGCCCTCTAACAATTATTTGATGAGGAAGCAAATGACTCGCTTAGACCAAAATTCAATCACTTTTGTTTAAAACTAAAATTATTTTCCATCTTAATTTGATACCATCAACCAAAACTGTTGCCAAAACTGTCAACATTGGTTTCTCCAGTTTTTAAGCAAGTCTGCCTGGCTAAATATGTACGAGGGTATCACGCATACGGCCCACACCAATTGAGCTAGATGGCTTGAAATTTGAACATCTACTACAGATTGTGTAGAAAAAAGGTTTTTGTTATGTTTTCATCTTTCTCCCAAACTATTTTTTTTGTGTGGGAAAGGGGTCAATTTGCAAAGTTAGTATATGCTAAATTGATTCTTCAGATTCATTCCTGCAGCATTCCCCCTAATTTTGTTTTCTGTAAATTTCGGACGATTCTGGAAATCAGTACCAAAGGCGGCAAAAGTAACATATTCATTGATCAACCCGTTTTCCCATTTTTTTAATTGATCACACCTAACACAGCATGATTGACAAAAGATATTTGTTACTTGACGGTTTCTCTTGAGTGATTCACCAGATTTGAAGTAGTATTTTATCAAGATCTTGAAAAATTGTATAGTTCAAAAAAGATATTTATGAATATTAATTTGAAGTATATCAGTTTTAGAAAATCTGCCCTCAAGATGAGTCCTCTTGGGTTATGTGTGCTAAATTTGTACACTGTTTTTAACATCAAGTGAATGAAGGTTTTGAACTTTACAATCGAAATTATATCTATTGATATTCATCATGGTCGTAGCAGATAATCACAATTCTGTTTTTTGGGTTTCTTTTTTTCTCTTATAAACCATCTGATCTCTCTTTATTTGTGCTCTGTTTTTATTATCAAGTGAAGGGAAGCATTGAACTTAACAATACTTTCCACGATTACCTTTCATTCTGCCAATGGAGGTGTAGAAACGAATTCGCACCAATATTTATCCCCTTCTCCCGCATCCATATTAGATCTTTAAGAATGGTTAAAAGTTATAAAGACACAAAACAAAATAAGTTTAGATTTAAAAGTATGCAATATCGATTGAAATGACAACTGGGGACTGTGTTAGTATGTAGTTAGTAAATGGGGTTCTCTTTTGTCACAATAACAACTAATAAGACCCGCTATTTCCCAAGGCAAATTTCCATGCTCTAACGGTTCGTGATTGTAAACAAACCCTAATTTGTATGTTTGTTCTCAACAAAGACAAATAGTATTACGATACAATTCATAGATTTCCAGCGCTATATTCGGTACATACTGACTTTCTTTTTATCAACAAAGTGAATTATTCATATCTATCATGTTTACACAGAAGATGATCGTAACAACCAATAGTTGTATAAATCAAACATTTATAAGTTATTTGTTATTGTTTGTTTGGTGATATATATATTTTATCCTTTTTATTCAAATATACGTGATGGTATTTTCAAGATGGCCTGTTTGTGTTGGAGTTTATTTCAAACCAAATGACTTTTAAATCATAATTTTAGCTACGACCGATATTCCGATCCTGAGATTAGTTGACCTTTTTTCTTTTTTTTTTCAACTATTTTTTGCTCGAACTAAATGGGGGGATTACGATATTTTTAGTTTGCCTTTGACATCCGTTGGAATTTTTTCTATTTGCGCGTATGCTTTTGTAATTTTCAATCATGCGTAAAAGCCGTGCATCGACTTGGAACGGACATCATTTTCTCAAAGATATGAATCAGCAATATCAATATCCAGGCAACGCTTCGTTTCATTTGCCCAATTAAATAAAGCTAGTTAAGTCCCTCTACCCCTGATAACGTTGCAGGCATAAGCAAATTGAAGCAGTGGGTTGGGCCAAAACAAAATCTGTTTGGGTCTTCCATACAGACCTAGTCGGTATACATACACCACCAAACAAATATACGTGTATGCGGGTATGTATATTTCGATTTAGTTATGTATGCTTTATAAATAGATATTTATTGATATAAAACTGTAATTTTGAACTCAACTTCTCAACAAGCGTCTCACAATAACAAGCTAATGTGCCTCGAAAGACTATTTTACCTTCTATGTTCAATACCGAGTTATGATATTGATTCTTCTGGAACTAGTCTCTATGCTTATATCAGAGAATCGAAAATCCCGGCGTGAAAAAAATGGAATATTTGCAAAAATATTATATTTTATCATTTTATGATGTTTTTTTTAATTTTTGGTTTTCGTTATTTATTTTTTTTGTTTTGCTTTTTATGAATTTTTCCCTCTTCCCAATTTTCGGGATTTGATGGTTGATTTTTTCTTCCATTATCGATCAACGAGAGCACAGTTATTTCCACGGAACCAATTTCATAAAATATCCACTCATTTTTTCCAAAAATTCTATTCCCATGGCCATATTTTTTAGCAGTACCATCAATCTAGTTTATTGATAATGCCGATTCAACCGAAATTCTCGAAAAGTAAAAAAAAAAATTTAAGTGAAAATCTTAGATTTTTCCATCCTGCAGTATATATAATGAAAATCATTTAAAATATGATTCGTTTCAAATAATAGTAGAATACATTGAAATAAACGTCGATTGCAAGAATGTTATATCAAGAAAACATTTTAGATTGAAATATATTATAATTGAGGATCCATGATTCTTGATCGACCCAGTTATAACTGACCTTGCTAATAATTGATGAGACCATGAATTGATAATTGCTTAGTATCTGTCTATATATAATGCTTGTCCAAATAACATTTTCTTTCCGAATGTTTTAAAGATGTGGGTATTCGGAATACTATATGAAGGTGAATGCCCCTGTCTTGCATTTATTTACGTGTCCTTCTGATAAAGTGCCGCAGGTGCCGTCCCCTCTCTGTTATACTGAGAGGTCAAATAGATTTAAACTTTTACAAGCCTTATTTTGAGAGCTAAGGTCTCACTTGATTTTTGCTTTACCACTGTAACTGCAGTTGAGTGATCGAAAAATGTTGCGATTTCAAAAGGTAGCTTCAAGAGATATAGTGCAGGGAGAGGGTCGCAGATATGTACGCTATAAAACCGTTGATAAAATCCGTTCTATCCTGCAATTGGAGCAACAGGAGAGAAAAAAACAATCTATAGAAAATGCTGCTTGTTTATTCTTTGTGCTTACAAGAAGAGAGACCCTAATTCTTTTTTTATTTACAAAATCAACATTATTACCCTTTCAGCGTCCGTCGTAGGACATCCAACTTCTCAAGATTTGCTAGACCTCTCTATCCAGGGCGTCACTGAACCGGTACTTTCTAAACCTGTTTAGTTCGTTACGCCATCTTATTTTCTGGTGGCCACGGTTTGCATATGATCTCTTGAGGTCCATGTCACACGTTGTGATGTCCTAACAATTTTTATTTGGGTTTTCTAATTGATTCCACGATATTACCCGTTTTTCCTCTAATATTCTGTGATGTCTTTCAATCTATCAATATGATGTTGAGCTTGATTCTCTCATGTGCACATTACTTGGTTCTCAGTTTCAGGTATTATCTTTTGGTCAGACTCCATATTTCGGGTGACTATCGGGAAGATGCATCGATGGGGACAAACGGTGAGAAGGTGCGTAGAATTACAAGCTTGGCTTTGAGTGAAGTTGGCTCAGTCACTCCTTGTATCTCCTCTGCACCTCGTCTCCTGTCTCTGGGTTGCCCTGCTTGAATAAATAGCGCTCCCCTATTTCCTTTTCCTGTCATTTTCGATTTAAGCTTCCCATTAATCAGAGGCTACTCTCCCTAACCAGAGGCCACGACGAATTCTAGCATTATCATACCATTTGAGGTTTAGTGGATACCTATTATTTGTAAGTAAATAATTATGTAGTCGCTTCGCCGTGGATAGTAGGATAGTTGTGCAGATTTGATTGTTAGAGCTTTCAGTTCGATCCTATTTGAAGGACCCTCTCTCGCCGTAGTAAGTGAAGTAAATGCTCTTATTCTGCGCAATCACCGTTCTGGTTCTTTCCATTCCATGATCAAATAGAGACAATAACAAGAACGGATTTTAAAACTTGACAAGAGGAAAATTCATAACATGAACATTCGGGACGAGAACGGATGTTCGCCAAGGTTTGTAGAGTTACGTCGTCGAGGGGGGGCTAAAGTTTTTAGTCAACACATGAATACCTGGAGAGACGAGGAGGAGTCGACGATTTCGGAGAATGTATTCCATGATGGAAAGGCCCAAAGAAATTGGGAAATATTCTGCCGAAAATTCTCAAGACCTTCTTGTTGGTTTCGAGAGACAACAAATAATAGTTGTGATCGTTTGTTTCCTCGCATTGGTTTGGATTTAGCGACCTCAAACGAATCCCAGTTGACAGCAATGCTCTATCTACCCATTTTAACCAACTCGTTCAAACAGATTTAGTATCATCCTTGTTTGTTTTGGGAAAGTCTTAAAATTCTCTCCTTATTCCAGGGGATAAATACTGTTCGTTTACAGCTAAGAGTGAATTTGTAAAATTCATGAAATTCAATTTAATCGTATTACGAGAAGTAAATTGGCAGATTTGCTGATCGAAGAGCAATAAAATGACAGTTAGAAGAAACTACGTTCTATAATACATCGATCATATTTTCGATTGAGCGATTACTAAAAAAAAGAAAAAAGAAAGTTTAAACGTCCTCTTATGACAAAAGCATTGATAAAATGAGCAACACTCTTACAATAGCAACTGATAAGATCCGCTAATTCTTATAGATATAGATACACATATATATATATATATATATATATATATATATATATATATATATATATATATATATATATATATATATCAAGCCATCTCCAGAACAGGTTGCTTGGTTGATGTATCTTGACAAACAATCAGAGACGAGAGAGACTTTACAATGCATGTTGGACAGTGGTATTCTAATGTGTGTGCTTACTTACAATGTGACTATTGCTCTTTTAGTGATCGATCCAATTTTTCACGTCTTCACTTGAAGGGCTTTTGGCAAAGTCTCATATTCTCCAGCCGTGCATTTTATCGTGAAATTCAAATTTGGCTTTCTGCTTTTACGAGAGAGGAATTCGCAGACTGATCCGGAAGGTAGAAAATACGATTGGATAAGTGTTGTAGGTGTCAAAGGGATTAATCTAAAGAGGGCTTAGACGTCATTGCTCAACTAAGTTTTTTTTTTCTTTTTAGTATTAAATGGCTTCATACGTTCTGAACAGTCATCGTGTCTATGTTGAGGAAGTTGGTTATTGTCTTTCTTACTCATCATCCAGATATTTTTAATGCTTGCATTTATTTCTTCTCTCGTCTTTTTTTTTTTGTCTTTCTTTAGTATTATTTCACCTCACATAGATTGTTTTTCATTTACTTACTCCTTCATTTGTGACCTTCATTCATCAACTTCTCTATGTTATCAACATGGCGCCTGGCTCTGCCATTTGTCTGTTAGAAACGGTCATAACTGTTCTGTTCTTTTAAAGATTGAAAAAAATTTAATCAAGTTAAGTGGATCTTTCCGATCGATGTCTGGTTGAGTGAATGAAATCCATACTATATACAGTGCCACCAATAAATAAGTACAACCCAACCACTTTTTTGTAGGAGAGATAATTTTCTCCTAAACAAAACATAGACAGATTTTATGGTTTCTAGTATAACAATCATCATCGGCGGCAGCAGCTGGTCTGTCATTGGACATAGACCTTCCTGACAATTCACAAGACCTCTTTATCATGAGCATCATGGAGCCGGTACTTTCTAGATCTATCTAGCTCGTTACGACATCTCACTTTCTGTCGGCCATAGTCTTGCATCTGATCTCTTGGGATCCACATTGTGAGTATTGATGTTCAGCGGTTGTTTAACATTCTTGCAACGTGTCCAGCCTATTGCCATTTGAGTTTTCGAGCAGTTTCAATGATATCTCGTACTTGTGTGTTTTTTTTCTCTCATGTACTGTGTTATCTTGTGATACGTCAATGTGAGGTTAAGCATGGTTCTGTCATGTGGACGTTGCATGGTTCTCAGTTTGAGGGGCAGTCTTTCGAACCCAAACGCATATTATCAGGTATGACTAAACTCTACAACATTGTTAAAAATATGGAAATGTTGCCGTCCATCAATGAGCATATCCTTACGATTATTATTATCATTATTATTATTATTGAGTTTACTCATTTATGGGATGTTTAAATATCTATATGAAGATGGTACTACCGAGGATTAGATCGCTTTTTTTATATACTTGATAATAACTGCTTCACGATAACAGTTGCTGTCCATGAAAAAACAATGAAGAAATTGTAAGAAAAGAAATCGTAAAATATCGTCTTTATGATTACCGAATACATTTGATCAAATATCGAAGGTATACCAAAACTCAAGAGTTCATTGAGTAACTTGCTTTGATGATAACAATCATGTTGTACATAGATATGTGTGTGTATATATAAATACACACGCATATATATAATTTTGTCATCCACAGACAGCTGTTTCGTTGTAATACAACTCTTCAGTGTGGCTATAGACAATCTATTATCTCGTCCAGTACCACGAGGCGGGATTGAAACCTACCGCTGAGCTACGGAACTGGACTGTCAGTAAGGCTGAATTTAAACGATATATTTAATTAGTTTAAATTCTTTGTCCATCAGAGTGCTCTATTCCTATTGAAGAGCATTGCATAAGCTTACAGTAAACTAGTCACCTCACTTAAAGAGTGCTCAACCCTGAAAAGAGGAGCGTTAATCATTGTGTCATATAAGGGAAGACAGTTTAAGGAACAACATTTTTGCTCGGACCTATTATTTACGGTTGTGAACGAATGATCGGAAAATTCAAACCCATACCCTTTCACATGAGGGTACCTATGTAGCCTAAGTCTACGCTAACTTATTCAGACTACGGGATACACGCGGTTGATAGAAATATGTATTGATACATAGATAGATAGAACAACACTACAAATCCTCCTAATGTCCAACGACTGTTTATGTTTATGATTTCGTTTATGTGTTCTTTTAGTCTCAGAACTACTTCTATTTACGTATTTCAATGTATAATGTTGCTCCTATGTCGACGGTATGATAAGTAATGAATTTTTATAATCGATAATGTGAATCAGAATACCCGGATCTTATTTCTTTTTTTTTTTTTTTTTTTATTCTGATCGTCGCCACCATTTCGCTCAGCACGGTAAATAATTCAGTCCTTGCAAAATTTACTCTCCGGCGAATCCTGGGGAAGGTCTGTGTCCAACAACAGACGATAAAATGATGATGATGATGATGATGATGATGATGATGGTGGTGGTGGTGGTGATGATGATGATGATGATGATGATGATGATGACAGAAAACGAATAACGAATTAGATCCTTTCTATCATTTTCTAACACAGTAGTGGTTTGAAGATTAATGAAAGCGGCTTTCAGAAAGCGTCCGTGTATCCTTCAAGCACGATTAAGATTACTCGAGTTGAAGTGACCACCAATTCTCGGATGAAACCAGCAGAAACCGAGGCACCGTTGTTTTACGTTGTCGAAATTGACGATGGCTCTTACGTAGCACTCAAATTACGGAAGGAAATACCCCAACTCTCCTCAGACATTTAGAAACGGGATATGAAAGTTCGTTGACACGACGTTCCTATTGTTTAACGTCAAAGATTTTAATCATTTTGCCTTCCTGTAAGTGCTTCTGGTATTATATACCGACGGTTCTCAAAAGATCTCAGTTAACCCTTTCATGGATGAATTTTGTAGTACCTTTTACCTTATACCTCTTAAATTAACTCAAGCTCACTTGATTATCAATTTTGAATACCTATATAAATCGATTCTATGCTAAGAGCAACCTCTCAGTCAACACACATAGGCATATTACAAAGTAATTTTAAATATATTGTTAATGAATTTATACAAATACGCGTAAATACATATACAGTGATATCTCTAGAGCAACTCATTTCTCTCTGGCCAAATTAATACGAAACTAAAAACGAAACAAAATACATGCATAGATGAGAATACAAAAATAATGAAGTAAATCCATATCTTCTGACCCACTTCTTTTTAGATATCAGCTATAGATATAGCAACTCGGATTTCTTTAGCAATGTGACACCTGTATGTTTTTCAGTGTATGTATTCCCCCTTTCTTGATGTGTTTACTCTCAGTTTGGCTTACTCCATTTTAGTTTTATCATGGTATTAGATATCGTGATTTACAAGACGCCATTCTGACATTTGGATCAATCTCTGTTGAGAACCAGCCCATAGTTTTTTTCTCGACAAGCAAATCGTGTCTCTTATCGTCTCAGAAACTCTGCGTGTGGAATAATCCAGTAAACCCCGTTTCCAATAATTATGCATTGGACTTTGAAGTAATGGAGCATTATGGAAACATAGCTTTTCAGTCTCTCCGTCACTCCATGAAATTCTCGACGACGACTCGCAATGTCACATTCCTTTTTTTTTTTTTTTTGTAGTTAGACTCTGATAGCTAATTCTCTATCGTACATATCCCAATAATGAGGTATTTCCAGTCGCCCCACTTATTAGTGAATACTCTGCAATTATGCCAGCTAATACGGTTGTTTCATGTTTTTCTCCAGCGTCATGCACACAATTATTGTTTTTGTCTGTTATTAAACATTTTTATGTTTGTTTAAAAACATTGACATCTGTCTTTATTTCTCTACATATAAACTTTCTGTCTTCCTTATTTTTAATTGATGGAAATTCCTTTCGTGTGGTCATGCTTTTTTTATTATCTTAATACCCTTTCCTGATACAGAATATTTTACAAGGCTTTTACTGATAACAATATTTCTATAACACTCAAATCTTCTACACACTTGTATTTTTTATACCCCTTTATGTATAGAGACATTTTTTCTCATCAATTTACAGGAGAGAAGCTTTGAGCGTTGAAGAAGCCCAAAAGACCTAAGATGTTATGTTGGATTAGGTTACCAGAGATTATGTTGGTTAGGGGTACAAAAGAATGGTGTGCAGTAGCAATAGGAAAGGGGGTTTTCTGTCAAATAATGCTGAATGTTTTTTTTGTTGTTGCTTTCTGCTATTCTTAAAGCTCAAAAGCAAAAAAGGGACCTTTGAAAATGAGCACATACATACACATTTGTTTGTGTGTGTGTGTGTGTTTGTATTGCGTTTATTTTTCGTGCAATATCTGTTAAGAATGACTGTAAATTTTCACAAGCAAAGATCTATCTTTCTCATTAAATTTTATTTACTATTATAATCACTTCGTGAAAACACTTGCTGTCAAGCAGTAGTTACTGAGCTAGACTCACATACAGTGATTGTGAATACAATTGTCACTCGATGCTCAATAAATCAGTCCTCGAAATACAAACTATATATTATATCATTATGAATGATTATCTTCCCCTGTCAGCAAGTACCTAAATTCATCTATTGTCAGAATAGTATTCGAAACATTGAATGATAAGTTGTGAAATTTCAATAAGGCAAATAAAAAACTGGTTTTGTCAGCTTAATAACTGAAAAGTCAGAGATAGCTAGAGCCAATAACTACAAAGTATTTTCTTATCAAAGCTGAAAACATTAGACATGCTATCATGATTATAGATGAATTCAACGGCAGCAGACACTGAAGATATTCCAGAAAAACGTGGGGGTTCAGGACTTGGACCGGCTCCAAGTATAGGAATATGCAAATAATTAGTGCACTCGAAAAAATGGAGGCATAACAACGAATAGGAACCAAATTACCGAACGTGTCTTGGAATTTTGCAAAATCCTCTATTCTTCCAAATAAGGGACACAGAACAATGGATAATAATAATAATAATAATAATAATAATAATAATAATAATAACAACAACAATAATAATGATAATAATAACAATAATAATAATAACAATAATAATAATAATATGTCACGAGTTACTCAATTGGAGGTGAAACAAGCCATCAAAAAGAAAAGGGGGTGGGGCACTTGAGCTAGATAACCTTACCCTTGACCTATTCATTATCGTTCATCATATTCAGATTATGCCTTAAAATAGAGTCACAGGAGATTGAAACATCGCAATCATATTGTCGTTCAATAGAAAAAGGGTTCCCTAATAATCTAAACCAGTACAGGCCAATAAGTCTACTCGACTGCATCTACAAACCTTTAAGCAGCGTGATCACCAACCGAATAACCTAAATGCAACATGAAAATCAACCATGTGAACAAGCTGGCTCCAGAAGAAGCTACTCGACCATAAACGATCCGGTAAATCAACTGAAAGAGAAAGTAGGACAATGTAAAATACCACTCATCCTAGCGTTTGTCGACTTGTAGATGGCCTCCGATTAGGTAGAAGTCCCCTGAGGTCATTGGTATTATAAGCCGTACATATCGTATACGTCAGAGTATTGCAACATATCTACCGACACAGCAATTCCTACATCACGCTACACAAAACGCCATTTAAGCTCTAAAAATGGGAAAGAGAAAAGGGTAATAGATCACTCTTATTCTTTGCAGCCTGCCTCAGGACCAAAACTCAAAGAACAGAGGAATCAGAATAGACGGGATATACCTCAGGTTTACTGAGAGAAATAAGGCAAAATAAGACAAACTAAATGAAGAGAGCAAGGAAGTTGGTCTCGAAATGAACCTCCGTTAAACAAACATTATATACTGAAGAAAGTACACCATGACATCTACCAATGCATCTTCCCGATAATCACGTATGGAACTAAATCAAGGAATCAAACCAAAAGATACAACGTGCACGGGGAGAATCGTCTTCAACATCACATGGTGAGATTACAAAACAGCACAGTATATTAAGGGGGAAACAGAAATCAGAGACATCATTGAATCCATTAGGAAACTAAAACAGCGATAGGCTTTCAAGCTGTACGAATGTCAAACAACTGCTGACTCATGGACCCCCAAAGAACATATGCGAAACTGTGGCCGGTAGGAGATAAAATTGCGTGATGATGCAGATAAATGACGAATCATGGGAATGTTTATGTCCAATGACAGGCAATAAAAGCATCATAATAATGATGATAATGATGATGATGATGATGATGAGTTTTATGATGATGATGATGATGATGATGACGACGACGATGATGATGATGATGATGATGATCGGCCAAAATATTGATGTTCATCGATAGCAAAATCATTATTTCAGGAATGGAAAAGATGATGAATCTACCATCGCTAAGTAAAGAAGTGTATGCTCTCGGTCCTATTGAGAAATAATATATCGACGAATTCATTATGTAGTAGTTGGATCTCTCGCTTCAGGGGAGGGGATCATAGCAAAAATAACTATTCTATCAGCTCCAAACGCTCATTTTCTACCCCCTCTAGCTTGAATTGGTAAGATTGGCCCTGACTGACCAATATACGGCCAGAAACTTTGCCATCACCGGATAGATAGGAAGTCCTGCACATGTGCATATACACACACAAATACACACACGTACAAGCACACACATGTGTACCTAAATCATTGCTATTTCCATCCTGTTTCTTTCATTTTCCATTCCGTCGGTAAGTAAGATACGGGTGATGATTGACAAAATAACACCCATCTTCCGATATCTGCCTCACGGTAAACTTACCAGTGAGAGAAATAACTTGCTATCCAAAAACGACCGCATTCTTTGCACTAATTTTGAATATCGATCAAAAGAAGTAAATTATGAAAGACGGTTCCATCGATGCCAACCAAAGTTGAATTTAAATACAATTAGAAACTACGAATACATCGATTTATATGCCCTGTGGACATCAATTCATTTTATAGATACTTGATGAAAAGTTCCGATTAAAATATCTTTGGTCAGGGTTTAGATATGTGTGTGTGTGTGTGTGTGTGTGTGTGTGTGTGTGTGTCTGTGTGTGTAATGTTGTGCCTGTGTTTGTGTGTGTGTATGTGTGTGCCTGTGTGTGTGTGTATATGTTTGAACCAGACAGTGAATTTCTATTCTCTAACCACTCAGCCACATATGCAAGTGAGATACGCTTATATAACAACCCTTACTCTCAGAAACAGATATTCTACGTTAATGAGTAAGTCAATGTGCGCGATGGACCGTTAATTTGACTTTTGCAAAAGACTGTCAAAAGGGTTGCTCCCTGTACTTTTGAATAGTTCTGCTTCATTTCTCCCCCACCCCTTAGCATCAGTATTTCTTCATTAATGATATTCTGTGGAACCTCTCATTCCCTTTTATCTGTTCAAGAATCCGCTCCCAACTGTCTGTGCTTCGAACAGGTAGAGATATCTACTTTTATAATTACTGTTTTACATTTCTCACAAAATGAATGCGTTTCCGTAAGTGCTGCACCTTAGCATGAAAGAAAAAGGAAATGAATATATGGGTAGACAATTGAAGGTAGAATGATAGATAGATAAATAGATAGATAGATGGATATTGATTGCAAGATACGAACAAACCTGCAGTACACGAACGCTGACATATATGTTGATGGCTACATAAGAATAGAGAAATATGCACACATGCACACACACACACTCACACATACACATATATTGATGGATATATTTATGGCTTGATACAAATAAGATTTAACAGATGCGTACACTTATACAGGCACATACCCAAACACACACACACACACATGTACATTTCGACAACTTAACGAGGACAAACATTGAAATACGTACACACGCATATATATATATATATATATATGTGTGTGTGTGTGCGTGTGTGTGTGTGTGTGTGTAATGGTGTGAGGATTCGCTGCACAATTTTGCAGCGTTTCGGCTTCTTCAGGTGAATGATTCGATATATTTTAGATTCCAGTTTGGGATATGTTTTTCTTGGGGGGATGTCTACTTCACTAGGTGGTAGGGTCTATATTTTATTTTGTTTGTGGATTGTATATGTCCGCTGGTTGTTATAAATTACAAGCTTGGAGGTAGTGTGAGGGTTTACATTATCAGTAAGTGGTTGTTCTTATCGATTTTCGTATGTGTCCTCTGAGAGTGATTTATTCTTTCTTAAATGTTATAAATCTATTTCTACGGGCTTGGATCCCTTTTATTATTAACTAAGTTGGTTGTTTGATTATATTGGACTTGGTCTACTTCCTCATATCTAAAGTAATTATGATTATTGTATTGTTCTTTTGGATGGATATGTGAATGAGATATCAATGCTAGTTATTTTTTGTACATATATATGTGTGATTTATTGGATTATGTTTGTTATGTTGAAAATTTGCAGGCTGTTAGCATTTTAACACAATTTCATTTTTTTTCTATTTAAAAACTATGTTTTATAAATATTTTTTTCTATTAGCAAAACTAACGATTTCAAATTTCTCGTTTAGGCAAAGGTAGCGTGGAGTTTCAATATTTTTGCATATGTAGGCTTATTTTAGTATTTTCCATTTCAAAGTTGATTCCAAATGTTATCAGTCAGACTCCAATAGTACGTTGACAGTGATTAAGTATTTCTACATTTTTTCATTAGCAAAGGATGGTATATGATAGTCTTATCTAAGTTTAAAGTGTATTTCCGATATCGCTTGGGTTGATATTTCGGCTTGGTATAAGATATTTGATTTGAGACATTTGTTAAGCAAACGACATCTATTTCCGTTTGTGCAATAGCAGTTTAGTTTACTTACGCTTTCTTCTTTAGCTTTAATTCTACGAACTGAAACATTCACCTTGAGGATCCCAAACAGGACAGAAACATAAACGTGTTTATGTAACAAATCCTCATCCAATTATATTCAATCAAAACTCTATTCTAAACCAACTTAATATTTAATATAAGTTGAATGTATCAAGTACTCTTTGAAAAGACTCAATCATTCATCAGAGATTGCGTTACATTGTATTGCGTCCCTGATTTGTATTATTTGGAATATATATATATATATATATATACATATATATATATATATATATATAGAGAGAGAGAGAGAGAGAGTGTTTGTGTGTGTGATATAAAATAGCATCCAATACAATACATTATGATAATATCCTATATCAAATAATGAACAACACGTAATATGATAGAAACTACATAGTAAGGTCATAACTGAAAGCAGGGGTGATGAACACTGCTGGGGTACCATGTTAATATAACTGTGTAACTATTGTGTTTTTAAATCTCCCAAACCGTTAAATAGTAAAAACTGATGATACCAAGAAAAGGAAATTTTTAAAAAATTTAAAAAATGACAATAAGGGATTTTTAATCGAATAATTCAATTTTATTCAATAGCTAGATATGAAGCTTTCAAGAATATATATATACATATATATATATATATATATATATATATATATAGAGAGAGAGAGAGAGAGAGAGAGAGAGCAATGAAACTCAAACAGATAAAACACGCCATGTTATATTGATGCTACACGTGTTATCAAGTTAGATCAAAGAAATACCATTATTATCCCGCTGCAATGTAATAGGAAATGATTCGATAATTGAAAACTTTCCTTGTGGATATGTATAAAGGAACCCAGGACATCTGATACAATCCTCTTTTATTGAATGGCTGTCAATTTGACAAGTGAGGCGAATGCCACATGCATTCATCACACCAGCTCTTTATGAGCTTTTTATCGAATGTTTCCATCTAGCTGCAACATGAAAGAGGATTATTTTCCAGGATAACACTTTGTTCTGGGCGTTTTTGAGGCACGAGTCTTAGAAAGTGAACACTGCGCCAAAAAAGGATTATAATAGCCTATGAGCAAGATCCCTAACATTTCCAACATCGGTACCAAATAAGGGGCAAAAGATGACTATGAGTTTTGAAATGCATTGAAACCCAACAAAATAGTAAAATATATGATCATCCTATAAAACTTTATTTGTTTGTCCTCTTGCCGTTTCAGTCTATTTTAGACAAGATGTGTTTGTTTTCATTTCCAAATAATCAAGTATTGGTTCACAACGGCTTTTTTGTGTGAAGTTTATTTTTTGAATAAAGATCCCCTAATAAACACCGTTTTTACTTATCGATATGACAAATTCAGAGAATATCCCAAATTGTAGGTTTAAGATATATAAAAATATAAAAATAGATCCACTTATCCCTGCCCCGCCACCACTTTTGCTATTAGATAACCATTTTTCAAGTAAAAAGTGCCAAAAAGTATACACAGTACCTGGTATCCGACGTATATACTACTTACATACACTATAAGTTGGGGTAAATCTCAGTTTATTTGGGGAAAAGCTTATTTTGTCTAACACAGCTAATAGACCAATAAATAATTTTTACACTAGAGTTATACCAAAAACAGACGAGAGAAACGAACCTGCCGAAATGTCGTGAACAACAAAATAACAATGAAGATGATGATAGTCCAAACTGTCTTTGAATATATCATAACCCATTCCAAAGCCTAACATTACAAATGATACGTTATTTACTGAGAAGCTATTTAAAGAATTCAATACGTATTTTAAATGATTTCGTAATAGAGTTTTTATTATTCGCAATAAATGAATTATTTAGAATAAAAAGTAGATTTTGCCCAGATAGGTTGGATTCAGTAATAATACAAAAATAGTGACTTTTTTTTACTATCGGAGCAAAGTGAGGCTGTACTCTCAGAATTTATTTCGCAAGGAAGTCTGCACCATTTGCAATTTCTTCCAACGAAGTAGCCATACGCGGATTGAGTTGAAATTTAGTACTGGAGACTTTTAGACCAAGACACCGCTTTCGTATGCATCGAACTATAAAATGCACCTTTATGCCTGTTTCAAACTTTCCCGCTTAGAAAATTGATCTTCCACCATTTTAAGTGCCGAGACTTTATAACAGCCTACACTAAATCTATTTCGATGTGTAAGGATCATCAAAAAACATCCCCTTTAAAATTTATTATCGTGCTCGAAAATAAATCAAATAAAGTTGACTGATCTTGCAAGTTCTTAATAGCTGCAATACTACCACAACAGTGTTGAGATAAAGCTGTGGGCTTTTTATTCATACCCTGCTAAGAAGCCAAGATAAGAGGCCTAGGCCTGAATCTTATGGGAAAATGGTAAAATCTGAATGTGAAAGAGTCACTTCAGCCGGAAATCATTTTTTTCTTCCTGTTCCTTGAAGTAATGTTATGCTCTGACTTGGCTTTCACAATTTCAATTCTGTCTTCATTCTGTTTTATACGCCGTTTTGATTCACACCTTACTGTAATAACATTTCTTTTCCTCTGCTTTATCTCCCTCAACCGAATTTTTCCCCTGCTATATAGCTTTCATTACTTAAATTCGTTTGTCCCAGGCGCGTACGTATTGGTAAGGAGAAAATTGACAAAACCCACTGGCTTGCAGTGCAAGTGCCATCGGATTATCCTGACACTAGTCCATTAGCGCGATGAGGACGTGGTGACAGGGACACAGGTCTCCAAGAACCATCTTGCCACATTTGCAAACTAAGTCATGTCCCCCGGTTAAAACCCTAACTGGATAAAAAGTCACACTCAATAAACAGATTTGTCGACACATTATTTTATATCATAAGTAGGTTAATCGATTGTGACCAGTTTTTTGAGCGAATATAAAAGGGATTGGTTTTAATGTGCATTGGATAAGTGTGTGTGCTCAGCCTACTTAATAGTTAAATGTAATCAAATCTGATGATAAGAACAATCAATGAAGTTTACCGATTGCACGCGGGTTGGAAGAGAGAATTTGAAAAATAGGTGAATGACGTGTTTGTAACATTGTTTGTGCGAGTATAAATATACACCTGCATATGCATTTTTGTTTGCATATAAATGCTTTCTGGATTCTGTGGACGTTGTGAACGTTCAAGGGTTGTGTTTTTTTTAATGTGAATTGCGTGCATGGGAGCTTAGCCGACTTTGCGATTAATTGTAATAAAATCTAATGAATAGAATATATGATATGTGGATTTATTAATTTCTTCCAATTTGGCAGCAGTTTTCATTCTCTTTATCGATTACCTAGCAGAGTTTTTCAAACTTGTAATAATATCTTCATGTTCTTCGTTTTCGTAATTCACCCGAATCGTATCTTTTGACACATAAATAAAGCAGATCTATTCACTTCCGTGATGCAAACGTGTATTATGTTTTATTGTAAACCATCTTAATACTACGTTCTATGTACAATATGAAACTCGATAATTTTTCCAGCACATCAACTTGCCCCTTTATAATATGAATATAAGAGACTTAATGTATGTAAGCAAGCTTTTGGTAGGGAAAACTCGACTTTCAAGAACAAGAAAATCTCACTAGTCTTAAAATGAAGGGGCATATAGCCAACGCATTCTTCCAAAAATCATCTATGAAACAGAGATACGAAACCCAACTAGAAGATTGACCTTCAAACAATGCAAAGTTCACGTGAGAAAATTATTCTCAACTAGTAAAGAGATCACAAAGAGAGATTATAAGAAAGAACAACAATGGGCTGAACATGTTGCATGAATGTCAGACGACCATTGGATATCATGACTCATGACGTGGATCCCCAGAAATCATTGCAGCCGACGGATAACAAGATGGCGTGACGAGTTAGATGCATTGATTAAAAGTCGATGTCAAAAGATGGACGCTAGGAAGCTGATGGTGATAATGATGAATGATTTTCAAAAAGCTAAAAGGAAGAAAGGAAAAAAAACATGTCTATTTCTATTTAATGGTAACAGAAAAATGTTATTTTTGTAAATTGATAAAACTGCATGTCCCGAAGAACCAAAATCATGATAGGATTCATTGGTCCTGTCAGTCACTTATCCCAGGGCAGGTGAAAAGGACAGATTTAGCAGATCACCTAGCCAACGTCTTTCTCTTGCTCAGTCATGTGTTGCGAAATGTGTGGTTTCCCTACTATGATGACGTCAATGTTTGCTGTGGTGATCGCCGGGAAAATATCATTCGCTTTTCTTTTTCTTTCTTTTTTTGTGACACACACGTACGAGTAAAGATCTAAGAGAGATCTTTAGAACATAGATATATACCTCATGATATATATACACCCATAGGTTTAAACACCGATCGCCTGTTCAACGTGTTTGCCTGCTCATAAAACATATGGTTCCCAAAGATAGCTGGGAACAGATTTTCCAAGCGGGAAACACGTACCTGCCCTGAAAATCAGTAACTATATAGATAGATCGATCGATAGATGGATAGATAGATAGATAGATAGATAGATAGATAGATAGATAGATAGATAGATAGATAAATAAATTGATAGATATACATGTATGTATAGGAGTGAGTGTAAGTGATATGGTGGGTGTAAGAATATGTGTGCAGAGGATGTCTTTCCGAGTTATATAATTTATTATTACTGAACATACATCTGTTTCAGGTAATATTTATGTCTATACGTGTCCATTATCGACCAGTGTTTGCGCTTGTACTTATATGCAACTTGCAACTCTTCCAATCCAATGTAAAACGCAGAAAGTGCTAATGCCGAAAAGAAAAGTCTACTGCTAACAAACCGGACATATGACGACCCCTCCTTTCAAGTAACCTCTACACTTATGAGTAAATGACACTAGTTCTTAGCGAGATACTTCTAGCTCGGTTGAAAAGATTTGGCTTGATGTCAATTTCCTCTCAACATCAAATTATTCTTGAGGAAGTTTGCTTCTACTGTGCCAATTTCATTCAAGTGAAGGCCTTATAATTTACTGAGCGATTTATATATCAAAGGGTGACATCAAAGTCGATATGTTTTGAAACAGGGTATTTTAAAAGGGAACCAAAGCACTTGTGTCCACTACAGTCCGGGAAGAATTGTCTATCATGATACGAAATTTACCTCAAGCAAACAATTAAGCAGAATGAGTTGGAAATAAATAGTGTTAGGTACTATAAAAGTATTTTACTATAAGGAATGTTCTTGCCATCCATGAGAAGAACAGATGACGAAAATACTAGTATCAAAATTAGGTTTTTATGACCTTGGGCGGGTAGATTTCCATTGACATTAACAGCTATTAGTAAATAAGTGTCTTATGTGACACGATCATTTTAATGTTTTGGGTTTAAAGCTGTAAGGGTTTCCAAACTATATATATATATATATATATATATATATATATATATATATATATATATATATATATATATATGTATGTATGTATGTAAGTAATGGATATTAGTATCCGCTGACAATGTGAACATTTTTCATATATATATGTGTGTGTGTGTGTGTGTGTGTGTGTGTCCCATACTAGTATTTCAGTTGTGTCTGATAGTTTTCGAACAGGATGACACGGATTTCCAGCAGAATCATACAGTACATGCTGGAAACAGAAGGAAGTCACGTCACTTAACAATACAGACCGCACACAATTATTGAAGAGTTAAAGCGCTGAGTCGTAAATGTTTGGCCAATTGGAAGAGAAAACAACCTAGAGATGCAAGTGAGAGGGAGCAGTAGAACTGAAATAATCAGGATAGTTAGAAAATGAGACTGACGGCGTTTCTTTCGACTTTGAAGAGAAGGCACTTCTTGTTGTCTAGATGAATAAGTTGGTAAAAAGCCAGGTTAACTGGAGCCTGGCCAAAATATTGACAATCATACAATGAATAGTATCTGACCACGATGGCTTTGGTTCCAAAATAACCTAAGGATGGTAAAAAAAAAAATAATCTTAGAAATGAAAAAGTTCCCTGGCAGAAAATGGTCGACATATATAGTGGCAACTAGTTATTTATCGTGTGCATTAACTCTGAGATACCCGATTTTATTTAAACCCTAAATTTCTTAAAAACGTCGTATATTTTCAGTAGCTATGTACCAAAGAACCCGTATAACGATTTTTGTTTCAATCGGTCCTGAAGTTCCAAAGTTTAATATTTTTTGGCATGTGGGGTTATGGTTATTTACATATGAAGATGAAACCTTTAAATTAAGATAGACAAACCTTGCTGAAACGTCAAGTGAAGGAAGTCCTGGATTTTATATGGTCTAGAACATCAGTGCAAATGGCGTTTTAGATAAGTGTGTCAGGCGGAAGGAGCTGTTAAGGATACATTTTAAAAAAACGAATTCGGAACTTTTTCCCCATCTTTTATATTTTGAAAGCATCCGCTAACTGCATGAATTTTGAAATGCTGTTCCTCTAAAACACTTTTAATTAATCTTCATATTTCTTTTATTTGATCACAGTTTGTAATATTGAAGGAGCTAGGGTATGAAACTTCACAATTTACAATCAGGATCTCCTTCCCCACATTGTACCAAAAGAGCCATTACTCGCCATTGGTTTTTACAGACCCTGAGATATTTTTGCAAATTTGCACATCCGTAGCTCAGAACATGCCTGTGATACAAAGCACCATATGTCATTGATATATACATTTATATATGTGTATGTGTGTGTGTGTGTATGTGTGTGCGTGAAGGATTTGGAATCGACATCTACGCATGCACAACCAAATGCATATGCCCATATGCACACATATATACGCACACATATAGAAGCACATAGAAATAATACTTGTACACATATTTTCAAATATACATACATGTACATAGCTAAACATGTCCACACTCACACACAAACCAATGCAATATAAAGTAGTCTGCAATGTTATATCATGGTTGATTGAGCAAAGTGGGCTGAATATTTAATCAAATAAAACATACAGGTGGTGTGTGTGGGTTTGGACGGGGATATTTATAAAATGAAACTGTGATTCAGAGTGAAAGATTGAGTGAAAATTACATATCAGCATTAGTAGATGAATGGGGTATTAAAAGTGTATACGTGAATTAGATGGAAGTTAGATGATACCGTGGGATGTGTGTAGTGTGCCGAATCCGTCAAATTTTAAAACTTAGAAAAAAAACATCTGAGTGATTTTCCTGTTGATTCGAATTGATTAAAAAGAATGAGTGTTCCCAGCCCTGTCAACAACTTACTTCGAAGTGGAATTTTCAAATACTAACTCGCTGAAAATCCCACCTGCATCTCATTAAATGATCACAGAATTTTTAAAAACTCAAAAGTGATCGGATTTCCATAATGACCATAGACAATTTGGTGACCATAGCTCTGACCGTTTTGGGGTTTTTTTTCTAGTTTTTTTCTTCTGGGACGGACAGACAAACAGACATTTGGTGATTTTTTAAGTAGTACTGAGGAGACAGTAGCGACCAAATTGATGGTTTGAGTGAATAGCTGTCAAAAGAATGTATAAAATACAACATATTGCCCGAAACCGTGTAGCATCTGATTTAGTTAAGCTTTTCAGCTGTTTAAGGCCTCAGCTGTTTTTGCCGAGGCTTTATAAATCAGGAAATAACTCTACCTCAGACAGTTTTAGAAGTTTGTGATATATAAAATAGACTGATAAATGATAAACACCCAAACAGGTGACACCCATTTTGGTACTCGCCATTTCACTCATAGCTGGGGGAGGGAATGGATCAAACCTTTCCCAAAACTTCCTAAAACCTGCACATCCACAAAAATGTTGAAGTTTGCAATGACTGATGGACAGACATTTGGATTGACTGTAACTCACCATTTCTTTGATTCCTGGGATTTTGCTATCATCGTAGCCAAATTCCAGCATTGACAGTAGCTCATCATCCCCCCGGTAGAATCTCTCTGCAAACTTACCTATAAAATGTCATTGAAATACATTGAAGAATAACGGGGTTATCTCAATGGAGAAAATGACATAACGACGACGATGTTGACTACAAACATCCACAGCGAATAACTTCCCGGTTTTGTTTGTTTGTTTTTCGCTGGGACGAAGAATTGGTGGATTTGAAGGCTGACATTTCGAAAGCAAAAGAAATGAGCAAATACTGTGAAAAGAAACTGCTTGGTCTAGCTGACCGAACATCGTATTGAATATGAAGGAAAATAATATTTGCTCCATAAACTTAACGGTTTAATTTCTTCCCCACTGCATAAATTGAAAAATATGATTTTGTTCATTCGATGGGCTTAGAACAACTTTATTTTTATTATAGAATTGTATAAACATTCATACAGGCGTCACGGTATTATAATTTCTGTCTAATCATCTCATACACATTTATTTCCCTTCATTCTTATTACCTGTTTCCAGCAAATTTCTTTGTCGGAATTATTGGTGAAGAGAGTTTTTGTTGTATTTTTTGTTGTTGTTGTTGTTGTTGTTGTTGTTGTTGTTGTTGTTGTTGTATGTATTTGGTAATAACAGAGTGTTAACAGTTTTAGTCACTAACTTCGATCATTGCAGACATAAATCGCAAAAGTTAAGGACATGCAAGGGTTTTGGGGGTTGATTTCCGCATATTTTTATTAAAACATTGCCGGTAAGTGAACGTTGTCTAGAACAACAAACCAATTACCACTCATCTTTTTCCTCTTTCCCCATCCATTGCTTCATCTTATTTTTTTTGTTCCGGCAACAATCTGTTGAGGTTTGTGTTTGTTCTAATAATATTGTTATTATTAAGAATAAGAGTGGGATGAAAATATGTCTTACTTTTTGATATTAAGAATTATACCTAGATTCCGATCGATTTGTTGTTGCCTTCAGAGCAAATGGAAGATCATTTTTTGCTAAGATCGATAGTTATTGATTTTCCATTGTCTTAATACAGCAGCATATATCTTGATACATATCTATATATAGATAATTATATATATGGTTGTAAATATATATTCATATATTCTGACACCCACAAAGTGCATTTTTAATACATAAGTGAGCAAATGTGTTAGTAAACCCATTCTCATTTTCTTATATACATACACGTATAACCTTCTGCATATATATATATATACACACACACATATATGTATGCATACCTATATACATGAATATACGTATGCATATATACATATACGTACATATGTATCAGTTATATGCATATACGTATATATGCATATATATATATATGTGTGTGTGTTTATGTATGTATGTATATACATATATATTTGCATGTATATTTACATATATACATACACATATGCATAGATACGCAAGTATATATATGCATATATATATATATATATATATATATATATATATATATATATATTCGCTCGCATATATTCATAAACATTCTCACGCGTATATACACATGCACATGTATATGTATGTGTCTGTGTGTGTACTGTGCATTAGGAGCTGTTTTATGGATGGGGCGAGTGTTCGATATTTTACATAAAAATAAAACTGCTATAATTACGAGTATTGTTTTAAACATAAGCCCACTCGATGATGAGAGACGTTGATCAAATTTATCGGAGAAACCATACGTACAGTAATTGCGTAAAGTTATTTTTTAGATACAAACAAAGATTTTCTGAAACAAATCGTCACTCATGTCTCTGAGGTCATTGGGTGTTCCAGATCTTTCAAGCTGTACACCTTCGCTCGGGCAATATATCCAGCCTTGATTAAAACTGCGATATTGATCCAAGGCTCACTCCGACCGAACAGATAGTAGGCTTTACAAAACGATCGGCTAAGCAAGGGTTCACAACGGACCTTCCACTCCTATCCCCTGATTCACAGTCAATTTTCCTCTTATTCCTGATTCATCATTTCCTTTCAGGGGCCTTTTCGACGAAGTCTTCTCACGGAGCTGTTACCTTCATTATGATTGCCAGTTACGAGGAGTCCAATTTCAACATTAAGTCTGGCTTCAGCAATTTTGAATTTCAGAAGCTCCTGTCACAGGAGGTGAATCTTGTCTACCCTTTTAGTCAGATATAAAGCTGATGGTCTCGTTCTTTTCTATCTAAATCTCCCGTTGCAAAACTAACAAGGATGATGGTCATATCCTGAAGCTGTCTGTCAACCTCTTCTGTTGCTGCCAATTCAATGATTCCGGCGACTTCGTTATCAAACTGACACCATTTGCTTTCTGTTCTGCTGGAGGCCATTTATATACCTTTGTTGAGCTACATTGCTTGAAGCCTTGGAGCTAAATACATCGCGGCTCTTAGCTCTGTAGGGTGGCCCCAGGCTAGGCAACATGCGTCTACCCACGAATACTTCCTGTTCGCTGCGCCTTTTTCACCTGCTTCGAGCATTTCTTTTGGTCCGAACGAATCTTAAGATCATGTTTAATTTTGCAGATTTTTTAAGATCTCCATGTTACCACAGTCAGTGTCACTGTCGATTGTACGAATTTCGTAGTTGTTACCGGTTAGTGTACCGTATTTAAAAGTGAATCCTCTCCCTAACCTCTCAAACATTCATATGGATATCTACCTTTTTGCCGATCAGTAGTTCTCGTGGATTCTCCCTCACAAGAGATGCAGGTTGGGCTGCCACTCTGTGTGTGTTTGTGTGTCTGTGTAAGTGTATAATATCATTTGAAGAACTAACTCCACTTTCCACGATTTTCTCTTAGACCCTACAACAAAATTTGAAGAATTCCTAAAAAGGCTAAAATAAAAAGCTCCATTCTTTTCAAACAAAAATAACAAAAGGAGAGATCATAACTTATCTCATACATTTGAATTTAATTTCGCAAAGCAGTCAATCCCACAAGATTCAATGGATTCAATCAATAAGAGGCATATATACTGCTGAAAGGCCATAAACATATTCTGTTGAAAGGTCATGAATATAAGTTTTACAACAGCCTAAGGTTATTACTACAAGAACAAAGATTTGGAAAATCTCAAAAAATATTTGATATTATCAACGACATAAGGATAAAAATTGAAATTAAACAATGCATAAGCACAGGAGATGCTATGAACTGACAAAGAAAAGGCAATACGACTTGACGGAATTGAATTCAACCCATCGAAAAAATTATCGATGAAGCAATTGATTTTGTGAAAAAACGTACAAAAATTATGGACTAAGGCATGTGCATTATCGAACATTGTATGAAGACAATATTAGAAACTAACAACCATACATAGATTTTTAAAAAAAAACAATAGCTCTGATATACCGATGGGTGCATTTATTCGTCTCAATTACCAGACTTAATTGGCAAATATATATTAAATACACTAACAAGATTTTCGGATATTTCAGATACGGGATTGAATAGGGACGACTGGTAAGTAATAGTTAAATATAGTTACGGTCCTGAATAAGATTCATGAACAACTAAGCAAGTCACTTGAATTGGTGGATTCAAAAATAGAAATAATAGCTAACATAAACATGTGTGAACTTCCTAGATACAACTTTAAGTGTGAGTAACAATATTCTTTCGATTATTATGCCATTTAAAACCTACAAACGAATGTATTCATTGATAATAAAGGTATATCTCTGAATTTTTTAGATGAGGTATTATCATTATTTCTAGTATTATTTGGACCATCCTTATCTTGGTTGTTTTTCTTACAACGTTTCGACCGTTGTACTCAACGGCCTCTATCAGGTATCATCTGGTGCGTGTGGAGAAGTAACGGACCGAACCCTTTATTTAACCGACGGGGGTATACTGACTGCACTTCCCTCTTAGTATAAGTAGTATTGCACGGTATTGAGTATGTGGGCACGAATACACGAGAAACATGTCGCCCCTTGAAAGTTCGGGTGGAAGAACACCGAAAAGCGGTGAGCAAAGGCAAAACTAACAAATCGGGTATAGCTGATCACGTATGGAAAGAAAAGGGAGACCACCTACTCCTGTGGAACAAGGTTGAGATAATTGATCAGGAAGATCAATGGAAGATTCGAATATTAAAAGAGTCGGCCCATATGCTAGGTAAGAAAAACTGCCTCAGTAATCTTAACATTGGAATGGATACCATATGGGAACCTCTAATAATGAAAGACAGAAAATAATAACATCAAATACCATTAGCACCTGTTGTCTACATGGACACATAGCGTAATGGTTACAGAATCAGACAAAATTACTGCAAGTAATCTGATGGTTCTAGGTTCAATCCCAGTGTGAGACAATAATAATGCTAGCGCGGTCAATTATCATATATGAATTTGTGTAAGATATGATAATATATCACAATAGATTTTTCGTAAAAATATTATTAAAATTAGCTACGATTGTACAAAAAGCGAATATACACTACACAATAACGTATATTTATTATTATAAAGTAATGAATAAAAATGAATTTAGCAACCAAAAAAATCGAAATACTTATAAGACCAATCAATTACAGCCGTAATAATAAAGTAACAAAAAAAATTAAAAATGCCACAAAAATATGATCCTAAAAAATATTATATCGGTGTCTCAGTGGAAAATCAGAACTACAACATTCTATTTTCTAATCAATATAACAAAAAAACACAAATTAATTGAAAGTCAAAAAGGAGATATTGAATTTACATATAAAATGTTTAATGCATATAAAATGTAGTGACAGTCCAAATGATGAATGTTTGATTAGTACGGGGAAAAATATGAATAAAAATATTTGAAGATAAAAAAAAACCTTCACAGCAATAAAAAATGAAGTCATTGAAAATTGTCGACACGAACAAAAAAAAGGCTTATTTGCTACTTGAGGTTTTTACAGTTATGATTATTTCAAATCTGACTCATCATCGTCATTAGGTTTTTATTAACTATCAACTTTTAGATTTGATGTCATAATTTTACAAGTTGTTTTATGTCATTATAAATTAATTCATCTTAAGTCACTACTTATCGCTCAATACATTATCAAATACATTATCATAATTCTTCATTATAATTATTATCATTACGATCATTATTATTATTATCATTATTATTATTATTGAATTTATTTTATATCATACATTTCATAAATACGTTATAGCTTGTATATCTAATTCAAGATTTAATTATTTCATGCTACTTTGTTTGCTGTTCGTTTATTCATTTACTTTAACTGATACTTATTTATAAATTCGTCAGTTTAATGATTTGATTGCATTACTTGATAACGCACGTGACTTTTTTCATTCAAGTAACGTACGTTATCCTTAAATTCATCCAAAAGAATAGGTAAGTGGCTCGAAGTAAAACTCAAACGTTTGTATATTCTAAATTTGAAGTATAAAGAGCACGTTATTCGAAAGTTTTTTTTTTTCTAATTGACATCCGGACTGAATGTATGAATGGATATATATATATATATATATATATATATATATATATATATATATATATATATATATATATATATATATAGTGAGTGTGTATACATATATATGTATATATGTTCATATACATGTATATATTTACATGATTATCAGATGCTATCCATCCCATCACTTTGCTTGGTCACTGCTTTGTATCCACCAAGTCCATGTGCTGTAAAGTCGTGGACCTGCAAGGTCCAAAGCACACGTGACAGACCAAAGTCAAACTGCTCATGAGATTGATTGAATCTGTCTATGAAATTGCACTTTCGTATATCTCCTCAGTCTATACATCATGGAACAATGATTAGCAACCCTGATAATGTGATAATTCATGGGAAATTCAAACAGATAAACCAAACATAGTCAGGAGACCATATGTAGTCATCGTAACCCAGGAGAAAGGAAGTTTATCTTTTCTTATAGAGTAGTAAATTCCTTTCAGTAAAATCTGTTGAGCTCTCTGGGCATTGCAAGTCAATCGGGGAAAAAAAACAGGGAACAATGGAGGTAACATTTGCAGGCATCATCATTAGTGTGCTTGAAACAAGCGTGAAGAATCTTGCAGATTGTTTGGAAGAATTAGGAATCCAAACGAAAGCAACATCGGCAAACGCGAGTCCTGGAATATTGAACAGATCAGTTGTCAATCTATCTCTGATGGATGATGTTGATAACGATGCCAAAATCAAAGCGCTCTTATTTTATAATATTCATTCAAATCATCCGGTCGAATCAAGTTATTAGCGTCAACATATAACATTGTATTACAAAATGACCGATTAAGACGTATAAGCTAACGTTCCCCGGATAAGCACACACAAAAATGTCAAGATCTCGCTTGAGAGTATGAATGTAAAGTTTATTAACGTAATTATTAAAACTTCAAGAACTATCTGCCGGCTCCTCGAGCGAACATAAAATCAAATTAGATTTTTCGAGACTATGTGGAAAACAATCTAAACCATAATTAGGACGCAGAGCAGAAATTTTATAATGCATATATGGGTTGGTCGCTAAATAAACATTCATTAAACTGGAATTTGATGGACATTAAATTCAGCGTTTGCATGAGAAAACATCACTACAATAGGTATTGACTGTAAAAGCAACACCTACGTTAAACATGCGAGTTAAAATAAAAGCCCCCCCAACAAACTATTTTACACACTTTATAATGTAGGATTTCCTCAAAGTGAGACACTTTTGAGGTCTGGATCTCATACAGACAATCTAGTTTTCAAGATTAGTTTCATATTTTAATATCAACGTATCGAAACCCACGTTAATATATTCATGCGTCATCTTTACTCAGATTGACTTCAAGATTATGCAGAGATAAAAATTAGTTATTTGATTTCAGTAAAGTTTGAAAACACAAAATGCCAATTTTCCTGGGACTTCATTATCTCTCAACTACATGGGTTTTAAAAAATGGATCAAATAACAATACATTTTTTTTTCATCTGTGAACATGGATTTATTTTTGACAGAAAGTTTCAACGGATTCTTCAATGTATGGAAGAAAAACGGATAGCAACAGAAGCCTAGTCATTAGTGGACGTAAAAAAACCGAGCCAGTTCAAAGATAGATTGCTTTGAAGATAAATTAATTTCCCTTGTGTTATAGTTTAAAGTGGTAAAAGTGGGCTCCAAGTACGTGCCTTGCGCGATCCAATCCATTATTGTTTCATAAGGCTACAAAAGAAGAAAAAAATGTGGCATGTCTCACCACACTGACCTGTAAATCAAAAATTAAGATTTATCGATAAAGAGATGTTAAAAGGACAAATATCAGTCGAAATCTCGGGTATAAGGCTGATTTTGGTCATTTCAATTATTTGTCACTTCAACCATTTCAGAGCTGGGATCAGACTTGTTCTTGTAACCAGGTAAGACTGGGCACGAAACTCATGCACATACCGGGTCTCTATAAGATCCAGTCTTGGATCAGCGGGTCTACATTACACTAAATGGAAAGAATCATAGATCTCCCTGCGACAGACACCGTGGAGACTTAGTTATTTTCTCTCTGTCTGAACGTAAGTAGATGGGGCTCTTCACCGGATTCAAACGTGTGATATTAGCCCTCATCGGGAGGTAAATCCTATGAATGGTTGAGATACGCTTGATGTCTCTGCTACAACGTTTCTCCGTGAGAATTTCGTATCACCGAGAGAGAGATGACCATAAGCTCAGAATTCTGTGATTTTTGAAGCAGGAAAACGCCTCTTGCGAGCCTAACAAAAAGCAACTTCAGGAATTGTAAAGAACAGAATCGTGAAACGACTACTGTTTTGTTTTGGATGGTTTTTTGCAAATACTATACCGTTTTTTTCTACTTTCGATGAAAAGGCTCAATTTTGTTCTAGCAGTCATATAATATTACGTTATAGGTATATGAAACAAAATTACTAAAACTGCAAATGAATGTACACTAAACAAATTCTCAACCGAGACCAATAATTATAACCATCCATTTTTTTTACACTATAATGATTAAATTGTTCAGCTGGCAATACATCATTTCAGAAACATACTGTAAAAAGACAGGTGAAAAAAAATTACTTAGTTTCAAGTTGAAATCTAGATCTAAAAGTAAAAAAATATGAAAAATCGCTTTACTCACTGAGAGTATTTGTTTTCAGTTTCCAATTCTGGATGGTCAAAGAAACATTAGATTCTCCTTTTTCTAAATAATGGACACCGAGAATAACCTTAAAGTTAAACGGACATCATTTATAGAATTTCCTGTTTCGCCTATGATGTCAAATACTACCATGGTAGCGAATAACAAATACGAATACGCGAGATTAGACACTGGAGAGAGAGAGAGAGAGAGAGAGAGAGAGAGAGAGAGAGAGAGAGAGAGAGAGAGAGAGAGAGAGAGAGAGAGGATAGTGCAGAACTAAGGCAATTTCATTAAGACAGAGAATAAAGACGAAGACAGAAAACTGAGAGCATAAAGGTTAAGGTAGGCAGCAAAATCAAAAATGCTATATTCAACGATGTTAAAAGAGAGAGGAAGGAGATTAAAGGCTGTAAATAATGTGTGGGAATAATGAGAAATCACACTAAAGTTATATAGTTCACGCTCCCTCGAATCGGTATTCATTATTGTACCGGCGCCAATAAATCCCAGTCTCGACAAAATTGATTGGTCCATACTTTAGTAGATTGATCGGTCAGTCACTGGCTGGTGTTTCATTGTTATCACATGAAGAACTCGAGCGTCCGACACACACAAAAAAACAAAACATTTTTACTTTTCTCCGTCCTTACACCATCTTCTAAATTTATGTGCAGTGTAACGGCTGGGGTAAGTTTTAATAGATGGCAAGCAATGCCCTTCCTAATAAAGATGCCAGAACTCTTGTCATTAGCCTCGACAATCGACTAAGAAATCATTCAGAAGTAAGCCACATCAATATCTTTTTTACAGAAGAAAGTAGACAGAGCAAGGGCTTGTCAACTATTCTAACTGTATTATCGATAAGTATTTTCCTTAACCTTGTTTACATGTTGCTAAATATTTCTGATATTTGCCATAATGTAAAAACTCTGCAAACAAAAAAAATTGTTAACGACATAATTATTTCCATATTATGCTTTATACCTTACTATGCTGCAAGTCAGTTGGAGGCATCAGAAGTGTTAAAAGAGTTGACACCAGAAAACAATATATATATATATATATATATATATATATATATATATATATATATATATAGTCTAGAACGCTTCACAAATTTGAGCACTGACCATTAAAAAACATTACTATTTTTTTACTACAAAACATTTGATTTTCAAACAGGGTTTACAAATGTATGCTACCCTATAATGCATTTAGCGCTGAGGGATTAGGAAGTATACAAACAGGCATGACTCGCTGTTTGTATCGCTTCTGTTGTGTGTTTACTCACGTGAATAATGTATCCGTTATCTAGGTTGTAAATATATATATATATATATATATATATATATATATATATATATATATATATATATATATAGTGTGTGTGTGTGTGTGTGTGTGTGTGTGTGCATGTGTGTGTGTGTGTGAGTGTGTGTGTATGTGTTTGCATGATGTAAGCCTTATTGGGAGCAGTAAACTTAAAATTAAATTATATTTCCTTAAGTATTCTACAGACATAATCGCCAAATAATCTGAAATCATTATCTCACCATGGTTATACGAAAAGAAAATCTCGTTCATTCAGACATCAATTCTCTTCCGTTGAATATCAGATAAGAAACCATCAACTAAACGTGTCAAAATAGTTTTTCTTCAGTTTTCAAGCTGGTCTGACTGGTTATGCATATGTGTATCGTGAATACAAGAGCAAAAGGGCTGAATTCATATACTATTCATTATTCCTAGAGAGAAAACGTGTCTTTATGTGTTTTTGTAAATCCTATAATAGATTTTAGTGAGATGTTGAATTAGTACGTTAAGAATTTGCTAAATTAGTTTGTGCCCGACAGCATTGTTTCTAAAAAATTTTTTTAGTGATCACTGCCCCCAAAAAGGTGAGAGAAGCAACTGATTCATTGCTTTTTTTACAATTTTTCTTATCGATCACTTCCAACACAGATGCTACCAAAAGATGTTGGTCACTTGAAGGGTTCCTTTTGAGTGACAACCAGACCTGTTTCATTTATAATCAAATAAATCCTTCCCAAACAGCAGTTTCTGTAATAGAAATGAATCGTTTATTAAGAGGTAAATCAGTGTTGCTATCCGTTGCATCCTTGTAGAACTGCATTGATTCTCTTCTGAGCAAGAGCTTTGTTAATTATTGATAAAATGATCTGTCACTGTGCACCCAACAGCTGAAAACAAAGACGTTGTAGTCGGATATCCAACTAGGACAGACGAGGCGTGTTTTCTTTATTCAGGACAATCAAAAAGGCCAGCGGTAGCAATATATAGAATTACAATGTTTGCCTGCCATGAATTGAGGAAAGTTATTTGCTTGACTGCCACGATGGACAATGTCAGGCTGAACTGTGTACAAAGTGTGAGCGATAAAAGCAGAAAATAGGAAACAGACACCTAATATAAATATCCATAAATTTCAGCAAACACATATCATGCGGAATAATAGCAGAGTTATTGTGGCAGTTCATTGTTTATAAGAATCTCATTGGATGACCTCATAGATAGTTTAATTATTGGATCGCATTTAATTAGCTGTAACATGGAATTAAACCAACAGACTAACCTTCAAACTGAGAAGCATTCAACTTGCACGCAAAGAAAGGCAGCACAATATATTACGGAAAAACAATCCTTGACATCATAAAATCTATTAGGAAACTTAAATTGCAATAGGCAGGTCATGTTGCAAGAATGGCTGGCAACCAATGGACATCACGTCTCTCAACAAAGATCCTCAGAAATCTCATGCCCAATTATGACAAGTAAAAAAACTAGGTGGAAAGACGAACTAGACAAGTCCAGGAAGTATTGGCTTTGTGATGCCAATGATAGAGAAGTCTGGCGAATCTTTGGGGAGATCTATGTCCAACGATAACGATAAAAGGCTGATGGTGATGACATGACGTGGAATAGTAGGCTCCATAAATTTTGTCCATCAATCAGAATAATACCTCGTATTTGCATAATTTTATAAAAATAATTATACTTTCAACAGTTGAAAAGATGCATTTTTATGTAATTTATGTTACTTGGCCTTTTCAAACAAGCCAAGGAAACATAAACTGAATTATCATCAATTTAGATGGGGGAGAAAATTTTAAACCCTCGGAGACTCAAAAATGGAGGTGAGAGTATAACAAGCTGAGTTGTTGGCGCTCGAGGTGGTGAGAGTTTCAGGAGACTGGGTTGTCGGTGAGAGACAGAAAGAGTTTACTCTGCCTTTGAAACGTCTCTCGGCAAAACAAACGCTCAACGTTATTTACGCTTTTCTACTTTTTACACGAAAGCAAAAAATGTGACGTAAATCGGGGAAACCTGTTTTATCATTTTAGATATTTAGTAAACTTGCATTGTCGGAGAATAAGTAAGATGAAAGAAGGGAGATTGTGTAGTCATTTTTTTTTTTTTTTTGAATAGTAAATGTTTTAGGTAATGGTTTGCTCTTTGGTTTGAACACTTGCTGACAGAGCTGGAGGGAAATAAATGTCTACATCAATTGAGTGTGGACATTTATAAGTTATGTTTAAATCTAAAAAATGACCATAATGATTGACATCCAAAACATTACTCTCGAAAATGGTACATCAGTTTAGATCAGTAACCATGGATCCATAACAGATATTTTTATTTTTATTTTGATGGTATTAAATCAATGCAAATGATGACTGCACCTTTTTGGCATATCGAATGAAAATTTATTCTAATGGAGTTCTTCAAAAGTGGAAGACTCACGTGTTCAGCGAATTCAAATGTGTTGTAGAACAGTACTTAAGGTAACAAGAGAACTTTATTGGCTAATTAAGCATTGACATAATCGATTGAATCAATTAGTAATAAAATGAGAGAAAAAAGAAATTAATGACTTGGCCACCAATTAAAATATCCTCTTTTGTTTGGGAGTTTTATTTTTCGTGGTAACCCCTTTTCAAATCTGTGACAAAAATGAAAATTATTGAAAGAGGAAATTGTTCGATAGAGGCTTTGGATTGTATTACGAGAGAATTCAAATGTCATTCAGCAGAATAAATTACCAATTATCGACCCGATTTAACTATTACAGACAATGCATACAAATTGACTTGAACGAAATCACCACGACTGCTAACTTATTCATGGTTGCTTCATAATATAATTGCAATGCAATATTAACAAAAATCCCAGGTTAGAAATCAACCCTGATGGATAAAATCGGAGGAGAAACTCTGTTTCATTTATTTAAATTCGTGACGGTTATTTTATTCAATTTTATTGAAGATTGACTTTTGATTAAAATAGGTGAATTATTTGAATTCGGGAATATCTAATGAGCTGAATATTAAAAACCTTGTCGTTTTGCGTTTAACATTCTCTATTGTTCATTTCATATTGTTTAGTTTTTTCCCCTGATTTTTATAAAGTTAAATTTATCGCTGGTTATTCTAAAGAAAATACATTCTATTATTTACTCCGAGTATTATTTTCCCCCTCAAATGATAAAGGATACGAACGTTGCCGATTTGATTTCAATGGCGGAAGTCTAACACCACTAAACCAACGATTGCATTAACAGCCTGTTGGGTAAACTACAAAAATGGTCAACCTGTTCAACTTCTTTATATTGTATTGTAGAATAGGTGAAATAGCATTAACCATAAGCCACCAGGGCCGAATTCACAAATCTGACTCATTGATATTTACAGAAGACAAAAAATAAATAGGGCAAGATTGATTATGTTAAGCTTAGTTTGCATTCAGAACAGAAGGGCTATACAAGAAAATCAGCACTCAAAATATTGACTTCTACTTGTACTTGAACACCGAAGGAAAATGAGCAACCGTTTCAACCTCGAGACAGACAACATTTGATTAGGTCTTTAATTAGTATAAACGAAGGAGCAGAGAAGGCTCGTTTTTTCTGATACCTGTATTTTTTTCAGAGAGAATAAAAATCCAAGAGGAAAATGTAACATAGAGCTGAACGAGGTTGCAGATTGTGGGAGTGCTGAATTTCATGCTCTTTCTACTGGGGAAATACATACATATCTCGTATATCAATCTTTTGTTCAGCTGGAATAAACTGATGCAGATAATAATCAGAAAACGAATTGCCGAGAAAGAAGACTTTCCAAAAACGACAGAAACTAAAAGCAACAACTTGAAATGATATTGCAATGCTCACATAGTAAAGAATACGACGTATTACATATATTGATAAGTGAAACTTCTCTTTGAGAGCCAGAATTGCGTACACGAAGTGGCTTAGATTCACTCTATCATGGCTTGGCAGAAGATCAATTCTTTGGGCGTTTAGTGATGATTAAATTCACTCTAAATGACTTTGTTGACCATCAACCTCTATAGTTAAATCTTTTGGGGTTAGGATTTTGTTTGAATTTTCAGATCTATCCCAAGTTGAAAAAAACAAGATCATGAGATCAAAACAGTTTTTGGAAGATTATACTCAATATACTATTGATAAGAAAGAAACTCAATTTGATCAAGTGCCTTTCATACTTAAGATTATTACTTTCACTACTTCTGTTCCGGAAACTACTACCTCAGAGAAAGAGGGAAGGTGATATATATATATATATATATATATATATATATATATATATATATATATATATATATATATATATATATATATATATATATATATATATATATATGTATATATATATAGTTATGGTTAAATTTAGCACGTTTTTGCAAATTCCTGTATTTCCACAACAATTAGTGAGTATCAGAAGATCTCTCAATGACATATATGCCAGAATTATGCTGAAGAACTGCCACATTTGCCATTTTCCTCGTTTAATATGACCTGATTCAGAAAGCAGCATCGGCAGCCCCACTTACTCACTCATAGATAACATCATTGTTTGTGCAATAAAAGTGTCCATCCAGGCCCTTGCATAGAATTGTTATTTGTTTTTATCTGGTATGGTCTACCCAATATCATATTATTTCTTGGTTGATTTGGCAAAAGGCCAAGTAAGGAGAGAATTTAAATTGGAGGAAGACTGTGTAGCACACACCCAGGTAGGATAGACCTGTCTATAAAATCAGCATTCAAAATCTTGGCTTTTACCTGATCACAAACATCAACATCTCTCATTAGAGGGAAATACATCCCCCACACACTATTTATGATACTTTTTATCACTTTTATGAGTAAAGACTGACAGCAATAATAGCATTCAGTGCTTGTTCTATATCGCACCATTATAGATGCAGTTCAAACTCTCTTCATCTCTCTCCTGCACCACAATTTCATGTACCTTCCTACACTTGAACGTCCAATAGCTCAGTCCAACGTATCGGTATCACGAATCTTGGAGTCTAAGATTATTCAAATTCCCCCCAGAAAAGTTAATGATGATTGTTCCTTCACTTTATGCGAGCTTTTTATAGAAATACGTTTTCCAGATAGGGTGGAAACCTGGACTCAACTATCTCAGATACTTATTCCTTAAATTTTGATGATTGTACACTCCGTCCAGAAGTTATGGAGACAAAGTGGTTTTAAATGATTTATTGTTAAATTGTTTCATGTTCAGAAGATTATAGCGCATCTGTAGGTGAACAGATATATTTCTAAAGTGTTTTATTACATGATTAATCGTCAAATTCATTCAATTTTGTAATGAAAACTCATCACTTGGCTTCCAGAAACTATGGAAAGATTCGTTAATTTAAGGCTTTTATGTGATTCTAACACCGAAGATCTTCCTAATTGAGTGTCTGCAAATGCTGTGAGGTGATATTTATCCGCACTCCCACCGGAACGAAATGCAACACAGGGTCAAAGCTTAACGTGGGAAAATGGAACGTAGCCAGCCCAAAATAGCTCAAGCCGACGTGACTGTGGTTGCCGAAGCAACTATAACTGCCAAGGCAACTGATGTCGCAGAAGCGTCAGGACGTGCCCGACTTGTTCCCCTTCAGTGCAATAGGACAGCGCCGCCCCGGGGAGAACTGCTTCCCTGCAGCTGGGCCGAATAATAGAAAGGGAAGCAAAAGGTTCCCAACCCACTTAGCAATGCGTGGCCTCACTTTCCCCTCATTGGCTGACACGATCCACCCACGCACTCGGTCTTGAGCTTACTACAACACCATCTCCGGCCCATACGGCAGGCAAACGCCAGTACCAGCGCCTCGGGCTATGTCGAGGAACAGATATTACTCTTTACAAGCTAGAGCGGCCAGAAAATTGGCTATGGCACCGCCTCTCTGCAAATGCTGTAAGGTTAGTTGCTTTGGTTAGAAGAAAAAACCATCTTACTTGCAGCAAAACGGTGATGATGATACCCCAAGATCCTTCCGGACACAGCAAAGCCTTCTTCTACAACATGAATGCAGAAATCTAGGTCTAACATTCTAAACAGCAGATTTCAGGTTTCCTGAAGCTCATGATGAAGCACAGAAACAAGCCGCCAAGAAAATGAAAATTTTCGCGCAGACTAGATGAGAGATTGTAAAAGATCCTGCAGAAAACCAGTTCAGAGAATTGCAGAAACCATAGTAGGTACAGGAGTTATCGAAATATCCTGTTCAGAACATTTTGGCCAGTAACTCTCAAGTAGTGCTGGTTTGAGCTGAACCTTTTTGCATACACAACACAAAGAAGCCAGACGCCAGCGGTCGGAAATGAGCACGTTGACCTGCAGAATGTGATGGTGAATAGACACTGTTGACTTCTGTGCAGTTTTTATAGATAGTAGACATCATTTTTAAAAATGAACAATCTTTTGAAAATGAGGAATAAAAATTTACAACTACGCAAAAAAATACTTAAAAATAACTTTAATTTATTCTATAGAAAAAAATCTGGACTCGCTAATGAACTAATTCTACTGATCATTTCAGAAATTTACTGTGTTTTCATAATCCCTGGACAGAGTGAATGAGTTCTGTTTCATATTTCTTTTCATAAGTATCGAATGCCTCAATATGACTTTGACTTTATTTTTTCACATTTATACTTGTATGTTAGCTTTTTATTGTTTCACAAGTTGTTTTCAAATCATGTTTTCATACTTTTCCTTGAAATATTTTTGTGTTCGTTTTATAGAATTTTTCACCATTATTGATCGCTTTGTTTTCAATGATGAGACGAAATATATGAGCTGAACATATTTCAAAATCATTACACATGTATATATATATATATATATATATAGATAGATAGATAGATAGATAGATAGACAGACAGATATATATATGTGTGTGTGTGTGTGTGCACGCATGCGTCTGCGTATATACATGTATTGGTGTGTTATGGAATTCTCATCCTGTATATATTCATCAACATTTTTTTTCCTGAATAGCTGATGAGATTTTGATTTGACTACAGTCACCGACTTCTTCTAAACAAACACCTTTGGCACCCCTTGGCGAATTTCCAATTGATTTATCACTGTGCTGGTCGAATAGCCATGACCGTGATCACTCACCCGACTAAACAATCACCAAAGTGACGAAGTATTCTCCCCTAATCACTCAGATGTTTTCGTTCTATCAGCGCTACCGACCACACAATTTGGCCTAGAACCTTCCAAATGAGACACTGTCAAAAGTTTTGTGTTCCTATTGAGGAAAAAAATAAATTACCCACGAAAACACAATTCATCAATAAGGTTTTTGTTTTTTAAATGAAATACAATCCCTTTTAAAAACCAGAGACATATGGACATACAAGTATGCACCCCTTTCCCGTTTTCCAGCCGGCAAAACCAAGTACTAAAGTTGGCACTGAATACCTCTTTTTTATTTTGATAAGATGAAATATTGCTGATCAGTCGGCGTCAAGAACCCTCCGGGGTTTCAATGAAGGTGAATATTTTTTTCAAGTATAACGGTGTTTTTCTTTTAGGAAGAAATGTTTTTATTTGCAAAAAAAGAATTTGGGACGGCCTTTTAATAATCTTGACGGAGCTACTGAACATACTAAGATGATTCACTTAATGGTTTGTGTAGTGTGTTCATGCATATGTTGTTTTTTTTTTCTATTACAACTCATGGTGAAGCTGTTATTGGACCATAAAAGATTCGATAATGATCCTTAATTCTCTGATAATCAATGATTTACAATTGACAGAAAATTTGAACAGTACGAAACATTTAATGTGGGTATGAGATATAACAGTTCAGAAAAATATTGAGTTAAAAAACCGTGGAAAGAAAGTGTGATGAAATTGCATCGATATCAGAAGCGATTTTTCAAGAAAAGCAAAAATTGCGTCCTTGCACGTTTAGCTGTAAGTCGTTATAGAGTCAGTGCGCCCCATGTCCTTTCTTTCCCGAACCCCAGTCTCTTGTATCAGCCATCAACCAAACCTCCGACCCCGACATACAATCTTTGTCATTTTGAGGGCCTTATGACGCTTAAAACCTTTAGAATTGATTTGATAATAACTGCTTCTTTGATTCGCGCTATTTTTACCCTATTTCATCTTTTTTCATACACTTTTTATATGAATGCTTTTTGGGGGAATACCGACGCGTGTGTGTGTGTGTGTGTGTGTGTGTGTGTGTGTGCTTGTGTGTGTAAAAAAGAGCATAATGGTCAAGATGACCTTACATACATCATTTTACTTCCCCTGTAAATCCAAAGACCTGGTTCTATGAATTGAGAGAAAATCACAAGATTTAGAGTTGTATGCTTATTCGGTAGATTATATGTGTGTACTACTATCTAATTCTTGTGAATATGTCAGCTGAACACTCTTCTCCAATGGATGGGAAAGGGGTTCCCAAACAGATAAGTCAACTTGGATATTCAAGGAAGAAGAAAATCACTGGACCTTGATTCTTTCAGTCAAGTGGGGCGTACGACGGATTTTAAAATCTGGAGCCAAGATTAACGTGGATTCACGTGACAACCATGTGATCAAGTTCACAAGAGCAAACCAAATGTTCGATTTTAAGCATTCTACTAACTTCAAGAATTATTACAAATAGTAATCTCATGTTTTTTGGTTTGTTTGTTTGGGTTTTTTTTTTCATTTTATCACCATCACCCCGCAACGTTCAAACTCTATCGGGAGTAAATGTGACTGTGGACTATTTGGCCAAAAAAGGAAATGCGAATATTTTGACTTTGTCGACTGGATTTCGAGGAGTTACTGTTACGAGATATCCCCACCCTAGAACAGGCAATGCAACAAGAACACTCTACTCCGGTAAATTCGATTCGAAATACCTTGTACGTCACCGAGTAGAATCGGCATACGTCCCAAATGAATCAGTGATTAATAATGATTATTCTTCATCTTAGAAATTCAGTAGGA
>OY735201.1:52743566-52831066 GCA_963457665.1 Thysanoteuthis rhombus | reverse complement strand
CTGTCACTTATATTTTTCACATAATGTCATATTTGGTTTATAGACACTTTCATTTCCCTCATCATCAAAGTGATTATTGGTAGCAGTATTTTCTCATTCTCACTTTCTACTAATAATCTGATTCAGATTTTTATTATTTTCATTATTATTATTATTATTATTATTATTATTATTGTTGTTGTTGTTGTTGCTTTTGCTGTTGTTGTTGCTATCATTATTATTATTATTATTATTATTATTATTATTATTATTATTGTTGTTGTTGCTGTTGTTGTTGCTGTTGTTGTTGCCATTATTATTATTATTATTATTATTATTATTATTATTATTATTATTATTATTATTATTATTATTATTATTATACATTTCATTTCGATTTATCTTTTAAGCTACTAAACTGAATCGGTAACACACTTATTTCCAGAAACGAATGAATTTGAATGAATAATTCGTAAGCCATTACTTGGCTTACCTTCTCTTTAAATTATATTTTCTGCACCATTTTTTTCTATTTGCACTTAAAATCCAGTCTCTCCAGAGAAGCTAAGTCGTCATGCGATAGAGTATACAAAATCACCATCTCAGATTATATAGAAATTGATCTGCATCTTTTGGAAGTATCATCCTCTCTTTAATGTTCAAGGATAGTATTACAGTTGAAGAAGTCATTGACGTTATTTCTCTCCGAGATCAACAGTAGAAATATTTCTTTTTAGAGTTTCAATATAACCGTCGTGTCTGAAATAAATACGCGTACCCAGATGGTAATATTTGTATGTAAAGACAAAAACTGTGTCTCTCAAAGAATCTCCTAAAATAGACAGATACTAAGCCTAGCTTAATCTGAATCGAGTCTTCCTGAAGGAAAATTATTCTTACGCTGATCTTTTATGTTTGAAATGAATACTCAAAAATCATTATTTAAAATCCCAGATTTAAAACTACCCCAAGCTCGAACCTCGAGCAGTGATGCCTGTGAACAATGCTTAACTAAAATAATAACCAAAGAGGTTTTATTACAAGGTGTGTGTGTATGTGTGTGTGTGTGTGTTTAAGTAGTTTTTTTGGGGATGCAATTTTGATCAAATACCGTAAACGAGGAATTATTTTGATTATTATCAGTTAGCTTTCCTGATTTACTCGTGGAAAAATAGATGTTAGGATCCAACGGATGTAATTATTGTCCAATCTTTTTGGATCTAGCGCTTTTGGCAACAATTCTTACTATTCCGGGGAAAACTCTAAATTTTATTCAATTTTGAATTTTGAATACTTCCAAACTCAGCATTATAGCATTCAGTAGAAGGGTTGATTGACCTCTCTCTCCTTCTTTCGACGCATATTATCATCTATCGAGTGTCTATAGAGGTGGATATATCATTATATGTATGGTTATGAATGTATCAATATACCATGTTTGAATGTGTTATCGAGTTGTGCTCATCATGGAGATGTTCTTTGTGTAGGGATTGTGTAAACGGTATTAACTAAACTTGTATTGATTGGGTGTCGATTAGTTATGTTTGTGGTGATTCTTTGTTGTCTCGCTATTCGCTCGGACAGGTGTATGGATATGCTGCAAAAGCCTGGTCTTTGCTAAATCGTATGGTAAATATGTATTGCGTTTTGTGCGGATCCGACGAATGTGCTGCTTTTTGATGAATGTAATTGATCAATGTGGCTTCCTTGAAATTGTGGCCCATTTCATTTCGGTGAAAAATCAAGGCATTTCTACAGTCATGCCTTTGTGACGCCTGTTATTGCACTTCAGGACAAGTAGTCCTGATATTCGGTCTATTATCCATACATGTTTAGGTGACTACAATATCACTGACGTAATCACCAGAAACTACCGACGAACACAAACGACACCAAATGATGTGTACAATCAATTCTATGATAGAGAACGCTGAAACCAACATCCCAAGATGACGCATTCATGCACTTAGAAAAAATGAAATATAACACAATAATAATCACATCCCAAAACAAAGGTGGAGGGATCTTTACCATGGATATTGAATCCTGAGAACACAACTGAATACCTTATTAAGTGATGACTAGACAAAGATTTTAAAAAAAAACTAACTGACAAACCATCAACAATAAGACAAATTTAAAAGAAAAGAATATAAAAAGGCGTGCAAAAAATGGTGAGCCGTTATTGAACGTCACCTGAGAATCCCTAGATTATATGGATTACCCAAAACACATAAAACAAACTTCCCAACAAGACCAATCATATCAGGTGTTGGAAGTGTCCATCATAGAATAGCACAAATACTGCCAAAATCTTACTCAAGCACCAAAGAACGATTAGCCTTTCAAACTAATAAATAAACTGAAAAACCTCGACAGGGCAAACAAATCTTGGACATTTAATCTTTGTATACGACGTTCAAAAATTTCCTTACTCAAGATTTTCCCTACCTACAGGCAAAATCCTAAAGATAAGCACACATTGCGTACACCAATATTATTTCAATTTCAATAACTAGTTCTACAATAATTTGGCTTACGAATGAGTTTGCCTCTAAGCGGTGTTTTAGCATTCATATTCCTAGAATTTATAGAATCTCGTTAGTTCGTTATCGCTTTTTCTAACTGAACATTTGAAAAAAAAAAAACTTTTTTCAACTTGATTACCACAATATCTCTTTTTCTCTAACATCATAATATATATATATATATATATATATATATATATATATATATATATATATCCCAGTCTTGAACACATTGCGTTGTACCGTCACTTTCTTTCTGAGTTGCAGTGCACAACATATAGATTGAGATCCACTCAAGAAATTGTTCCTCGAGCGCCATTTTTTTTTAGGTTATTAGACTAGAAAAAGGTTATCGCCAAGTCAGAGTGTAATAGATTATCAGAAAAGTCAATGGAAAGTTTTTAAAGGCCAAAATCAGGCCTGCATACAGAAATACCATTTTTTTAGGGGTCATTTCAAGCTGCCTTCCTACTATAAAGAAAAAAGCTAAATATATAAATAACAGTTAGTGTAAGTTTTAAAGTGAGCCGTTAGTGAGCCAGCGCAGGCCGTGTTTAACTCTCTCCTGTATCCAAGTTTTTTTTGCAGCCATAACCATTTGGTCGGGGCCTGGGAACTTCCAAAGAAATTTCCTATGTAGATAAATGATTATTGTTTCTTTGTTTCACGTCATTTCATACTACCAAGCCTTCTTGGAGAACTAAAGAATTTATTCAAAAACTTCCAGCGTATACCTATTTCACTTAGGAGGCAACATTTTATTGTGATTGACATTGTGTGATATTGTGGTTTAATTTCACTTGGTATTTATTTCGGCTGATAGCGCCCTGCAAAGTATGGTTTATAGTCCAGGCAGTGCGGTGGAGAATTTAGTCAGAATTGCACACTTAATCATAAAAGTATAAAGCTTGGCAAAATTATGCTTTAGGTACCACTGGACAGTTTCAGGTATGGAGACATACTGAAACGTACTTTCGCTAGGCAGCATTCCTAACCTAACAAGCCTATAAATAACTCCCAATGAAAACAAATTCCTGGATCAATCTCAAAATTTGATCGCTCTTTTCAAATCTGGAGACACATTTCTCTATAAAATGTCTTTGAAATTCATTGGGCACTTTTTGGCATACGGTGTTGAAAGAGAGAGTACGGAAATAGGTACAAAAAAAAGGAAAAAACTATTTTCCTATAAAATTTTATAGTCACGTCTGTCAATCTATACGATATCTCAGAAAATTCACATTTGAGTCTTCGAATAAAATCCAAGGTATCAACGATCAAGCGATGAAATTTTAGGGTGCTTCCAAAAATTAACCTTTGATTGAAAGATATTTCCTTTTTTTTCTCTCTCTCCATACGTTTTCTGTATTCTCCACCAAAAAAGTACTCAATGGATTTCAATGAAACATTATGGAAAAGTACACCATTGGATGAAGATGAAGTCATTAGATTATGGGATGGATCGGAGAGTTTGTCTATGTAGTTTATACCGCTGAATGGAAAGATCCATAATCCATGACACACCATTTCATTATAATCATACCTTTCCAGTGGTGTGTCTGTAGTAGAATTTCAGTATCTAGTTGAGCACACCTGATACAACAGTGAACCATCGAAAAATATTCGTAGTGAAAATTTTTAAAAACTGATTCTCATGCATTTGCTTTGAAAAATGGACTCCTCAGCAACTGTTGCTATAAATGAACAGCTTGTGAATGTCTCTGGATGTGATTAGTACCTATAAAAGGAAATTTGAGCCAAATTTTATACTTTTATCACTGACTGAGCAATTTCTGCATCGACTGCCTGGACTTCTATGCTATCTGGGGCCAGAAATGATTCCATCCTTGTCCAACATTTTTGATGTTTACGAATTCAGTCTCAGAGAAATTACAGACTGCTAGTTTATAACCGCTGGCATTACTTCAGTTCCTTTCCATTCGATGTACGTTTATACGCGCATCGATAACTCGCAGAACTATCTTAATTTTATTCCCAAGTAAATCTGATGTCGTTGCTTCGATTCAGAGATTTTGAACAAATATGTCTGATTAGCCTGAATAGAAATAGTGGAGCCAAAGAAGGCCGACGAATGGATTGGCTGAAAGCTCTTTTGATAGCTTCACTAGCACCAAGAATGGATCCCGAGGGTTTAATTACTTGTCAAAAATTATTATCATCAATTGTTGACTAGTATTTTTTTTTCATCTTTTTCGAGGCTTTTTTCACAACTTCCCCCACGTCAGTCAACGGCAGTGGGTTAACTGTGTGTATCGGAAATAAAAAAAAAAGCTCTCGTTGAGGTTCGAACTCAAGTTCCTTTTACCATGAAAAATTCGTATTGGATGTATTAAGTGATTTTATCGACTGAACTACAAAAATCATACAGATGACAGAAAATCAAATCTATCTTTTAAACCTTGAAATGCTCTTTTGGCATCATATTTGTTATGGTTTTTATGCTAGTTGTATTGAAAACAGCAATATTATTTCTTACTTATCTTTTTAGATGAAGCATTATCAATTGTTATTATTTTTACAGCAGGTTTGGTTACTCGAATAATATCGTGATAATGAACAATGTTATTTATTTCAATTGTTCCAACATATCTTGCAACCTTAATGTTTCTTCATCTTTGTAGACATAAACCTGAGTAGTTTCACAAAGTAATGGTCTAGTAAGACGGTACTCGAACGATTCGCTTTCTTGACAAAGGTAAAAGTGATCAGTAAACAAAAATCACAAAAATCTCAAATGAAGTTTAACCACGGGAACAGGCTGTCTTCAAAAGTAATTGCTTGACCATTGACCATCTCCATTCAGTGAATCAACTGAAATAGAAAGCAACAGAATACAAAATGCCTCTCGCTTTCAAGTTTTGTTTTTTTTTACTGGAAAAAGGCGTTTGTTTCAGTGGAAAATCCCGAAGTCACCGATACAATTGTGCATGGCATATTCATTGTATATTTCAGTGTTTAAAACATATCTACCTACAGAGAAGTTTTCCTATCAGGCTGCATACAGATTCAGAACCATTCTAGTTCAAAAATGGATAAGACAAAACGATACCAGTTCACCGAACTACTTCAGAGCTTGCCTTGTAATGATTTTCCGAAATTTTTACTGGACAAATAAGTAAATCAGAATTGATTGTGAATAAGTGAGATTTGATGACGATATGATCCTCGTTGCCAAAATAGTGATCGATTAGCTGGATGAAGGAACCGAGTTGGAGTTTACATAGAATTCAGAAAAAAATGATGCCTTGTGTAACAAATGTGTAAAGGTCAAAGACACAAAGGACAAGAACCCTGGACAACCTTGAATTCTACAAAAGGAGAAGAAATCAAACGAAGAATCGTTCGAGACTGGCAAGCTTTCGACTGTGCAAGCTCAACCTTCAGGTAGAAAAGATCAAATTAGTCTTAAGAAGAAGACCGTACAAAAATGCACCCTCCCGATAGTCACCTATAAAGCTGAAACATGGAACCTAATCAGAATGATTTGCTCAAAACTTAGAGCAATATGACCTGCACAAGAGATGATCATGCTCAACTTTACATGGGAAGATGAGAAAACAGCACAGCCTATGAGAGAAAAAACAACAGTGAGTGATATTACAGAATCAATTAAAAAACTCAAATGGAAATGGGCAGGCTATGTTGTAAGAATGCCAGGTAACTACTGGACATCACGACTTGCAACGTGGATCCCCATGGATCATACGCAATATGGTGACTGCCAAAAATAAAATAGTGTGACGATCTCTATAGTTGAAAAAATATTGACATCGCGACCCCAACAATCAAAAGTCTGGTGAATCTTTAGAGAGGTCCAGCGACGGTCGTTAAAGGGCTGATGATGCGTAAGGAAGGAGAAAATCAAAGCAAACGAAGATGACAGGAGAGGATTCTGTTGGTCGTGTTCTTCTTTCACACGAACGCACATGTTTTAAACATTTATTGTTACTGGTGAAAACACTGGAGTTGGGCGTTTCTGTCTGCATTCAGTAAGCAAACATTTTAGTTAAGTAAGGCCCTGCACACACCGTCAAGTTCAATGCAGATGAAAGCAAATCCTGTCCGTCAATACAGATTCCTACTTTTTCTCGCTCACGGTATTTCTTCGGTTGTCTCATCAATATCTACACCAAGGAGTACGCACGCAAATACGTCCACGGATGTGAATAAACTGTCATCTGTTTGCTAATTGACTTGGTTAGAGGAGCAAAATGTATATATCGATTATCTTGCGTTGGCTGACAAAGAAGAAACATAACATTCTATGAACAAATTAGAATAAACACCTTGTAATTGCTTCTTCTTCTTGATATTGCAGTATTCCTTTACCCCCCTCTCTCTTTCTCTCTCTTTCACTTTCACTCTGCATCGATTGATGTATGTTTTTGTTTCCTGCTTTTATCTCTTTTACCTCTCTCTTTCTCTCTCTCTCTCTCTCTCTCTCTCTCCCTCTTTCTCTCTCTCTCTCCCTCTTTCTCTCTCTCTCTCTCTCTCTCTCTCTCTCTCTCTCTCTCTCTCTCACTTCTCTTCATTTTAACAAAATTTTCTATATTTCCTATTCTGTTATATGTTTCTATATCATCTTACCAGTCTTTCTCTCTTTATCCATTCCCCCACTTGCCTCTCTATCAATCGGCTCTTTTCTCTCTCTAAATTACTAATTTATTTTCCCATATCTCTCTTCGTTCTATTCACTCTCTTTTTCTATATCTTCGCCGTTTTCTACTTAGATTTGACATTCAATTTACAAAATCACCTTCTTTTTCTTTTCCTCTACATTCTACTCCTTTTCTTATCTCTTTCTATCTTCTCTTTCCACCCTCTGCCCATATTCTTTCCAGTATTGCACAGAAATACCACACGACTGGGAATAAAATGGATGGTAACAGCCCGGCAAGGTCAATGATTTGAGCTGTCATTTCAGGGCCAGCATATCCAGTTTATCTCAATGATGCTCCGAAGACTGGAATAATTTGACAGCTACTCGGAATACAAACATTCAAAAAAGATTTGAGAAAGATTGGAGATTTATTACTGGCACTAGTTTTTTCCTAATAACACGCACACAAATCTACCTTGACAGAGGCTGGCATAAAGAGAGATCATATATACAGGATATAAAATCGAGAAGCAGAGGCGTATTCGTTTTGGTGACGAAATTAAGTAAAACGTGACAGTTGTTTTGTTGATACATATTTCTAAAAAATATTCCGCACAAGGTCCATTTTATATATATATATATATATATATATATATATATATATATATATATATATATATATATATATATATATATATGTATGTATGCATGTATGTATGTATGTATGTATGTATGTATGAAGTGTTGTTCTTACCATTTAATCAAACGGCCACTGATTTTGCTAAGGTACAGATAATTGTTAATTCCAAATTCTCATCTTGGTTATTTACAGTGTATATCTGCTCAATGTTTCTTTCAATAGGAGAATTCTGTTATTAATGATTAGATGTATAAATTGACAGAATGATTATAAATTGCGTTATAATATATTGAAAATCTTATTTGAAATGATGTCCAGTTATTACACGTTGAATATATAATGTGGTGTAGATAACATAAATACAATAGGCAATTAGAGCAGATATACACCGTAAAGCAGCTACCCAACACACACTCACACATATACATTTGTATATAAAACTATATATACGTATATATTCATAAATATCCATAAGCAAATATATTTGCATATATATATTTATATATATATATATATATATATATATATATATATATGAAAGAATAATCATGAAATATACAACAAACGTGTTCATACGTATTAATGTTTCAAGTATACATACTCTTGAAATACAAGTGTCTGTGTGTTTGTCTAACAAGCCATCAAAACTACCTAAACATGGTCGAAGCTTGATCAAATATAGCATGCCTACTCGATGGAGCTGTTTTGGGAATGTCAGATCTTATAGTTTTTAGTGATGTAGTTTTATCCACAAGGCAAAAAATGCCAAATTTGGGACTCACTTTCCTTTCGAATACATACTTTGTCTGATTGTCTGTCATACAATAAACGAACCTAAAACGTTGGTGCGGCTCATTCGAATTTGTCATGCACACTGAATATACATGGGGGGGAGGGATTGTAGGGGATTTTGACGGAAGACTTCTGCTCTTTTAAGTTGTCAAAAAATGAGTAAAGATTCAAATGAGCATGGACTTTAGCTCTCTTCGTGGAGTAAAAAGGAATTTTTTTTCTCTTTTGAGGGGGACAAAATTGGAGGAATACCTTTCCAGTGTTTAAGTGCCAAAATGTAGTGAAATCCCCTCCTCCTGTTAAAGAAACTTTTTTCTTACAGGTCTGCTTTACCCCGAAATGTAATATTTCATCCGACATAGACAGGTGCTTCAGTCATCTGTACATAAAACGTTGAGGGTTTCAGAAGGTGTTCCATTTACATTATATATATTGCAAAAGTGGTACCTTACATCCCTTCTAATATCACTCCCTTTTTATTTTATATTCATATATATATATGTGTGTGTGTGTGTGTGTGTGTGTGTGTGTGTGTGTGTGATATTAATAGATAGATATGTGATCCGAAAGAGTCGGCTCAATGGTAAGAGCAATGCTAGTCAAAAGCAGCTAAATTATTGGTTGGGGTTCGATCCCTACAGCAACCCCATTTTCTTTCATTGCTTATTCTAGTTACGTTGCCTACGCCAAATGATACATTCAGCGCGTAATAAGCAGAAAATCATTCCAAATATAGTACCAATATGATATAATGCAATTTATAATTATATATATATATATATATATATATATATATATATATATATATATATATATATATATATATATATATATATATATATATATGGATGCTCGTTTGGTTGAATATTTCTTACGATTGGCCAAACCGGTCGTATTTCTTGGAAGTAACCACAATGGATCAAAACTACCACTTCCGGCCAGATTGCAGAAAGGGACATCTGTTTATGACATAGCCCAGAATCGACCGAACTGTAGGTAACTCTATGTATTGTATATAAACATTCATTCAGTTTTTATAAATATATATATCGATTTCGTGGCCAAGTGGTCAGCTGCAGTTGAAATGGTACCAACACGTTGTGTTCAACACTAATGGCTTCGGGAAAGTAATAATTTGAAATAAATGATGCTGCTGACACTGAAAGAAGTTCTCGAAAAATATAGATCGCATACATTTCATATAAATTAGGACAGCATTTTGGAGAAGAAAGAATTTTTCAAGAAAACTTCCCAAAAATTGTAATAGATTTTAATTTGTGTCCCACATCTATAATTTTGCAATTTTTTATATAAAAAAATAAGACTATTCTCTCAACTGCTTGGAAGCAATAATTCTAATAGAGACGTCTGTAAATTGCCAGCATCATTTGAAAGCCATGGATACAAAGTTTAGTGAATTCATATGAATGTATTCCTTCCAGATATTTAGAGAACCAGACAAGACTGGGACGTCTTTTAGTATATATTTCTAGCGGTTTATTGTCTTGGTCCGACCCACTCAGTGCAATCCCCCCAAAATCGAAGTTATTTGATAAGTTAAGCTTAATCTTGTAGAGACACACAAATGTGTGAGAATCGAACTCACTGCAACAGTGATGGTTGGGTTGACTATCTTATCAATCATCACTTTTCGCTGCCACCCCATGATAACCTGTTAACGTAGTTTAGTCTGGCCTATGTAGCATATGAACGTACATTCAAATAATGATATTTAATGATAACTAAAATTATGTACGTGTCTTTAAAAAATCAGTTTCATATGAACAAAAATATTAAAATTGGAATGTATTCATAATTTGCCTTAGGCATTGCCAAAAATTTCTGCAAACGCAATATCAGTTAGCATTTAGAATAATTAGCATGGGTTAGTTCTTGAATACTGGTTGAGAAGAGGTTAGCAGAAGTGTACCCATAACCAAATTCGACAAAAATCAATAGTGAGAGTTCGTGTATTCTATTAATTTAAGCATAGTTTATTTTCCTGATATGCAGGCTACTCTGATTCCGCTCCACCTATATTTACATCTATCCCAGTTTGGAATTTGTCCAATTTTTTCTACTTTTTGCAAATTCTAGGAGTATATAATGAATTGAGTAAGAGTCTATTTATCTTACATATTAGAGTAACAATTAATGCTTATATAACAGATTAAGTTTGTGCCAATTCCTTTATCCTACCTCCTCGAGGTACGCATCCCCAGCGTAAAATCAGAGTTATTCACACATTCTATAAATATATATATATATATATATATATATATATATATATATATATATATATATATATATATATATATATATATATATATATATATTTGTGAGTGTGTGTGTGTGTGTGCTCGCTCAAATACAACGATTTTTTCAGCTTATCTTTCTTGTTTAAACACAATAAAACGCACGTCCGGATCCAATGTATGTAAATACTGTCCATACGAGTGTTGACCAAACACTTTCTACTGCACAATCTGTCATTTTTTAGATTTGTTACGTTACTGTTTTTTTACAAATTCAAATGCTGTCCACACAAAATACAGTGTCGGCCTATTGTTTGTCAGGGTGGCATCACAGGAACAGTGCTGGTCGAATGAATCCTCAGTTGGGAAGAAGTTTCAGTTGTTGAATACTTTCAAGGAACGGTGTCCTATAGGACAGGTGAATTTATATATGAGGTTGATTGATTTATAGGTACTGATTTCTGTTGTCGGGGATTATTGCTAATGACAAGTTTGTCAGATTTTTATACGAAATAACTAATTGTATGCGTCTGTAGAGTTTTTTTCTTTTGTTATTGCTGTCATTGTTGTGGAGTTTTTTTTTAAGACTAACCTCATTTAGTTGTCAACGACGTAATTGGGGAAATATTGTTTATAAGTATTTGCTCTGTAATTGAATGTTCTTTATGGAATATTGTGCAAAAAGAGACAGAGAGTTATTGGACTCTGTTAACAAAGTTCTTAATGAAGGCTATCATATGACGTCGGAGAATTCATTATTCTACAAGTGTGATGGCAGTTCTTACTCGTATGCTTTTGTTGTTAGCGTCGTCTAGAACATCAAAAACGGAGATTTTTTTGTAATGATAAATTTGTAAGCGAACAGACGGAGTTATTATGTTCAAAGCCAGATTTTAGTTTCATACCATCTCGGCTGTCGGTTAAGATGAAGATGTCATCAACATAAGTATACTTCGAATGGGTAAGTCTTCAACGTGAGACACGTAATAGTGAGAAAATATCGGGGACACCCTATACTGACACTGACAGTCTGAGTGTATATGTTTTCGGTAGGGTCGTAGAATGGAACTTTAGTAGTACAAGCACGTAGTAAGGTTTTGTTTTTGTTTTTTTGTTGGATAAACGGTTTGATAGTGAACCGTGTTTGTCTATGCAGAGGTAGATAATATCTATAGTTCCATCTCCAGTGACGTTAGTGAACAAACTCTCGGTTTGTAGCGAAGCTAAAAAAAAAAGAGAAAAAAACTCCAGTAGTTCCTACTATATTTAGTATCTGCAGAAATTCTTTGGTAGACTTTATTTTGTATTTAGTTGGTAAATACTGGTATAAATGTCAGGTAATGTTTGGTGGGTGGAAGATAGGTAGAGAGATTCGATAGATAATTGTTTTCAGAGGAGTCTGTTCATTGAGTTTTTACGTCGTTTTACAAATATCTGGTTTGGTGGTCACGATTTTTTCTTCTCAGTTGAATAGATCCCATCTTGTGTTGTTCGCAGAGAATATTGTATCACATTTTTCTCTCGTATATCTGGAAAAAATTTCCCTCAATTTAGCAAATTTGGTAAATTTTGTATCTTCTGTATTGAAGTTTTGAGATGTAGTCTCACCTGTACAGAATGATTAATACGTTGAACTTATCACTGCGTTTGATGAAGATGTTTTGTTCAGAGTGGAACTTGTTGGCTGCTCTATTTACTTGGTTTTGTTTTGTTTTTGTCGGTTTTTTTTTTTGTGTTTTTTGTTGAATTTCATTTTGTATGTTTCTTAGCTTAAGGGCTATTCTAATTTGTTTTCCCAGATTCAGATTTTAGGGCACAGATCAATCTATTATCTTGAAAGGTCAGATTTGGTTTGACGATGGTAAGTTTGGTTTGAGTTTGGGGACACGTTATTTCGTAGAATCCCCCGATATTTTTCAATTTCGTCATTAAGTCGGTATATTTCCTCTTTTGCTGATGCTATTTGCTGTTGGACTAAATTTTGTTGAAAGTTGGTTGTGTTTTCCTCAGTGACTGTTGGGTTGTGCAGTTCAAACAGTGTGTATTTAAGCAGCAATCTTTCAATAATGCACGTCTGGTTGTATTCGAAAGACAATGATGCCTTTTCAATTTTTATCTAGCCTCTCCTGTTTACCCACAAGAGTGAGTATTTCTTGATCCAATATGTGTAAATATTGTCCAAACGATGTAGAATACCGGATTCTTTCGACGGTGCATTCAGTTATTTTCAAGATCGTGAAAAAACTGTATCTTGGCTGATTTTCACAAACTTCAATACGGTGAACAATTAAATTCATACGAAAAAAGTCCTCCTGGAAAGTATCCAGTCATATATTAACGAAAATATTATAGCCTACGTTGGACAATTGTGGTTTCAAAGCATTCCCATATGAACCCCTAACACTTATCCCCGTATGCAAATCCCTATATCCGATCGGCCTCAGTTGACTCGTTACGTTCCCTTGATTTTCTCCATGGGCCGAAATCTTTCTGGTAAAAGCCTGAAATTACATGAAGCTAAATCCAGACAGTAAGTGGTTGGAAGACCTGAATTATGTTATGTTTGACCAGAAAAAACTCTGCTCAAGATGTGAAGATTGACTCGCTCGGTTATTGTGAATGCAATAGTGACACAGTACACTAGCTGATAAAATTGTGTCTCACTGTCGACTGAGTAATCCCATGAAAGAAATTTTATTCACGCACGGACAGTGTTTCCCTCTGATTTACAAGTTACATCAATGTGAGCGGTTCTCAAGATATTCAGATTAGCTAGATTCTATCCTGGTGGATCTCTTGATACTTCGTTGATACGGACGTTACTGCAAACGTCTTATCCACGGTGTAGGGAGAATATGATAATTATCTTTGATGTTTACCCAAGTCTTCATTGTTAATGCAATTAGAACGTAGTTCAGGAAAAAATCTGAAGCTCGGGAAATCGGTTTCACGACTCACAGAAAGAATCGTTGATCAACATTCAAACACTCGTCTTTCTCTTCTTGCACGATATTTCCCAAGAAAACATTCACTAATGATGTATAAATCGATTCAATACAAGTCTCTTAAATGAAGATAATTTCGGTTAGATCAGGGGCAGCCTCCGGCATCTCAGCATAAACGGAATTAGAGAAGGAAAAAGTTATTCTATGTGATCGGCCCGATTGAAATGGAGCTCTATTTCATAAATATCTAGAAGCTGGACTAACTGTTACAATGAGTATTCGGCTCGATTGAGGCATGTATTGGAAGAGAAAAGATTTTTAGCGGGTAAGGATGTTGATGCTTCCTCGTGTTGCAAATGCAACGGAGTAAATGGTCGTTCAGCGCAATTTCACAACTGTCTTTTTCAGACAATATTTCATATGATATTTTTTTCTTTTTGCATTTTTGATGCTTGGTCGAATGCCATTGACGCCGATACTTAATCGTATATGGCTCATTTACCTTTATAAAGCCTATGTCCTCAACTCAATCAATCATCTTTGTAGTATCTCTCTTTCTTCTCTACCCATCATCTCTCTCGTCCTCTTCCAGCGTTTCGTTTTTGTAGTTCTTTATGTTCTTTAGTATTTCATTCTTTATCTCGAACATAGCCATCTCGTGTGTAAATAAAGCCTATCCCTTAAATCTGTTAATCAAATACATTGTTTGTAGAACGATTAAAGAAGACTATATTAAAATGGAGTTTGTTTAATATGGGGGGAAAAAAAGACATCAGATGGTAAAGGAAAGAAACCGAACGAATAAAAGAATCATTGAAAAGAATTCCATAAATGAAAATGAAGAAAATAAAAGAAAAAATTCCCTTATTGAAACACCGAACTAATCAACGAGCGATTAAGAACCTTTCCATTCAACCTAGATTTTATTCTGTTGTTAATATATGTAGAAAATCAACCAGATTTCGTACGAAAAAAATGATTGAAGAGTTTAAATTGAATTCTTCTGTATCTATTATTCTTTAGTTGACACTTCCTGTAAGAATCTATTGTCCATTATTTTATTAACTAGTAAATCCCGGCGAAGAACCTTCAGATATATTTGAATTTCGAAGATTATGATTTTCAAAGAAAATTCTACGGAATTCTTTCCTGTGGAAGATTCCATTGTTTCAAATGGTGTGTAGGCGATATTCTCATCAACAAATAGTAAAACCACAGAATCCATCAATATAGCAGGTGATATGAAATATATTTTCCACTCAAATCATTGCCTGAAATAGTTTTTGGCTTTAGCAGTAAATTGCATTCTTCTGGGCCATTGTCATTAAAATGTGGTTGACTCGTATTGATTTTTATTTGGTAAGTTATTAATATAATAGAAATTTGATGAATACTTCCCATAAAGGTTTTCTTCCACCTGTTGAATATGCAATACTTACAGAATCTTTTAATTCCAGAACAGCGAATACCATAAAAACTACGAATGATATCTTTACGCTTGTAATAAACCACTACATGTATAAGCCTAATCTCACTTTGAGCTTCTATTCTCGTACTTACATATGGTGTGCATAATCTTTCATCATCATGAACAATCTTTGACGGAAGAAAAAAGGCCCATTGATATTGACATCCGATTTAAAGTGGTAAAATAGAGCGGTGTAAGACATCACGAGGAGAGATTTTCTTTAAAATTCAATTTCATAACGTGGAATTCTACATAATGTTTATGCTGCCTTTTCATGAAACGTGTATACATTTGCAACTGTTTAAAACCAGAAAATGAGTTTCTTATTTTATTAAGAGATATGAAATACACATTGTTCAATTGCTGATTTCAAAGATTAACTTTAGAATGACGAACTGATGGGCCTCTGCTGTCCGGTTGCGTACACAACATTACATATTTTTCTTAAAAATGATCGTGCAGTGATTCAATAAGAAGCAATCTTAAAACCTATTTAATGCTCCGTGTTTATCAAGTAAAAATAATCCATCAATTCATTTAATTCAAAGACATAACAATACAATTTATGGATATTTATTTCTGTTTTTGATTCATTAATTCTCTTGTTTTCCACTTTTCGGAAATTCACGTTTGGCCTCTATTTCTCTTTCCGAAAAACAAACGGAGAGCGGAAATAGCGTAGGGCGTTTGTTTAGCTGCCGATCATTATGGAATCAGCGTGAACCCTCTTCCCTAAGTAAAAATGTCTCTGGTTATCAGAGTAGACAGCTTCCTGGACAATAATTTTGTGACATCAGGTATAGACTGAAGTGAAATATTTAATGAAGATGGAGATGAGAAAACTAATTCACGTTATTCGTAAATGTAACAAAAAATTAAATATACAAAGATAAGGAAAGAGAGAGAGAGAGAGACAGATCTGTGTGCTTAAATTTCATTGAGTGTTCGAGTCTAAACATGCAACACTAACCCGCGTGGGTTAGCTTACCGGAATCTATATTTATCTCTCTTTTTCATTTCATTACTTCTCTTATCTTCTTTTATTTGTGCATTATTTGCAGCGATGAGTAGACAAGGGTGTGGAACTTTTAAATCCTTTCCTTACATTGTGCTAAATCAAAAACAAAGGATGGAATAAAATTAAATTAGAATTCCTGAAAAAAGTTCAAAAAATACATGCGTACAATTCTGGTATCGTTTTAGATTGAAAGGAAAAGGGTGATGAATTTCACTGAAATTTCGGGGCACAAGTACTTCAATGGAGCAAAACTCAGCACGTGACCAATATGGACTCTCAGTTCTCTGACTGTGCAGAGGCTTCTGTTTGACTGATACAGAATTTTTAGTTTTTTCGATTTTTTCAAAAATTCATTTTGATAGTTCTTCTGTTTTTTATTTATTAACTAAAGCATTGTAAAGCACAAAACATGACTGAAGCAGCAAATATATTGCGGTCCACAAGTAAGAGGATCGCAATCCACGTGTGGCCAGTAGGTCGCATGTACGACGCCCCTAATAAAGAAGATAGAATTTCTGCATGCCTTTTTGTAAATCTCATGTATCTTTATTGAAATGTGTTGGCACATCGAACAAGAGGAAAAGGGACCACTAGAGTGAAAATTTGTTGTGAGTCAGCTGACCTATTGCAATCGTTCCACTAAGAATCTTGACTCACCAACAAGCGTACAGTTAAAAGGTAGTTCTCTGTTCTAATTGGTTGGTTCATCAAACAAAGTTACTCTGGACAACGGCATCAGCTGCAGGGAAATTTGAATCGTATGATTGTAGATAGGAAAATACGCCAGATGCCAATACATCGCTTGCCCATCAGCCAGCGGGTAGGTTGAAGCTGGGAAAATATAGCGCCCACATATTGCCAGCAACTGGTAGGGGGGTTGGGGAGGGAATATGTTGGAGTGGCTAGCGAGGCAGTGTCCATGAGAGATGGAAAATTGAATGACCACTTATGATTGTTGTGAAAATTCTGCTATCAACATTTCTATTCCTGTCTGAATTTGAACTCCTCATTTTTCCCTCAAAAATCCTTGTCTGGCTTTTGATATGGCACGTTGTTTTCATCTTATATTTTCCGGGGGCTGTTCTAGTGACTTCAACTGCCTATTGAATTCACGAAAGCTTCTCCTCCAAAAGTCGTTTCATGCACAAATGCATTTTCCCAGTGGTTGTATGACATTTCCCGCTCTTCGGAAATTCGTTTTTGGCCTCTATTTTGCTTTTACGAAAAAAACAGGCAGAGCGAAAATAGCTTTCAACGTTTGTTTTTTTGAGAGCTGTTATAGAATCAGGGTACACTCCCTTCCTTCCTCTCTCGTTCCTACACACAAATTTCCTATACTTGCTATCGCACGAACCACTGAAGACTCAGCTTGACCAATCATCAACACCACTAGGGGGATTTGATAACGCTCAACAAAAACCTGCTTTGATCAATGGCAATTACTTCTCATCTTTACATCATTTCGGTTTACAGAAGGTTTTTATTGGAACGACCAACTTATAGTTGAATGACGGAGGAAATCTTTATTTGGCAGCAAGATTAGATATGATTATTCCGGATTTTTGCCTTAGAATTCTGCAAACAATCTATTCCCCAAGTTGCTTCCCTCTTTTCTATGAGTCATCAAGAGAAAAAGACGAATAGTAGCTACAATTAGTGTTACATCAACGGTGGTCAATTTTTTGGTAAGGTTCCATGTTTTAGTTTCAAGAGACTATTAGTACCATGCAACATGCACAGGAGAAAATCAGGCTCGAAATCACATGGAGTGATCACCTGACAGTACAGTATATTAGAGAAGAACAGGAGTCAATGATATGGAATACATTCTAAAATTCAAATGGCAATGGGCTGGACATAATGCAAAAATGTCAGACAACTGTTGGGCATCGCAACTCACAACGTGGATCTAAAGAGATCACCTACAAATTTGACGACTAGACGATTCAGAGAGTACAGGCTCTGCGGAGCCCAAAGTTCTGAGTCTGATCTGATCCTTTCTCAAACATTTCAACGTTCGCATTTAGGTGCAAATGTATTGGATGAGATAGTACTTAAATATAAAAATAAAATTGGTGAATGGTGACTATAATAGAGTAACACTAAAAATAGAAAGAAAAGAATCTCTGTGTTGATTTAAATGTGCAACAAAAAGAGATATTTTTTATTCAGTTGTCTGACACTTCATATAATAATTCTAATTCCCTTTTTTGAAAGATTCTTTTGCAGAGGATTGCAATTTTAGTAAAAGATACCTTCACGTATATAATGTTTCTTTTCAACCTGTAAAGGGACAGAACAGAAGTGGACATAAAGAAATGATACAGAATTGATCTTTATTGAAGATGTGTTTAAAGTTAGCGATCAGAATACGAACCAGCACTTCAGGTATATTTCTCTATCACTTGCGCCCTTCACGCACACTTTCTTTGTAAAACTATAAGTTGTAATCTTAATTTTATGCACACTTGTATAATTTCAAGTTTATTCATGAAATAAAGAAAAAGAGTCGCTTACAATAATGGTCAATGTTATTTTTTTCAACATGTCACGTTCTAGAACAGCTCTTCTTAATAGTTCATTCATATATATATATATATATATATATATATATATATATATATATATATATATATATATATGTGCTCTTCCAAGTCAGGAATGGAGCACTCTGGTGGATGGGGAATCGTATGTAAGTAAATATACCGCCTAGATTCAGTCTTATTGGCTGTTCAGTTCTACATAGGACAAAGATAATGCCAGCCTCTTGGTTTGAAGCGAAAGTTTCGATTCTACTTCGTCGTAGTGGATGGGAAAATGGATAGTTTATAGCTCACTGAAGAGTTGTAATACAACGAAATAGCTTTCTTTGGATGATTCAATTGTTAACTAGTATATATATATATATATATATATATATATATATATATATATATATATATATATATATATATGAAATTACGGATTTGCTACACAAACAGGTTCATGTTTCTACCCTGTTTGGGCTTCTACTGAGCAGTTTATGAATTAAACCCATCACAGATTGGATACTTAATTACTGATTTGTACTTTGATATATATATATATATATATATATATATATATATATATATATATATATATATATATATATATATATATATACGTGTGTGTGTTTATATACTTGCTTATGTATATGCATCTAGGTATTTACACATGTACATATATGCATAAACATATATATACTTGTACATATATATATATACTTGTACACACACACACACACACACACACACACACATATATATATATATATATATATGTATACATATGTGTGTGTGTGCGTATGTATGTACGTATGTATGTGAATGAATATTGCCATGGGTTATTGTCAATCCAACGAAAGGAGAAATGAACAAGGTCATTTGAAATTTTCTCTCAAAATATTGAAACTTAATTCTTGACTTTTCGTCCATTTTTCTAGACTTCTTCAAGAGGCAAACAAAGCAAGGAAAATTTCATAGTTTGTAGTTGATAACTTCATAGTTTATGAGTCATGCGTAAGTATTTGTGTATTTTTTCAAACGGTGGTGTGTTTTTTCTGACATTTGTAACAGTTGAAATGTCAATACTTATCATGCACAAATTACATTCATATATCTTTGTTCATGTATATATTCTTACACATACACTTACGTGTTCAAGCTCCAATATAATTTTCACACAGAAATAACAAATCTCTCCACCGCTTACCCACAATCAAACTAATCAGATATTCTTTGTTTATGCTGATGTCAGTTCGGCATTTCTAAAAACCAGGTACACACACTCATATCTTTGAATATTTCCACACATAAACTAATACTCACACTGCTCAAAGGAGAACACCAATGTTTCAAAAAATGATACAAAATAAGCTACGCTTAATTCAATAACTTTCCAGATATAAATAGTCGTCTATATATTTCCTTGTATCATTTGCCTTTTGAAGATGTGCAGTGAAACGGAAGACACGTCAGGAATAACATTGCAATAATTTGAAATAAAGCTTCCAATATTGTCAGTCATTTCTCATATATGTATATACATATATATATATATATATATATATATATATATATATATATATCTTTGTTTGTTTGTTGTTGTTTTTTAATCAGAAACCGTCCATATACCGACGTACTAGTGATTTTTTTCATATTGTGAATATGCCAGTCGGCTTAAATAGCGTAAATAGATTGAACAATTAAAGAAAATGGAACATGGAATCTAACCAAGAGACAGACCTGCAAACTGAGAAGCATACAACGCACACATGAGAGAATCATGCTCAACCTCACATTGAGAGATCACAAGACATCACAATATATAAGGAAGAAAACGGGAGTCATAGACATCATAGAATCTATAAGAAAACTTAAATGGCAATGGGCAGGCCATGTTGCAAGAATGACAGGCAACTAATAGACATCCTGACTCACAACATGGATCCCCAAAGATAAGATGCGAAACTGAGGCCGATAAAATACAAGATGGAGAGATGAACTGGACAAATTTAGAAAATACTGGCTCCACGACGCTCATGATAGAGAATCGTGGCGATTCCTGGGGAAGGTCCATGTCCAACGACGGACATTAAAATACTGATGATGATGATGATGACTTTTAACGGGATCGAATGTGTGTCCAAATGTAGGCTGTCCCACCACTGAGCTAGGCAGCTGGTAAGTCAAAAACTCGAATAACCACTTCATACTAAAATCTCGACTTTTTCATCATCTGTCTGCTCTTTACGTCCCCCAGTGCAAAAGATCATATGATAAAAGTGATTATTGATGTTTTATTGAGATATATATATATATATATATATATATATATATATATATATATATATATATATATATATATATATATATATATATATATATATATGAATTATTAATTGCGTGATATTGTATGGAAATTTATTTGAAATGATCTCTGTCGTTTCACGGTTAATATATCACTCAATTTACACAAAGTAAACAGAATAAACAATTAAAGAAAATCCGGTTGCCGTTTATTTCATTGTTTATTCTTTTTATGTTGTCAAAATGGAGTGATATATTAACCGTGTAACGACTGGAGATCGTTTCAAGTACGTTCTGATATGATAGAATGCAATCTATAATTCATTCTGTCAGACCTAATATTTCATTAGTGCATATATATACAAACATGTATACGTATATACATGGACATATTTACACACACACACATATATATACATATGTATTCCTAAAGTTGTTTTTGTTTTGGGTTTTTTTGTCGTCAGTTCAGCAATGAGGTACAGAGATATTATATAAATAATTAGGCTCCACATCTCACCAATTTGTTCCGAATCCAATATATGAAACAGACTTAGGGGCGATGAGCATCCAAAATGCCATGATTCGCATTGCCATGGGCTATTTTACCAATAGCTTTGTGAAGAGATGTTTTCCCAAGGGCATTAGTGCGAAATGAACATGAACTGTCCAAGCAGGAGATTGACTTCAATTCTATGTTCCAATGACCTCTCGGCTAACCCTCACCACCTACATAACTAATTAAAGTATTAATCAGCTGAGATCTTAAATCTAATTTGAATAAAATAAAAATATACTCAACTGTCAATTAGCCAATATACTTCACTATACAAGCGTAACAACTGCCAAATGTTGAAACGGAGAGCATTCTTGACCGATTCATGCCAGCGTCAATCAGTATCGAAAATGTAAGTTAGACGGTAGTATGCCTGTAAAAGCTTTATATTTTCTACAAGATTTCAGCTGTATTCAACTGCAAACGTTACTCACGTGTGTCGATGTTATTTTGTACGTGAATATATCATAATCGAATGTATTGAGAAATTTACAAAAGATTTGAGCATAGCATGGATCTTTCTAAACCGTCCAAAATTCTCCATGACTTCGGTTTGATTTTCGGTAGGTGCTGTTATAACGAAATCCTAGTTACAGCAGCGGATGGGTAAAATGTGTCAGGCAAATTAAAAATACGGCAAGCAAAGTGCTTACCTTTCAATCAGCTCAGGCAAAGGTATTCTTTCTAACAATAGCCTTGCAACAATACAGAAACAAACGTGCTGCTAGGACGTGTGTTTCGTTAAATATTGCCGTTAAAACGAGTAATGTTACGACGAAAGTTTACAGCAATAATTACTCAGACACGCACGTAATAAAACTCAATATTTGAACGGTGATATTCACCCAGATTCCAACTCCAACTGATAGGTTCAAACTTGGAACTGCTATTTCCTCATAGCACGTATCTCTCATGATTTCATAGAATGGAATCTTGAAGATCCCTAATTGTTTCCTTTATGCCTCGGCCTGCAGTTTTCATAGATTGCTCGAAGAAACAACTGTGCTGTTTTGTATAATTTTATCAGAGAAAAAGGGCCTAATTAGTCATGTACCAGCAGCCTAGGGCTTTGATATTCAGTATCAGCAGTAAACAGCCATTGAGCTGTGGATGGTAGCGGGGAAGCATGCGTGAACCGTTTGTGGCCCACTCCGACCACAAAGTCTCAAAAGTAGTTTTTATCCGTCAACCAATAGAATCTAATTATTGTGTAAGGCTTCTCTTCACTGATCATGTTTTACTCTTTTGCTGGTTCTGCTGGACGGCAAGACGTGTTTATCACGAAGGGTTGCAACGACAACGAGTAATAGCTTCTACAAGTAACTGCAACGCACGAGTGCGCATATTTTGGAGTTGTTTAGTTCAGCAATATTCTCGAGTTCAGGAAGCAGGAGAGGATAGGGGAAACAAAAAAGACGTCAGGCACCTTAGGATGTGTAAGCAAACAGTGATCGAACACTCGAATGCTGAGTCACCGAAAGGTTGTCCTTTCAACCGCAACGTTCAAAGGACTAACGTCGGGTAAACGAGTTTGAAATAGTCGAGCGTGTGATTTGGTAGCAGGGCCGATAAGGAGCAGGGTGTGTGTTTGCTGGCCAGTAAGACGCTAGCAGTCGAAGAATATTGCACCCTTGGGTTTTGCTTCGCCCATCAGTACGAGAAGAAGTGTCTTTCCTACTTCCCAGCGGGGCTCTAAACTGACAAGAATCAGTTGTTAAAAGAGCCAGTGTGTTATGCTGAAAAGGCTCACGCCTCAGTAACCAACACCACCGAACAGAAAAATTGAATTAGACGATGTAAGTGGTTCTTCATGGTTTCTTCCAAAAGAAAACAAAACAAACAAAAAAAAAAGAAATAGACTTTTTGTCTCAAAGATTCTCTAAAAATGGATTCTTCTGTTCTCGATCTGACTTGGGGATGCATTTCGTTTGTGCCCAAATGCATTTATAGATTAGATATGTATATAATGAGTTCACACGCTTTGCCTTTCCTTTCAACGTAATGTTTCTTGGACTTTCCCTTTGGCCAAGACACATGCACGCGTGCACACATGTACAGAAACATAGTTGAATCATCTATTCTTGAAAGTATATTCTGCTAATTCCTTAAGTGTTGACAACAGTGTTTTTTTGCAAGGAAATTGGATTTACAAGTCCTAATTTTCAAATCCTATAGTATGAAACTCGCTAAGAATGTCTTTTCATATACACGATCGGTAATGTTATTCTCTATAAATTTTCCTGTTCAGACGTTTATACTTGTGTCACAGCACATTGGCAGTATAAATTCTGTATCATACAATGTACTTTCAACTTGTGATTCTAGATTGGGTTTCAACAAAATAATCAATCTGTTTCATAACACATCGAGGTTTTTTTTTCTGATGCCCGTCGTCTTACTGAGTTGAATGAATCGTCGTGTTGGGATTCATTTCTCCAGTTTAATTATTCATCATATGTATGTCTGCAAATTTCACCTTCTTCTGACTGTGTGAATCGAGTCCTTATCTCAATTCACATATTCTCAGCTTGGACCGAATCCACATTATTTTCTAATGTGCTTTGGAAGCCGTTTGTTGATAAAGGCTTTAAAAAGGGCATTAAGTACTATGTATTGTTGAGATCTAACAGACAAAAAAGCCTGCTAACAACCATTACTGTACTGTAGACACCCAGGGTTCGATACATGAAAGTATCAACCAAGAGAAAAAGGAACCAGTTATTAAATGTAAACAAAACAAAATAACCTACCTAGAGGAATGGAGCCTCAGTTCTTTCAAGTACTTCTTTAAATACTTATCCAAGCGTCCTCTCTTCTTTTCAAAACAATCTTTAATGCGTTCTTTTGAAGGAGATTTAGTGGAAGGTGGTTATGTCGGAAAAGGACTGCCAGGGACAACACAAATTCACGTTCCTGGAATATCTCCCTATAAAATGGTCAAATCCCTATTCATTCAAATCCTACCTGCCTATCTGTAGGGGTTGCTGTCTGTGGCGAGGCCACACCAACCATTGATATTTACCTCACAATGACTAGTTTATGTTGAAAGATGCGGTTTCATATACCAGTTGTAACTGTCTTTTACTACTATCAGACAAGACCGTATAACAAAAATACGGCTCATGAAAAATGTTGAAAAAAGCGGCCTGACAAATAAGTTGCAGCCGTCCTTTACCCTCTCAGTCATGACAGAACACCATGTGTTGGGTAGACACACTGACTTTGACGTATGCCAACCATGTCTCTAAGACGTCGACAAAACAATGATTTGAACTAAGTGAATTTTGATTAGTTCATGCAAAAGGTCAGGACCGTATGACAAAAAAACGGCTCATGAAAAAGAAGATACTTTCTTTCCTCTCCCCTTCTCTCATTATCTTCAAGATCTACTCGGCTTAATCGGTGAACATAACGGTTAATAGATTGAGTCACCCAAAACTCCTAAGTGGATATGAACTTTCTGCCTGGAAAAAGCAGCATTCGAAATCCTGACTTTGATGCTCGGAAAATGTTTTCAGAGACCGATTGGATATCGTCATAGCAACGGAGTAGATCATTTGAATCTACTGCAAATTGCCATTTAATCTATTCGGTCTTTTGCCGTACTTCATCGTGTTTGATGAATACCATATTGGGGTAAAGCAAATACAGGATTATGCTGCTTAGCGGAAGTTCACTTCATGCCACTTATTTGCTTTAAAAAAAGCGGAAATCGAAAATAACGTTCAGCGTTTGTCTTGCAGTGAGCTCTTATAGAGGCATATCTCTCTCTCTCCCTCTCTCTCTCTCTCTCTCTCTCTTACACTCAGTCCCTTTTACTTCACTCCCCATCCACCCAACTTTTGATAGTTAAGTCTAACACTCTATCATTACCATATTCGAGGTTCTGGGAACACTCAATATTTTTCCTGTATCAATTGATGATATCTGTTTCTTCTTTTTGCACAACTTCTGTGGATCCCGAAACAGTCACTTATTTTCTCTTGATCTTATGGTTTAAGCTCAGTTAAAAGTAAGGGTTTCAGATGCTGGCTTCCCTAGACGAGCAAGTCTTACCTACTCAAGAAATTGGCGTAACACAATCTGCCTACCGAGCCATATTCAGAAATATGTTCACGCTTTTCCATTCAAGACGGCTACATTATAATTATTCGATTATATCAAAAGGGACAACACATACGGGCGTGCACACGCCTGTGTATTTGTGAGTGTGTGTATCCATGTATACGAGAGTGGATAAATGAGTCTGTAACCTGACACTGTTATAAACCAAAATTTGGTCCAAAATTCTCTCTTGGATATTCGAACAATGGAGAAGCTTTGAAATAAGTGCATTAAGAAAGAAGAAAATTATGCTGAAATATTGATATTTGTTGTGTAAAATAAATGTGTTTTTCTTTATCATTAGCTACGGAGTAATTGATGTACTTACGCGTGAATTTTTGTGAGTGAGAGAGAGAGAATTTTGAAGGGAGCGTATTTTGTCTTCACGCATATTCGAGGGAACGAAGTTTGACACACGATCATATTCATGGAGAATTTAGTCAAGAATGGTTTGCGAGACAAGTAAAGCCTCGAGATGAATGCTCCATGTATGCACGTTTGCGTTTGTGTGTGTGTGAGAGATAGAGAAAGAGAGAGAGTGAGAGGGAGGGAGGGAGAGTTGGGAGCATGGGTGCGTGTGCTGTTGTGGGTGTGGCAGAGCGATTCCAAGATAGAGAGGGGAAATAGAACAATGCGTACGATCGGAAAGTTGTGTGGGAGGATGACAATCACAGCTGAGAGAAAATATTTTTCAGGGTGTTTCAAAAACATTCGGAAAAAAGCTGAAGTGAAACAAAGGAAGAGAGAAATATCTTCGAGAATTAACTCGTGTATAATGAAGAGAAGAGATATTTCTGATTGTGATCGGAATGTCATTCAGATAATGGATAAAATTTAGTTTCCATCAGTGTGGGCCCCTGATGAAACACCTTTCCCCTGGGAAAAGGGTGTGGGGGTGTACATGTGAGCGTAAGATATAGACGAACAGTATCGTCATATGTTAATGTGTGCATGTGGGTGCAAGAAATCGTTTACATTTATAAAAAAAATGACAAGTTTGGTTTGGCTTTCTATATGCAGAGTATGCACAAGAAAGATGTGCATGGGTGGGAAAATTAAATGCATCTATACTGGCATATATATGAAAAGACACAGGCAATTTTTATGCAGTAGAAAAATGAACAACTTATTGAGTGGGATAGTGCAACAATATGGCTTACAGTCACAAGCGTTGTAGAATTGACTGTAAACACACACACATACGTACGCAAGGGACATCAACACACACAGAGTAGGCATTAACACACACACACACACACAACACACACACAACACACACACACACACACACACATATATATATATATATATATATATATATATATATATGCGTGATTATAAATTGAGTTGTATTGAAATTCTCATTCTGCAGGAACCCCATTTTCAGTAAAATGTAACGCAGTTTATAATCATTATGTCGGATAATACATCCATTTCCCAATATATATATATATATATATATATATATATATATATATATATATATATATGTGTGTGTGTGTGTGTGTGTGTGTGCGCGTGTGCTTGTGCGTGTGTAGCTATAGTCAAGAAAGCTCAACAGCTTTAAACACTAAACATTAAAAAAAATTTTCAAAAGATTTTTTGTGTCACTTCAGTCACGTATTCCCCAATATCTGTCAATGCTATTCATGTAATTTTTTTCAGCGTTTTTTCCCTGTTTCACATATAGTTTGTGATTATGGTATAATGCATAAATGTTCTCTTGTTGGAATCATCAGTTGTTTACCATGTAACTTTTGGGAGAATTTTTAAAATAAATCATATGTATTAACATGGCTCCCCAGCAGTGTTTATCAAACACCACCTCCCTTCAATAGATATTTTTGTGCAATCCATGTTGTTTGTCATTTTGCATAAGATTCTATGTGTATTGTATATTGATATTATTTCATGATTCATAATTGTTTTGTGAAACAAGACTTACTCATGTAGGTTACCCTGGGAATGTTTTTATTGACGAGGGGTCAATAAATATAACAACAGACGTGACTCGTTTTTCGTGTCACTTCTATTGAATGTTCACCCATGTGAATATTAATTTCAGGCTGCATGCAAACCAACTTATGGTTTCATCTCTACAAATACTAATTATACCGACGAAACTTCTTCGAGTCGGTTCCCTACAAACATATCCAACCGATTAATTGGATAGTTATTTTGCGCTAACCTTAAAGTTCAATTTCCCCAGGTCGAATAACATTAAGCTTCCACCAAATGGTTTTTTAGCACTTTTAATTTACAAATAAAGTATTCCAATATACATGGTTGGAACGAAACCATTTTTAACGGGTACTCACCCCTAAATTAATATATTTGATCAATTTGTTACATAGCATTCGATGTTCGACATCCCAATCCCAAAAAGAACCAGAGCCAAATGTTTCACCTTTCCCAGGTTCCAATCAATACAATGATCCTTCACACTGACAAAGATTGGATCCATCTCTTTTTGGTTACCTATTTCCCCTAACATAAATACAATCTAAACTTAAAGTTACCCTTGTGATTCTCAAATATTTCTATAATATTATTCAGTAAAATATATAAGCTGAAATACTACTTGTTCTAAAATGCGTTTTCACTATACGAAACAGGAAACAATTTCCTTCATCAAACAATTCGTAGACAAATATTCAATCCTCAATTTGAATATCCAAATCTAGGAACGTTGCTTGCATTCCTTTATGTTCACATTTCAATTCAAGATCTTTAGGATATATATTACTCAAAGATTTTCCAAATTTTCCTCAATCATTACGAGAACATAAGTCATCAATAAATCGGGTACAACCTAAAAATGAAAGAGCTCATTCTATATTGATTCTAACTAAGGATGATATGAATATATATTTGTGTCTATGTAAATACTAATTTGCCCAGTGGGAGGCAGGATCAATCCCCACAAGGACACCAATGATCTGATGAAATATTTTATTTCCCCATTTACAGTGACACTCCCCAATAAGATGACTCACAACCACCTAAAAGGTGGAGCACGTAAAATAAGTCTTTTAAACCAGAGAGTTTTTAAACCCTATATATTTGCTATTTCCTTATTCCCTTGTTTCGGTCGCAGGTGCGATCCGTGCAGCAGCCCCATTTTCTTGATTTGTTTATTCTATTTACATTGCTTAGACTAAATGATACATTCATAGAGTTTTAATATGATACAAAGCAATTTGTAATCATAATGTCGGATCATATATCCATTTCTTAATGACACACACATACACACACTCACACATATTTACACATCTACACACACGCATACACACCGACACACACACCGACACACACACACTACACTACACTATGTAGGAAGTATACGGGTTGGATCAATAAGTCTGGAATTTAGTTAATTGCAGTATTTTCATTTATTGCACTCTATAATGTTCGAGCAATATGATTTAAATTCGCCATTGAATACACATCCAAAGGGAAGAAGATTATGTTGAAAAATAAACGCCTATCGCATGAAATAAGCGATTTTTTCCAACGCACACACTAAAACACAAGTACCATATTTATGATATCATCTGTTATCAACACTGACACATATCTTTACGAATACATATTACCATATGTGCGAATACATATTATCAGATGCATAGTCTCTTTTTATGATTAAGAGAAAGTGGAGGAAAACATCATCAAGGGACATGGGTGTTCGAGCCTGGGATCTAGTTGGGAGTACCAATCCTCTCCATGATTCGGGCAAAACTAATTTTTGCTGCAAATCAAGGTTTTGCACTCCTTAAACAAAGAGTCCCTATACACATATGCAAAGGAACTTGAATAAGATTGGAAATCATTTGAAAAGCTATAAGAAAACTGTTTCATCGTTCCCATCGATAAAAATCTATTTTTCTATAATATAGCACAATAGAAATTTCCTTCATCGGATGGATTTGAACCAATTAGAGTCAACACATTCGTTTTCACTGATAGAAAACAATAATGCTTTCGAGTTTTAAATATTCTTTATTAGCAATAGAAGTTATTCCAGCCCATAACAATATTAGTTAATAGTAATATTTGTAGTATTGGGAATTATTTTTAGCAAAACTTTTTTTCATTCTGTAATTTTTCATTATTATTCATATCTAATGCCTTTGCCAGTGGTCTATTACTTACCTTTCGCATTTCTGCTCTCATTTGATCCCTGTTGTGGAATTACATATATATATATATATATATATATATGTGTGTGTGTGTGTGTGTGTGTGTGTGTGTGTGTGTGTGTGTGTGTGTGTGCTGAAAACCTTGATGCATTTGGCAAAAACATATCCCTGTGTTTCTGTGGAGCTTCAGTGGTTTCTCTCACTTAGACTCCTAATAGTTCACTATTCCAAAGCTATCAATAGAATTGATAAATGATTACGTCTGGTCAATTGCATCTGAGGTGTCATTGACACGAACTCATTCAAGAGAAAGGGTTCACTGTTTCAAATAGCAGGTAAGATCTACTCTCATCATCAAAATTATAACCTTCATATTCAAGAGTTACGGACAGAGAAACAGGTAAATAAACACTGTTCATAATCTTCATAAATTATTGCTATTATTATCATCATTATTACTATTATTATTATTAGGAAATAATTATGATTAAAATGCATAACTTTCATTTCGTGTGATACCAGCTACAACAATGTACGTTTTTTTTTCATCATGTTTGGAGATCATCTGTAAAGGAAAAAGAATAGTGGAAACCTTTGATATTTCCATTCGTATCTGTAAATGCAGAGTGTATTGCGCGCATGTGTGTGGTGACGAAATAGTTGGGCTATTATTGCTAATGCAGTGTGTTCGATCCACTCAAAGTGCCCTCCTCCTGGTGTGGCCCTGTAGCAGATTAAGCAAAGCTTAATATGTGAGCACCTATCGTAGCGAGGTGATTATCAAGCTAGTCCCACACTGTTCGTTAATGGAAAATCTCCGATCCTCACTAGGTATCCCATTCTGATAATCCTTGCGCTGGACTAAGTTAAGCTTTGCAAATATCGATACGTGTGTACCTGCACGCGTGTGTCTACACGTGCATATACTAAAGTGACGGCTCGATATCATTTATGTGTGCTGTTATTTTAATCGGTGTGGGGCGCGTTCTTTCGACCTTGCACGAACGAGAGAAAACTTAGGAAATGATTATGGCTAGACAACGTATTATTTTTTGTTACCCAAGTCAAGCCAACTGAATTTAAGATCAAATTTTGGAAAAACCTATTCGATCTTCACGCAAGCTATCTCTCTTTCCCTCTCTTTTCCTCTCTCACTCTCACACACACACACAAATGTGTGCCTATGCATGTGTACTTATACGTACTTATGATGGTTGTGAACGATCCCCCTTTAAAACTATGGGAGTAATGTGAACTATAAATGAACGCTATTTGTGCACGGATAGATAGTGATATTTTCTATGCTTGACAAAGCCTTTCACAAGCTTCATTAGAAACAGAGCTCACAGAGAATCGAACATATATATGTGTGTGTGTGTGTGTGATCCGACTGAATGATTTTAAATTGTGTTATATTATATAGCAACTCTTATTTTAAATGATCCCCCGTCATTAGACGATTAATGTATCATTCAACCTAGACTACGTAAATTGAATAAACAATTAAAGAAAATAGGGCTGCAGCAAGATTCGAACTGATCACCGATAGGGTAGTTGCTTCAACGTAGCGAGGCTCTTACCATTGAGCTAAATCGCCGATATTCAACAGGACCTTCGACAAGGACAAGACTTTTTTTTCTTTTTCGTGCAAAATAAATGCTTTACATAGGCTACGATCTTATTATTCTTCCTACGTATAACTTGCATGTTGCTGGTGGAGGGCACAATCATGTTGCATGTTGCTGACAGAGGGCACAATCACTCCAGTCATGGAAAGATATGAGAGAAGCCTATATATATATATATATATATATATATATATATATATATATATATATATATATATATATATATATATATATATATATATATATATATAAATATAATGGGTGAAGATTTATTCAAAGATTGTACCTTCCGTTTCACTAGAAAAATATTTTCAAATGAACATTATTTTTAGGTAAAAGAGAAAGTACAATCTGTTATTAGCCATTGAAATAATCTTTACTCAATCTATAACTGCTCTACTAATGGTACTGAGCACTTTTTCTTAACTAAGATCTACTCTCACGTAGGCAGAAGTGTCTAGACAGAGCGCACAGACACTGACACTATGGACAGAATTGTCAACCTATACGTAAATAATCATGTAATTTTTACTGGTACTATTATATATATATATATATATATATATATATACATATATGTGTGTGTGTGTGTGTGTGTGTGTGTGTGTGTGTGTGTGTGTACAGATATGAAATGTTGGTATCAACATAAGTCATTGTTTATTAGTTTGATTTTCATTAGGTCGCCTGACATTGTGACTATCTGCCCTTTTCCCGCATAAGTATACACAGAGAGGCATTGGTTGAGCAACAAAAAATGTAGCTATTAATAGAACTTGAGCTTGTTGATAATATTTACGCGTGCGCGCACACACACACAAATACAGGCACTTACACGCACGCACATACTCAATTACGCGCAGCTGCACATATAAACACATACGCACTCAAACATGCATACAAACAGTGAGAGAGAATGAATCAGGGGTGGGTACATCACTTGATTTCGTATTTAGTAGATGGATGCATAGCAAAAGATTAAGTCACACCAAGAATCATTTAATGATATTTATCTCAGACGGATTGACTTTGCCGATTGCCATATCTTCATTCTACATCAATGATTTGATGATCATTGAAGATATCGTTCGGTTATAGGTTCGAATTGCAGCTTATCTAGCCAGAGGAAGGCTACTTAACCTCAAGCCCCACGCAAAAAGTACATTAAGACGTAGTCTGCTTTTGATATCTGCTGTGAAGGGAATTGATATATATATTTAGTTAATGACAACAGAACAACTGTATACCTGTTCGAAAAAAAACTTTTCTTTGTTTTGCCTTCGTTCAAGAATGACGGATATTCTGTTACATTACATAAGAGAAATATTACGTCCGTTTTGCATATTTCTTCCACAAAATCATTGAATTTACGCTGATTGAAGAAGAAAAAATACATGTGTGTGTGTCCATATGTGTACCTGCTTGTGTATGCTTCGATTATTCCTGCCATTGTTATTGACGAAGCAAATCGTGAAGTCAGATTTGAAACCTTTCGTAAGACGATGATGATTAATCGCCTCGAACAACGCTCAAAATGGCAAGTGATTTTACATCAGATACAACTTGACAGGCAGTGATAATATTTCATGATAATAGATATATCGCACAAAATAGTCTACCAAAACAGAAAAACATGAGACTGCTTTTCCCCACCAAAAATGCTCACCGGTTGTGTACGATTCGTTTAATGAACTCAAAAGTTTGTAACTTATTGCAATAGAAGTGTGGGACTATCAAAGTTTTTTAAAAAAGAGCTCTCTATTGCACATGCAAAACTCAGCCGAAACAGTATCTACAAAAATGGTAATTTCACTTACCGCTTCGCTGCTTTTAGGACCTAGGTCCTTCCACATTCTATTTTCTTTGAGCAGATCATAATCAGACAGGTGTACGCAGGTTTCTCCTAGAAATTCCGGCACACGGTTCTTGTGTCTGTTCATTAATTTTATTTTCAAGTGCATCTGCTCCCGTTTATCCTGTTGGGAGAGCTGGAAGTAATATTCTTTATTAAACACAGGGTTCCTGGAATGCTTGATTGTGTCCGTTACTTTCTTTTGAACTTTTCCAGGCATAAGGCTTATTTTTGCAAACGCGTTTATCTGACTGTCTCCTTTGGTGTTCCCACCCAAATTTTCGGCACGAATTAGGAGTATTTTTAATTGTTTCTGTTCGGGCAGATATTGGAATGAAAACTTGAGTTCCCCGTATTCGGCCACGAGATGTGCCTGAAGCTGGGAAACCGAACGCTTCCTCCCGAGAGTGTTGTCAGTTTGAAGTTCAAGCCTGTTGACCGGTGAGACCGGCGACGGGGGACTGACTACGTTGAGGGGTCTCTGTTCTCTCAGGGGTGAGTTGTGCTTGTGGAACTTGCGTCTCGGCGTTGGAGAAGGCCCGGCTGATTTGCAACCGGAACTTTGGCTGGCCAGATCGGATAGGTATTTCGCCTCATCTACGTTGAAATCGGAGAGCGACGAGCGTCTTCTATAGTAATTGTGTCCACGAACTTTGTTTTTGTGTGGACTCACCGCCCCTGGGCTGACACTGCTGTCACCTGCTGTATATCTGTTACGCTGAGAGTGACCACTGGTGCTTTCTTCCATGCAGCTGACCCCAGGTGAAGACACCGAGATTGTTGGAAACGGGTCCATTCTGGGTGCGGTCGAATAGGTTGACGAGGATCCGTTCTGGTTGAGGGGTAAAGTCAATTTCCCTGCACTGGCCTTGCTGCTTGCAGACCTTTTATGGCGGCCATTTCCTTGTACTGTAGATAGGATACAAGCACTGCCGCTGATACCAGTAGCACCAGCACGACTGTGATCATCTCTCACTGAAGAACCAAATTGTTCTATTGCTAAACCCCTTGTTAACACCGGGCTCTTCAGCTGAGTCGTCGTGTAGGACGCCGAATGAGGCGGCGCGATGTTAGTGACAATAACGTCCAGCGATCGTCTGGGCAGGGAGTATGTGGACTGATTGGCTGAAGCATACATGCTTTGATCGGACCCATCATCCCTGAGAGTGTCGATACTAGTCAGCGAATGCCTGTCGTTACGGGTTCCGATTCGGGGTTTCCGTTCTTGTCGTGGGGTTACTGGCGCCGAGCGAGTCAACACGGGGCTTTTGGGCAAGGCGAGGCATGAATAGGATCCACTGAGAGAAATTGCGGGACTGTTACGTTCTGAGTAAGGAGCACTACTATCACTTGTCACACTGCGCGCGTCGTCATCCTGCGAAAACTTGTCCTCGCTCGACTGACGAGATACGTCACCCGAACATGGGATAATGAACTGCGGGATTGAACGAGGGGTGACGATATTGCCCCCATATTTGCTGTCCTGGCCACTAGCACCGCCGGTCAGAATAGCCGCGGCTGCAGTCACTCTACACTTACTCACGAACCAGTCACGAAATTCTTTAACTGACTCCATAAGAAAAATAAATACGCAGTCAGGAATCAGTACAGAGCATGTGGATCTCTGATTACATAAATAATAGCCGATGAAAGTTTCCTGTGTGATTGTTTCTCTATGTATATATAAATTTTATCAGCGTTTTCTATCTCGCTTTGTGAATCATCCTTTCTCCTTTAGTATTTTCTATTTGTTTATTTTGTTTCTTTTTTCTTTAGGTTAGCGTCATTTACAAACAGACGTACATGAATATTTATGTATGGAGTGTATGTACACTTGGACTCACAAAAGAAATCGATTTCGCTGTTTAAGTAACAGATCTTCTATTCTGATTACCAAATGCTCCACAATTCTTCAAGGAGTTAGACATTTCTAACTCCAGACGCTTTAACTTTATCACTCACACGCCAATTTGGATGTTTGTTTTGAATGGGTTTTTCTGTTGGCATAATGATTTTAAAAGTTTCTCGAAGAAAAAAAGTCAAAGGATAAATAACTTTAAATAATCACAGGGTTTGTAGTTTTTTGTTTGTTTTTATCCAAAATTATCATACATTTTTTTTCTCCGCCGTATATTTTCCCTTTTTTCCTTATCTCTTTTTTTTTATTTAGTTTTTTGATAATATAAATATGCTGATAGCCTTTCCGAAAAATATTGATATCTGCTGTTGCGATTAGGTCAAAATTTTTTAAAAAAGAAATCTCTTCAAACCTGAGTTATTTGGTGTAGCAGTTTTAATCGCTCAGATTGCGAATTGGATTCAGTGGACGTCTTTTTTGTTTTGTTTTTTTTGTTTTGTTTTTTTTTTCTTCTCCTTTCAGATTCGATACATATGCTTCCGAATACGTGTTATCGCATTTTATGCAGATGTGTAAGATCTCTTTTTTTTATGTCTATTGCATCCCTTTGGTTATTTTCCGACTGTTTTCTAAACATCAATAATTCCAACTTGATATAGCCGATATCCTGTACTCGTGCCTTCATCCGTCATTCTGGGAGCCATGGAGAAGTGTGTTTGGGGTAGGACTGAAAACCCATGTGATCAGCGCAGCTGTAACAAACCACTACAGCAACACACTATGTGTCTTCCATGCGTCAACAAATGTGGCTCTTCCTGGTCTCTGATTTTTTTTTTTTTTTTCTGTTTTTCTTTTCTTTTTTTTTTATGACTCGGCTTCTGCAACTTTTCTCTGTTGATCAAGATCACATATTCGACCTAGACGTTCCTGGTTAAAGATTGTAAGAGAAAGGACTTAACTTCGTTTGCAGATTGAGTCTCCTGTGACAGTGCATTGTAAACATGGACAACGGTAGAACTGAAATTGTTCAAACGCATGTGGGCGTGTTGAACGCACGCCTATGTTTATCGGTTGGAGCGAGGGAAGGACGTGAAACTCAATTACGCTTATATCTATTTGCGCGTGCATGCTTCTATAAGAGACTTAGTCGATGCGTGTTCTTGTATGCAAACGTTTGTCGTTAAGTATGCGGGTATTCGTCTGTGCAGGGGAAAAATAATATATATATAAATATACTTGTGGATGTGTTTGCGAGTGTGTGCGCGCTCGTAGTCTAAGCAAATTTATTTGCCTGTGACCATCTAATATGGAAGAAATCAAATAGTTGACTTTCACATATATCTCCTTTCTTTGACAAACTTTGAGAGAAGAAATATTAAAGAAAAGCGCCTCTTTTCCACAAAAAGGTTGTTTTCGTTTTTTGTTTTTTGTTTTTTGTTTTTTTAGTTGTGATTTAGCTGTTGAATACCCAGGGGCAATATTCGTTCTTACTTACTTTGCAAGCTTTAGTATTAAAAAAAATCTATTTTACCTTCGAAAACTGCCTGTGATTCTCCTGTTTTTGGTTGTTTAGTTTTTTTTTAAATATCAGATTAACTTTCGTTTGCAGTATCTATCCTTTTAAATGCTTCTAAAATCTTACTTTCTCACATAAGCGCTTATAATCTAATAATCTGCGCTTTTCAACCAATCTGTCGGTCTTACTCTATGTCTTTCTCTCTCTTTATTTATCTCTTGACCACTTCAAACTTTCTCTCCTCTTTGAGTCAAATATTCCGTTGTTTTTATCAGTTTCTTTGTAGCACAGTTCGTACATTTTTCAATAATGTTTTCTTTCCTATTTCTTCTTTCTTGTGTTGTTGTTGTTTGCCTCGTATTTTCATTTTTTTTTTCTTCTTCTTCTTCCTCTTCTTCGTCTTGCTTTCCCTTGCCCTTTTATGTCCTTGCTCTCTCCTTAGTCTCTTCTTCCCTCGATTTGATCAGCTCCCAGTCCGCATTGTGATATCCATGGTAAGGAGACAACTAGACACTGCCATAGCAGCCGCTAATAACTCTGCTGTCCGTACTCTGTCTACTACTACCGCTACTGCAGCTTCTACCCCCAAGTTGCTGCTGCTGAAGCAAATATTGCCCCGTCACCAGCGTGCGTGTTTCGTTTCCACGTCAGCCGTTGCCCACTCCGGTCAAATCTTTGCTTAAATCTTTAAGACACCTGTTCTTATTGATGCTGCTTCGGATTCAACATTATAACACAAACTACTATTGCTTATACTATTATCAATACTTTGAGGCAGTACGCATACTGCTTCTACAATAACCAAAGATAGAGCTATGTGCATTATAACTACTACTATATCTGCTTAATATGCAACGACCATCACTACTTTCAGACTTATAATACTGCTATTACTACTGATCACATTACTAACACTAATGATAAACGATTATAAATTTTACCGGTACAAGAGCTGTTATTACCTCTATGACAACCGCTACTACTGTTATCAACAAGTACTAAATGTTACTAAAATTGCTAGTCCCAGTAGAGTGATTTTACCCTTGAACACTCCCAGTGAGTTATCTCACTTCTTGTGCCAGGGTTCGGTGTGGCAAGGAAGATAAAGTTGTTTGCAAGTTTGAGGTCAATGCTCCTGGGATTCTATCTTTAACCATAGTTTGCAAAAGTTAGTGATCTGTGGTTTGATCATTTACAATTGCATATCAGTTACAAACTCGGAGAAAACATCTATTAAATTCTATTATCTATAAGTAAGTAACGATCATTTGTATTTTCGAATTGTAAAACGTTTCCATAATGAACATTTAGCTATCGTAGTATTGGAAGTGTTTTTTTTCCTAATTATCAGGTGTTAGATAATATGATATATATATATATATATATATATATATATATATATATATATATATATATATATATATATATATATATACGGTTATTATACCTCACAGGCGGAAGATGTGTGTAGCTTGACAACAAGATGGTCGTGTGAGAATGGCTTTTGCTGACCCTAAAGGCCAATTAGGGGTCAGGTGAATTCTAGCATTTTCAAATCTAAGGAAGAGGCTGCAAATTTGTGTGCAGGTTAAACTGACTGCATTGTAACCGTATGATACGTTATGCTGACCAAAAATGACATCTTGAGGTTAATTTAAGGTCGACTCAATGTTAGTGATGTCAGATCATTACTGGCATTTTTGAATCTAGCGTAGACCAAAAGGGTTCGATTATGTGCACCAGCGTAATATTACCCCAAGATGAACATGGGATAGCTTAATTAAGATCAGCTCAATTTTTGTTGACATTTTCAAATTTAACAGAAAGGTCTCCACCGTACGACCTGAAAATGTATATTCAAACGTATTGTAACCGCAGGATGATAAAGGGGTTGGCGGAGAAGACTTCTGGTCTCCCATAGAGATCAATCTTGGTGATGACGGGTCATTTTTGTGCAATTTTTAATCTAATGCAGAATGTTGCACCAAACTGGCTGCAAGTTTGTGGGCTCGGGTAATTTCACCCAAAATGAACATGGGATAGGTGGTGCCGATTTTCGTTGGTTTAGAAAGGTTACTTTAATGTCTGGTCAATTTTGGTACATATTTTCAAAACGATCTTTCATTTAAACACTTAACATAACCAACGGACAAAAAATTCAAAATGTCGATGAAAGTGGCCCCTTATGCCGAGAATATGTATACCAGTAGAATGAACGGTTTATGTCTCAGCAAAAAGGAACGTATACATATATATATATATATATATATATATATATATATATATATATATATATATATATATATATATATGTGTGTGTGTGTGTGTGTGTGTGTGTGTGTGTCCGATATGCTATTCGGTTAATACCGACGCCGGGCCAAAAGTAGTCACCACTCTAATGTCTTTATGATTATCACATTTTGTCAAACATGAATTATCCATTTTACTGATATATATATATATATATATATATATATATATATATATATATATATATATATATATGTGTGTGTGTGTGTGTGTGTGTGTGTGAGAGAGAGAGTGTGTGTGTGAGTGAGAGTGTGTTCAATGTTAGAACCCTTTTGGATCGTGATTAATCCGATAGACCAGAACCCAGGACACAATATCGCGTGATTTCATCCGGAAACCAAACATGATCACACGATTGATTTTATGACTCGAAAAACTGATATCCAGGATGTTTGCCGGGTGCCGAATATGACACTAGCCAGAAATCGGTATATGCAAAATTCAAGCTTCGAATTCAGAAAAAAAAATGTATTAATGGGGTGCAAGCTCCCAAGCGCGTCGACACATCTAAACTGATACAGTTGGATACTTGAGCAACTGTATAACACGTTTGATTATCTCATTTATGACGGTACTTTCAGGTATGTTTCACGGACCAGGTATACGCTTTGTAAATTGATGTCTTTTGTTATGAGAAATAAGAGCACAACAGATCAGCTTTGGATCATTCATATTCATCGCAGACGATCAAAGTGCATTTGATAAAAAGAAAAGACTTTGAAACCTATTATGGTCCCTTACGACGGGTAATTATTTTTCTTAGTTCCCTTACCGTCAAACAATGGAATAACACTTTTCAAAGTATCCAGCAAAGAACATTTAACTGACATTTTTAATCCTTCGATGCTTGATAAACCAGTTATTGACGGCTCACCCCAAAGAGATTCACTTCATGGTATGGATAATGTTCCAGCAAACAATGAAGTTATCCTGTGCTGAAGCATTTTCTCTGTTTCCTGAACAGCATTCTGCACCCTCCACTTCCTGACAGTCTTCACTTGGATCCCCACATTAGACACCATAGGATAAAGTTCATATACTCTACCAACTCTCTGGATTTTAATACCTTGAATTCTTCGCCCGAGGATTTGAGAGGTAACTGCAGTTTGTTGGTGCGCCCGTAGAGTGCGATCTTATTCAGGATTTTTGGCAGTCCGAGCTATCTCTGGAGATTAGTACCGACTCTTTTCTCCAGAGTTTCATTCGTTGAGAGTAGTACTGCATTGACAAGGAAGGGCCAAAGGATTCTGGGAAGAATGCCATGCCCACAGATCCTGGTTTTGAACTTCCCGGGTCGGCCAGACCTGTCCGTGACTTCCAACCAACTGTCCAATTCAGTACAAGTTGACTGGATGGATGCTGTCTACCAGAGAGCAGTCAAAACCTTGCCTAGACTTTTGACTGACTCTTCTGCGATAGTTTGGCTGATTGTACCTGCGATGCTAAAATGGAGCTTGTCCTCCGCTTTGCCCTCTTTCAGTACGATGGATCTTGATTTGGCTGGTTTGAATTGCATCCTCGACCGCTTCACCCTCATTTCCAGTCGTTTCAAAATCCAACGACAACTTTGAACCGATTCCGTTGTGACTGTAAGCTCATCTATAAATTCCCTGATGGGTGGTTGCCTCTGAGCAGATTTCATTTTGGGTCCTCTGCAAACTGGTTCCACAGACTTGGTGAGCATGTTCATGGTCCAATTGCACATATGCACATATTGTACATATTGTACATCCTGTAATATTGTACATCCTGGAATAATACCAGTCTCAACTCTGTGCAAGCTTGATGATATTGCTCCTGAAGAGACCCTCATCCTGAACTCGGTACGATAATCAGCGATGAGCTCTTGGATTCTGATAGGGAAGATGTTTATCCAGTGTAAACTGCACCAGCTTTGCTTTGTAACACAGCAGCAAGATGACATGGTACTGGGGAGTGTTTTTTCCTTCAGCAACTGTCCATCGTTCTGGGATCTTCTTCTCCAAAAAAAACCCTCAGGCTTCCTCACGGACGCAGCAAGTGTTACGGACAATTCTTGCGCAGTTTGTATAAAAAGTCATTTGGTCCCAGAGGTGAGCTTACCTTTGCTTTGCAGACGACCTCTCTGACTTCCTACAGCTGCAGCTCTGACTTGTCGAACTGCACTTCCGGCTCAGCGGGTCGGGTATCAGGGTGTTACATTTTCCGAACTCCTGCTTTCTTCCTCGGTTACTGTACATCTGCCTCAAATGTTGGTCTATCTCTTCCTATGAGCAAACCAGTTTCCCCCTGCGACTTTTCTCCAACAATCTCTTGGTAAACTTGAAGGTGCCACCTATGAAGGCTGCTTATTTTCATACTCTTTGTCCCCGTGAAAGGATAAACATCTACTGATTCCCCAGTCTGGACATATCCTCTGTGATGTTCCCAGGATCCTTCTCTCTCCTTCAATAAATACGCTAAACTACCTTCTGAAAATTATTATTCTCTGAACTTCAGTCAATCAGTTCTTACGAAAAATCCTCATTTAGGCACACCATTAGTTTTAACATACTTAATTATAAAAATACCAACAACTTAAAGTAATGAATGGTGGCTTGATGTAGAGTGTGTATCCTCTGATTACAGTAAGCAACCCAGTCTTCACTAAGAAGAATAGATGTTAATTCACTTATGGCTCCCATCGGTATGGTGACATTAAATACCATCTAGAGAATAACATTGTATATTAATAGCGTCAACCTTAATCCTTTCTTTTATCTGCTGAGTTCATTTCGTTCGCCGTAGTTTATAATAACATTTTCACAGACATAGCCTTTTGTTATTTGTACATATCTGCATGCGTTAGTATGAGTATATATTTGTGTGCACATATGTGTATGCATGTGTGTGTGTTGATATATGTGCGTATATTTGTGCACATGTGTGTTCTTCTGCATTCATGTTATATGAGTGTGCCCCAATACTGGAGATCGTTTACCAAAACTGTCACTCTGTCTTAAGTTTTCAAGTTCGTCTGTCCGTCTGTCTGTCTATCTGTCTATCAATCTGTCTGTCTTGCTTGTTCTCTGCGTGTATATGCCGTGTACAGGTCGCACTAATGGAGCTAGAGAGATAAAAATTTCAACATATATTCCTTATCATGTCCAGGGTTTTGAGAAAAAATTCCCTTCTGAATGTTTTTAGTTGGAATCTAATTTACGAGGCTTTTTTCGGGTGTTTTCAGTGATTACTGTCCAACATTCAATCATTCATTGATCGACCTTTTTCCACAATTCTAATTCATCACTCCCAACAGAGAATGTTACCAAAAGTCATCTGTCTTGAGATGGTTTCTATTGAGTGACTATCCAGACCTGTTTGTGTCTTGCGTTTAAGCTGAAATATATTTTCTGTGTGTGTTTGGGTTTGTGTGTTTTTGCATGTGTTTTTATTTGTGTATGTGCGTGTGCATGTGCGTGTGTGTTTGGATATTTTCAAGAGTGTATGTGTCTATGTGTTTGTCTGCTAACGTTTCTCTGTCCGGCTGTTTGGATGTGCGCAGATATTATCACGATTGGCCCATGGCTTGTGGATTTCAAAAAATAAAAACCAGGCCTATAACCAGACCCTGAAGAAAATCATTTCGATCATATAGCTGCAAACGTTTGTTTAAGTACCCTTCTTTATCAGAAACCGTCAACTGAAACTGTCAACAAAACTGCTGAAAAAGGTTCCTCCGATTTAAAGTTGGTCTTGTTGTTTGGCTATGTATTTATATATTTACCACACGTACAAGGTGCATCAATGGACTGATAATTTAAAAATACATTCCCTAATATGACTAGAAAAGGCAATTTCATTTTGTTTTTTTTTATCCCCCAACAGGTTTTTAGTGGGGTTCGGTTAGTGATGTACGTTTATGCTAAATCAATCCCCAGTTGGTGCTCAGCAACATTTATGTTCGTTCCTTGAGGATTCAAATTTTTCCGGTGATCATAGCCCAACAAGAAATAGGAGAAGTAGTTTATTCATTGACCATTCCTCTCTCAAATTATCTAATTGGTCACTCCCTCAACAAAGCATGCTGCCATTGGGCCCATGACAGTTTCTGTTTGGGCGACAAACCAGACATCATTCTTCGTTCCTCTTCAGTGTCGGTCAATGATCAAAAATCGGAAGAAGATGAACGCTTGGTTTTAAATATCAAACTCGATCGTGCGCACGGCGGTTATCATCTCTTGAAAATGTGACATTATGAAATCTTCCAATAAAAAGGTGGGCGCTGGTTATGTTTTCACTGTGTCAACTCGAAGCTTTTGCACCTTTCAAGCTGTTACTTTTAATCTTAATCTTCATTGGATACTCCATGATATTGGATACTCCATGATATTGGATACTCCATGATATCAGAATTGATCAATGGTTTTATTTGTAAAAGGTGTTCTTTCTAGGCATCACATTTTAGTTTTATGTGTAAATTATGTTAATCCAAAATAAGTAAATGGGTCCAGTGCCAAATTTCATGATTGAAACAAAATTTGCTCAGAAAGATTGGCGTTACTCAATCGTCTATTAATCTCATGAATCTTGCCAATTTAGATGAGATTTTTCTATTCTTCAACTTTGGAACTTACTCTCAATTCGAAAATTTAAAAAAAAAATCTCATTCGGCAACAATGGTCTTTAGAACATGACGAAAATTTGAAAGAAAATCTATCATATTGTCAACGGTGGACTGAAAAAAATTTTTTTTTTTTTAAATCTAAATTGGCAACCCTGTCCCTACTTGGATCCAAAGCCAAATCCTGATTGAGTGAATGCGCTCAACTTCTTAAAATTCTAAGGCGTGGATAATCACTTGAAGAAGCAAGTTTTGAATATGAAATGTTTACAGTTTTATGCTATTTTGCCATGGTCACGATGGTCACGATGGTTATACAGGCTACCAAGTGTGCACATTGGAGTCATTATTTATGAAATTTGCTCATATAAAAGACCAATAGTTTTATCTATTGATTACTAAGTAATCGTAATACACAATGCTCCAGTTAATTATTTACTGCATTCACTCATGCAATCTGAGATTTTTTTTTTAAATAAAATTTGGTAAACTAAGATAAGCAAAGAATACGTGGCATTTGTTCCATGTAACCCGACCGCACTTGACTCGTATCATTTGGAGTTTTTTTCTGTCTGCTGCAGATCGATAGTAGATAGAAAAAAGCAGATCTTTGAGCTACTTTGACGACCGAGCTAAGAGCAATTATCTATTTTTCTTCTTTTATTTATAAAAATCTTTATTTATCCTCTTCACATAACAACCATTCTAAAACAACCTGTATTACTCCTCATATAACTTGCCCTAGTCAATACAAGTACAACTTTAGAGAAGTATTGACTACTCCAATCTGATAATGATTATCTACTAGCTCTCTGTATAAATAGTGATGTCACGAGTATTATGCATCAGATCATCTCATAAGCAATGGCTAAAATCTCATGGCAAGAGATCGAATGATATTTTCGCTATTTTAAAATGCCTAAATGATAATATCACGTTCTGGAACGTGTTAGTTGCGTTTCTACGAAGACCATGCCAAATTATTATGCAAATATGATGTTTCCCTTCTGAATTCTACAACAGCGGAATGATTCCAATATTTCCTTACATAAATATCTGCGTATCATTATCATGCAATGCCTGCAAATATTTAACTTAGATGTACAGGTGGGAAAAATATGAACTATTTCCCTGTGATCGCTTAATTTTCAACGGACCAAATTTAAGGGTATTTGTTGAATAATACACTATTACACTATAAATAAGACACTAATCATGTATTGGTTTAATCATCAAACGACGTACAGTAAGAATTGAGTAAGTCTAAGCAAACTAAAAGAACTCATTTACATTGAATACTAAAGCCTATAAATTATCAGCTTGAAATCCTTGAAACAAAATACTGATACAGATCATTTACTTTCACACGAACACGAACCATCCATTTTGTTTTTTGGCAGCGGTAATAGCTTCTGCATTTGTCTCAATAACTTGCCATGAGTCTCTTTTGGTAGCAAACTGATCCTCATTTTCATACGAGCTCCCATTGAGGATACTCCAGAGATTTTCAATCGGTTTGAAATCTGGAGAAAATGGTGGCCAGTCCGTTGATCTATCATTTTGGAAACCAATTTTAGCCACGTAGTCGATTGCTGCGTGCACACTATGCAAAGGAGTGTCTTGCTTGAAGTTGCAGGGCTGAGAAGCTTGATCTTAAACCAATCCTGAAAATTATCCTTCAAAAATTCAATATAAACCAGGTAAGTCATTTCTATTACATTTGGTATATGCTAAAGTCGAGCCAACTCGTCTCCTACAATTCTAATCCAAACAATAGCCTTTCTGCTGCCTTATTCATACCTCAGTCGAACAGGACGTTGCTCTTCCTTTGCAATCCAGTCTGCACTCTGTCCAATCGGTTCATCAAGGATAGCCTAGAACTTGTCGGTGAAAAAATCATTGAACTCAATATCCAAATACCTTCTGGGGCGTCTCAGATGCTTCGTCTTATGTCTGGGCTTCAAAGGTGATCGAATATCAGGCTTAAAACATTTTGCAACATGACAGAGAATTTGGTATCGAAACGATTCAAATTATCTCGATCAACTTTCTTGAATATAGTTTTGTTGCTCATAGAATTTTTCCTAGCACTAAGCTCAGTCGAAAAACTCCCTGTGGTGCCTTACCTTCGTTTGATCTTCTACACCATGCAACAAGGTTTTCAACGAATTTCCTTACTGATCGACGGTCCTTGTCGATCATTTCTGCTATTTCAAGAGTTGTATTGTCTTCTTCAGCCTGGGAGAAATCACTTTTACAACTCATATGTTGATATTTTTACAGTGCTCGCTTAATAATTTTGCACTTTGAAAACGCAATTCTCTAACAAAAATGACTTCTGTTTGTTTACTAGAGCGCATGATGTCTTCATTTTTGTTACGTTGGCGCAGGCCGGTGTTGCTAATGTTTCAAGTTATTTTTTCCATCTTTTGTGGAACTGAATTTGTAATTATATAGCTTTTTTGTGCGATAATTTTACAACCACTTTAGCTCAATATAGATGTTTTACGTTTTCACAAAGCAATTCAACAAGATTACAAGTTAAATTATCTCTTCTAAAGATGGACGTGTATCATGGAAAAAAATTTAAATTAATAGAAAAGATGCGATGTTCCATAATACACAACTCCATACAGCAAAGAACACTTCTGAAAAGCTTGGAGGGGCTGACTGGGAGGAAATCCCACAACCTCAAACCACATCTGACTACCACCTATTCTGGTCTTTACCGAACCATCGCGATGGTCTAGTTATTGAAACATGAACTGGTGGAAACTATCTAATTTTCTTCCATCCAAACCGAATGCCTTACAAAACGTTATGATGCAACCTGCGAATCGTTGGAAGGTGGTTTTCGATAATAATGTAACTTATGTAAGGATTCTGAATAAACGTTTTGATATCTTTCTCTTCTTTATTCAAACATCATGTATGAGATGATCTGGTGCTGAATAAATACGTCAAAACTATATTCACTCTAGTGTAAGGGGGAAAACGTTTATTTCGTGTTTTCGACTTAATTCAAAGCGTTGTAGGCCAGGTTTCGGCTTTTCTGATTGGTGCCAACTCAACTTACATCCATTTCACTGATCAGCCACTGAGCTGGAGTCATTTTCAGCACAAAAAATAATAAATAAAACCTGTGGGGAACAAGTGTTGGTAATCAAGCATCAAGTTTTCCGAATCTCAAATTCGTTTTAGCAAGCCTTGTCACTCATTCTGTATGTTTGTCGGAGATGATGAATTAAGTAGGTTTTATAAACAGAAGAGGGCTTTTATATCATCATACTTGCATTGTTTGTTACGTTCACGGATAATATTATCAAATGTTCATTGTTGGTCTCAAAGATTTATTTCAAACTGATAAATACATGTTTTGCTTGTAATGCCTAATGATAATTTTTAGTACATTTTAATACCTTTTAAATATTTTCAGGTAATATTTTTAATTACTATATCTAAGTACGTTGTGAAATATTTAAAGATATCATTACAATGAAGTTTATGTACCCAAAAGATTAATTTTAATTTTGAATTGTTTGTGTAGGATAGATTCACTATGACATATAAACTTGTTGCTTAATCACTAAATTAGACACGAGGGGGGACTACAAAAAGGAATGACATGATGAGTGGAATAGATGAAACCCAAAAAGTGACTGTGACTATAGGGGTAAAAGTTAATTTTCATGTTCGTTTATTGTTCATGTGTTTTGAATGGCCCTGAAATTTGTTCTCGAACTTTGAAAAAGCAATAGCATTAGTTTATGTGTGTGAGTGTGTGTGTGTGTGAGTGTGTGTGAGTATGTGTGTGTGTGTGCACGTGTGTCCGTGTGTCAGGTAAATCAAATTTTGGTCAAATTCCGCGAAGACGTGCAATTGGAATGTTCTGGAAATATGACCAACACTCAATGACTTATCCGAATCCTGAGATTTTTTACCGTCCCATTTGAATTGCTCACTTGTGTATGTACACAGCGATCTCTTCGAGCGTACTGTTTAAAAAGAGTAGCGGCAAAAGTACCTATCACATTAGGCTCGCACCCTTCGTTTAGATAGCCTGGTCATTTGGCTAGCGCCTCATATTTAGTGTCTTTGAAACTCTGAATAAGTTACATGATCAAACACAAAATATATAATTATTGACAGTATTTTTTTATTTATTAGATATGCTGTGTATGAAAAAGATTTTTTTTTTAATAAAGAAGAAAAGCATAACTAATGATAATGATTTTCTAAAGGGAGGAAGAGATAAGAAAGAAAATAGCAAAAACGAAGCAGAGGATATCTAAATTTAAATTCGGAATTTCTGGCATCATGAGCGATTCAAGATGAAGATAAAGGCTCTCAGACTGGATCAGGCCAGCTAAACTTCAAGGCAAACCTACAATGATCACTTAAGAGTAATTTTGATAGTGTGAACGAGTAAAGTGTTTGAGGCTTATCTATTTTGTTTTTTCCAGGTACAAGTTTTTGATACCAAATATTCCACTTTTTGATGACGTATCTTAAAAACTGTGAATATTATCAGTTTATGAGTATCTGCTGAGAAAAGATCTACAGGCTAATAATAGAAACCTGAAGATATAATCAAACACACATTCCTAAATCTTCACACACTCATTCCATCCTTTAGTTTTTCTTATCAACCTCTTTTTTCATTCGTCTTCTGCCCCCCCCCTTTTTAATACGTCAATAGGTGACACTATATGAGCTATTTATCGATTTTCTCAGCGGTGCCATGTTGGATGGTGTGAAACTTGTCCCCGATCTTCGGGTGAACCATCCTTATGTCCCTCTCCCTCCTTTCCCATCCTCCCCCTTCTCCTCCTCTTGCTGCCACTACTATGGGTGGTGGACGAATCGTTGAAGTTTCTCTTCTTTCTCGTATTTTCTATTGTTTTTTCATCTACTTTCCTTTATTTGCTTCCTATTTCTGCTTCTATTTATATTTTTGTCGTCTGTTACGGATAAATATAGATTTTCTCTCCTTGATTATTCTCGCTCATTTCATACTGTTTTATAAATTCTTATATGTATACTTATGATTAAAAATTGTGTCATATTATATCGGAGATCATTTCGAAAAAAAAGTTTTAATATAATGTAACGCAATTTATAATTGTTCTGTCGGATAATATACCCGTTTTTTAATAAAACTGTTGTTGAAAGAAACAAATAAACCGTGAATAAACAAAAAAGAGAATTTGGAGTCAAAACGGTTATTCGGGCCTTTGAATTACCGATGGCTATTCAGCTCAACGCTTCGTAGAAGCGGCTAGCATATAGATAGCAGGGTTCGATTCCCGCAGCTTGCCAATTTTCTTTAATTGCTCATTCTATTCACGTTATCAAGTTCAAGTGATGCATTAACCGTGTAATGACGGAAGACCATTTCAAATAAGAGTTTCAATATGATATAACACAATTTGTAATCATTCTGTTGGATCATATATTCATTTCCTAACTACGAGTATACTTCAGTATATTCGTGATTATCCATCGTAAGGTCAGTCTCATTCTATGTCACAGTTTCAGGTCACTTGATTCGATCACGACTCATTATCCCTTGACCCATGGCTTTAAGTCGCCGACAATTATTCATGCGTATGTACGGTTGGTTGCACTTTTCCGTATAAACGGAGTTCACTTACTTTGCGTATCAAGCGTTATCCCATAGATAGATTTTACCGGTAATTCTATGCCCGCATTAATCCAGCGTGAGTATCATCGACTTTCTAGAGTTCAAATTTAAGTCAAATATATTGAAATATACCATTGCTTTTTCTGGGATTCAAATATATGTGTGTGTATATATATATATATATATATATATATATATATAGAGAGAGAGAGAGAGAGAGAGAGAGAGAGAGAGAGAGGGGGGAGAGATTCAGTTGTATCGATTCATATTCATCAGATGAATACGCCTCTAATGCAGGAGTTAGAATGTAAAATCATTGTTCTCTCATCCAATACGAGAATAAAATATGTATAACTTCTTCTATCCCGATTTTTACGACAAGTACACACGTGCGTGATAGTGATTTTGATGTACGTATCAGCATTTAGAACCAGGAAAATTATAACAAACACATAAAATGTACACATTAACCCTTCTTCATACTTACAAACGAGGTCTGTTTAGGAAGCTTCAAGACGTCTTGAACATCACTACTACTGGTTGCATGGCCTTGATTCAGCAGCCCATCAGAGGAGGTCGTTATGTGCAAGTGTCACAGTCAGCAATGAAAGACCATTTATTTGGTTTATGTTTTGTGTGAGCGTCACATTCACAACGACCGAACGAGTTATTATTTACGTCTCCTGCAGGTTTTTGCTAAACATCGCATTACCCAGGACTGACAACCTCCTATGCAGCCCACATTTGTTTTCTGCGATTTGTCTTTTCCAAAAGAAATTTCAGACTGTTGACGAGATTAAGGAGACTGAAACAAGGCAGCTGATGGTGATCCCAAAAGAGGACTTTGAATATTGTTTTAAAAAGTGGAGAGGACGCTAGCAGCTACGTTTGTTTGTTCTTTGTTCTTGTTTTTTTTTTCTAGCATCACGGCAGTGTAGTTTATGAATTTGTGATTTACTTTGCCTTTGCGAATGGTATGAATCCACTTTACAACACATTGTTCCATCACCTGATATCTTGATATAAAAAAGATGTCATTGGCATGCCACGATGCTTGACTGAGCAAATATTGGTAAGTATGTAACTAGACAAATCACTCTTCTTTAATTATCCCACTTTCTAGGCTGTATCAATATTGGTGATGGATTGACGATTGACGAATCGAATTAGTACAGTGACTAAAGTGTTTCATAGTCACTTTGCCCTAGTGTCCCTAGAGAAGCTGCAAATACACCGTTCTCTCGACCGTTGTTATATATCTTGACAAATTGTCTCAGGGGGTAGAGAGTTAGTGAGAGAATACTCTCTCATCACTATGTTACGTGTTAAAGCTGTAATAGCCAAGACGTCTCGTCATTAATTAAATTACATGTATGTACAATTCATCCGCTAGTATGCCCATACTGATTATATGTGCACACATGGCATTGAAATTAATCGATTAAAGACATTGCTTTCGCCTGAAAGAAATGAGTCTTGACTAATTTTAAATTCCCGTTCAGAGAATTTCTGATCAACGCGGATGTTTTTTGAGCAGAACACTCCTCAAAGCTAATTTTGGTTCAGGTTTGTCACTTCAAAAGCTGTACGAAGAGTTTCGAAATTTACGGATCAAAAAATAAATTGAATGTTCTGAACTTTTTAAAGGAAGGCAGGTGCCTGAGATAAATCCAGAAATATCCAACTGTCAGCCATTATAATGAAATAATATCCTTGTTTAGCGCAAAAAAATCTTTTATACTGAATAGACTTTCTGATGTGCATACACCCTTGATATGTACACACAATAGACATACACATAATGAAATATATACCTGCATAGATATAGATAGACCCTGGCATATAGGTAGATGTGTATTCATGTAAACATTACAAATGGCCTGAAATATATGTGTGTGTGTGCGTGTGTGTGTGTGTGTCTTCGTGGGGGGGTGTCTTTGTGGGTGTGCATGATTGTGTGTGAGGTTTTACATACGTGGAACAACCTAAAGATGGGAGCGAACCAAATGTAATACGTACTTGTGAGATTGCTGTACACATGTCAAAAAAGACTACTTTGAAAGAGATCATGGAAATTAGAAGTAAGGTTGGGTATTTTTTCATAATCGGGTTTATCAAGCCTACCAACAACATTAAATATATTTCGATTTACTGAGACGAGTATTTACTAGTTTTGACAGAAGTCCAAACGTAATAAAGAGACTAAGAATGAGAATCAGTACAAAAAAAAGCTCTCTTTCCAACTTCTCAAAGTCTACATGAATGTTATCAACAATCTGCACTGTCTTTGAACCACTTGCTACAATGCGTTGCTTGGGCTATTTAGAGAGTACAGACAAACATATTGACTTTCAGTTTTATATAGATTCTTGCCAGACATTAGTATTTTCCTTGTGCACGCACGTTCACCCTTTCTCTCTTTCTGGTGATCAAATAAAGTTTTTTTCACGTTCATGAGAGTGTGACAGTCAATAGCAAACGGAAGGGTAATCGGAAATGTCATAGCATACTTGAGTGTCCACAAAAAATGAAGATCAAAGTTTGGGCATATTAAAGAGTGTTGAAACTGTAATCCGTTCGGAAAGGTCGTTATCTTGTGAGTTTAAATAGACCTGAAACTGTAGAATCGCATGTATTCTATCAAAATGTTTCATAATCGCTTTGAGAAAGAAGACCATTGGAGAATCAGTAGCCTCAGAATAATTCGGCAGTATCTTTCAGGTGGTTCGACCCAGACCCAATTATCGATTTTGGTCTCAGGTGTGGTTAACTTTTACAACTCAAGAAAGAGTAAGATATAAAGAGAAGGAAAACTGGTAAAATATTTATCCCAGGCACGACTGATTTTTTTCTTGACTTTGTACTCAGTCTGGATAGCAGAGTCCGGATTAGCATAGTGCAAAACCGACCCACTAAAAAAGGTCATTTCTATCTTTAGAGGATTCTTCCTAAATGGAGATTTGTCATGGAATAAAAATGGCACCAAATCCAAATGTCATCATAGCAGACCTGATCTAGCCCTCAGGAATATAGTGTTGAGTATTCAAACTTAATAATGAATAAAACTTCCATTATACAGTTCGATGCAGCCGTGCATATCTATGATTCATAAAGTATTCAACAATAACCCTTGAATTTGATAATATTATATTATTAGTTTGTCAAGTTTGTGATCTTGAGGAAAATCGGATATGAATTTTTCCAATTCGAGAGAGATAGTTGATTCTTGCCATGTACAGAATATATCCGTTTGTTGTTCCTGGAATATTAATATTGCGTAGTATCTGGTGGCTTTCACTAAAGATCAAGTGACAGTAAGTCACATCAGTATTCTAACACTTTCTTTATTATTATTATTATTATTATTATTATTATTATTATTATTATTATTATTATAGTTGTTGTTGTTATTGTTGTTGTTGTTAACCGAAGTTATTTATGTACATGTGATTTGACAGTAAAAAGCCAAATGCCTATCCAGTAGGTAATTCAAATATATTAATTGTAACCCACTAAATGTACGTTGTACGAAAGTCTCAAATGAAATCCAGCTGATTTGTAAGATTGCTGTGACATGGAAGTTTGAGCTGCATTTTAATGTAAAGATATTGACCACTGATATGAGGTATGGAAAAATACTTTAAAAGTGTTAAAAGCGCGTAGAGCGTATATCATGGTTATTTGATATGCAAAATAATTACACAACGTTTTGATGAAATTATTCGAAAGAATTGCCAATTATTCTAGCACAAGAAAATGTATATTAATTTTTGTATCACATGGTATCATTTGAAATGTTTCATTCAGAACTTTTTTCTAAAAATGATTGATGCCGTAAAATCAAACAAAATTTGTCAAGAATTAAAACGGGGAAAAGTAGATTGTAAGTCACGTTTTAGAAAAAAAAAGAAATTGAATTTATCATGAAAAAAATGTATATGATAAAGCATTTATTTCCATGACAATACAAGAGCTTTATGACGTAATATATGATGTAATTGTTATGTCATAATAGGGAAGTAAAATAATCGATGAAATGCGTCAACTGCAAGCAAATAAAGAAAAAATTGCGTGTATGTTCATTCAGCGGTAACAAAAAAACAGAAAAATGTTCAAATGAGCTCATTACCTTGTTATATATCTAAAATATAACAATTCATTTTTCTATTGTTAGAATTACGACACCTTTCTGGTGCGTTGGTATTTGTTGATTGTTTTATATTCCCCTTTTAGTAAACAACCGGGAGAAGGAGGAGGGGATGTGGACAAAGGATTGACCAATGCTCACAGAACGGATACCACAGGGACAAAGAACTTCTGAAACAGCATATAGGGACATCTGAAAAGACAAAACGAAGCCCCAGAATGATTAGAAAGCATGGAAAAAGAAAAAAATGACATAAACAATGGAAAAAAAATCGCATTGAATGTAAACACATAAAACACGCTCTCCAAGCTAACTGGAAAGCACCAGGACATGATGGGATCCACGGATATTGTTTAAGAATTCACCATACGACAGGCTCAACCACTAACTCCAAAGTTGCCTAAATGAATGCGAGGTCCCAGAATGGATGACCAGAGGCAGAACCACGGTCATTCAAAAGGGCCCTGAAAAGGGAAACCAGGCAAGCACTTACAGAACAATCATGCGCTTACCACTCATATGGGAAATCCTGACAGGACAGACAGAGGAGAGAAAGTATATCCATGAAAAGAAGAAGATTATTACCAGAAAAACAGAAAGGATGCAGGCGAGGAGGCAAGAGGGCAAATGTCTTGCTAAACGTCGACCAAATGATTTCAAAAGAAATAAGAAAAAGAAGAAAACATTGAAATAGGATTAGTGGACTATAAAAAAAGCATACGACATGATTCCACACAGCTGAATACTCGAATGCCTCAGAATAATTAAGATCAATGAACCAGCGATGAAATTCATAGCCAAGTTTATGAAAAACTGGAAAGAAGACTTGACAGCCACAGAAGTAGTCTCCATTATTATTTGTTCTAACTATGATACCACTCAACAGAATACTGAAAAACAGCAAAGGATACCAATTCTCCAAAGCAAAGGGAGAAGTCAACCGCATAATGAACGACATAGAACCATTTGCAGAGGTGAGGAGAGAGCTCGAAACGTTGATCAGCAAAGTGAAAGAATACAGTGATGACATTAGAATGGAGTTTGGAATTTTAAAAAATCTACAGTACTAGTAGTGCACAAAGGAAGGCTTACAGTGATGAAAGGAATCAAACTCCGAGACAGCAAAAAGATTAGAGCATTGACCATACAAGACTGATACAAATACCTAAGAATTCTCGAATGTGACACGATAAAACTGGAAGAAATGAAGGAGAAAATAAGAAGGGGATACCTTAGGAAGATTAGGTAAATATTAGACACCTAACTAATCAACATGGAACTCGTAAAAGGTATGAACACATTGGCTGTATCATTAGTGACTGACACAAAGCTATACCTTGGATGGACAAAGAAAGAACTCTAGGCAATGAACCGGTGAACAAGGATGCTTGACAATACACAAAGCCTTACACCCCTGAGATGACATGGATAAATTGTACGTGAAGAGAAAAGAAGGAGACAAAGGACTCATCAGCGGAGAAGACTGTGCTCAGAGGACCAGAACATGTCTAGAAAATTATGTGCAAGCAAACAGCGATGACATTATAAAGAGCACCCAAAGCAGCGCAACGAATAGCAAAACGATGGAGCAGCACAGCAAATAAGGAAAGAAAAATGGGAACAGAAGGAACTATACAGAGAATTTAAAAGACATATACAGAGTATTGCAGACGACTGTAGCAACAGTAATACACTGAGATCTGTGCAAACGAATGAGATTTAACCATGCAGAAAAGTAGTGCCAGTACAAACCGGAGTAAGCCCTGGAGAATGGAATTAACAAATTACTTTTGGATTTTAATATCTTAACTGACCATCCCATCAAAGCGAGAAGACCGGACGTGGTAATCGTGGACAAGAGGAGAATCTGATAAATAATAGGCGTGGTCATGCCCACAAACCACAGAATAAATGAGAAAGAGATTGAAAAGCTAGAAAAATACTAGTACCTGGCAAGAGAACTGGAGAATGAGTGGAACATGAAAGTCAGGGTAATACCAGTAATAATTGGTGGCCTAACAGAGAGAAGAGATAAGGAGAAAGGAAATACACACATACATCAAATGCTGATAGAGTTACGAACCATGGCCCTGAGGGAGGGATGAGAGGAGGACTGAAGATCTGGGATGACATACAGTCACTCAGCCTTCAATGATGACCACTGAGCAACTGGTGTGAAACTGTTAACCGTAGCACTTCTGTGGACTGTGAGAGTGTAGAGAGGGGTCTGGAGACCAAAAGAGACTTGCTGTTACTCATTCTCCTGTTGTGACCACCACGCGAAAGGTCTGTACGGATATTGAGGAAAGTGCTAGAAATAGCAGTGGCCTAACAGCGGAAAGAAAATGAAAGCTGAGATGTGAACCACAGCACTGGCATGATAGGCGAGGGAGAGAAAATATGCTGGCTGAAGACCCAAGGAGACTTATTGTCACTCAGCCTTCAGCAATGATCATCAGGCAACTGGTGTAAAACTGTAAACCACAGTCTTACTGTGGTCTATGAGAATGAGAAGAGGGCTGGAGACTTGGGGAGACTTGGGGAGACTTGCTGTCACTCAACCTCCTGTGGTAACTACCAGGCAACTGGTGTGAGATTGCAAATAATAATAATAATAATCCTTTCAGGATTATTATTATTATTATTATTATTATTATTATTATTATTATTATTATTATTATTATTATTTATTATATATGTATATATATCCCAAATTTTCTATAACTGTTCGGATATATATCTTCCGTAGTTCTATTTTAAAAGAAAACTCCGGAACATATATACCCCAACAGTCGTTTTTGAAAATCGGGAAATGTATTACCCAGGAGTCCTGGAATGGTTAGTAGTAGTAGTAGTAATAGTAGTAACAGCTTCATCATTACAATCATTATAATCATCATAAACACCCAAGATTCACCCTGTGGTCATCAATGTGGATTAGGAGAATGCAAATCTTCTTAAATCTCCATCATTGTTTTCACTATTCTCGTCTAATTCCAATCTTATGCAATTGGAATTGTTCTCATTCTTCCTCTGATAGCTAATTATTCCAGTCCGGTAGATATCTTCGTGGTCATTCCTATTACCCTAATGATTAAGAGCACAACAGTCACCTTCTAGTTTTGAAGTTTCTCTCATTCAAAGCCATGGTACTGATCAATATTATCCTCTTCCGTTTTCATCCTTGAATCACATTATCCTTTATCTAATAGATTTTTCATTTTTGGCTTTTTTGTTGGCTCGTTTATTTTCTTCTTTTTTTTTTTTTCAAGAACCATTTCTAGTTTATGTTCCTGAAATCGGTTTTTATTACTATGTCTAAATTGTCTGCACATTTTTCCCTCGAACTATTTCTGCTCTTTGCTCTTATCATTTGTTTTTATCACCACATCTACGTTATTTGCACAGTTTCCTGTAACTCTTTGTCAGGTTTTGCCATCTTTTGCGGCAGGTCTGATGCATTTATATTCAAAATGATTTACTGTTTAGTTTCTATCTGCACTTTCCAGCTATTTGATCCCTGACAGAAAATCAATCAAGTGCGATTTGCAGTAGTTGATAAGCGGATTAGGTGAGCACGGGGGTCAAAGGAAATGAAAGATTCAACTGGAACCTATTCCTGAAAGATGACATCAAAAATATTTGTCTTTCGGTGGCACATTATATTGCACCAACTCTTATTGCAAGAACTACTAATGTAACTCGATTACACGGGGGGAACTTGATGCAGATAAAACTTCTGGCAATGCAAACCTGGGTGAAAATATTACTATATTTCTACCACAAATGCTACTATTAGAAATATTTTTATATTATCTATTATTAGCTTCATAAATCTATAATGGTTTAAACAGGCAGTAAATACATTTTTAGAATCGTTTTAGCCATATATTTCTTAAGTGCGATTCAAAATGATTTGAATTATTTTTTTTAAAAGTAATCATATATTTTATTTAGCGGGGCAACTAACTGCAAATTTAGCTGAACCGCTCACTTTGACTTACAAGCATCAACCATTGCACAAAGACTCATCAAGGGTTCGTAAGTATAAGGCGAGGTCGCTCTTATCGAATGCATGGGTCAAATAACTTTCCTATATCTCAGACACCAAAGATGGAAGCATTTATTTTTCACAATAAGGTAGCATTCATGCAGGTTTTAATAAGCGGTGACTTGTCCCAGACCGATCTTGCCAGACTCGATCAGGTCAATTCAGTTCTACAAGCTTTTTGAGCTCTCTAACTCAATAAATAAACTAATGATAATAAAGGTAACTGATGATCAAAAGATGGGATTTTCACCAAATTTTGCACAGAGATTCATTTAGGGTTACTTGATATAAAAACGTTAGCTATTTAAAAATCAACCTGTAGAGCCACAGGAGAGGTTGCTTCCATCGAATGCATAAGTCTAGAACTGCCCATATCTTTGGAACTATTGAAGATAAAATCATGCAGTTCTCATCATTCGATAACTTTCACATAGCCTTTTCAAATGAAATAACATGATCCGGCCCGACAGGATTCGCCTTTTTTGAAGCTTTAATAAGTTAATACTTGGAAGCTAGGAAATAGATGAAGGAGCATGGGGTTTCAGCATTTCATAGCCCATTATTACAAGATTTATCATAATTGAAGCAGGTTTTGTAATAGTTTAATAGTTGTTGATAGTTGGTACGTTATGGTGTTTTTCTGTAGCAAGTTTGGTAAAACCTTGCTTATACGGATGTGTAGTAAAGTACAGCACATATCACACATATAAGCAAGAATTATCTCATTTTTAGAGTATCTCAGAACCAAATAAAGAATTTGATAACTTCGTCGCTGAATAGTATGGCAGACAAAGTGTTTTTTTTTGGCTGAACCTTGCGTAAGGCTATTAAGTTTTTGTTTATTGGCCAAAAGTAGTGTTTATATACTTAGCATCAAATAACCACCTGCTTACTTTACTAGCCTCGGGTCAGTACAGGAGTATATATGAACATCTTGATCATAGAAATACAATGAGCAAATATCTTAATTAATACAATTAGGCAATATTGACCAAAAATTCTAGATATCTTATAAAACCTAGAATTATCATAACCTGTCAGCTAACTAATATATATATATATATATATATATATATATATATACGTGTGTGCCTGTATGTTTTAAGTGTGTGCTCGCACATGTGTGTGTGCGTGTGTTTCTGTTTGTGTGTATGTGTGTGTGTGAGTGTGTGTGTGTGTGTATGTATATGTGTGTGTGTGTGATGCTAAGAACTAACTCAATGGTTCCAGAATGCTTTCTTTTCAGGAAACAGTGACATGTTTCAATGTTTACACAAGCTGTGTCGATACAACCGAATGTTAGACCGAATGTGTGCACGGGACTTAGGTGATGGAAGACTGTTAGCGAAGCTCAATGGAGGGGATGCTTTGGCCCTTTTGAAGTAAATTATCCTGCCTGTCTGGTGCTTTTGTACATCAGGGAGGAGATTCATTTCACAAGATACCTTATTTCTGCTCAAGCAACAACTTTTAAGTCAAATGCTTTTACTTATATTTTGTATAGGGTGGATAATTCCAGTCTTTATCTTGATATTTCTGATATTCAGTGCCTGGTTGAAGATTACATATTAGTCATATAATATTGTTATAACTCTTGATATTATCAAAGGCAGACAGACTCTTATTATTATTCAAGGTATGTATTTTAAATTAAAGAACTGTCACGCGATGTTCAATAAACTCTCATTGTAGCTCACTTGTTCTAACGGCACTACTCAATGACACGTGCATTTTAAAAGCATCTTTGTTTTTATATTCTCTCATGACTACTGTCGGAGATTAGTGCACAGCTACAACACACGAAAGCTCCTTGCATTATTTTCAAAATCCAAAAAATAAATCCTCAAAATAATGCTGCTTTAATTAATTTCTCCTATCAACTTTTTTCCTTTATTTTTGCGATATATTTTTGCCTGAGAATTTTCTAATACGTTCAACAAATGATCAAATACATACCAACATGTAGCATAATGTTTTTCGGTATATTCAATTTCTTGCAGAACTGTAATCCGTATTGAAATAAACTATGAAAGGTGGAAGAGTGTCATTTTTGTCTGTGCTTTGTAAATGGAAAACTCGTTATAACTATAAAGTCACTCTTGAATCCCCAAGGGTGTCATAATAACGGAGGTCCATTCAAACAGTTTAAGCGTAAATCACTCAAAGAACATTTCTACTGGGTTTCATCTCTTCACCCGAATATTCAATATGTAAGTCAGAAATTTGCCGCAAGATCGTATTAAAACCTTTGTCCTCGAATAAAGGCGTAAGACTGGATGAAAAACAACCAACGTCTGAATAGGTGATCATTATTTATTCGTCCGTCTTATGATATTGACCTTCCCCAAGATTCGCCAGACTTCTCGGTTATAGGCGCTGCGAAGCCATTATTTTCTGAGCTTGTTTAGTTCGTTACGCTATTCTATTTCTTGCCGGCATAGTTTTGCATATGATCTCTGGAGATCAACGTAGTCAGTTATTATGATCCTTCCGAATGCATATTCAATGCTTAAGTTCAATGTTTCTTCTCCTTTTGGGACTATCGGTAGAATGCATTGGCAGTAGACCCTTTTTTACAAAACTAATGTTATTTTCTTGATCTAGAGCGTTGTGCTTGCTCAACCGAAATTCGCCAACCTAGTATGATTCTTTGCTTGATTAATCCTTCTCATGAGGATTTCAAGGAGATTCCCTCGTTCTCGATTCTGATCGTTATGTTGTGGCTCTCAACTTGTTTTTTGCAAACAACATTGGTTTTATTGAAATTCATGTGGAGATCAACTTTATTGTTTTCTCGATTAAGTTGGAGATTATGAACGCTTTCAGCAAAAAGGGAGATAAGGTTACTTGTGTATTCGCTGTCTATTTTGATTCCCTTAATAGCTCAATGTAAGTTTCAGATCCTCTCTATGCAGGCAGGGAAGGGTTTGCGTGCTATGTTATTGCATTGTCTTATCTCTTTTTCGAGCTGAAAGTGCTCAGAGTCATGACAAACCGTCGAGTCAGTTGATATGTCGCAAAATCTAACATATACGGGGTCTATGCTACGATAGCATCCATGACTTTCGTATTGGCAGCATAGTAGGCGGAAGTTGTTTAGAACTTTCGGATTTCCTTTTCTTTGTAACTTCATTATGGTGACAGTATTCCAATCTTCTGGGACATTACTCAACTAGAGACACTAGATGAATAGGTAACCGAGTTTCTTGGTGGATAATTTGGATGCTTCTTGAATAGGTCGATGGTATTGTTATATGATCCAGACACTTCTCCCTTTTTTTCTAATACCGAAGTTTTTGCCACTCAACAATTCTATTTACGCCATCTTCGTTTTTATAACGTTCCCTCTGTTTCTGAAACGTAGTGCCAAGTAAAAAAAAAAGAAGAGAGTACAAAAATATTCCCTGAATATTAGCAATGATAAATGCGAAAGTCTTAAGCAAGTAAAAAAAATAGTTCTTGATGTCTGTGCCATGAATATATTGATGGCTGTACCGCTATGCGGAATATGCGTGCATTTGAATTAAATATTTTTGCCTGGTTTGCCGTGGAGAAAAACATTTACAATAGAACTTCTGCCACCGATCCAATCTTGTAAATAACGGGCGCCGATAAACATCCAAGCATTATGGCTTCACTCCACGTACAGAATATCAATTTATGAAGCTGACATTCAATTTCAAAAGAATACTATTATCATCACCATCATCATCATCAGATATAAGACCACTGCTGAACAATGGCCTTTCCCATTTCCTTCCATGACGCGCATGATTGCACTGATGGTGTTAATCTCTCCATCGTGTGTCTGGTCTTTCCCTACTGCACGATCACCAATGAATAAGACTTTTGCTCCATCTGTTGTCTTTTATTTTCTCTGTGTGCCCTGCCAACCTCCATTTTTGTTGCCTAAATAAATGTACAATATCCTTCGCCCTGGTCTATGTTGATCTATTTCTGTTGCTAATACTTATTTCTAACATTGCTTTTTCTATTGCCGTCTGTTTCCTCTCGACTTTGTTTCCGCGTGGTTTTGTTAGTTTTTTAGGTTTTGCACCCGTTTGTCTTAGCTGGAATTATGCAGTGATTGTACACTTTGTGTTTTAAGTATAATGGCAATTTGCTTGCCAGTGTGTCTATTTATACCAAATACTTTCGAGCCAATCGTAACACACCGTCTCTTTCTAATTCCCATCGTCTTTCTATAGATTTATCGTCTGACGTAGATATATATATATATTCCTTAACTTCTAAAGCTTCGCTGTCTATCCTTATGTGTTTTGGGGTGGGTGGTTTATTATTGAAGATTACTTTTGTCTTGGTTTTGTTCATCTTTAAACGTATTTTTGGCTCTTTTGTTTTATTTTGAATCTCTTAAAATGTATTGTACATCCTCTGCAGCTTCTGTTATTGATGCAATATTATTATAGAAACATAGATTCTTCTCATTCTGTGTGTACTCCCATGATTTCCTAGTCTGCTTCCCAAAAGGTGTTTTCAAGTATCACTGTAAAGAATTTCGATCAAATTATATCCGCTTGTCCAACTCTTCTTCCGATTCTATATATTCATGGTAGTTCGTATATATACTCCATTATTTTTTATATAAATCTCACATACCTAGTTCTCGTATTGTGTTGAAGAGTGCCTTTGGTTCTTTCGGGTTGAAGGCTTTTTTTAATTGTCTACGAAAGCCAAACAAAGTTGTTTGTTGTATTTCCGAGTCTTTTTGATCAGCTGGTTAAACGTGTGTGGGCGTATCGTCGAACAGCCACTTCTAAAGCCCGTTTCTTCACGCTGTTGATTTCCATCTAGTGTTTGTAAAATCTATTTCTAAGTATTTCCGATGATTGTTTGTGAATGGCTGGTAGTAAAGTAATAGAGTAGTACCTTCCAAGATCTTTATGATCGTCCCCCTTGTGTTGTTGGGTTGCTATTCCTAGAAAAGAGTTCGGGGGTATTTCTTTCCTCGCAAGCATAATTTGGATAGTTGCACTAGTCTGTTCTGATAAACGTCTGCTGCATCTTCTAAAATACCTACCTCTATGCCGTCTTCGCCTAAGGCCTTCCCGTTTTTCCCATCTCGTTGTGAACGAACAACTTCGTCCGTTGTTACGTCTAGAACATCACTCTTCTTTAAAGAACTGTCTTCAGTTATAATTTTATTTCAAAGTTCTCGTTGAGTTCTTCAGTTATTGTTGATATATTTTTCCCAATTTTGTTAATCTTGTATTTTCTGATAGTTTAACAACCCTCTCAAAGTATCATTTTTATTGTTTTTTTTTTGCTTGTTTATTTGTTTGTTTTTTGTACATGCAGATAACCGAGTTGTCATGAAATAATTATAATTCCACGTTTCTAATGTTGATAAGGTAAGCAAAATGTCGATGCTTGCTCAATATGCTGGTTTAATGGATTCGAGACTTTGAAATCGAGGCTGCAGAATAAGTACAGTTATTAGCTGCATCAAAGTTATGAAGAAACCTAAGTTCAGTTCATAGTTTTGATTTATCTGTTATCTGACTTTACTTTCCATGCTTCTATATGATATGCAATAAATGGATGGGTATGTATTCACCACCAAGACAGTCAGTTTTTGAAGAATCTTATTTTATGATTATAATCGCGCATGGTTTACCGTAAAAGTTCTAATAACGAGTTTGTTTTTTTAGGCATTCTTGATTTATTAAAGTATAGTTTGACATACAATAAGTGGACGTATTTCTAGTGCTCTCTCTCTCTCTCTCTCACACACACACACACATTCATAAGGAACACACATATGAGCATTTGTGTACTTGTATGTGTGTTTTCCCGTATCTCATCAGATATTTCAAACAACTCTCCACCATCACGCCACTAGGGATTATCATTTTTTTTCTTAAAGAAATAATATCGAGCTTTGTGTTCCATGACTTTTGAATTGTAGCACGGATACATACATACATGCGTACATACATATACGTGCATGTGTGTGTATGAGAGAGTGGAAAATTTACTTACGCTTTTCTTTAATTAGGTTTATAATTTTAACATATTCATTTTGTTTGATTTGGTGGAAATCTTACCAAGAGACTATACATGAAAGCATGTCATGTTTTATGCTTTACCACAGAGAACTACGCAACGTGCACAGGAATAACGCTTATGTGGAGTGATCACCAGACAGAATATTAGATTGAAACCAGGAGTCAGAGATATTATAGAATCCATTAGAAAGCTCGAGTGGCAATGATCTGGTCATGTAAATATAATATCAGACAACTGATAGACACCACAATTAATAATGTGGATCCCCAGAGATCATATTCAAAATTGTGGCCAGCAAACAGAAAATATGGCGTGACGAACAGGACAATAACGCCCATGATAGAGAAGTCTGATGTAGCTTGAGAAGGGCTGTTTCCGACGAAAGACGCTAAACGGATGCTGCTGCTGCTACTGCTGCTGCTACTGCTGCTGCTGCTGCTGATGATGATGATGATGATGATGATGCATACTTGGAAAGAGTTGAAATTGTTTTCTTTAGAATAAACAACGTACATTTTTTGACGACCAGTGAGTTTCGATTCTCTACCGTTGACATATATATTAAAAAGTCCATAATGAAGAAAGAAAGCATTTTTAGCAAAATATTTATTGTTTTGTATAAAATCATCTCCTGACATTATACACTCCTGTGATGAATATCAGCCACATTGATTGAACCTTACACAGTGAATAATCCATGTCAGAATTCTACGTTTACAACTCTGAACTCATTGAGACACCTGCTTAGATTTAATACCTTCCAGATAAATCTATACATAGATTTTGATTAATTCACACCTGATCTTAAATGCTTACTGGTTTTCATGCAATAATTAGCGATTAAACCGTATTTTGGGGAAAAAAGTATAAAATCAAAATTCATCACGTGTCAATGTTTGTATAGTCACGTAAAATTGTTGCAATCATCTTGGGGAAAAAAGTTCGGTGAATTGTGTGGTAATCTTGAATGAAATTACACATATATAAATGTGCGTGTGAGTGTGTTATCAAGAATAGATATATGATCCGACAGAATGATTATGAATTACTTTATATTACACAATGAATAAATAAATGAATAATGGAACTGCTGTAAGAATCGAAACTGGAACCGATAGGGTAGCTGCTTCAATGTCGCGTTGCTTTTACCACTGAGCTAAACAGCAGTCAATAAATGCAAAGACACAAATAACTGTCTCAACTCTAGATTCTCGTCTTGCTTATTCACGGTCTTCCAGCAGCCTTATTTTCTCTAATTGTATATTCTATTCACACTGTCTAGGCAAATTGGTACATTTATCACGTAATAAAGGGTAATCATTCCAAATAAGAATTTCTATTTAAAAGAATACGATTCATAATCAATCTGTGGGATCGTATATCCATTTCTTGATAGCATAATCGCTGCATTGAGAGGAGCAAATAGAGTACGTCGGTTCCTACTTAATGCTTACTCTTTATTTCCGATTAATTGTTTAATCGCTACGATAGAATCAAGCTCCGAGTCGAAGTTATGACAAAAAGCATTTGAGAGTTAGGATGAAAGTGAAAACTAGTCAAAATTAATAATAGAAATAAACAAGTCATAAAAATGCTCTTATTTGTACTTCAGACACAGCTTCAAACGATCCGGTTATTTATCGATTACAGTACGCGCAATTCTCGATGGAAAAAATATTGTCAGCTCTCATCAGGAAATGTTTCAGACAAATCTGTATGTTTTTTGCAACAAGCAATCCTTTCCAGCTCTGACTACAGCTCTGTTAATACAGAAGATTCATATCTGAACTTCTAGTAGGATAATCCTCAGACATTGAAATCTAGAATTTTGTCCCAGAGTTGATGCTGAGTCACTGCTTGTTACTTCGTGAGCTGGAGGAAAGTTGTGTAGGAACGTTTCATTCTCTCCATGGAACTTGGTCTCATTGAGATGCTAAACTTGACAGCCGAGAAAATCATTTAGGTACGCATGAGTGTTTCATTTGACTCCTTTCTCACAGAAATGAAGGTAACACACGTAACTCACGGCCCACCACATTAAGACTAGAGACGGTAGCTTCTTTGTGTGTAAACACGGAAGCTTCCTTAGAGCTATGAGTATTGACTATCGATTTGACGATTGAAAGTCCTCTGAAATTTTCTCATATGGGATAAAATTCCTCTGTGACTGTTCTCTGCATGCCATTGAAACAACAATTTTGATCTCTTCTCTCTGATTTTCATCGGAACAAAGGTTAGTATGTGTTCAGTCCTACAATGATAGGCACGTAGTCGGAGATCACTTTTCATCAGCCAGAACATTGATCTGAGTGAAATATCAATGTTTCCGGCCATAATTTTCAGCTTTATCAAAAGATTTTTCTGGATTATGTTTGCAACAGCTTTGATGGCACTAGATGTCCTTACTATCCAAGTATGACCTGTTTGTTGTCCGACTGTGACAGTCTGATGTTCAATGATTCCCTTCAGGGCACGATACACAAACAGATTGCAAGTAGTTTAAGTAGTTGAAAAATATGTTCATGACCAGGATTTTACAGACTAGTCAATAAGATTCTTTTTTTTATCACCCCTTTCCATAGTCAAACTTGATATTTACAGAATCATGCGACTGAAATAAGAAAAAACAGAGTTAATACCATTGATTATATGAAAAATTTTGGGAAAATAAATATCATACACTAGCAACCGTGTTTACAGCAGTGTTAGATATATATATATATATATATATATATATATATATATATATATATATATATATATATATATATATATATATATATGTATATATATATATGTGTGTGTGTGTGTGTGTGCATGTGTGTGTGTGCGTGTGTGTGTGTGTGTAAGTTTGAGAAATGGACATATCTGTTACGAGAGAATGAATAATTAATTGCGTTCCATCACACAGAAACGTATTTGACATGATCTCCCGTCGTTACACAGTTATTATCATACAATTTGGACAACATAGATAGAATAAACAATAAAAGAAAATTCGTTCCCCTGCAGCAGCCCCATTTTTCTGATTGTTTATTCTATTTACGTTGTCTAAATTGGGTGTCATATTGAATGTCATATCAATCGTGTAACGGCGGGGCATCATTTTAAATAAGTCTCCACATAACATAACACAATTTATAATTCATACACACACATATATATATATATATATATATATATATATATATATATATATATATAGTCTATGAACCTCTACACCTTCAAATACTAAACAATAAAAAACTTCTTTAAAAGATTATTTATGGTACAATGCATAAATTGTTTCTTGTATGGATCAACAATTGTTTACCATTTAACCGTTTCGGGAATTTAAAAAACAGACCAGTTATATCAATATGGCACCCCAGCAGTGATGATCAAACACTGCCCCCTTTCTAATTATCTAATTATATAGTTTATGCCATACATGTGAATGTAAGTGTGTTTAGGTATATAGGCAGTGCTAGGTGTGTATATATATCTATCTATCTATATATATATATATATATGTATGTGTGTGTGTGTGTGTTTGTGTGTGTGTGTGCGTGTGTATATATATATATATATATATATATATATATATATATATATATATAAATGTTTGTGTGCGTGTGTGCGTGGATTGATAATTGATATATATATATATATATATATATATATATATATATATATATATATATATATATATATATATATATATATATATATAGCCTCATAGATAACATTACAAGCTTTCTCATAGAAAGATACCCAAAGTACAATGTCCAAACAAGCAGAGACAGGATAACTAAGGAAGCCCAAGTCACGCTCCCACGCATATAATTTGCATCTCACGTTTATCTAAACAATCAAATTGATCCATCCACGTTCGATCTGTGGGAGGCCCAAGAACACCCGGTTACGTACACAAATACCCATGAATGCACCCAGACGGATCGCAGGCTTGAAATATTTAAAGAAAAGCAAACCTTATAATCTGTATTTCATGCGTTTTCCTTGTGGCAACAGGAGGCATTATTGGAAATTTCGATCGATATTTGGAATAGAACTCTCGTTTTTCTAACAATAAATCTCCAGTTAGTGACGTCAGTCTGACTAACATATTCTTTTCCCCTGCATAACAGATGGGCAACGGTTTTGTCAGTACTTTTGTGGGCCAAATCATAATAAGGGCAGTGATTGTACTTGCCATTCTCAGTGTTTATCTAACCTTATATCCATCTCAACCCACCACTATCTTTCTTATTCTATCTTCTCTAACTCTGTTCCTATCAGTCTCTTCGTACTTTATCAATATCTATCTGCATGCATATACATATTTGGGAATGATTGATAATTGAAAAGGTGTGTATTTGTATGTTGTCACCTCAGAGAGTCAATCTCAGGAGAGTTTACATTCAACGAGTTTACATTCAGCGGCTACCAATCTTCAACGCCAACCGTATTCTTGTATCGTTGTTAGTAACAGAATCATGGAACTACACACATATGCTGATCTCCTACGATTGGTTGTTGATCTATTGGAGATTGAACATCGTTGATCTTACGCTCAATGTTAGCAATCACGTTTAGGCGGGTCTGGAAGTTCAAACTTCCTTCATCTGGCATTGGTCAAAATTTCCCGTAGACTGAACCTTGTCTCATGTACGAATTTGCGTTTACATGAATGAATTAACTAATGCATTTTCTACTTTAAGAAAAGGCAATGGTTTTTTTTCCATGAAAATGACTCTATTTGATTCAAATGGAAGTATGGTTTACGTTGGAAAATTATTAATTACCACGGACCCGTCTTAAAATACACGAATAATCCTTTTAAATGTTTTTGTCTACTTTACTTATTAAAGATCATATATCTCTGAGACCCGACGATCCAAGCTCAGTAAATCATATTTTTATCCGGTAAAATTTATTGTAACTTTTAGAACTCGCCTATTTATATTCTGATGGGCTTAGTTTTTTTTCTGGATAGCTTCTATGTACTTCATATAACAAAACAATGCCTGGAAATTTCTGCCAAGGCTTATTGCACTACACTTTAGCTTCTGACGTGTATACTTTACATATATATTTGTTAAACCTATATGAATTCAGCGACTTCAATTTTCAAAGATTCTAATTTACAAGGTTGAATGCGTACGTGTACACAATAAAATCTTATTATAATTCATCAGCGGTCTACCGATCCATCCGTCTGCATGTTCTCCCCTATCCTTACTTTTTAATGTTGTACTTTTTATCAAATCAATTCAAAAAATCAAAATGTGTCGCGAGGTTGCTTTCTTTATTTAAGTGGCTGAGAAATCTTTTAACATATGTCATATCGTCAATTTTATTGGTTGAATACGACTAAGGTGAATAGTTTGTTTTTTTTTATATAGTAGTACGGTTATGGTACTTGAAACTATGGCAAATTACTATAGTTATTCTATCATTCTGAGCGGAAGGTCTTCCCTTACCGGAAAAAAATATATCGTTTAGTCATGAGATCTGATTATGTTTTTCCCACTATCTCAAATGGTCCTTGTTTGAGTTTATTAAGAAGCAAGGATAGCTTATGCTGATCTTTAAAACATATAGGTAGACATATCTCTATTCATTTTACTTCATCAAACCTTTTCCTGCACTCAGCTAAACTATATAAATATTTATATTCTTCGTTAAATGACAACTGAGCCATTTTTATACGTTTTCTACCTTGGCTCAAAGCACTGTGATCATTGCATTTCACCAACAACTATTCTGGCGTGTAACATAGATGGCTTTAGTTTACATGCAGAATAATACACCTTCTCTACATGGAACAACGGTAGCCATCTTTGATGGCAAAGGGTTCTACCCACCTCTATAAGTGCTTGTATTTGTTCGTTTATGTGTTTGTGTTCAATTATTCCTGGCCATACTGTTTTGTCTGCAGAATCGAAAATCGGCATCACGTTTTGGGTACTTTATTTTGACATCAATAAATATCTAGATTCTGTTGAATCTAGATAATTCGAGATGTTTTTTGCACTCAGTGTTCGATTTTTTCCAGTGGAAAATGCCAGTGATGCCATGGCAAGAAATGACAGAAAAGTTATCAGAATACATCGTAAGATACGGCATTTACCACTTTTCAGTTCTTTGACGTATTTAACAGAGCTTACCTGTTCTTTAAGTCCTCGCTAAATTTCGGTTTTTATAAAATTGATGAGAAGTAAAACAAAAGTGAAGAAAAATCAAATCAGCAAATTGCGATTTGTGAAATGTACGATAATCGAATCACAAACGATGTGCTGTGAAAGCGTTGTTTCAGGTCGACCCATCTATCCTCTATCACCTGGAAAACTCTAAATAACTAAAGCAGAATTCCATATGGAGTTACTTGAATCGCATGGTGAACAATTATATGATGAGGACCTCAAGAAGATGGGATAGTACGGGCTGCTGCTGCTGCTTATGATGATGATGGTGGTGGTGGTGGTGGTGGTGATGATGATGATGATGAGGAGGAGGAGGATGATAAAACCACGATTAAAAAATAAGGATCTTTCTGAAGCTTTTTCAAGGTGTAGCTATCGCAATTTTCGTCTACAAGATCTGCAAAGAAAAGTTCAAAATGGAGCAGGATCTTTATTCATCTTAATTTACAACAGTTACAAAAAGAATTATTCAAGTATTATAAAAATGCATAACAGCAAACCTCAGTCATGTTTTATACATTTGCAACGAATCAGGATGTTGGAGCAGTCACAACACAGCGCCAGCACCAGCAATATCATCATCATCATCATCATCATCATCTGTAATTAAACATAGACCATCCAAAAGATTAGTCAGATGTTTCTATCGTGGGAATCATTGAGCCAATACTCTCTGAATTGAAGTAACTCGTTACACCATCTAACATATGATCTCTGGGGATCCATGCTATGAATCATGATGTCCAGTAGTTGTCTGACATACTAGTAATTTGTCCAGCCCATCACCATTTGAGTTTTCTAGTTGTTTCTATATCTCAGACTCGTGTCCTTTCAGTCCAATCTAACCTGAGGTAACACCGCCTGCCTCGTAAATATCTTGCTACACTCCATCTCTCAACTTCTCAAGATGAACTTTGAAGCAATTTTTGTGACCAGAAATATACCATAGGCACCTAATTCTTCTTTATATCATTGAGCCAACGGTAAAATTGGTTTCACTTTAAGTAGTTTCATTTAAAGTCACACTTCCCAAGAATCTATTAAAAACATTAAGTAAAAACCCAATGCATTGATTAAAGCTTCGTGCATGTACACTGATGTGAAGTTACGAGAATATATACAAGAATCTGAACAAACAGAAACAGGTGATTAAAAGAAAGTATGTATTTCAGTAATAGTGCATGTTGTCAGATAACTAAATGTTATTTTATTACAAATGTTTTCTTATCGCAATGAAATAAAACTAATTTAAAAGCATTATGAATACTTGAACCCAGTCAGAAGAATAAATCCGGAGTATATCATATAAATCTATGCAGTTTATAATATAAGGTAAGATCTAAGATAAAATGCGATCATGTTAACGCTATCTTTTGCACTCAAAACAAATAGAAAATTATTTCATTTAGGTATAATTTTTAATTGATGTCAGAAAAAAAGATGGAATCAATATGTATAACTTATGGTAGAGTCAGTCTGTCGAAAGAAATATTAATACATACATATCATTGAGACATCGTAGATTTTTCAAGGATGGGAAGGAAATAAACAAATTGCTGATTTGATGTCAGTTTCTTCTTTTTGAGTTGTGTTTGTTGTAACTGAACGCATCACTCTAACACTTGCAACGAGAGTTCAGACCTACCATATGGTCCAATGACTAAATCTTTTAAACACAAATGTCCTTTAATCGCAATAGAATAAAAAAGAGCATTGTGAATATTTGAACGCTTTCCTTTTATTAATGCTGATCATTCATGTTAAAACCAAAAACGAAAAAAAATTGTATGCGAAAGTCATTCGTGTCGGGCACCCAGAGAGGAACAAGCACACTACAATAATGATTATTGGCGATTCGTACAGTTATTTTCCAAGCTTTGGTTAGTACGGCACGGATACCCCGTGACTCCTAAACACATCGCAGTAGTAATGGTCTTGCATAATAACAATTTCTCCAAGAAACATTTAAAACGATTATTGTCAAAGTCGGAATTGATTTTGTTTTAACCCTGTTACCATAAAAACGAGAACCAAAAGTAATCCTCAGCTAATTCAGGTTACTGCCAAGGCCTGTATATCTATGAATGTATGTGCTATAAACACAATATACACGTTATAGCAATCATTTTCAGTCTGAATAGAAGCGGAGTTTGACCCTGCAGCAGCCAGTCTTGTTAAGATTAGATTTGCAAAGCACTCGTCCTAATGGGTTAGAAAAACTGGATTGAGTTAATCCTCCAATTGAAAAGCTCACCTCCTCTTTCCTTGTGCAGCAACTCTAACCACCTGCACCATTGGGGAATGCACGTCTACTCCAGTCACGAAGAAAATCACTTTGCATTATGTAAGCTGAAAATGTTGTTAAAGACGTTTTTCAGACAATGCATTTGTATGTTTCAAATTATTTTCCCGAATCAAAACGAATGTCTTGAACTACGAAGCAAAAACTTTATAAGTTATGATGCACAAAGGAGAATTATTATCAAAAATATTCTGTGAAGGATGACTGAATTGTGTTCAGGTTTTTAGTAATCGATATCATGGCGGTCATAACTCTCTGTTCAATCTCTCTGCAAAAAGGTTTGACATTTACCATAGTTAAATAAATACTAGTGAGAAAAAAAAAGTACCTTGCACACATTCTTATCGTAATTTCCCTAAATTCCGTCCTTTGGAGTGTATATGAAATTCTCTAATGGGTACAGAATGTTTTTAGCAAATTAGTTTTCTAAAACCATACCTTAAATATGTTTTAGGCGAATTAGATTCGGGGATTTGGGTCGATTCACATGATAATTCATCTTGCTAAAATCATTTCTTACTTTTTAATGACGCAATAAAAGAGCATTATATTCTTTTTTTTTTTTTTCAAATCAATTTTCCAAATCGAAATGTGACGTGAGGTTGTATTCTTCAAGACGATCGTGGTCTATTGGTTGTACATGGATTCATTGATCAGTTCTGTTTTGCTCTTTTTGCGTTTTTTATGCTATTCGGTTGAAGTATATTTCTCCAAAAACGAAACTTTGGGATCGGAGATTATGCATATTATATGGAAGGAACTTTCATTTTTCACTTTTAGGGTTCAAAATTAATAAGGAGCTTCAATTTTTCACTTTTAAGATCCAAAATCAATGGGCAATTCATTTTCCTCTTTTAGGGGTCCGAATCATGGTGAATATTTTTGTCATTTTTAAGGGGTTAAAATCAATGGGTTTTTTTTTTTTTCAATTTCTAAGGGGTCTAAATCGAAAGGGGAATTGATCGTTTGTTTGTTTCTTTAGGGAGAGGAGTAAAAGCCGAAAGGATAATTTTTCTTCATTTTTAGGGTTCAAAGTTTACGGACTTTTTTTAGAAATCGAGAAGATATTGTTATCAAAGGCGAAAATCAAGTGCAAAATCTCTATACTCACTTTTAAGGGCCAAGATTGGGGCGGAGATTTTTTTTCAATTTTTGAGGACAAAATCTCGTGGGTACTTTCACTTTTTCAACTTTTTGCAGTCAAAATAAAGATTGTTTTTTTTCCCCACTTTTGAGTATCCAAATTGAAGAGGGCCTTTTTTTTATTTTTAGGGGTCAAAATCAAAAGGAATTTTTTTTTCATTTCAAGGCAATTTTTTTTTCTCTTCTTCTTTACATAACACTCTCTTTAGACATTAGCCCCACTTTTTGAAAAAATATCGGCTTCTCTTCTTTGGACATCAGCCCAACTTTTTTCTTAAATTTACTCCTTCCCCACTCCCTCCGAGTGCCCTTCTGCTTTTTTAACATAGCCCTTTCCTTCCAAAACTATTTACCTTCTTTCCAAAATCAGCCCTTTGCCCCTTATTTCTTTCATTAGTCCCAATGTCTTTTTATTAGGATTAACTCTATTTTTCCCTAACATTAGTCCCTTTCTCAACTTGTTCTCTATGAATCTTCTATTTGATATTAACAACTTTTAGACCAACAGCTTTCAAGATAGCTTCCTACCCCTTTTTCAAACATGAGCCCAACTTTTTTTTCTCAAAGTGTAAAGAAAGAATGGTATTAAATCTATCAGATAAAACAAATTAAAGTAAACGCTATCTAATTTCCATCCAGTTATCTTTCTTTTTCTTTCTTTTTTCTTTTTTTTGGACTACAATTCAAGAAATGTCCCCTTGAAAAAGAAAATCGCTATCGCTGAGTAGTCAAAGACTTATCTTTTCTTTTATCATCTTTCCATTATATAAACCGTTCCACTTGCCCACACGACGAGTCAGATTAAGATGGCTATGACACACGCACACCCACACACACACACACATATATGTATGTGTATGTATATATATATATATATATATATATATATATATATATATATATATGTGTGTGTGTGTGTGTGTGTGTGCGTGTGTGTGCAATGTCAGCCGATTTTGAGAACACAGAAGACGTCAAACATTTTTTTAATTTACATTGTTAACGGTAGAGAATGCAGAGTCCTTTCATGAATACTAGTCATTGGTTTTATCAAATAGTTACTGGTAGAATAAGAATAATTGTCTGGTCACATAATAAATTCATTGTGATTATTTATGGGAATATTTTTTAAACTATTTTCGCCGGAACTTTCCACAATTATTTCTGCTTTTGAAGGAAAACATTCTGTTTATTCCTGTTATGGAAAAGTTTCCCGTGAGAGTTTATTTCTATCTGAAAGACACTTTGAATTGAACTAATCATCATTCCATTTTTTGTTTTTTCTTGTTTTTTTCAATACTTGGTATCATTCATATATATCATTCCGGTACATACCCATGTTTATCTGTTTTCATACTGAGAATGGGTTTCTTGTAAACACGTAATCGAACTGAGTTTGGAAGTTTGCTCTCACCAGAACAATTATACACGATAACGTACACCAATGCCAGTTGGATTTGTAATCACATTTTCTCAGGTTGCTACTGGAATTTTCGATCAAAGTCTGTCCGTCAGCTAGATCACAAGAACATTTTGAATGAGCTTTCGAAGAATTGTCGGCTCCCCAAGAAGGTGTCAAAATTATTCATTTCATCAAAATATACAGATGCAGGGTTGACCAACCGAGAATGGACTTAAGTAGCCAAGTTCAAACTTTGACTTTGACACTCTGTATTCACTTTGGGAAGGCATAAATCCATCTCACCTCCCAGCTATAAGTGAAATATCGTAGGATGAAATAAATGACGCCACTTCAGATTTTAGTATCATCAAAGTTGAATTCACACATTACAAACGGGCCGAATGATATGTGAAAACCAGGCAGGGAATCCTGAAGCCGTAGTCAGTGTAAGGACACTACTTGCTTTGCAATAAAATACTCTCCTGAAGTGGGATGTTTATGAATATTGTTAGAATTCCCCTTTTACGCTGGTAAAAAAAATCTGGAGAACAAATTTTGCAAATTATTCTTTCTTTATGTGAAAAAGATGAATTTGTGCCACTGATTGTATAATAATGAATATAAGCGTTTTTCTCAGGTCAAAATATTGATCTTTTCCGCATAGTTTTAGCGGTCAAAATTTGACTCACACTTGTGCCAGACTGAACAATCTAGATCTTAGCTTTTGACAAAATCAGCAATTTACCAAGACAAGTTAAAAACTACCAAAAAAAATTAGATTTTTTTGTTGCAATGATTTCTTGAATCCGTGTCATATACTAATTTTGACCTCTGAGAAAGCCTTTCATCTCGAAAATTTTTAGGCGGGTCGAACATATTCTTTCTTGAGTTCTCTGTGACTACATTAAAATTCTACGTAGCGGCTCAAAAGATTTAGGGATATAGATATGGATCTCAGACAAATCTAAATAGATTCCAACTGTAAGAACAAGGTTCATTTAAACTTTTTTGATAGTTTTTGGTGTCGCTAGTATAATGATGATTAATTGAGTGAACTATTCATTAGCGTTTGAAACAGGATCCTCAACATGCCTTTCTAAAGTGCAAGACTATGTAAATATCAACAAACAGTAGTATACTGAATAGTAAGTTCTTAGCTACTTTATCGACTTTGAGATTGAAGTAGATTTTCTTACCAGTTTATAGGTTCTACGGCGATTAGATGTTGGAGTGTTCAGGTAAAATTAGTTTAAGTGATAACTATAATGACTATAATACAAATAACTAATATAGATGTCTACTATTATCATTTTCGCGTAGCTATTGCCTGCGTGTCGCAGGGCTATCATTGGGTGATCGTTGGAAAACTTGTTAAACGAGACAATCCCCATGCGTAATGTGTTCCATCTTTAGTAGGTGTCCTTATTTCCGACTAGGCTAAGCTAAACCAAGAAAACAACTAGCTATTAATAATGTTAAAATACAAAAGGGGGATAACTTCTGCATTCGCCTGCCAATCATAGAATTAGTTATGACATAAGGTGAAAAATATTTATGGAGATATGACACGCCACAAAATGAAAAAAAAATCAAGATTAATATGTCTTCCAGCAGGATTTTATTTTTGTTTACTGACAGGTGGATTAGAAAGCGAGAAACTTGCAAACACGTCAGTGAAAGAATCTCTAAGCAATAACCAGCGTAGTTACTACTTGTGGAGCAGGTTGAGATATTCCCCGGGGACTAGCAGAGGTCTCTGACAAAAGATTTGGACGCAAACTGGACAAGTTCAAGAGAGCTGGCTGTGCGACGCCCTTTAAGGAGAAGTCTGACAAAGTCTGGAAAAGTCAACGACAGAAGCTTAAAGCTGATGATGATGCTTATAGAGGTCTCAATGAAGGAGTCTATCCCAAGGCCTGGCGGCTCAATTCACAACACCAAATAACTTTTGCCATTCTCGTCTCTTGTTTTCTTTCCAGTCTAAAAGACTATATAGCTATAGTTCACTACTTTACTTCAACTATTTAGTGCGATGCAAGTCCATCGGAATTTACAAAAGAAACGTCAAAGTGATAAATTCAAACCCAATTTAAAGATTCAAGCAAAAATTTCTACAAATTCACCCGCAACAAGGATATTGTGCATGGAAAAAGTAAAGAATGAATACTACGTAAAAGTCGGCTGACTCAAATGAAGAGTTCTGTGTAAATCAATTTGAAGGATTCAGAATACGACAAATCTCTCGGAAAAGGCCAATAAACTGTGACAATACTTTATCTTAAGATATGAAGAAAATAAAACATTTAAAAAAATCAATTGATTGGCTAATTTGCAAAAATTATCTAAACAAATTATGACAATGAGGACTTGCCATCACAGTCAATAATGGAACAAACGCAGCGTAAAAATCTGCAGTCATTTAAACAATCTTCATCGAAGAATAGATATGATCAGAATACATTCTATCTATGACATCAGTGGCGTTTTCCATGTGAAAAAAAAACATCTAAAATAGGGTTTAAAAAATCCAATAAGATCTACATTCTAGAGGTTCTATTTTATTTCCATTGGAAACCATCTGCGATAGAGGGAGAAAATGTAAGAATATCTATATCCTGGAGAATCTAGATGTCATTGATAAATCTGTCAAAATAATATTCCAAAAATCAAAAAAGCCCTCATTCAAGAATTCAGAAGAAAAATTGTAGAATGGGTTTAAAGGGATCTGATGCCAATTTTCTATTCTTTAAACAAAATGTTATGACCAAAATTACTGGAACACACAAGTGTACTCACTTATAAAAAAAAAAGGATAAAAACCTCCGCTATCGTTTGTGGCTACGATTGTTCAATTTTAGTGACTTCTAATTGAATAATTTTTAGTAAGTTCAAATAATAAGGCAAATCAAGCTGTAAAGCATTTTTGCTGCACAAAAGCTTTCTCTGAGTGATGATTGTATAGAATCCGTGAAAATTGTGCGCATTATTCCATCCAAAATTCCAATCACTACGCAACAAATCAAATTTATACAAAATCTACTGAACTAAACTGTTGATATTCACATGATTGAAAAATGGGAGTTTTGATTTTACGGATGATTTACACAATTGGGGATAATGCCTTTCTAACATGAATCTCAATTTTACAATCTATAATTCTTAGAAACAGTGGTGGCGATGCTGAAGAAGACCGTATGAATTCAACGAGACTGCATCCAACGCATACCATTACAGCGACATCCTCTCACTGCAAGGATTCTTTAAATGTACCAATATACATTGGTTACACGCCTACAGATTTAGTGACTCCTATTTCATTATGCATCACATACCGATAAATACGTAAATTGTTAAAACCATCAGCGCTGAATGAGGACTCCCTAGAGGTAGATACTATCAGAGAAAACAAAGAAAGTTTCATTGAATGAGATAAAATTGCAAGAGTATCTTCAGACGTTGAATTCGAAAGTCATTTGCCAGATAGTATGAGTTCCTTGTGTTCTTCGAGATAGAAAAAAAATCATTGTTATAAAAATTTTGAATTTCACTGTATCATTATCAAGCAAATTTGATGGAGATAGATAAAGGATAGGTTTATTGTCCATTAAACAATTTTTTAATATTCTATCGCCAGTACAATATCCTTGTTCAGCTGGAATCTGATATCCTCTTACAAACACAGGATGGGACTATTTTTAACCATATAGCTTGTAAACAACCTGGCAAAGTAATCGAATTATTATCTCTTTGCGTCAAAGACCAGACAATCGAAAGATTTTTTTTTCAAAATACTAACCGTTCATCTACTAATTTAATGTGATAGTTTGCTTTCTTTTGGTTTTATCATCAAGTGTTAGTTTTCAAGCTTTTATGTGTATCCAATCAGAAGTTCAGTTCCAAAAAAGCTTTTCGATGATATTGTTCCATTAGCTTCATTACACTGATTATTTTCGTGTTTTATTTCACGACAAATGATGGAAATAGATTATGATTCTGCTTCGTGGCAATGTAGACAGTGTAGCTTTCATCATCATTTTCTTCAGCTTTGATAATACGAAACACTTTTAACAAACAATGACCAGAAATCAAGTCAGACATTGCTAAATATATTTCATTCTTCTTACCATTCAAAGAGAAAAATATCACCATCTATTCTAGCTCACATTGAAAAAAAAGCCTGCTTTTTATGGATGTTTTCATGTTCCTTCATCTTTATCGATCTAAATCGATTCGCAACTGTCTCCGAAAATCCTTTATCGATGTTACGATATCATTGACAGGCAGCACAGCTGGTTTTTCTTGTTTGTAATACTTGGCTTATTTCAATCGGTTCTTTCTAAATATTGGTCGGAGTGAGGAGCAAATTCATTACACCAACTGGGCATTTAACTATTGAGTAAATGGATCTAGACAAGACAATTCACTGACGGCAATCAGCAATAGACATCTGCTGAAATCATTATAAAAGCAAAAATAGGATATAAACATGATGAATAGTTAAAACGAATATTCAGTCAATCTCCGATAATTTTGTCATTGAATGACCATGAATATAAACCCGTTCCAACAACCGAAAATCATCAATGTGTTTCAGGATTAATGTCGAGATTATAACGTAACTTTATTATTTTTAGAGTCTGTGGCTACTTTTTTTACCTGCTATATTGTTGGCAATGGTATTTGTATGTCTCTTTCGAATGCTGCAAATGCATCACCCCGAAAGAGGAATCAGTATAAAAGATTTTGCCAATACTTTCAGATGTAAGGATGGAAATAAAAAGATAATTTTGAGTGTTTCGGTGATTGGGAAAATAGTCGACAGAGAAAAGGGTGGGTAATATTACGGTTAGGATAATGACAATAATCAAATTAACAAGACGAGAATGAAGAAGTGGGAAAAAAGTGTGATATAAACAGCTACCAGAAAGGGGAAGTAAAATGGCTGCTTAATGAAAACTACGACGAAATAAAGCTTCGGCCGAAACAGTAAAAATTAAATCGGACACCAATGACAGCGTCACTCACAACAGTAAAAGCAGAAAGCGGATTCAAATTTGATAATTCAGAACAAAATATCATCAGCAGTGACAGCCAAAGAAAATTCTCAGCGAATTTAGATAATTTCTAGGCTCAGCTTAGTATGACACAAGGTTAAATGAAGGGGAATTAACGTTGGGAAGTTGTGCAGCACCGATCTTCCGAATGGAAAAAAACATTCTTGCCTTGAGATTCAGCATAAAAAAAGCTTGTTTTTTTTTTTTACTTTAGCCCGAACACTGATCACTGGTGCCCACGATAAATATGCAACTAACTCAACTATGAGGCAGAGGTGTCACCGCGATTAATGCAACAGAGGGGCTATATCATCCAGCAACCAGCTTGGGGAGCGGTTTGTGGGCATACTCTTTACATAGTGATATTGAATTTCACGGGTGCTAAAATAGCTATCGAAAACACTTGTCTTACCACAAAGTCAATTTTATGGAACATAACGATGAAAAGAATTAAATAGGGAAACACCTCAGGCATTCCAATCACCTGATATCCGTGGTGGAAAATAACGGGCGACACTATCTTTGCATTGTTTTAAAGCGTGTTAAACCATAGTATTGCCAGATACAAAAGTATCAGAGCCCATGATGTGGTTTTAAAAGTGGAGGGAACGAAGTGAGTACTTATCGGAGCCTTTATACGTATTGACAGATCTAGATTGCCGGATTAATGCATTTAAAAAACATTATCTAGTTATATTTTGACCTTCATCAATATTAGATGACGAATTGCACTATCTTCATAATGCCGTTCGATTTTTGACTGCAATTCTTTCAACACAAACACTTCTTTAACAAAACAAAAATAAAACTACACTATAAACTTCGATTTTCGGGTTTGAAAGTCCGATTCATCAAATTAACCAAACATGGTGAACCTGTCTTCGTGAATTCTAACTTTAAAAAGGTCAGAATCGTCCATTAAGTGATAGCTGCTCAATATGAGCATAGAACTGAACCTCTTCTGGGACGTACTTGATGATAACCATATCTTAATCGTGTCCGTGAAAATGATTGCTCCAATGATGCGGTCATGGCAGGATTGACGAGTAGCAGTATACAATTCAGAATGATGTTTGAGATGAATAAATCTTCCTCTCTGTGTATCTCTTTCAACCACTCACGGATATTATTGGAACAAACTGTCAAGATATATTGCTTCCAAGTTCTCAAATTCTGTTTCCAAGACATTGATATTGATATCGCTTTCTTGGAAGTGATTCAACTCAACACCGTATTCTTGGCTATAAATGACATTGAGAAGATTTTCCAACATTGCAAAGGTTTCAAAACTTATTCGATCGAATTTTATGTCAATTGGACGGACTTTTGTATCTATTTTACCTTCCAAATAAATTATTTTGTAATGGTCTTCAGCTCTCGTAGGATGGCGAACAGAAGTGTTTTTACAGCCATCCATGAGCCTCATCGTCGATTAATTTGGTCTGTTTTGCTGTCTTGAGATCGAGGGACCTTCCATCTTTGAGTGATGTTTTAATTTTGCAACTGCTGTTTCAAAGAACAATTATCTCAGAATAGTCATAGAGATTCTTGGAAATCGAAAATAAAACGGAAGTAAAATGGATAACTGTCCGCTAACGAGAGGGAAAGTATTTCTAACTCGAATATATTCAAAATAATTCCTCAAATACTACGTACACATTGACTGGGGATGAAAATACGAAACACACTAACCAAAGAGAAAATAGAGATTTTGGTACACGACGTTGATATTATTATTAGGGATTTCAGGATTTTGACAAATGTACTTACGGATTTCTGGGGCCGGATCGTTATGCCTAAAAACTTTTCAAGTAACACAGCACTTGCCCCCAAACTCTGCAAATTTATATTTTTGCTTGAAAAGATCCCCAATAGATCTTTGTTTTTGTTTTTTTTTGTTTTCTTTTACCTCGACCGAGGACTAAGATTCCTCGACAGGGGTTGTAGCCGACCAATCTACTGATGACACCCCAGCTATGAGGCAGGCCATGTAATCTGTCAAAACTCCTGTTTCTCATTTCAAAGCAATTCAGTCATCGTACCAATCATCTCGTGACTATTAATAGTCATCATCATCATCAGTAGCAGCAGCAGCCTTTTAACATCCCCAAGATTCGACTGATTTCTCGATCTTGGTTGTATCAATGCCAATATCTTTAAAATTTGTCCCAATTATCACACCATCTTATTAATTATCTGGAGGCCTACGTCGTTAGTCATGATATTCATTTTTGAAACATAGCCTGACCATTAACAATGGAATTTTCTAATACTTTTTTTTTTACGAGATCTTTCTGTTCTTTTATATGTTATGTAATGGTAAACATGATCCTTCTCGATGCAGGTTACAAGATTATTGGATTAATAGCAAATCCTTTGGTTAGGTTCCGTATTTCAGCTTCGTATATCACTATTGGTTGTTGACCCTTCTTTTGAAAACTAATTGGATTCTCTTGTTCTTAGAAGTAGAATTTGTTCTGCTAAAGTCTTGCCAACCTACAGTGATTCCTTGTTGGTTTTCTTCTTCGGGGGGTTTCATGGAGATTTGTTATCCCAGGTAGACTTAAAGTGCTGCGTTTCCGATTCTGACTTCTATATGTTTGTCCTTAAGGGATTTGATATGTACGACATTAGTTTCATTGAAATTCATGTGAAGACCAATTTTCTTGCTTCCTTCAAACAGTTTGTCTTCGCTTTGAGTTCATGAGGTTTCTCTCAAAGGAAAACCACCAAAATACCCGTCGTCTGGGGGAAGAAGTTTCAAACTTGATTATATTCGCCGTTATATTTCGTGTTTTTTTTTCATTCACATCTAAAGCTCAAAGGAGGTAACATGTGGACTGCAGCATTTTCGTGGTACCATGCATTTATTTTATCGACAGTTGGTGACCGTAGATATTTACAATTGCTTGATAATCATTGGTGAAACCTTGTATATCTATTTATATATTGTTATATACATTCATGTAGAGTAAAAGTCTAAAATCGAGAAGCAATCAAACTCAGGACTTCTACCGGACAAACGAGAATGATTTCCATTATACAATTAAAGACGAAGGCGTATAAAGACTCGTAGATGGGTTACTTCCGATGATGTTGATTTGCAAACGTAAACATAGAAATTACATGCAGAGGTCTCAATTTAATAAGAAAAATATATCTAAAAGAGAAAAAAAAATTCTACCAAAATAAAAATATAACTTTGTCTGACATACTACAAATACACTTTCTTTTTTTTCTCTCACTCTCCTTCTCTCATTCGACTTTCAAGTTGAAAAAGCAATAACTAAACAGAAATATACCAAAGAATTCACTGGAAGCTAAACTTTTTTCCTGGAACTGCCGGTAGAAAGCCGACTGGAAGAGGACTTTTCTCCTGGAAATTGTCTCCTTTTACCATAAACAGCAAAAGTTCCCCTCCAAAAAAGCCAGAATTTCAAAAAAAAGAAGCACCTTGTTTATTCAGGAGAAACCAAGAGATTCGTATGCGAAATCTCCAGATCAACAACATGTGTATATTACAACGCAATAGTCCAATTCATTTGTCAGGTACCTTGATTAAAGACTTCTAATTTATTAATTGAAGAGACGTTATTCATTACACCTTACAAAATAATCATTTCTCTTATTCGTTTACAATCATCATCATAATCACCAGTCTTTTGTCATCAGTTGTTGCTTCATCTAATCCACCTATCTTGCGTCTGGTCTTATTCTACTGTGTTTACAGTCCACTAGGTACCGATAGGTTATCCTTACGCTACATCTTTTGCCAATTGGTCTCTTCTTGTAGAGTGTCCAGTCAATCACCATTGCTTAATTATTTGTATAATGTAGTTATTCCAAACATTGCTCTTTCTGTGGCTTTCTTTCCAATTCCAAATTAGTTCTCAATTCGTTTTGTTAATTTCGATGTTCTGCATCAATCATTCATTGTTGTTACTATGAATTCATTGTTTAGTTTACGCTCGTTGTCAAGGTGCTTTTCAATATGTCCCTTTTCATACCAAATGATTTCCAGCAGATCTTTATGATTCGTTTTATTTCACTTTCATGGTCTTCCTCTACTTCATTACTTGCCTTAGCTAAACTAATATATCAACGTCTTTTAAAGCGTTGCCCACTAATCTTATGATTTTTTGGAGGGGGGTATTGTTAGACATCACCTCTGTCTTTGTCCTGTTCATCTTCAAGCCTACATGTTCAATATCCCTATTAAGATCAGATAATTTGTTTTGCAATTTTTCCAATGATTCTGACGCCATCGAAAGGTCATAGGGGAATCTCAAGTGATTTAAATATTCTCTTTCTATATTTATTCCCATCTTTCCTTGTTATTTTTACAGGACATGTTTTCAAGGCTTATTTTAAATAAATGTATTTAATTATAAACTCGATTTTAATCAAGATCTCATCCTTTATTGTGATCCAAGATGATTGTTTATTCACTCACAGTCAAAGGGAAACCAGACTGCGTTCCGTTGCAATAAAGCAAAACAATTTTTTTTTAGAATTGATAATCAACATTAAGGTAAATAGAAGCAATAAATTATTAATAATAAGTGACAATACTTCATTTCATGATGAGAGATAAATTAGATCACTGATAGATAACGACTAGATACTAACGTACGTAGCGTAGAAGAGCTCGGGATAGGGGATCAGTTTAAGTGTTTGATTTGGACTTTCTATTAATTCCTGTTGCTCAGTGGAAATATATGGGCAGGCGTAAACCGAGCCACACCAAGAAATTATTCTTTGCCAAATTGAAACCGAATTTACTAACACCTAAAAGCAACAAACATTGAAACTAACATAATTAGGGGCAAAAGACTGATAATAATTCACCATACTTTATCAGATGAAATAAACAAATTGGTTTACCGATACTCAACCACCTGTTGATTAAAAAATCGGGATAGGAAAAGAGTTTAAGAGTTCGATTTGAACTTCCACTAGCAACTGATACCTGTTGCTCAGTGACAAGAACTGCCGGTCGTTAATTGGGCCAACTTCCGGTATAGAAAGTTGTGTGCTCGATTCAGATCGTCAATAATAATTGACACTACTTCACCTGATAAATTAAATAAATAATTGAATAGATAAAATTGATACTTGAGTACTAGTTTATATGAAGAATGGCGCTGAAGGGTTCAGATAAAAAGCAACAAATATTGAGATGACGTTGAATAGTTGCACGATATTTTTAATGATTCATAATACTTTATCAAATGAAATGTATGAATAAATGAATTGCATAACCGACACTGAACGACTAGTTAATAATTGAAATGGTGTAGGAGAGATCGAAATGGGGGATGTGTTTGAAGGATTTATTTGGACTTGCACTCGCTATTGACACCTTTAGCTCAGTGACAAGAGTGGTCAGTCATTGCCTAGACCAATCAAATCAATTAAAAGCCAAGTTTTACCATGGCATTCGTTGATAACTGTGACGAATCTATTCGTTTTGGTGGTCCTATCGGTATTCATTGCAAAGTCCCATCGTATCGTGACATTCGCTCCTTCACTGATTGGATCTGGTTGATGTTTATAAAAGTTATTGTCTGTTGGTATTCCGTGATGTTTTTCCTGTGGCCCTCCATACTGACCCTCTTTATCACGCCAGGACTTGTATTGTTTAAGTATGAAAATAGTGTAGCCAGACACGAGGTGGACAATTGTTTCCACGCGTAGATTCGAGAGTATAAGCTTTGCTCCTTGAAAGGCCAGTATAAATTCCTGTTTTGCTTTAAATCCACTGGTACAGAGTCACTGATGGGTTTTTTATTTCTGGTCTACATCAGTTTATCTGCTTCTGAGGGCGAACTGAATGTTTAAGCTGTATTGGTTCCTTAGTTTGTGTCTGGCAAAATTCTTATTTTTACTTGAAAATTGAAACTTTAGTGGTCACTGGCAAACAAAAAGCGAGAAATAGCCTCTTTTTTTCAAATGTTTCGATTGATCATCCCAAACATAACATGCTGTCAAAAGACATTGGTTGCTTAACGGTTTGTATTGAGTGACCGAGTAGATATGTTGTTATTGTTATATCACATCATCATTTGACATCACCTGCGACCCTACTTGATCTCCAAACACTTTGAGCATCGCATTCTTTTGGAAACCCTTAGCGCAACACTTCCTCAATGCTAAAATACCAAGGCATAGCAACTCAAGCTGCAAAGACCGTCTCTCAAGACGGAACAGCCAACCAATAGTTTTATCACATTTCAAACTTTAAATATTCATACTAGATGTCTGGTGATTATCATTGAAGATTGAGAGACATCAAGTCTCACCAAATCACCAGAACCTTTCTCGGTCTCGTATTAAAACCTGGCTATGCTGTAGTCTTGATATTTGCGATTTTTCTCGACTTTTTCAATTCCTCCAATTTTGATTCTTGTGTTCTGGCACGGCTCCAACTTCGTCATCTATTCCAGGCACGAGCCTAAACTTCATGTTCTGCAACTTTCTTAGTTTCTGGGCGAGATTCCGGTATTTTTACAAATTTTATTTTTCTGCTTTGATTTATATTCTCCCGGTAGTCAACTCGTACAGCTACATCTCCGATCTGAAAAATCCTCTTTTCCTTGTTTATGATCATGAAATTTGTTCTAGTGTGAACGAGTACGGTGGTCTGCCTGGAGTTCTAGATTATTATTATGATTATCATTATTATTATTATTATTGAATCTTGTTTTAAGGCTTTATTGTTTATTGTTTCTTGCTACATGACGTGCCAAGTTTTAACGGAATCCTACACGTTATCACAGTTTTTTACGAGTCCGTGTCCTTTACGACAGAAACCAATTTTTATTATCAGCCATAATTCCTCCTTGACACAATCTGTAGCAGATATATTATCTTTAACAGTTTCATCGTATCTTTGTTTGCACGTGCATTTTCTTCTGCTTCTTCTTCTTCTTCTTCAGATAAAAATTCTTCCTTCTCAACTTTTCTCTATTTTCACACTCCATATTTGTTTTATCAGTGCTCACATGACAAAAGATCTGCGTGAGTTTTCATTCAAATATCTATTTAGACAGAATGCGTTGGGGATATCGATGATAGCAATGACATATTCAAAAAGAAGCCTGGAAATAGAAAGCAACAATTTTTTTGTTTCTTTCCATGGAAAATATGATTTAAAAGTAGGGATATCAAGAGAAAAATACCTGAAGACATTAAAACTAAATAGTCTTCATATAAACGATATTGACTTTTTGATAAGGATTTATTGTATGTATTTGCTCGCTTAAAAAAAAACTGTTGTGCACGGATTCTCATCTTAATGTGTGTATTTTGAAATTATCTCTCCGTGCAGTGAACATGAACACAGGTGTATTCACAAATGATTTGACAGTTTTCAATAGCTAATGCCCAGGCATGCAACAGTTATCATGTAGGAGTTTGCGCGAAAACTCACTCACACACTACACTTCTCCGTCAAATACTGAGGCAATGTAGTGATGAGATATCTAACAGAGCGAATTTATGAGTTTTGATTAATTCGAGTTGGAATAATCTCAAGTGGGATTCGAACTCAGTTCGTCTTCTCCAGAGGAGCAAGATATTTCCATGGACATTATCGAAAGTTGTTCGTTCTAATCTGAAGAGACTGCCCTGCACCACTCAAAATTGACATTCACCACACTTTGCATCGCTAAACTGGGGCGTTTTGATGCTGCAATCTCAGCTTTTATCTTTCAGGGGCAACTTGTACTTCTCAAAAGTTTATTTACGCCACTTTTTATCTTCAACGAAAAAAGGGACCGGCAGAAGTTGCATTTAGAGGTTTGTTTGTTTTTGTTTGTTTTGTTTTTTTCAACCAACCTTTATAGAGTCTAAGTACCCCCCTCTCTCTCTCTCTCTCTCTCTCTCTCTCTCTCTCTCTCTCTCTCTCTCTCTCTCTCTCTCTCTCT
>OY735201.1:52489233-52743366 GCA_963457665.1 Thysanoteuthis rhombus | reverse complement strand
TAGAAAACAGAAAGTCAACCGGTGTTTTGAGGAATGAAATGTAGTATCAGAGAAAGTCCTTGAATTTGTTCTCTTTGCAAGAAATTTGCTAGACGGCAACGTGATGAGTAAGGGAAATGATGTCAGCTGATGGAAGTGCAGCGAATCGATCATTAGCTAAACCAGATTAGGGAAAATTGTATTCGCCCCTGGATAGTAAGATCCTAGAAGTTTAAGAGGGTTTTGGCTTTCCCCTGTGACATAAGTGTTTTCCTTTCCTCCCAGCTGGGCATTAAATTCCAGTGTCAAAAAGAGGTAAGCTGATTGGAGGAGAGATAAAAGTCGGGATCATCTAATCCACATATATAGAAGTGAAAAGAACGAAGTCGTTTTTCACCTATCTCCCCTTCGAAAAGAAAAAAAAAGAGACTTGCTGTCTTGAAAACTCTCTGCAAATGGACTCATTCGCAAACACTGCTACAATTCGGTCATATCTATATTTATGAATATGAATATGTATATAAATCTCTTTTGCCAATGAGTATACTCTGCTTTCATATCTTTCAAATGTGCTGGTCGTTGTTTTCAGCTTTGGCCCACCTATACACACATGTATACATACACCGAATCATATATAAACTGTCATATTTTTAGAGAACATTTCATTTGCTCAATTTTGAGCATGGCGGCGTTGACTTCTGGGTCGTCAATATAATTGCCTGCAGCCCACTATCAAACAAAGGTTATTGTAAGTGAGAAATTTGAAGCAATGGTTGTTTAAAACTTATTGAATACGTTGGGGATCCCGATCCGAGACATTAATATTTTTTCTCTCGTGGAAACAAAATTTCCTATTATCTACCGAATAAAAGCAGAACCCATTTCATGGAAGAGTTCCGTGTTATAAAGCAAAAGGGGTTCGGTAATGGCAGCTCCGAAGAAGGTGTTAAGTGAATCTCATAGCCATGTTTGATCTTAAAACATTGATCCAGCTGATCATGTCATGGCCTTTGGGGAGTGTGAAGTAAAGGGAACGTCTTAGAAACCTTCAACAAATAAGATTTTTTTCAGGTTTCGAACGCACTCTGGTGGGTGATACAGAAAATGGTTTGAATTATATGAACATGCTTGAATACAGAGATAGACAAATAGACTGACAAAGACAAAATAGATCTATGTTTTTATATCAAGTGGATGTACATTAAATATAATAATTAAGTGTCTATTGTTCAGTAAGTGTATATTTTTAAGTAAGACCCCCTACCTGGTAATTTTTGGTATCTTGAGTACGTTGGTACCAGTAATAAAATTGCTCTTTTCACATTGAGACTGGTGAGTAGTGATTAGGGACCGTATAAGAAGTTGGTCGACATGGCGACTTTATAAACTTCTATTATTGTCCATTTCATTGGGCATTTATTTTTCTTGGTACATTTGTATAGTCTGCCAAGATTTTATTTGTATAATCCGCTAAAAGCTTTCTTTGATCGGCCAGTCTATTTTCTATCTCTTCATTTTTTGTTTGTTTTTGTTTTGTTTTTTTCATGTCGGAAGATACCACATTCTCGATAGCTAAACTGGGATATTTCTATTTTCTCTGGTTGATGGATACACAGAGAGAGAGAGAGAGAGAGAGATACTGCTCACTTGATTGTTGATTATGGAGAATTATTTTTCTTCTTTTCTAAAAAGTTTAGTAACTTTTGCAAAGCTTGATGTTATGTGCTATAGACCTAACAACTTGGGCTACGTGGGGTGCAACGTGAACAGACTCTCAGATCATTTGTTCCATAGCCTTTGCATGGACTGCAAACCATCTCAGATTGAACCGTATATTATTATTTGTGCAAGAGTGGCATTTGACGCCCATGATAGAGAATTGTGGCGAATCCTGGGGAAGGTCTATGTCCAACGACGGACATAAAAAAAAATTGATCATGATGAACATGTTTTCTTCACCCTCAAATTGTTCACTACACAGCATCGTTCAGAAATGTATTGATGAGAGTGTTGGAGCGAAGACACAACTCTGTTCCGCGCACTTAGCAATTAAGAAAAGATCTAAAAGGTCGCTGCTGATTCCGACAATCGATCGGAGTTGGATGATCCTAGCGACGAACCTTGCCGAAAAACCGAGATAAGCCACAATTTTCTGAAATTCTGTCATCATTTACCTGATTTTACCCAACTTATCTACTTTGTGTTTTTCAAAAATGTTACGACGGTCTTTTGGAGGTCCTGGAACATTTTACTCTGCCACCACTAGTAAACAGGGAGCTCATGAATTTTTCATGCAAAGTTAGACCTCTATTTTGGGGAAGACATCAAAACACGATCAATTGCTTTTGCAAACTTTTGTGGTGTTGGCATCACATACTGCATCCATTTTCAATTTCACTGGTGCCTGCTCAACCCAGTCGAATGTGACAACCCATTCAGTGAGACTGTGAGATTGGCACTAAAAGACGTCTGGAAATGTTCAGACAAGCCATTCAAAAAGGAATTCTTTTCAGCTCATGAGCTTGTATGATGGTCTATAGGCAGTTTTTAGTGCTTGGTAGTAGGACCATCTCCATTCAATAAATCAGCTGAAAGAGAAAGCGGCAGAATATAAAATGCCTCTCGCTATAGCATTTACAGACTTCAAAAAGGCCTTCGACTCTGTAGAAATTCTTATGGTTATGAAGGCTATCACTCTACAAGGAGTAGACCCTGTATATGTCAAAGTACTGCAACATATATACAATCACAGCAACTCATTTATCAGGCTACACAAAGACTCTGAACTTTTCCAACTTCAAAAAGGAGTAAGACAAGGTGATACCAGCTTACCCAAACTCTTCACTGCCAGCCTCGGGATGATCTTCCGTAACCTGGACCAAGAGAATAGAGAAATCAAGATAGACGGTGAATAACTGAGCGACCCAAGATTTGGAAACAACATCGTACTTTTTGTAGAGAACCTACATGACCTCCAACTAATGTGAGATGAACTAAACAAAGTTAACAAAAGAGTCGGCCTGCACGTGAACCTCAGTAAAACAAAAGTCATGTGCAACAATCACATTGAGAATAAGGACAAAATTGTCAAAACTGGGGAAAGTAGACCACTACATCTACCAAGGACAACGAATCTCTATGAAACCCACAAATTCAAGCAGAGAATCATCCTAAGATGGCTAGCCTTCGATAGAGCAAGGTCAGCCTTAAAAAATAAGACGATCTCAATAATCCTCAAAAAAAGAATATACAATTGGCAGGCCAAGTTGTAAGAATGACAGATAACCGATAGACATCATTTTTTTTTTAATTCCGCAGTTTTTTTATATATTTTAGAAGCAGTTGACCTTAATCATTCTGCGTAACTTTCGTTGGCTTTGAGCAGAAGGAGAGGTGGGTTGTGGATCAGTTTGGCACGCAGCAATGGGCATCACTTTAATGATATGAATATACTTTATTTATCCCAGTAACATGAGAATGCAGTCTATGTATTTTGCATTGTTTTGAATGTGGCTGCATCCACATCGGTTAATGTATGTTCGAATAAGATGTTAGTGATTGACAGTTTATTTCATGCGCAGAACCCAAGGTGTCCCCTCTGACTGCAGCTTCTCACGCTATACCTGTCGATAACACCTTTCCATGCATGGAAATATCGGACTATGGTTTTGAAACCGACAAAGATGGTAATTATGTGAGTTGCAGATTTATTCAATAGGGGGCTGTGAAACTGAGCATAAAACTCAGTTATCATATTTCCCGACAAACGCTTTAAGTGATAAGGAGCGCCCAAGAATTGGCAAGTCATTTTACGGTAAAATTGTTTGAGGATTGAATAGCCCCTCCTCACGCCTTGACCATGGATTATAGAGTGATTTTTCATGTCATTTTTTCAAGGAAAACGTGTAGAAATGCGGTACATTTGAGGGAGTCTTTCTGGGAGGTTGTAACGTAAAGATTGAAGAGCGTTACAGATTTCTTGTTGTGAAAAGGACGATGTATGAACATTATATTGTTGGAGTGGCCATTTTACAATTTGTTTCAGTGCAGATAGAATCTCTGACGATAAAGCATACACATGACATTAGCCTCACAGCGTTTAGTATACCTGACCAGCAAAGTGTGTAATCTAATGCATGATCACGCAAATTTGATTTTTTTCTTGTCCTGAAAACAGACCTCGTTCTTTGCATTGTTGTTATAGTCTAGGTTCGCTATCTTGTGAGCGATCAGCGCAGAGAGACGCATGTTTTGATATTCCACCTTTACCTGGTGAGATAGAGAGAGGTGAGAGAGAGAGGTAAGAGAGAGGAGTGCGTGCGTGCGTGTGTGTGTGTGTCTTGACAGCTTGAGTTGATGCCCGTTGGCTGCAATAATCCGACTGGGATATAAGCAGATTTGTTTGAAAACATTTTCGTTCTGATCTCTCCTCTCACTGACCTGTAACACCTATTTTCTCTAAAATTCTCTCTTCGCCTTCCCATAGTCATTTTACTAACAGTCTATCGGACCACCTCACATCCAAACAACAATTATATATATATATGTGTGTGTGTATAATTATATATATATATATATATATATATATATATATGTGTGTGTGTGTGTATAATTATATATATATATATATATATATATATATATATATATATATATATGATTGTTGTTTGGATGTGAGGTTTAGATATATATATATATATATATATATATATATATATATATATATATATATATAAGCACACCACATTATACATCAATTTGCATATGTCAGTTTTAAATGCCCACACATGTCAGTATGATATACTTATGCATGAGATTTTATTGTTTCATTTGGTATATAATTTAAAATAGATGTTGGTTGAGCATAACCGTAAAACGTTAACATATGCAGAGAAAAGAATGAGAAAGAAAAAGCAAACCAGACAGAATTGAGAGAAAGAAAATTCAATCCAACTCATGTAAGTTTTTATCATAAAATGGTTACATTTCTTTATATTTTCAAAAAAAAAATGTAAACGTATTTCCCATGATACTAATGCTAATGAGGGAAATTCGTGAGATTTTGAAAAATATATGCATGCACACAATTTCTCATATGTATACATCCAACTAAATCACCACCTTTTAAAGTTATTCATATTGTTTTCTTTTAGTAACAGTGTGTAACTACGTGCGTCCATATTTGTCAAATTGTGAATTGATGTTTTTTGACTTTCATCGCGGAGAGATTTCACGTTTCCAGTTCTTCGAGTGGAAGCTAAGTGCTTTTATTTGATTCAGTCCAGAGCCACAAGCGTTAGGCATCGAGTGGATCAATATTTCTTTGTTGCTGGCTATAATGATATGCTTAAAACGTAAAGTATACAACGAATGCATCATACCTGCTATGATGTACGGATGCCAAACTTGGAAACTTACGCAAACACTCGAAAACAAACCCAGAATAGCTCAAGGGGCAATGAAAATAGTAATGTAGGGAATAACTCTAAGCGATTGAAATTATCAACATGGATCCAAAAGAGGACCATGGTGGATTGTGAGTAATCAAGCAACAAAAATGAAAATGGACAGGACACGTAGCTAGAAGACAGGACAACAGATTGGGCAAAAGGGTAGCTGATTGGTAACTGTAAAACAATAAATGCTGCGGTAAAAGACCAGACATAAGACAGAGGAACAACATGGAAAGACTCGTTGGTAAACATGGCTGAGAATCACGTTCGTCAAAGAAGGAGATGAGGAAGACCTTCGTCCCTCAGTAGACTTATAACGGCTGATGATGAAGACAGAAAGAAAGAATGAACAAGAAATTATTTCATCGTGGGATAGTACACGGCAAGCTAGTATACTTAGCCATGTATGTACCGAGTTCGATTCTTGCTAGGTGCTCGACAATTTTGGTCATGTGACGTACTAAAATAACCTCAATATTAATATATGTGTATGTGTTGGATGAGGGGGGAAGGGAGAATGAAGATTGACTCACGAAAGGTTAGTTCGCAGGGGAAATAACTGCAAAAAGATTCTAGCAGAATCAAAATATATCATCCTCATCATCTTCAGCTATTATAAGTCTGCAGGATAAAGGCCTCTGCCATCTCCTCCAATGTGGACCGTGACTGCACTAACCTTTTTGCGTGTCTTACCGGCAGGACTTTCTATCCCATTCTTCCATCTTGTACCGAGTCTTTTCTTGCAGCGCATATAGTCCCATGGACACAAATGGGATAGTTTTTCCCTCCATTTGTTGTAATCTTTTCTTGCTAAGTGTCCAGTTCATCTCTTTTTTTTTGTTGCTTAATCATTTGTACAGTATTCTTTACGCTAGTCCTCCCAACAAACTACTTTGGCCTTTTTAAATATGAGAAAGCATTTGACTCGGTGGAATATCGCAATCATCCATTACGAGGACAAGGTGTTAATGAGGACAACTGTCATTCAGAGTATAAACAAAAATTGCACTGCAATAGAACAAAAGAGTGAAACAAGGGTATTCAATATCGCAAACTTTTTACAAAGAGCCTTGAAAATATATTTCGGAATACTGAGTGCCAGAGAATGGGAATAAACATAGACAGAAAACATTTATGACGTCTGAAGCATCGGAAGAATTGCAAAACATTTTGACAGATTTAAAAAAGGGAAAGTAAGAAGGTAGGCTTAAAAATTAACAGAACAAGAACAGAAGTCGTGTTTAACGATATGGAATCCCAAGAGATCATAAGAATAGAGGCCAAGGCTATTGAAGGGTTTGATGCAAACATTTACCTAGGGCAGGTATTAAAATTAGAGAAATACCATAAAAGCGAAGTGGAGCGATGCATAAGGATTGGCAGAAATTCAATTATATATATATATATATATATATATATATATATATATATGGAGATAGATAGATAGATAGATAGATTGATAGATAGATAGTCGTTTTTGCTAAGAACCGTCATGGTCTTGAAAAATGCCAGACGAATAAATGGAAGAAGCAAGAAAGTTGACCTTCGCTTGAACTTCAGCAAAACGAATGCCATGTATAACAAATATGTCGAAGATGAAGACACAACGATCAAAGCCGAGAACGTAGAGCTTAAGAAAGTTTACCACTATATCTACCTAGCACAATAAATCTCCATGAAATGCTCGAAATAAGGAGAAATCAAGTGAAGAATAACTCTTGGGTGGCAAGCACTCGGTAGAGCAAGCTCAACCTTCAAGAACAACAAAATCCAACCGGTCTTCAAAAAAAAAGGCATACAACTAATGTATCCTCCGGATGGACACCGAAGGAGCTGAAACATGAAATCAAACCAAACAACTGATCTTCAAACTCAGAACCATGCAACATGTACAGGAGATAATCATGTTCAACATAACAGGGAAATCACAATATATTAGAGGGCAAAGACAAAGTTATCATAGAATCCATAAGAAAATTCAAATGGCAATGGGCTGGACGTGTTGCAAGAATGTCTGACAACTGCCAGAAGTCATGATTTACGACGTGAGTCCCCAACGCCCATGGTAGAAAGGTCTGGCGAATCTTGGGGAGAGTCTATGTCCAACGACGGATACTAAAAGGCTGCTGCTGCTGATGATGATGATGATGATGATGTAACTCTCGTCATAAGACTTTAAATTGGTTTCTATCTTTGACGTCATATTTGTCGATAGAGAAAAAAATAATAATATCATCCTCCTGACATTTTTTTTATTTTTTGAGCAAAGAAAAACTTCTCTGTGTGATTTTGGCAGCCTTTCATCTTTTCTTTTTTTTTTTTTCAATTAAAAGAATTCTGTAAAGACAAAAATGAATGAAAATTCCACGGTGTAATTTGGTGGATAAAGGAAAAATTCCCAATGAGTAATTACAATTTTTGCCTTGTCACCAGAGAAACGTGCAATATATCCTGTGAGAATATTACGCTTTTTCTCTCAACCAATTCCAGGCGCATGAATTTCGCCGGTTACTGTATTCAATTGATTTAATTGGGAGCTGCACTTCATCGTTTCCCTCTCCAGGAAGAGCCCATACTAGGAGGTTTCGTTCCAATCCTGCCATCAATATTTTTGAGCGGGGGGGGGGCTTATGTTGAAACGGCTAGTGGTGCTTTATTTTCACTTCCTCAACGATTTCTCAAGCCCCACGTTGTTGTTGAATTACCTGTCCTCATCACCCACAGCAATTTCTGTAAGGAATTGAACATTCTATTTGCGTTCCAGTAGTGAATTGCACACAGAAATCAAGTCCAGTAGATTTTGTTCGCTAACTCATGTGGGAGCCACGCGTCAAAGCTTCTAACATAACTAAGCTGTATCAAATGATATTCAACGATTGATTCGGATATTTTGAGTATGCTGGTTATATCTCACGTGGTATGACATTAGTAGTAATATCTTATGGTCGCTTCCAGTTTGTTCAGCGCGAAAACTCCACCTAAAAACAATGCAAAATATTTTTCAGGTTATCAATCACTCAGAATATCTTTTCCATGTAACTTATAAATCATTTTTTGCGTGAGAATCTCTTTTTTTTACCTTTCGTAAAATAACTAAAACGTTGTACACCGAATGATAAAGCAATGAAATTGAACGAATTTTTTCTTCTACAATTAACTTGGCAATAAAAGAGATTCAATTCTTTATTTTGAATGAATTAACACTTGTAAGGCAGGATTTATGTTGACTTTCCTCAAATCAAATTTTGCACAACTAATTTATAACTTAATCTTATTCATTTCTTCGGAGAAAATAATGTAGTCCCCGTATCATAACCGTGATTTAATTCCACAGTTCGTCATTTAATATTTCATATGACATTTCTTTGACATTGATTTATAATTGCTACGATGCATCTGGTGTGAGATTAATCTAAATATTCCCTTGTGCAATATCCAATGTGTTCACTGGACTTCGAAGATTTATTCAATATCCTGCGGAACAAATTGCAACGAGGCCAAAGCTAATTGGATTGTTATTGGTATAACTACTCATTTAAGATATATTACAATAATTCTTTCAAATCTCCGATTTGGATGATAGTCAAGGTATCTTAAGACAAGATAGGACCATTCGGCACTGGTGGAATAGAATAAGTTGCAGGCAGCAAACTTTGAAATTAATATTGCACAGTGCTTTGACTGAAATGAGCTTCACTTGTGAAAGAGGAATAATTTGAAAAGGGAAAAAGCTTTCAATACGTCTCACGATACAGTTTTAAACTTTTATTATCAATGACCGTCTGTTCTGGGAAGCAATTCTTCGAAAGAATAGTAAGGATTAAGCAATTTAGAAGAGACCACAGTTTCTGAATGATGCTTATGTATGACTGAACAAGAATGTTTTCGAACTAAACGGTTCAATCTGACTTCATTAAAATCATAATTTATTGCTTTTTATTTTGACCAGGGATTCGAGAATAATTCATAAGAGACATCTGATATGCATGTTTTTAAATCTCTAATCAAATTTCATGATAGTACATTTGATCTTACACACTTTGTCATGTTCATAGATTAGTTTTGGTTGACCTCAGAAACAATCTCCAATGTAGTTTTGTATTTCGCAGCAGTTTTGTTATTTGACCTGTACATTGTGATAATCTTGACCAAAATCTATTGAAAGTTGCATATCAACGCTGTTTATGAAAGATAGTTTACATTCGACCAGAAGGAGAAACATTACGTACCTTCCATGATATCGAACGTTTAGAAAATTAGCAAATATTAGACAAAGGCACTGATACATTCCAGTTCATTGGTATTATCAAAGAAGAGTCTCTTTCAGAAAAAATGTGGTTAGATGAGTTTTATAAGGACTAATTGCTTGTATAGAAGTATATAAAATCAATACAAATTATTTTATGTATCCTTGCAGTGATTACAATTTGTTGTGACTGAAGCCGACTTTGCCACAGGAACAATCACTACAAAAGATTCTAATATTTATCTATTCTGAAATAACAGCATTTTTTTAGTCTTGAGGTATATAACCTTACAGAGAAATTGATGATAATTATGCAGAAGGAACATTTAAGATTTAAGGATGAGCAAACGGTGGAAAAAACTTATCTGTCCTTAGTTAGGAATTTTTCTGTTTAGGAACACCATTAAATGGTAAATTCTATATTCTCGAAGACGTCGAATGAATCGATCAATAAGATAACAGATCTTAATCATCATAGTATTCAAGTCTTTTTGCATCTACATTCCATTATTTCTCCTGTCTCTCTTGGTCTGCACACACACACACACACACACACACACATTCACCTGAGACCAAATCAGCTCTCCTCGAGAACTCTCTCTGTTACGTAACAGGTACTAAAGTAAGGTATATGTTACGACACGGGGAATTATGCTGAAGATGATGAAGCAAGGTGACGTGTACTTCATCCATCTCTTCTCTGGATGCGCATCAGTATGTAGATTTCCTGTCACTGGAGTCTTGGCGTCAAGAGACCTGCGAAGAAAACCCTCTCTTGTGGTACATTGCACGAAGAAGAACCGACTTTAATCATATTTTCAACTTTGCTGTGACGTTCTATTTATTTGACTTCTTACACTACCGAGGGATTTTCATTTTGAAGGGAAGAGAGGCATTATTTCATAATCTATCATTTTTTTTGTTCATAACTAGTCAAATAATTTCTAAGCTGGCTGTCAAAAGCAGAAATTCCACTCTGTAGTCAAAAGTAAATTACTACAGTTGACAGATACATTGTCCGTCATGGGAGTCACAGCTCCCTGTTCTGATCTCTGATTTTGAGTCGGCATCACCTCCAAACAGATCGAGGAGGCAAGCAAAGTTATAATTGGCACGCACCTAATGGAGAGGCCCGGCTGGAGTGTCTTTTATAAGTTACACCTCCTTCTTACCAATTTACGTACCAATTTGATTTTAGTAACGAGTGCATCTTACAATATGTCATTGACGATACTATGTGACAGCAGGTCACGTAAAGCTCTAATGATCTTTGCAACCATTACATGAGCCACATTGCATCATATATCTTTTGGATAAGATTTGTATTTTTTATATTCAGGATGTACAACCAGTTTATGTGCTTGGGAGTACTCAATTACAAAGATACAATAACTTTGCAGTGTCGTCTTGGATATGAAACCATTTTGAAAATACTCGAGTGCAACATTAACGTCTCTGTGTCGATTGGGATCTGTGCAAAGTTTAAATGCAGAAGAATACTCAACGTAAAAATAACGTTACTGTAAGGTCTAGGATGTCCACCAAGTTTAGATTCGGAAAAATATTCAATCGCTCCGTTGAAATAACGTTGCATTTGGAAAAAAGACTCAATTGCAAAGATAACAATGCAATGACGTCTCAGGTGAGCCATCATTTTATATTTTTAAAAGAAAACACAGATGCAAAGTTACAATAACTTTGTTGTGACGTCTGCTATCTGCACGACGTGGAGGTTCTGAAGAATGATCAATTGCAATGGTGCAATAACTTTGTGACTACATCTGAGATGTAGAGCTAGTTTAAGTCGAGAAGAATATTCAGTTTCAATGTTACAATAAGTTTATGGCTACATCTGAATTGTACTGCCAGTCCAAGTCCAGAAGAATACTCAATTGCAACGTTAGAATAACATTGCAGTGACAACTTGGATGTACTACCACAGAAGGTTCGTAAGAATATCCAATTGCAACGTTACAAGAACGCTGCAGTGACGTCTTAGAACGGCATCCAGTTTCAGTCGAAAAAAAAATACTCAATTGCTACGTTACAATTACGTTACAGCAACGTCTTAGAAGTACACCTAATTAAAGCTAAGAGGAATGCTCTATTGCAACGTTACAATAATCTTGCAGTGACGTCTGAGATGTGAAGTCAGTTTTAGTTCATACTCAATTACAATGTTGCATTAACATTGCAGTGATGTCTCTGATGGAGAATCCATTTAGGTTTAGGAAAATGCACAATTGCAACGTTACGGCGTTACGAAAGCGTTGCAGGGTCATCTAGGATGTTCAGTGAGTTCTGAAGAATGCTCAATTCCATGTTATGATAGCGTTGCATGGATGTCTGAGATGTGCACCTAATCCAGCTTCAGAAGGATACTCAATTGCAACGTCACAGTAACCTCTAATTTATAATATTGTGATTAATTATAAGGTGGAGAACAGGTTTAGTTTTTTTTTAATACAAAAACGCAACATTGCAGTGTCGTGTAGAATCCATGTCACGTTGCAGTGACATCTGGACGTGTAAACAGTTAAAGTTCAGAAAAATAGCCAATTGGAAAGTTGCAATAACGTTGTTCTGACACCTGGGATGTGCCATCAGTTCAAGTTCAGGAGAATACTCGACTTCAAAATTTCAATGATATTGCTGTGACTTCTGCAAGTTTAGGTTCAGGAGAATACTCAATCACAGCTTCACTTTGCGTTGGCGTCTAGCATGTGCGCCCAGTTTTATTTCAAAAGAATACTCAATTGCAATGTTATAATAACGTTGGATTGACGTCCTGGATGTGTGCCCAGTCTAGGTTCAGAGAGATACATTAGATTCAACGTTACATTGAAGTTTCAGTGACGTCTGGGAGATATGTCCAGTAAAGGTTCAGGAGAGCATTCAATCGAAACGTTGCATTACAGTTTTTGTGACGTCTTGAATTTGCAACCATTCTAGGTTAAGAAGTATTATCAAGTCTAACATTACAATGATGTTGCTGTGACGGCTTGGACGTTGGGCCAGTTTAGGTTCAGAAGATTACTCAGTTGCAGCATTAAAATAACGTTGCATTGACGTCTAGAATGTGCACTAAATCTGCGTTCAAAATAATATTGAATTGCATCATTACAATAATGTTACTGAGAAATCTTGGGTGTTTGGCCAGTAAAGATTCAGAATAATCTTCAAGTGCAACGCTACGTCTTTGCAGTGACGCCTGTAATGTGTACCCAGTTTCGGTTCAGAAGAATACTCAATTGCAACGTTACAACAAATTCTGGTGTCGTCTGGGATGGATCAGGGGAATATTCAACAGCAACCTTATAATAATGTTGTGAAGATGTTTAGGATGTGAACCCAGTTTACGTTCAGAAGAATACTCAATTGCAACGATATAATAAGGTTACAGTAAAGTCTGGGATCAGAGCCGAGATCAAATTCAGAAAAAAATACATAAATAGCAACTTTTCAATAACGTTGCTGTCACGTCTAGGATGAGCAGCGAGTTTAGGTTCAGAAGAATACTCAACTCAAGCGATACAATGACGTTGTGTTTGACGTCTTTGATGTGCACCCAGGTTAGGTTCGAAAGAATAATCAATTGCAAATTTATAATAATTTTGCAATAGAGTTTGGGATACGTAGTTAGTTCTGGTTCAGAAGTATACCTAAAACCAACGTTACAATAATGTTGCAGTGACATAGAGGATGTGATCACAGTTCAGGTTCAAACAAATAATCAATACTAACTTTACAATAATGTACCCACAACGTCGCATAAGCCCCAACCCAAATATAACCGTCTGCAATGCTGAAAATTCGTTCGGCGTTCGCTGGGATATCACAGATCCGAAACTAAACTATATCATTTATTTATAATCGTCAATTTCTATATTTTAACATTTCAGTAACCCTTGTAATTATTTTTTTCATGTCACAATTCCCATACTGCGTGTAATTTTCAATTTTACGTGCACGATACTTTTTAATATAATCATTTTAACATTACTCAGTCAATCAGAATTTTTTTCTTGTTGCTTTGTCGCTTCTTTCATTCACTTAATCCCTCCTGAGGGGTACTACATCTTCTTCTTCAAGAAAAACCTAACAATCTAGTTACACTCTGTAGTTAAGTGCAGCTTTTATTTTAGGAATTTCTTGTGGCAAATTATTACTGGCTATTTTTGTGACTGTACAAAATAATTTTTCTCTTTCTTATCTTTTGCTTCCCGCCTGTGATTCTATACCCAATGGCACTGTTCCTCCATTTCATTCTTCTGTCTTCATGCTTTTATCAAAAGAAAAAAATAATGCGAAGGATCACATTAGGTTTACAAGTTTTTGGTAGAGCAAGCTCAACTTTCAAAAACAAGAGAATCCCACCAGTCCTAAAAAGAACAGTATACAACCAATGCATCCTAACAATGGTCACCTATGGAGCTGAAACATAGAACCTTACCAAAAAATCGATCCTAAAACTGAAAACAATGCAAATTGTGCACGAGAAGATCATGCTCAACTTTGAATCGAGAGATCATAAGAGAGCTCAGTATATCAGAGAAAATACAGGAGTCCGGGATACAATGGAAATAGTCACAAAACTCAAATGGCAATGGGCTGAACATGTTACAAGAATGTCAGACAACCTCTGGACATTATGAATCACAACGTGAAATCCCTAGATATCATACGTGGAATTGTGCCAGACAGAAAATAAGATGGCGTGATAAGCTGGATTAATTCAGAAAATACTGGCTCTGCGATGTCCATGATGTAGAGATCTGGCTAACCTTTGAGAAGATCGATGTCTAACAAAGGACTCTAAAAGGCTGATGATCATGATCATGATTAAAAATTCTCTTTCTTGTTGTTGAACATCACCATCTTCTTTCTTTGTTTGGAGTCAACGACCTACCTATTCAAAAACAGGTAAACTGCAATCTAAGAGAGTTAACTCTTGTCTGACTTTTGACTCTTGTCCGACTTTTTGAATCAAGTACTTTGGTCTTCGTCAAATTAGCATTTATTTGTCCGAACACGAACTATTCCTGGAATTTATTCTGGGGTATATTTCTTTAGAAATTCAATGGGAATAAAATCTTAGCTATCACCGTAGGAATCAAGAAATAAAGAAGGTCACCTTCTTTTCAATTGTTTAAACTCAGTGTTTCGGCGTTAGACAACGCTATGAATCTTGAGAGCTCTGAATATTTTATATGCGCTCTAAATATATATGAGTGCGTCAGTGTGTGTCTGTGTGTTTTGCACCTACATATACGTTTAAACGTTCGTATGCGTGCGTTTATACTTGCAGTATAACAAACACATTCAGTGACAGAAACAAGGCAACAAGTGATATATGGCTATAAATATTATGTATCCTGGTAAGGAATGTCGCAGGAGAATAAAGAGGTTCACTGGTTATAAAACACGTGAGCCTTGATAAGTAATTGAAAGAATTTACAACGCTCGGGCTATAAAATCTCGAATATTTAATCCGTGCAAGTTATAAAAACGAACGATATATGATAGAAATATTAAATCTTTCAATATTGCCTGCGTTAATTCTCTAATCCTGAAAAGATGTTCCCCTCTGTTGTCTACGGGCAACATACACAGTAGGTGCACGAGTTCGCAAAAAAAAAAGATTTTTCGTAAAAAATCGGAAAGGTACGTAATAATCATCAAATCTTCCATCAGTACAGAGGCAGAAAACATAGACATTGCCAGAGGCAAGAGAAAACAATTGCTCTTGGTTATTATGTTAAGAGCGAGGTAGTTGAACATAATTGTCAAAATACATGTTGACCCAGGTAACACCAGATATTTTTATTAAACTGAAGCATCAAGTGTCCAGAAGGAGATCAGGAGGGACACTGGCCAAAACGTTGCTTTCTCGAGCAAATTAATATGAGCTTTTGTATACAAATGATTGAGGCCTCAACCAAAAAAAAAATTTAAAAAAAGATTGACCGTTATTATTTGTGAATAATTAGATGTATTGTATAATCTTATCCCTGATTATGTGAGTAAAAGCTTGAGCATATTCTATTTTTCTGTTTTTAAAGCTATCCTCACTTTGAGGTAAAACTTGTCCCTTGGGAAAAGGCTAGTCATTCTCTTCATAAATGACTGCTTTAGCCGTTTTGATGCTCGGGCTTTGTTACTTTGCATATCCATGAAATATCCCTTAATCTGTATTTTCTCTGTTGTTTCAGAATGTGAACAGAATTAATTGTTAACGCTGCACTCCAGGACAACTGGGTTGTATAAATCACCCAACAAAATTTCAAGATCTATCTATGATTCTACGGTTTAGGGTATGTTTCAAGGCGTATCAAATCGGAGACAAAATCTAGAAACCGTTTAGCATGCCTACAAAAGCAAAACCATGATTTTCTTCTGAAGTAATTAATAGAAGCCTACAAAAAATCTCTATCACATCAACATTCACATCTGGTGTTATTTAAATCGAATCCGACTGATGTGATAGACCATGGATTGAACAATTATCTAAACAACCAAAGAGTGAAGGAATTGTACGATAGCATTTTTATTCCCTTCTTTTATTTTCATCACATTAACGCGTGAAAATATCGATCGATGCCGAAGCGTCATCGCCTGGAAGCAACTTCCGTTTGACCGTGAGCAGGGCTATGAGGGACGTGATACGTCTTCCGGCGTTGATTGTTCTAACTGAGATCAATAAAGATTACCTCATAATTCAGCGCTATTATCATCTCTCCCTTAATTGTCTCACCATGGAAATAAAAATAAAGCATTAGGCAATTCTATCTTGTCTCACATTCATGGAAAATAAAGTGATAGGCCCATGAAGAGATTGGTAAAAACGATGACTTTTTTTTTTTTAATTTCTCATCTTACAACTTATTTTCTTTCTTTTTTTATCCTTCTATTTTTTAAGTTAACGTTTATTCTCTTTCATTAAATTGTCAAGTCTAAAACTGACTTGTGTATTTTTATGAGATAACTGCCTGTTTGCCTCCAAATTATACGGTACGACCGACTGATCTATAAAGTAAACACAAACATGAGCCTCTAAAACAACTGACTGAAAATGTTGAAAGTTAACAAAGAGGCGGTAAAACAAATCACTGTTAAAACTAAAGTTAAAGTATGGCGAAATCAAGACGAGTATTTTCATTTTCATTTTTATTTTCAAGCAATATTTATATCCTCCTTTTTTTTACTCATATACAGAGATTTAATGAAGCGTAAACGTAAAGTCCTTGCAGACTAAAACACAGCAATCATAGTGCTTTTATATAAAAGGAAACCGAAAAGACCTCAACAACTACAGACCTCTAAGCCTACTCACCTGTATATACACACTTTTCACAAATATCATCACTAACCGAATAAAAAAAATCACTTAATGAAAACTAAACAACGGAACAAGCTGGCTTTAGCAGAAACTACTCGGCTATGGACCTCCTCCATTCAATAAATCAGCTGAAAGAAAAAGCAGCAGATGACAAAATGCATTTATAGACTTCAAAAAAGGCCATCACTATACAAGGTGCAGACGCTGTATACGTCAGAGTACTCACCCAAACTCTTCACAGCCTGCCTCAAGATGATTTTCAGGAGACTACACTTGGAAGATATAGGAATTAAAATAGAAGGCGAATATCTGAGCAACGCAAGATTTACAGACGACATTGTTCATTTTGCAGAAAACCTACATGTGCAACAATCACCTTGGAAATAAGAACACAACAATTAAAATCGAAAACGCAAAACTGGAGAAGGTACACCACTATATCTACAAAGAACAACGAGTCTCCATGAAACCTTCAAAAGAAGAAGAAATCAAGCTAAGAATCACTCTAGGATGGCAACAAGAGTCCAGAACATCATAAAATCCACTAGAAAATTCAAATGGCAATGGGCTGGTCATGTTGCAAGAATGGCAAACAACCGATGGACTTTATGACTCACAACTTGGAACCTCACATGCGCAACCAAGGCTGGCAGAATACGAGATAAAAAGACGAACTAGACAAATTCAGAAAGTATTGGCTCGGCGACACCCACGATAGAGAAGTTTGGCAAATCCCAAGGAAAGTGTATGTCCAACGACGGACTTTGAAAGACTGAGGATAATATATCCTCATTGTATGTAGTTGGCGTGAACTATTATTTGGAGGGTTGCGGTTTGCTTTCTATCCAAGCATTTTAGCCGTGCAACCTTCAAGTGAAACTCAATTACGTGCATCCCCTCTGAAACACATAAGTGCTTGCGTCTCGGTGATTTTGGGGTTGCCTCCTCCCCACTTCTGTGTCGACCTTGTGCCCTCACTTTGAACTTCGAGCGTACATCTCTAGGGTTATGATTATTGAATCCCAAGTTTATCGCTCGTTCTTTCCTGTTTAATGGATCCCACGAGCTATTAATGCCTGTTGTCGGCCTACTGATTGAGTTATCTGGTCAACGTAAGATTCTTTGGTATTCATCCCCATAGTGGTTGCTCAGCATATACTTACATAGAAAATATTTGTGTTTCAATAGAACTAACGTTAGAACAACTACAGTAAGTTATTTGAGTATGAGACGAATGACAAACGGTTTCACTCTACATCAAGGGCAGATATATTACTGCTTGTTAGCTCATTTCCAGGTGCTAGGAAAGGGTGTTAAGTTAATACAGAAACTATTCTTTCAAATAATTTGTCAAGTTTCTGTAATTTCTACCCTAATGAAAATGAATACCCGCTATCGTTTACTATATATATGACATACAGCTTTGCTATGCTGTGCTACTGTTTTTATCAAATAAATTAGTAATAGAAGCCATATTATTTGCTCGATCAACAGTCTAACCCTAAAACTCTTTCTCTTTATATTAGTTTGTTCAGCTAGGTCACACAATCAGTTCTTTCAACAACATATTTATTCTAATGTCATTTAGCATTTGAAAAGAATAGTGGAATTTATCTCAGAAGATTACAGCAATTTGTCTGGAAAATCAGCAAGCAAGTGAATCCATAACATCAAAGTGGACGATATCAAATGACCTTAATGAACCCTTTTGTTGGGTAACATTGATATCTCAAAGTCACAAACGTTTCTTTTTTTGTTGTTGTTTGTTTTGTTTTTTTTTTTTTTCTTTCTTGGAAAGGACAGGATTGGAAGAATACGAAACGAAAAGACGAGAAAAAATTGTTTTTTCGAGTAGAAATCGTGTAAACAATAAAAAAAATTGAGCCAGACAATTGTGAATAATATCTTCGGATCATAACCTCTAGCGTTTATCTTCACAGTGAAAATAAACGAAGAAAAAACAGAATAGAGAAAAATCACGGTAACTGACGTACAGAAAGAAATGTTCGACCAAAGGTTTTTCATGAAAAATGATTTTGTTAAGTACCTGAAAAGACAGACTGAAAGAACATTTTCCATAATATACAGTCAAATCAGAGAGGTTTTGCAGTCTTTCAATAAATGCTATTCCAAAGATTTTTTTTTTTTTTTGGCATTGTGTTAATTTTGATATCTATTTTTTGTGTTAGAGATCAAACAGTAACATTTATATCAGAAAATTGTCATGATTTTGAATAAATCAAGTGACCTAAAGACTTGGAAACATAGAGAATATTCTAATGCTAACTCTCTAAACTATTCTTTTGAACAAGACTCTCACGACAGACTGCTGATTAAACGTAACTCACTTTAGACATCCATCTACTTATAGATTTCGAGTCCTCACTTCCCTTCAATGCTTCTGATTTTGTATTAGGATCTTCGCCGTATTACTTTTAACGCTGGATTAGAAAAAAAAGAACGACACAGATCCGTTCAAAATAAAGACAAGTTTCATTGCATGATAATGTGAAGGACGATGTTTTTGATTGTCACAGCATGTTCATTACAACTGATTCATCAGTGGCTGGATTTCTGTAAAGCCTAGATAAGTAATTTACGATTATTGTGAAGTCCGACTGGAGATTAATCCGAGATTGTCGAGATCTGGGAACTGTCTTCTTAGCAGGTCGTTGAACATCATTCATTCTAAAATGTAATTAGATTGTGTTCAAGAAGATACAATCTGTACATACAAATCAAGATCATAATAAAACTGAAAAGAAGAAACTGGGTCAGGCACCGGCCCAGAACAACGCCATAAGAAAGTATTAGATGAAAGTCATGATAGATAGGACACAGAGAATTAGTGAATGTAGACTATGCAAAGATAAAGATGAGACGATCAGCTGAGGCAGCAAACTATGAGTAGAAGAACATCCATGACTGTGTGTGGGTGGCCGATTGGGAACTCTGCAAACGACTGAGATCTGACCATATAAACCAATGGTATTCGAACAAAACAGAATCTGCCTTGGATAAGGAAACACATTCTCAGTAAAACTAAAAGCAGAAAAAGTTTGATAAGTACCTTGACTTTGCCAGAGGAATGAAGTGAGGGTAGTGTCAATCGTGGTCGAAGTTCTGGGAAGAGCTCAGCAAATTACCTGAAAGAACTTGACATCTGACCATCCAAACAGCCGTTGAAAATGTTGTCACTAGATCTCCAATGAAAGCCACCATTCAGAACAAGACTGAAAGCTCCAATAATAATAAAAATAATAATAATACTGTGACAGAGGACGATATGAGTGGAGGGGTGGAGACCTGAAGAGCCTTGCTGTAACTAAGCCTCCAGCGTGGACTGAGAGTGTGAAGAGGAGGACTGGAGGCATGGGACTTGCTATCACTTTGTTACCAGCAGTGGCCACCTGGCAACTGGTTTGAAAATACAAATAATAATGATGATGGTGAGTAAATGGATGGAAATCAGAGCGGCATCTGATTTATAGAAATTGCAGATGGAAACGAATCAATAAGTTATTAATATTCCGTGGTTATTCGACGGAAAAAAACCCAATGGTAATGGAGAAAGGCTAATCATATTTGCATGACGAAATAGCACGAGCCTGTTTTGTGGGTTAGATAGCCATCAGCGTCGATGCTTTTTTTTTCTATTTCCTGATTTGAATTCCTTGTGGGGCAGAAATAAACAGTGGAAGAACATTAAATGAAACCAACAGAAAAAGAGAAAAGAAAAGGCTGGCGGAAAGAAATTAAAAGAAAAAAATAAGAAAGGGAGAGGCTAAAAGATAGAAAAGGAATAAAAATGAAGGGGAATTAAAAAAAGAAAAACTAGGAATAAGAAAGAAGAAAAGAAGCACGATAAAAAGTTAAGGAAAGGGAATAGAAACAGTTAAAGCAGAGAAAGAAAGAGAGAAAGAGAGAAAGAACAAAGAAAGGGCTAAATGGAAAGCAAACAGAGAAAACAAGGACAATGGAATAAACAAGTGAAAATGCAGTTATCGTTGTTTCCATAACCTGATTACTTAAAGGTTTTTCAAATTGCTCAAGACGTCCTTAGACGCACTCCTTCATGTCCAAAAGAATAGCTCAATAAGAAAAAAGAATCTACATTCTTTGATATAAACGGATGATAAGATGTAGGGAAAAGAGAATAAAGGAAGATTCTAGGAGAAAAATGTAAAGAGCTTAAAGAAAATAGATCAGGCATCGAACAGCAGGAAATTTCAAAGGCTAGAGCCAGGATAGAGGAGTGTGGATCAGGTGGAAAGTATCTGTTTTCAAGCAAAAAGAAATAGCAGAACACTTCAGAGTAAAGATATCTAAATTTTCAGAATGCAACCTTGGATTTTGAAGATTTCACTGAGTTGTTGCTTTAGTCTACGATAAATCATTGTTCTCACTACTGATGATCATGAAGAATGAAAGAAGAATTAAGGAAGACAGAATAAAGATGGAAGTGACCAAGATAGAGGGACTTGAAAAAGTTCCTTTTCTGAATCACCAACACTGAAGTATAGCAGTGGTGGCTTTGATGATTGTGCGTACGACATCGGGGCCAGTAGCCGGTGTTCGAGCACAATTAAAAGCCAAGATTTCGAGCCCTTTTAACTTGGAAGATTAACGCACACAAAGACACTATATCCTTCACTTAAAAACTTGCCGTGTTGTGGACTGAACTAAGCTCAGAAAATACATGCCGAGAGCCCCCAAGAGCTTCATATTTCCTATCGGTGCCAGAAACTGATGTAGCAGTTCGTAGGAAAGCCAGGGTTTTTTATTCTGATTTTTCAGGATAAGCAGTACTCCTTTATTTAATAGATCGGCACAAGTCTCCCGATCTTCATTTCCACTCCCTCACCTCACCATTTGGTCTTTTTCCATATGGCTGAGCTAAGTTTAGTAAATATCAATACTGATTTCGGAGAGCAATAAAAGCGAGCGTAGCGTGCCTATAAACTCTCATAAGGCGATAATACATATTTGCGTCCTCTTAGCTAGATATAACACGAAGTCGTTTAAATAAGGGGCATAATACGAAAAGAAGAAAAAAGGTTCGGATATCTCACATGGTCTCCTTCTTTTAGTGCAATGGCAAGATGCTTCCTTAGAGTTAGAGTCCTTACAAGGGCAAAATGTATCATAAGGTCAGTTTAATATCAGGTCCCATCTGCGTATGAGTGGACAAAGAAAACAATTGCCTAGCCCTTGTGGCCACTGCTACGACCTGGTCCTTTCAGAGCAATTCAGATGTGCTGACCCAGGGTCAAAATCCCCAGGAGGAGGCTCGCTTCATTTATTTCGATGTAAATGTCCAAATATAACCTTTTCCTAAACGATAGCCGAGGTTGAAATGGGCTAGCTTATTTTATATCCCAGGAATATTCTGGGCTAGTCAGGTTCATGACCCAAAGCATCTTTGGTCGCTTTTTTAAAATGGGAAATTGAGAGGAAGATGATAAATTATTCATCTGATTGTAGCCTAATCCATACCATTTCTCAGATTAATGGTAATAATGGATCGTCCCCAAAAAATGTGATAAAAAAACAGCAAAAATAGAAGGAAAAAAAGTAAAAAGTCAGAAACGTTTTGTATAATGAATGATTGGCTACGTTTTTAGTTACTAATGAATTATTGCAGTCAATCTAATTTAAGGCCTAAAACAGCTCTTTAAAATTAAACATACGCAATGCAAGTTTCAAGTGTAAGTTATATAAAAAAAATGAAATAAATTTCACTCATATACTTTTTTTTAATCTTTTGCGCTTAGAAAGTTAAGATCCATAAAATTCAAGTTTCTGTTCTATCAATGTTATCAAAAGTTTCAAATATGAATTTCGCAAACAGTTATTTACTTTATCTAAGTTTTAGAAGTAAGTTATAGATAGAGTTTGTTTGGACTTTTTTTTTTATTTCACAAACTAACAAGTTTATCCAGACTGGAAAAGTTGAAGGAGTTGAAACAGGTCTATTTCAATAGCAACGTCATGAGCAATCATGTGCAAATATTCATTTTCTTTCCAAAGAATGAATAGGTTGCAATGTCCATCCAGTCACGTACTGTTCACTGCAAAGCATGGTGTAATTTTATTTTTTCTTCAGATTAAATTGAATTTAAAAGTAATGTTAATATAAATATACTCCACAAAGCACACACACACAAATGAAATACACATATACCACATACCACATACACACCTTCATACACACACACCAGATACACACACGTGCAACATACACTCTTATACACAAGCTATAAACACGCATACACATTCAAATATCTCATTTATGTACACACATACACATACATACCACTACCACACACATACCTCACAGAGTTAGCCTACGTTATACTCCGAAATATTAACTGAATTCGCCCTGAATGTACTCTTGGGTATAAAAAAAGCTAACCCACTTTAACCTTGGGTATTTTCATTTTATTTTTTCATCTATTTATCTATTCTATTATCATTATTGTTATTATTTTTTGATGGTTGGCGCAATCTGGCCTGCTATATCAGGTCTTGTCTGGAGACGAAACACGACCGATGCTAGCCAAAAGGCACTTTTAGCAGATTGTTATCTAGTACATTGAATTCAATCGTAATTGGTTGTTCCACTATTGCAGCCCTGTGTCTCACTAAGCTGTTCAATTATTTTTCCTTTTTCGATAGATTGATAATTTTGATTTAGTATGGTACAAAGCCAAAATAACGAGACATTGGGATAAAAAAACACACGAGCAATAGCATCCATTACTAACTTGCTAACCATCACTTCACGGTAATCGTTAGATAGATAGTATGATAGATGGATGCAGAGAATTCCAGAACAGAGGTAAATATGAGGAATATGGTGAGGAAGATCATATTGCACCAGTATCCAAAATAGGTTGGGATTCCTCTCTGCTTTCAAAATCGGATTTTAAATCCTTGCATTTATCTGGGCTCGAACACCGACCACTAGCTTAGCTAAAAGATTCACTCTCTTATCTCCAACGCAGTTGCATAAATGAATTAAGGTCAGTGAGGGTCTATTACCCTGACGTCTGTGACAATATGGCAATGGATCTGGGCAAGCTTTTCGTCTACCCCCCAACCCTGAAAAAAATAAAAACGCATTTCTTTCGTGTTGGTTGACGAATAAGTTCCGTGGTCAATGTTGGATTAGGCTGATAGTTATCCATTGCCATTGGCTTGGAATTTTTTTTTTCAGAGATATATACCTTTCACTCCTTCCATTGCTACTTATCGACTGACTTATTAACAAAAAATAGAGGATCTTTTCCATTTCGTCATTGTGAATGACCTCGTGACCAACTCACTACTATGGTCTACAGTGTACCGTCACGCCGCGCTCCGTTTCCGGCCAAGTTCCATTTCCGGCCACGTTCCTTTGTTCAATTGTCTCTTCTTGAAGAGAAAGTTTTGAGCTCTACTGAAAGAGATTCACATATTCAACCACCAAAGGCTCAATTAATGATAAACAAGACTTTGGATTGAATACCGACTGATTCAGCAAACGATCCCCCTTAGCTAAAGAAGTACTGTCCATCGAAGTTTATCTTCAAATAACAAGACGTAAAAAAATGACATTGTCGGGGGCGGGGTACGTGCGACGTGGGTATGTGTGCATGTGTGTATGCGTGTTATATAAATGTATACTAGCAGAAGAAACGATTACACATTTGACAATACATAAAAAGCATGCTTTTTTGATATACAATAAACATCTGCTATAACGAACTTTGAAATAAAGAATATGGGCATTGATGAATACGGAAAACATAACATTCTTATAATCGAACCAAGTTTGATACATGCAGCAAAGACTTGGACTACAACGAACTTGCTATTATTATAGTTTTGTGATCCGGCCAATTGCAGCCCTTAGATCAAGATCCAAGTTTAGTGACTTTTTTTCTCATTTCATCAATTTTTAACTTTATTATGGTAGTATTTAAATTTTTCCTAATGAGAATTAATTCAATTTGAATATATTATCAATTGAAAAAAACTAAATCATGAATCTTATTTATTGAAATTATCTGTCTTAGCATTCCCGTTTTGAATTTTAAAGTTTACCCAACCTGTATTTCATAATGTGAAAAAGTCAAGTAATTTGATTTGACTCAATCATTTCAACTTATAACTGTTCATACTTCTTTTTTAACTCATTCTCAACTAGTTGATTATTATTGAAACTTGTATTAGGATAAATCATTGTTTGGTTTCTATTTTTGCAATTGAATTATTGCATGTTTCGTATTCAAATTATTGTTTTCATAAAACTGAAGAAAAACATTCGAGAAACAATGAAAATACTTGTTTGTCTACTGCTTGTCTACGATTATCAAGACTGATTTCTTGCCTGGAGGAGGTGGTCGGTTTAGATGTCGAGGTCCCAGAGTAATTTGTGCTGGGCTGTTTCTTGATTGTGCTGGTACCACTTCCTTGTGGTTGAATCCCCTTTGTTTATTCAGTTCCCAGTGAATCACTGTTGCTACTCTACCGTGTCTGTATTTATACTCCTTCTGGGTGAGTTGTCTACATTCACTAGTTATGTGGTTTACGGTCTCATTTATTTCACCACACTTGCGGCACTTACTGTTTGTGTTCTGTCAATTTTTGTTTGATATAGTTTGTCCTATCTTCAGGTTCTCTCTTCAGGTTTCCTTTCCGTAGCCATGTCCATGATCTGTCGTCTGCCACATCCTGTATCTGTCTTTTAAATTCTTCGTACAATTTTTTCCTTTCGCATTTTTCTTCCCCTGTTTGCTGCGCTGTTCCATTGTTTTCTACTTTTTTGATGTTCATTGTGCTGCTTCATGCACTCTTTATGATGTCTTCATTGTTTGTTTGTTTGTTTGTACATACTTTTCTAGATCTGCTTTGGCTCTTTGGACACAGTCCTCTATGCTGATGAGCCCCCTCCTGCCTTCTCTCCTCTTCACGTACTGTCTATCAGTGTCATCTCCGGGATGTAAGACTTTATGCATCGTAATATGCTTCCTTTGTAATAAGCTCCCACGGAATGGTCCTGCGTATCTCACTACTGATACGGCCCATGTGTTCATTCCTTTTATCAGATTTCTGCTGTTTAATTGGGTCTCTAGTATTTTCCTTATTCTCGTAAGGTATTCTCTCTTTATTTTCTCCTTCATTTCTTCCCGTTTTATCGTGTAACATTCAAGAACTCCCAGGTATTTGTATCGGTCTTGTGCAGTCAATACTCTAATCTTACTGTTGTCCGGGAGTTCGATTCCTTCAGTCATTGTGAGCTTTCCCTTGTGCATTACCATAATTTCACATTTTTCAATTCCAAATTCCATCCCAATGTCATCACTGAATTCTTTTACTCTGTTGAATAGCATCTTGAGCTTTCCCCTGTTTTTGTTTTTTTTCCAAATAATTTTGTAATGTCCATGTACATTAGGTTGTTGGCTTTTCCTTTTGTTTGGCATCCTTTGCTTTTCTCATGATCCTATTGAGTGGTGTCATAGTTAGAACAAATAATAGTGGAGACTGCGAGTTTCACTGGAAGATTACCCTTTTTATGCTAACCTCTACAAAATTTTCTCATGTAGCTGTCTAGTGTTCTTTCCAAATTATTATTATTATTATTATTATTATTATTATTATTATTATTGTTGTTATTATTATTATTATTATCATTATTATTATTATTATTATTATTATTATTATTATTATTATTATTATTATTATTATTATTATTATCATTCTTCTTCTTCTTCTTCTTCTTCACCGAACAATGTGAAGTAAGGTCGGAAAAATAACGAGGTGCAACCGAACGGCCATTGGATTCACCGGACGATATTCGTTAAATGCGGCCAACTACCGAACTTTTTTTTATTTTCTGAACACATGACAACTATCGGGTATATCGAACTTCTGGTTTCAACAACTATCACTCCCCAATTAGTATGTTATAGCAAAGGGTTTTCTATACGTCTCCTTAGACAACACTCTCTTTCTCCACACGCTTATTCATTCGATATTGAAGGAAAAAAGAAAAAACAGGACACGTCTTTAAGAGCCATTCTTAACATCAGTTGATTGATTGGATGAAAAATTTATGGTAGAAATTAAAAAATTTGATGCATAAATTATATTGTAATCACTTTGAATGACACAGCATTTTTTCTATTTCAAAGAGATTGGGGGTGGGTAACAAAGGTGTTATGGATTGAAAGCAAAAACAAATCTTGCGAAAATTATCATCTAGTTTTTCGACTACTCGACAAAAACGAATTATTCAGAAAGTCAGTCTCACTTTTTCATTCAAACATTTCCGAAAGAAATGAATGTTAGATTCAGTATTTAAAGAATTATTATTTTCCCTATTTATGTGTAATTATGGTTATTTGCAATGAGCTATTAGATAGCAAGACTACTATCATACTGTAATGATTACTATTTACGAATGACAAAGACTGTTGACTGAAGTAGAAAAAACTGTAGATAAACTCTGAAATAGCAGTTTTATTTAAATCCAGATTCCATTTACTTAAGTGAATCGTAACCGAAAAAAGAAAAGGACAGACAGTCAATTTCAACTTTAACTTTAAATACAAGAGTGTGTTCCGAAGACTAACAAATTTCACGGAGGAAACGAAGATGTAAATAAGTGAATGTGATTCCTAAAAACTGACAAATTTCACGGGTGGGGGACGAAAGTATAATGAATTGAGGTCAATACAGTTGGTCAGTTTGTAGATCAGCCAATCAGCCAAGTATTTCTTTTCCCACTCCCTCGTTAACGTTCATACCTAGGTACACGTTCCTATATGTATTTACACATCAACCATCGCGTAGACCCATCTATTCCTATAAATGCATAAATAAGGCGCTCCTTGCGTTTTGTACTGTGCCAAACTAAGGTAAGCTTAGTAAATACAGATAGATATTTACAAGAATGTGCTTGGCACCGACACTTTTGTGCAAACGTTTTTGTGAAGTAAGCACCCAAACCAACTAGAGCTATCAATCGAATTTAAGGAGCAGTAAAACCGTAACTCTTAAAACGAAAGGACCGTATGAGGAGGAGTGCTTTGCAAATAGATAGATAGATAGATAGATAGATAGATGGATAGATGCCCATATTTGTGTCGTACATTGAATAGGGAAAAAGAGAAAGGAGGAAAGAAAGAAAGAAGCGGACTGTGAAGCAGTTTGTGTTTACAGTCAGAAGAGTTTCAGAATCGAAAATCCTTCCATGCGATTCCTAGACGCTGATTATCGTATATAAATTTGAGGTCGAATAGATCTCCCGAATACTTTCACTCGTTTCAATGATTCTTCCAGTCACGTCATATATATATATATATATATATATATATATATATATATATAAATCAACTTCGTTATTATTACAAATGGATTCTACAAGACCTGAGTCCATCAATCATTTGAAACACGAAATGCATTTAAGATGTTGGTATCAATAATTAAATGCTTCAAAGGAAACACGGACTCTGGAACCGATTACTCTTTGTCTTATGAACCAGTAACGCTTGAAGAAAGTTGTTACATTTTCACTGCTTATGATTTTGGTACACATGGCTGGTAGTAAAAGAACCCACTTTAAACAAAAATAAGGTAATCCTATGTTTTACGGGAACCATATTGTCTATCACTATTTATGTCAGATCAATACAAAAAAAGTATTTTTGCTACGCAATTCTTTTGAAATGGCTAATACATGATGATTTTAGCATTTAGGATATCATGACTATCTGATACTAGACACATGAAAAATATGGAATACAGATGTAAATGATTAAACGATCACAGAAGTCATGTATTCGAATGAGGTAGTAAATGATGAGACGATCACCACATATCATGTATCCAAGAGAAGAAACACATTTTATTGGGTGTTGGCCAGCTCTTATCCAACTGGAATTTATTATTCTGTCTGGAATTGTCTAAGAGCAATATGTCGTCTAGACATCAGAATTTAACAACAGTAACAACAGCGTATATCTCAGGAAGTCTGAAATATGGTGGTAAATACTGCTAAGATGAGGATACTAGACAGAGTATTTCATGGAACACTGAGGATGAATCATCTCGAAATAATATTTCAAAATCACACAACATAAAGATAATCAGATTCGCATGTGATTTTATGTTTGAATAGTTTAACATGAACATATTTCATCGTAAAAGAGTGGATAAAAAAACGTAGTTTTGGAGAACAGATGGAAACACAAAAAGCTGAAACTACCTCTATAAGTAAGCTCAGTGTTATTCAAGAAGTAAACCTTGAAGATGAAAGATAGTGAAAATGTAATGAATCGACTCTACAAAATATGAACACAGACATTTCACCGCCATCCCCCCAATACTTGCAATAAGGACATTTTGACAAACACAGCTTATTCATCTAATTATCTTGTGATAGATGCTGAAAAAAGAAAATAACTCACCCATTTTATAGATAAAACTAAGGTAGCTTAATTCACTGCAGAAAAAAAGATAACCTTATCCATAGCTTGAAAAAAAGTAGCTTGATTCATATTTTCTACTATCACAATTGGTAAATGGTTGGGCTCAGATAATAACCAGAATTTCAGATGCTGATTTGAAAACAGGTTATCATTCTACACTTCGAAGGTTGATGTTTGCAATACCGGTTAATTACTATTTGTGTTTAATAGGTTAAGCAGAGTAAATATGATATTTTTTTTTTAGTGGGTTATGATACCCAAGTTAGAATCCTGAGAGACATCGGTTATTTTTCAGACAAGCCAATTCTGGCACAAAACTGGATTGACCGCCAGGTAGGAACAAAATCCCTAAAACAACTCGAAAAAGGGTAGCTCCCCACCAGTTGCATATTTAGCTTTTCAATAGGATGTCTTGTTTAATTCATATATCTAAATACATAGTAACTGTTATCGACTAGCTGGCATTCAAAATCCTCTAATTTTGCGTTTATACAAACGTTATGGAAAGAAGATTGATGATATCAAATTTTTGGAGAACAACTCGATGAAATCAATTATTTTACCTCTCGAAAAGGAAATAAACTAATTTCAAAGTATTAGTAAGTAATTCATAAATTATTTAAATCTTCTGCCCATAATTGCAACTTCCTGTGTAATTCACTGTGCTTGATTGCGTCAAACAATGTTTGTCGACCAGTTTTATGCCTAAGCAGTAATTTCCGTGTTGTATTTTCTAAATAAAATTTGGCAAATTTTCAGAAATATTTTCCAGCAAAATGTAAATGATAATATCACGATTATAATTGACACAGTTTCTTCCCCATTAGCGCCAGTAATTGGAGTTTGAGCCCATGAGGAACACTGGAATTTTAGAGGCAAGTTGTCTCCACTTGAAATATCAGTACAAGGCAATCATCCCACTTTAATTACCCCCTCCTACTTACCCCGTGATCCAAATTTAGGAAACATTTATAGTATGAAAAGGTATTACTTTGATGTTAAAGAAGTTGCGTATTTCCCAACTGCGCTAATAATTGATGTTCAAGCTAATTAAAAAAAAATAGATTTTCAAATGCTGGTTTTTCTACGTAGTCAGGCAATACAATTCTGCTGCTCCCATGTAGCTCTGTACTAGGTTAAATAGGATAATTATCGGTAAAATAGCATAAGATATATCGGTTAAATAATATATTTTTAAAAATGTCCATTCCTGTTTTGTTTTTGTTCTCTTTTCAAATTACAGAGTTTTATGACGAATTATTTACGGTCCTTTTCTTGCATAGAGCGTATGTATTATTATTTTCATATATGCAGACGTTCAGTGAAATCAAGCAAAGAATCACTTTAAGACGGCAATCCTTTAATAGAGCAAGTTCAATCTTAACAAACAAGAGAATCCCATTAGTCCTAAAAAGAAGAGTGAACAACCAATGCATCCACCCGATAGTTATTAATAGAACTGGAGATATAGCATCTAAACAAGAGACTGACCCACAAAATGAGAACTATACAACGTGCAAAAGAGAGAATCATGCTCACCATCACAAGGAGAGATCACAAGACAGCAAAGAATACTAGGGGGAAAACAGGAGTCTGAGACATCATGGAAACCGCAAGGAAACTCAAATGGCAATTGGCTGGCTATGTTGCAAGAAAGGAAGATAACAGATAGACATCGCGATTCACAACATGGATCCCTAGAGATCAAATGTAGAACCCAGGCCGCCAGAATATGACATGATATCATGACCTACACCGGCTTTTTAAAAAAAATTGTCTCCATGATGCCCACGATAGAGCTTTTGGAAGTTCTATGTCCAATGACGGACAATAACGGACTGATGATGATGAAAATGACTTTTCAGTGTATCGGGACTAAAAGAATAAACATCGCATAACACATCGAGATAGTACTTCTTAAGAGAGAGACAGAAAGAAGTTGTTTGTTTTCATCGGTAGCTATTAAGTGTCTGTTTCTACTCCCATCACCATTCCCAAATATCTAATTACCCGACACATATTCATTGCCTGATTTCTTTTCCTCAAATAAGGAAAATCTCATCGTGTATTAATTTATTTGTAGTAATTACCCTTTTCCTTTCTATATCCTATCTTCTTCACATTCCCATTGTCTCCTCGTTTCCTCTGACCAAGCTCCTATCTCCTTTTATTCTTTTTTTTTCATTTCCTCATATCTTTTATGCATACTAAATGTCAATCCCAGTTACTTCCATTCCTCTTCGCATTGATTTCTTCGCCATCCTCTTCACTTTCTCCTATTTTTCTTTCTTTTTTTTTCTTTTTTCTCCTTTGTTTCCAATGGTTTTCACGACTCCAACCCTTAATAACCTTTAAACAGTGACAAGTCATTTGCGTCGTGGACATCTACGTACCAGTCAATTGAATTGTGGTCATTTATGCGCGGTATTTTTTGTCCCAATCACTTGCATACCACTATTTGCGTACACGGATATTAGTAATTTTTTGTGTTAAGGTCATTTCTGCTTTCATTGCCACGTTTGCACCTTACAATCATCTAGACAATGTTACAGATGTAATTTCATTAAGTTTGCTCAGCAGTATTGCGATGTTTTAATCAATCATTAATATTATTTTTCATTAAATTTATTTTGATCAATATTGAGTGTTTTTTTCCTATTTTAAGTAAATTAATTTATATTGAAATCCATTAAAATTTTTACATGAGATTTGCAAACATCCTTTCGAATAATCAAAATAAGAATTGAAATCCCAACTATGATAATTCTTTTCCTAAATAGATAATTGATAAGATTGTAAACGAATGAGTTTTTAAAAGATGGCATCTTTGGCCTCAGCCCATGTATAAATTAATCCACTTCTTCAGAAAGGTGTTTGAAATGTCAAGTTGAGTGGGGGATTAATCAAATAGGAATAATTCTATCCGACTACAAGTTTACATTATAACGCCATTTAAACTTACTAATAACTAATTGTTATTTTTTATCAGAAACAAAACGTTGCAGAAATAAACATAGCCAATTCAATCAAGCTGAAAGCAAATTGCATTGCATTGAAAAAGATGCAAGTTGATATTGTGTATGCAAAGATACGATGAAGAACAAAGATTTAAATGACAAATAACATATTTATTGAGATATGTATGACACAAAATTGTATGCAATTTTAGTTCTCAACAAAGAAGAGAATGAATTTTCAAAGGCATGTATTCGAGCTATGGATGGCATTCTTAATCTTAGCAGTAGATATGAATTTAATCAGAGTGCATTATTTTTATACGTTATAATACGTATAAATAATATAAAAAATAATACAAATATAATACAAATAAAATAGAAAAAAAATGATACAAGAAATAATAATGATAATATAATAACGTATATTATACGTTATTTTTATAGTTATAAGTGAATAAAATTGAAATGTAAAATGTGAATGATCATATGAATAGACAAGTATGTGTATATATGCAATGTAGGTACATAATCGAAATGGATGACAATGCACAAAATTGTTGGAATTTCTACATACCAGCAGATGGTAGAGAAGGGATCTGATCAAAAATGATTGCCGTTGAGGTGTTAAATAGTAACTGATCGTTGAAGATTAGTAGAGTACCGATATCGTAGTCCAACGTCTGGTTATTGCCACCGCCTTAAACGATAATTGAAGGTGAGCAGTTGTGGGTTTTTCTCCAGACAAAGATAAAGAGGCCAAATATGGCCAAAAGCCAATCTTATTCCTAAGAAAAATTATTTTATTATTCATTTTCTTTAACTAATTTTATTAGAATAGATATTGTTTATCATAATCATAGATTTAATTTATTTTCAGTACTACTATCAGCCTTCATCTTATTTTCTCAGTAATTCTCTTATTCCAACTTCACGGTGACATTCTGAGTATCAAAATTGTGATTATAAGGAAAAAACTTAAAAACTTAGATGAAAGAGAATGGTGATAGAGAAAAATTAATTGAGATGGTTATTTAAACATTGCAATAATAAAGCACATAAAGAAAGGAATTGAATAGAAATACTGCTGTAACTAATTCAACATGTTCATAAGCCGCCAACGCGACTGTATTCACTTGCTTACGAATATAACACAAGGTTTCTGCGTTTTTCCATAAGATTTCTGGTTTCGTCTAAGATTTTACTAATGAGTTGTGAGCTCATTGGTTTGAATATAGTGGCGACTTCTATCATAGATGCTGTCATTTTGTTGTTTAGTTCGGTAATGTTGGTGTCGTCTTGTTCTGTAAGAATTCTGAATCTGTTTTTCAGTTCGAGCTTGAAAGACCGAGCGTGCTCTTTTGGTATGTTTAGAGGTTGCAGTTTTGTGTGGAACATTTTCCTACGTTCTTTCTTTGTGTTTACTTGTATTTTACATCGTACCATTCTATGATCGCTGCCTAGATTGACTTGATTCAGGACTTGGATGTCCTTGACGATATCGTTTTTGTCCGTTAGGATATAGTCTGTTTCATTGTTTGTTTCGTGGTTCGGGCTCTTCCAAGTCCATTTTCTATTGGGTCCCTTCTTGATAAAAGTGTTCATGAAGAGACCGAACTTAATAAATTAATCAAGAAAAATTAATGGAAGACAAAAGAAAATACACGACGGCAGTCACTGAATCGACTCTTGAAACAGGTCAAGGCTTCAAAGCTATAAACAAATGCCTCAACTCGGGACGAAAGCAAATAACCAGCATACTCGAGGAAAATGAAAAACTAATAACTGACAGAGACAGGATTGTCAAACGTGCCAAAGAATTTTACCAAAAACTTTATTCGTCAAAACAAAGACAACAGAACAATGAGCAGGATACGCAAGACGTGAGCAATCAACTCGAATACTTCCCAAAAGTAACCCCGTGAGAGGTGAAACAAGCCATTGAATAGATGAAAAAAAGGAACAGCCCGTGGACCAGACAACATACCATCGACCTACTCTGAAAAGTGGGTAAATTCATCACCTGGAAACTGGCTGTCCTCTTCAACTTGTGTCTAAAACACAGTAAAGTCCCAGACGATTGGAATACTGCTATCATAATACTTTTATATAAAAAAAGAAACCCGAAAGACCAAAACAACTACAGGTATATAAGCCTACTTAACTGCGTTTACGAAGTTTTCACAAAAATCATCACCAACCGAATCATAAAAACACTAAATGAAAACCAACCACGAGAGCAAGCTGGCTTTAGAAGAAGCTACTCGACCATGGACTACCTACATTCAATAAATCAACTGAAAGAAAAAGCAGCAGAGTATAAACTACCACTTGCCGTAACATTTATCGACTTCAAAAAGGCGTTCGACTCAGTAGAAATCTCTGAGGTCATGGAGGCCATCAGTCGCCAAGGTGTAGATCCAGTATAAGTTGAAGAACAGAAACATATATACTATCACAGCAGATCCTCATCAGGCTACATAAAGACTCAGACCCCTTTCAGATCCAGAAAGGAGTAAGACAAGGTGATACCAGCTCACCCAAACTTTCACAGCCTGCCTCGAATTGATATTCAGAAGACTAAACTGGGAGAGTAAAGGAATTAAAATAGACGGCGAGTATCTCAGCAACCTCAGATTTCCAGATGACATTGCCCTCTCCACAGAGAACCTACACAACCTCCAACTGATTATAGATGAACTGAATGAAGAGAACGAGAAAGTCCATCTACACATGAACTTCAGTGAGACGAAGATCATGTGCAACAACCACATCGGAGATAAAGTCACTAAGCTCTAAATTGAGGACACAGAATTGGAGAAAGTAGATCAATACATCTATATAAGACAACGAATCTCCATGAGACCCTCAAAGAAGAGATCAAGCGAAGAACCATACTAAGGTGGCAAGCTTTTGACAGAGCAAGCTCAACTTTTAGAAATAAGGAAGTCCCATTAATCCTAAAAAGAAGGGTGTATAACCAATGCATCCTCTTAATAGTCACTTATGGAGCTGAAACATGGAACCTAACCAATAGACAGATCTGCAAACTGAGAACCATGCAACGTAACATGAAATAATTATGCTGGGCCTCACATGGAGAGACAATAAGATAGCACAGTACATCCGGGAAAAAATAAGAGTCAGGGACATCATAGAATCAATTAGCATTCGCAAATGGCAGTGGATTGGCCATGTTGCAAGAATGGCAGACAACCGATGGACATCACGACTCACGACATGGATCCCCCGAGGTAGGGAAGTGTGGCGAATCCTAGGGAAGGTATATGTCCAACGACGGAGGTTAAAAGGCTCATGATGATGATGATGATGATGATGATACGAGGTAGATGACCGAGACACAGATGTACAGTACGCTAATGCCCAGGTACGCAATAGACCGGTATGCTATTGATCGTGACGCAATTTAGAGCTTCGCAAATGACTGGAATGCAAAAATGCCGTATGCAGATGCCCAGGTACGCAATGAAAAGCCAAAAGCTTGGCTAAAGACTAATCAAACGCAATCAGTAGTAAAACAAAAGCGTCATCAATTGATTTTCCCAAATGCCAGAAAAATCTGTTAGAAACCGTCAACCAAAATTATCACGAAAGGAGGAATTTAAACAGTTGCTCTTCATTATATTTAGAAAAAATATTCTTCCGAATAATTTTTAAAGAGAGGTTCAGTTTTCAATTCAAGTTTATGCTAAATTGATCCCTCACTTACGAATGTTGAAAATCCAGCCTTTTTAGCGATCACTGCGAAAGAAAAGCAATAGAAGTGATTTGTTTATTGATCACCCTTTTCTCCAATTTTTTAATCGTTCATCCCCAACACGGCTTGTTGCTGATAGACATGATCACATGACAGTTTCTATTGAGTGTCTAACCAGACCTGTCATTATATATCTAATCATTCGAGTGAATGGAAATCTCGGTGTATTTGTTCTGTAAATCCCACTCCCCATTACATGAAAAGCTGAATCAAAAAAAGTTAAAATAAATTGCTAGATATCTCGTTGTGAAATTGTTCGAGACAAGATGATGGACAGATTTTCGAACGCTGATAACCAAGGTGTGCGGGCTCATCTGCCGAAATGAACAATATGATTATCGATAAAATATCATGAAAATGAAGGAGTATTTTTATTGTATAATGATATTCGTTCCTGAGAATTTTTAAAACCGTAAGGTTTTAAAACGAGTTATTCAAAGTCTTTTTTTATCTTCAATAAAAAAAAGTATTCTCCATAAAAACAGACATTTTAGATTAAAACTAAGGACTAAGAACATTAACGTAAATAGGCACCGTGAGAAGAAAGAATTTTGGGGCCATCCTTGCGATTCCTTAAGAGTTCGAGTGTTTTTTTATTGTTATTTTTGCTGTTGAAGTGTCCTGAAACGTTCTTCAGATTTCAACTATAATGCGGGTATCAAAGCAGAAGCGCCTCTTTCCAATTTAAAATTTTATGTTTTCATTACGTCTAGGTTTAAACAAGTATTAATCATTTGATATGATTGCAGAGAAATCTACCGCTAACACTGCATGATTAACTGCTGGAAATTTAAACGTTTATCCTTGGTTTTCCAGCTGAGTAATATTCATAGGGATCAACTTCTTTGAATAATAACCGGAGATTCATATTTGATAAGTATATTGAATGAATATATTGAAACTGAAACTCACAGATACGGTTTCCTCCTTTAGTAATACGATCGATAAAATAATAATTGACCGTCCAGTGGGTAATATGATAATACTTGTTACCTGTCACCTTAGGTTTCACCACTCTTGATATCGTGACACTAAAAAGCATAACAATGCTTATTGTCAATCCCCTAGAGAGTTGACTTTATTATTGTAGTCCGGTTCAAATTTTAGACATTTTGATTCCAGAGTGCATTTTAAAATGAGTGGGTAATAAGAAGATTTCATAATGTCATGTAAAAAGTGAAGGAGAAAGAGGGAAGAGAGAAGGGTAAAAGAAAGATAGGACGAGGAAGCAGAAGAAAGGGACGAAGAGAGAAAGGAAGATAAGAAAGAAGGAAGCGGATGACAGAGACAGGAATTAAGGGAAAGCAGAAGAAGGAAGGAGGAGAGCAACAGAAAAAGATAACTAGAGAAAAAAAGGCTAAAAGATAGAAAGAGAAAATGGGAAGCTAAGAAAGAAGGTAAGCGAGAGATACAGACAGAAACAGATTATATTTCTCATTATTTTCAGTCTTTTATCGTCTGTCGGTGAACATAGACCTTCCCCAAGATTTGCCACATTTCTCTATCATGAGCGTCGCGGGGCCAGTATTTTCTGGATTTGTCTAGTTCATCTTTCGATCTTATATTTTGTCGACCTCAGTTTTGCATGTAATCTCTGAGGATCTATGTTGTGAGTAGTGTAGTCCATCGGTTGTCTTTCTTCTTTGCAAGATGGCCTGCCAAAGATTCTATGATGTCTCAGACTATTGTTTTCTCCCTGATATATTGTGCTGTCTTGTGATCCCTCCATGCGAGGTTGACCAGGTTTCTCTCATGCACGCGCTGCATGCTTTTCAGTCCGTGGGTCTGTCTCTTGGATAGGTTCCATGTTTCAGTTTCATAAGTGACTATCGGGAGGATGCATTGGTTGTATACTCTTATTTTCAGGATCATTGGAATTGTCTTATTTTTTAAGGTAAAGCTTGCTCTATTGAAGTCTTGCCATCCTAGAGTGTTTCTTCGCTCAATTTTTTCTTCTTTTGTGGGTTTCATAGATATTCGTTGCCGTAGGTAGATTTAGTGGTGTACTTTCTCCAGTTTTGACAGTTATGTTCTTATTCTCGATGTGATTGATGTACATGACTTTGGTTGCATTGAAGTTAATGTGTAGGCTGACTTTTTTGCTTTCTTCGTTTAATTCATCTCAAATTAGTTGGAGGTCGCAGAGGTTTCCTGCAAAAAGGACGATGTCGTCTGCAAATCTGAGGTGGCTCAGATATTTGCCACCTATTTTGATTCCTCTATTCTCCCACTCCAGAAAGATTATCTTGAGGCAGCCTGAGAAGATATGCGTGTCACGACCCTAGAGTTAACTAAGTGGGGGTATGTTTGTCACGGCCTTAGGGGAAATACCCTCTGGACTTTAGGTAATCTGAGCTGAAATAATCAGGTGCTTAATATGAAGTTAATTTAGAATGTGATTTATGGGAGAATTTGTCAAAAGAAAGGGGACTTTGTTTCTGACAGAAGTTTGCGTGCAAATCATATTCTTTGATATTGTAACTCTTGTGTCGGGATTTTCTCGTAGAAATTGATGAAAAGAGTAAATCTTCATTGCTTCTTTGAACAGTTTTATTTTCATACACATTAACTAACATGTTCTGAAGAATATCTAATAAATGTAAATATATACATAAATATGTGTAAGAAAAAGAAGAGTGATACACTTTCAAGTTGTACAGTCGAGCATACACAAAAATGAGACGATGAACGTCTTCAGATGAAACAAATTTAGGTGATTGGTTGGAGACACACATTAGGCTGGCTCAAACACACACACACACACACATACACACATACTGTGCAACTTAAGTATATTGCTTGAATTCAGCTGTACTGTCTGTCCAGTTCCGTAGTCCAGAGTTATGATATCGGCCTGCGGGTCTGAAGTGAAGGTTTCAATTCTGCCTCGTGGTACTAGATGGGACAATGCAATAATATAGCTACACTAAAGAGATGTAATACATCGAAACAGCTGTCTGTGGATGACACAATATATATATATATATATATATATATATATATATATATATATATATATGCAAAAATAGCAGCATATGAAGAAATATTCTTATGAACCGAAAAAATGTTGTTGTTTAGTTTGACAGGGCTTCTCAGTACACTACATAAGTGTTTCTCCCATTGGGTTCCATTATGAAAAGATTGATCAGATATCTAATCAGATAAAAGCCATATGTCGAGCTGTCCTTGGGAAAAGCATGGAGGGACAGGTGAAGACTGCAATTTTCATGATATTACCCTTATCCCTTGTTACAATTTTCAGAAATTACCTCATGACCTCAAGTGACTTTCAGCATCAACCTTACGTGACTTTTTCCTGGGTAGAGATGTACCCTTAAGTATAGTTTCATCATCTTAGATCCAAAATTGAACTTGGAAAAATGGTTAGATAGGACAAAAAATGACATATGATGATTTTGAATTACTTTGATGTCAAAATCATATTTCTCAACGCCTTGACCGCGAAAAGAATTTACTACTCTGCTAAATTTCAGTTGGGTATGAGCAAAACTGTGGGTAAGGACATGAAAAATAGCTAGAAAAGACCAAAAATGACCTCGGATTACCTCAAGAGACTTCTGAGGTCAATATTACATTGTCTATGATCTTTGCCAAGGAAGAATTAACCCGTGTTCTGAACGTCAATTACATATGTGCGAAATTATTGTCGAAAACTTGAGATATTGCGTGGAAATGACCAGAAATAATCTATAGTGACCCTGAATTAGCTCCAAGGTCAATCTTGCTTGGCCTCAGATTGGAGAAAATGAACACTTATGCTCAATTTGTGACCTTAGGATTCAACATCACATAGATTGTGTCTTTGCCGTGAGAAAATATATTCTAAATGTTAAATTTCATTATCCTTAATGCTAAATTGTATCCCACAGCTTTGAGAATTGGCAAGAAATAACCAAGGGAAGTCATCTGGTGACCTTGAATGACCTTCAAGCTCAACCTCACAGGTCAATAGGCCTCTTAATTTCAGAAACAAACATTAGTATAGATCTACTCATCATTTCTTGGAAAAATGAACACATAAACTGTTTCAACATTTGATAGGAAATGAATATCATTAACCCCGAAGTCATCCCAGCTCGTATCCAGATTATTTATTAGGCATCTTCTTATGATATTTCTTTTATGTAGGGAAATCATTTTGTCATAGGTTTAAATCGGACAGCTCTAATTGGAATGCGTTGATACGCTGATCTTTTGCAGCAAGGAGAAACGTTTTTGAGGCACCGTCTAAATGGGTATATGACAATCTTCTAGCAAGAAAGTAGCTTTGTCAGAATTGATAAGCTAATAGCAAAGTCTTTTATTTTCACTAAGGAGTATCTGAAGACGTTTGGTTTCTAGGCAGAAGGTGTCTCTCGTTTGATCTGAACATGAAAGCGGGGTGAGGAGGAAACTCTGAGATCGCTGAGGTGCCGAGGAAGAGGAACAAGATGAAGAGCTAAGTGTAAATTCTTACTATGTATTTGCAGAGTACTTGGTAATGTATATTCTTTCAGTCAGAGAAGGCACTAGGCTAACACATCTACACACACATATATCCACTCACACACACATACACACACATGCACACACACACACATACACACACGCACCCAGAGTTACAAAAGGACGTACGTTATATGTCAAAAGGGCAAGAATGAAGGAGAATACAAAATAGAAGACAGAAAAACAAGAGAAAGAATAATAGGAGAAAACATTTGAATAATCTATTTCATTCAGTATTATTAATTTTCAACCAATCTTCTTTTCAAATTTCATTAAAAAATATTCTTCATTTCCGATTCAAGATTGTTAGCTCGAGAGTCGCAGAATAGATGTAATACATGACCGGACAGTTTTGATGTAAAGCAATAAAAACGATTGAAAGACGTGATAAATTGATTAATAATGAATATTCTTCATCTAGGAAATTCGGACAAGTTAAGACATTAGCATCTTATACTCTGGTATAAACAAACAAAATGGTTCAAAAGTTGAGTTCAGAGAAGAAAGAAGTGCTACTAAATATTCTATTTGAACGAACTTTGCCTTTTTAGCCTGATACAGACATTTCAGAACTATCGTATCATATTCAGTTTTAGTATCAAAGTATTGCATTGCTCTAATACTGAACAAAACTAACTATGGGAACCTCACATGAATTGATACTCAAATTCTGTTCGTTTCAAACAGATTTACAATTACGAAACAGCCCTTCATTTGTTTTTTTTCTCCGTTTGGCTTTTTTTTTCCCCAAACTATGGGCTTCAACCCTCATAATTTTCACGCTCTATGAAAATTTAATGGATCGGGTGTGTCAAATATATGGCCTGCGTTTATTTGGTTTAAGAGCCCCGTGTGAGCACGACAGAAGAATGAATTCGAATTTCTTTTCTTTTTTTTTTCATACTATTCATCTAATAAATAATCACGAATTGCTCATAGTTATTTTCTCTGGCTGGTACACTCATATTATAATTGGCTCGTCATAGTGAATGGGTTTGACACCCGTGTTCTAGATATTCATTTTTCTTACAAAAAAAGGAGGAAGTTTTCGAAGAATAGCTATATTTAGGTATTGATTTTCCAAAGCGAACAAGTTTATCTCGTCTAAAAATCTGACATTTTGGAAAAGAAAACAGCCATAATCTACTTTTAAGATCATGAAGTAAAGCAAAAGCACAGGAATGCCTTGAATATTGCCGTTTTGATTATTACGGATTTCGATGTAGTGCGGTTACGGAATTGCTGTACAAACCGGTGTAACTAAGTCTTAGCTGGTAAAAAAACATTTTAAATTGTGATTATACCTTGATCAGTGTGGTTTTGAATAGCATGAACAAGTTCGTACAATACAAGGTATATCTGAAAATCGATTAGCGCCCGTGAAGATACAAACACACACATACGCATATGTGTGTGTGTGTGTAGATGAAAATGTCAATTGGAAGGTGAAGAGAAAAAGAGACGGGCGTCATATCTCAAAATCTTTTATTATTCTGCTGTGGGCGTACTTTGATGCATTTCGATGGGGGCCAGCCAACTTTTTCAGAGAGAAATATTTACGGCGGTTCACAGAAAATTATGCTATTTACATCTTCAGTGCCTCAGCATCGAACATGTAGACAGGATTAAAGTGCATCGAACCATGTCCAAGGAGTAATATTTTTTTAGATTAAATAAGTAGTAAGTCCTATCTCTTGAGTTTTTCTCTTCATTTTCCAATTGTAATTTTCATCTACATTCTATCAGATTCACATCCACAATACAAACATATTTATACGTGTGTTTGTGTGTGTATGTGTGTGTGTGTGTGTGTGTGTGTATTTGTACGCAATTATAATGTGACAGTGATTGAATTATTTTCGTCTGAGGCAAAATAATTCTGTATCTTCCAAGTTCAGTATAAAATGCACTTAACAATGTCAATCGTACATGCTGTCCAGGAAAGTTCTTACTTGACTTCCCACGAACTGCAACAAGAAATAATTCATCGGATTATGTATACTCCATATTTTCTGAATGATAATTGCAAAAAAGAAAAAATCTGGGAATTCAAAATGGCCTCCATAGTCCTGAGAAATTCTGAGCAAAATAGATAAAATATGAAAATAAATTGACGAAATGTTGGAGAAAAATTGCATCAGCTTTCAAACAGGGTATCTTGGAATGTTGTATCTACTGGGCATGAAAGGTTAAAGCGAAAAATGTAAAGCTAGGTATTTAAGATCTTACAAAGAAACTGTTCGGTTTGTGTGCACTTCTAAGTCATCTGTCCATGGATGGTAGATTTATTTTCAGGTAGAGATACTGGCAAAAACACGGAGCGACACAGATACCGAAAAGTTCCTTGTAAATTGCTAAATAACTATCTTTGGTTATAACCTTTTATGTACAGTAAATTCAAAAATGAGCTTCATCGATCCAATACTGAATTGTAAGTTCTGTTCTTTTTCCTGTTCATGATTTATTGCTCCAAGTATTAGGCATCACCTCGAATTATTTTCATATCAAATGAAATGCTCTCGCCGCTACAGTCATTGCATTTGTTTTCAAGAAGCAATAAACCAATTCAGAGTAGGAACTAACATATGACCATTGTTACCACGAAGAAGATTAATGTCCATAAAAACGAACCGAGTTTTCGCAGTAGTTCACGGTTCAAAAGACCAAGACATATAATGAATATTAACCTGTTCTTTTTAGTGAAATGAAAATGTCTTTGGACATTGTCTTAAAACAAGATAGTGAAAAAAAGGGGCAGCAAGAAAGAAAGCAAGAAGTAAGTGAGAAAGAAATTACAGACGTAAAAGTAAACGCCTGACAATAAAACCAGATAATGGTCAGGATTGGTCGTCTGCTTAACGCAAGCTCGTCTCATAGATTACTTCACATGAGTTGTGAGTTTAATCCGGACTAAGTGGTCCATACTTAGAGCTTTGTGTTTGACTCGACTAGATTTTAGAGCGCCTACAGTAAAGCGATGATTAGTGAGCTGGTCTTGCTTATTCAATGGCGTGTGAAGTGAGTTCGATCCTCACAGAGTACTCCGGTATTTTGGCACTATACCAGACTTGACCGAGTTTCGTAAATATCGGATAATAGAACTTTATTCAGAGAATTTTCTGGGCGATTTCTTGCTGCTTGTAATGTTGGTATGACGTTTCGGCCGATACATTCTAAGAACTGTGCTATTTTTTCTGTAAAGGACGCAATGCTTATAACGTAGGATAAGGTGTTTTCTTTTACTTTCCTTGATTGCCCGGGATTTCCATACCTTGTTCCTGTTGAGTGACGGGAAACATTTGGTGTTGAACACAACACTTGACTGGCTTATTACACGAATTGTTTGAACTATTTCCTTTACTTTTTTTAATGTTATCTGAAAAACCGGAATTCACTAATTGAATATTTTCAACAGCTGCATTTTACATACTAAAATGCGAAAGAAAGTTTTATGTAATATTTCTCAAGGTGTTTTAAGAAATATATCCGATTTGGGGTCATTAAAAAAAAAACGGATCTGAAATCTGTATGTTTCAAATTATCATCAATTAACACTTTTAAATTTGTAATCACAAGTGCAATTCAGTTTGACGAGCGTGAAATTAAAATCAATACTGAACGTGAGAAATGAATGTTTAGAATCACAACAAAACTATAATTCATGCGAAAGCTCGTTGTAACTTTGACTTTCACACTAAAGTCAATTGCTGTGCATAGTTTCACAAGTTGGTTTTGCAGTCGAACCCGCTGGTGTAATAAGTTCAATCAACATTAGGTGCCCCATCATTAAATTTTAAATGTCAATTGCAGCTGATTCGAAAACTGAACTGATTAGAAAAAAGCAACTCTCCTCGGTTAATTGTGAAGAACGGATTTGTTTTCTTTCGTATGAAAAAATAGCCACCGAGGAACACCTATCATTTCTGTCGATGTCTGTGTAGCGATATCTTTGCATCAGAGGAAAAAGAGAGGTTGCTTTACAATGAATAAGCTATGCAATGGCATATTTAAGTAAAAAAAATCGTTTTAATCTTTCGGCTCAGTGTGTATTATTCGACTTGATCAGATTATCCGGCAACAAAGTCCGAGTCCTTGATTCAGCCTGATGGACAAGTTTCTTTTTGCTTTATTTCTATTGTATGATAGTGAGAACCGCCACCTTCTCATATTAAAAATATGGAATGTGAGAACAAATCTCTTTCTAAAACCTCTTCTTCGATTCAGCATTGTTGATCAATGCACGCGAGGGTGAAATTCGTTTAATCAGGCGTATAAAACTAGACGCTAATACAAAATGTGAAAATCGAAGAAACATTTTCGTCAGAAAAGAAAAGAGATTTCAGAAACCTAAAGACCGGAGAGAAGAGTGTGAGGATAAACAGTTGAATGAAGAATTCCGTGCACTTAAAATAATCTAATTATGCTGTTTCTCATATAGACACACACGCACACATGGGTTGTGTAAGGACTCACCAAGGCCTGTATATGAACTAGCTGAAGTACTCGTCTATGCCAGATAAGATATTTAGGGAGCCCAAAAAAGGACAAGAGCTTTTAGACACTAAAAATAGTTTCTTTCCACTCAAAGGTGTAGCTAAAGATTTGGGGACCCCGGACGCTTGGTCTTTTTAAGAGTTCCCTTCAACAATCAATAAGAGTATTTATGGCATAATATTAGTAGAGATGCTGTGGGTGAACTACTATTTATAAAGAATAAGGGGAGCCTTTACAAAAGGCCTCGGGGTGTTTTAAAATAGCCCCCGAACACCCACCCCTTAGTTACGGCCCTTTCTTCACTTTCAACTCTTTTGGGGGGGAGAAAAGTCAATCTTCATTTCTGAATCCTTGAAGTTGGGGTGAGGGCTTCACTTTTGACCCCTTCAGGTAGAGGGACACCTGAATAGTACAAACCTATGAAGGGATGAAAAGGTATCCAATCACTTTGGATCCTTTGGAGAGAAACTTCCAGCACTTTTCACCCCAGGAAGGGGGGGAAAGTCCATTGTAACTTTTGATTTCTTTTGGTAAGTAAAAAGCTTACTACTAAGAGAGAGACTCCCTCTACTTTTGACCATTGAAGTGCCTCTATTACACTCTATAGACCGCTTTAAAAATCAAATATTAACACATCAAATGAGGAGGTATCAATATTAGACGGAAAGTAGGGTTCCATTATGGCATTATAGTTACATTGTAAATAGAACTCCCCGTCGGTAACCATAAAAAAAAATCATATGCAAATAGCTGAAGTATGTCTATTCTGGGTAAAATATTTCTGGTGCAACAAAAAATGCAAATACTTACAGTAATAAAAAAATTTCCCTTTCATATTTGGCCCCTTATCGAAGAAAAAGACTTTCCTTCACCCCTAACAACTCAAAGGGGAAACAAAGTAAACTTCACTTTTGAGAGAAGTGGGGGGAAAGTGCTGTTTATCTTTCGACTCATTAAAGAAGGGACCTTTGATTGATACTGAATTCTTAAAGGGAAGGAAAATCTCCCTTTACTTGTGACAACTTAAAAGAGGGATAAGTCTCCATTAATTTTTTACTCTTTATGGGGGAAAGTTCACATTTTTGTTACGTTAAAAGAGCTGGAACCCGACTGTCTGAAACCCTTTTTTTTTTTTCAAAAACCTTCCCTATATCTCATGCGTGTGGACAGTAAATTTACTTGGGTAGCGCCTATGTTTAGTTTTATTTATAACGTGACAGACAAACATGCAGCAAGAATACATATGCATGACCAAAAAGTAATTTCCCACTGTGGTATTATATTTACAAAGTAAATAGCACCCCTGCCCCCGGTTAAAACCCGAAAAGATGTTTTTTTTCTCGTAACTTTTTACTTTAAAAAGTCTTTTTACTCTCCCAGGTCCATTGAGTAGGTGGGATACACTCATCTTTAGTTACCTTTTTTAGCGTGACAGACAAACTCATGCCTCTCACTTATGTATTTAAGAGATAAGCAATTATATATATACATATATATATATATATATATATATATATATATATATATATATATATATATATATATATATGTATATGTATATATATATATAGAAAGAGAGAGAGAGAGAGATTGGAAAAGAGATTAAAAGAGCAAAATATCTGCGGTTACTTTTGACCTTCAGCGGGGAGGAAAAAGGATGCATTCACCCTTGACTCCTTCAGTGAGGAGGGGTATTTCCCCTTGACTTTAGACCTATAGAATAATGTATGTACAAACATATGAAATAAGAAAATATGTATACGGACGGAAAGTAAGGTCCCGCTTGGGTATCATAGTTACATAGTTAAATAAAAACCCAAGGTAAGACCCTCAAAATTCATTTTCCTTATAACGTTTTGTGCTAAAAGCTTCCTCTCTTTCCAGGTCCATTAAGTAGGCATGTCCAATTTGATTTGGCTGCACCAATGTTTAAGTACCTTTTGTAGCGTGACAGAAAACTCATATCTCTCACTTGTCTACAGATGTCTTTTTGATTATCTGGTTCAATGTATGTAGGTGATATCTTGTCGAAAAGCTGCTCCATATGCCTGTCTGTTTGCATGATTTGTTTTCAGCTGAAGTGTTTGTTAATCTATTTTTGATAATAGCTTTTAAACGGTGGGTAGTAGAGTAATTGCACGACAATTACCAATGTCGTTATCGTCTCTTTTCTTGTGTTGCAACATCACCATTCCTAGACGGAGATCCTGGGGCAATTTCTTTTCTCGTAAACATCGAAGGGGATAGTTGTACTAATCAGTTGTTATAGGCCTCTTCCTATCTTCTAAAAGATCTATCATTATGCCATATTCAACTGAAGCTTTTCTGCTTTCCATATTTTCCGCAATGCAAAAACTACTTCGTATGTAGTTATGTCTGGGACATTGTGCGCCGTTGATACCTTTATTTTCAAGGCATAGAGATTCTCGTATTAATCTTCAGTTATTGTTAATATCCTGTTTTAGTAAGTTCGCCTCTTCTGTCTTTTGATGTCAGCATCAGTTTCTTGCAAGGGTGATCTGCAGTTCGGTCACGTTTCGAGCTCTTCCTTGTTCTAATATTTTCTTCTAACCTTTCCATGTTTTTATTCCTTTCCTCTTGTCTCATTTTTTTTTTATTTGTTTATTAAGTTCTACTGTTTGGTTTTATTCTGCTTTAGTATCCATAGCCATTTTTCTGTTCTTTTTAATTAGCTTTGAAGTTGTCTGTGACTTCTTGTTTTTGTTTTGTTTTGTTTTGTTTTTTTGGGGGGGTCGGCGTTATTGTTTTCATTTGTTTTGCGAACCATCTCCACTGGTTTGGTAGCTATGTTTATTAGATTTTACTGTTTTTTACAATCCTACTTCCGTTATTTCACAAGGCCTCGAATCTGTTTTCTATATCCACTCTGAAATTGGTGATCATCTCTATTTACCTTGGACATGTTTTCTTCTTGAGTATGTGTGTGTGTGTGTATGTGTGTGTGTGTGTGTGTGTGTGTGTATGTGAGTGTGTGTATGTGTGTGTGTTGGTAATTTGACAATTGGAATGTGAAAAGAAATTAGATTAGAAAATGCAACTGTTACAACTAGAAAAAAAATTATCACGATGGTAACTTCTGATGCATGTTTGATATGTTGGAGAGAGAGAGAGAGGTTTTTGTATCTGTGTAGGTGGGATTCAGGTCGGTCTGAAATGAGAAAGGTCTGTGAAAGGAGGGATCAGGATGAAAATGATCAGTTTCAGGGATGTTTGTATGACTGTGGGTTTTATTTAGATTGGAGTGTTGGTGTCTAGCGTTAATAGTAGGTGGGACTTTTCTTTTTCTTTTCTTAAAAGGTGTGTGTGTGTGCTTGCACTGTTTTTAGAAGTGTCTTTTGTGATCTGGCCGTTTTTTTTATATACAAATATAGTAGTGAGCTGTTTTATATGATTCTGATGCAAAACCAGTGCATTCAAAGGGTTTGCAATCTACAGATGTGCAAAACTCTGGGTTATCATATTGAATTTGAATATAAGGGCAGCTTCAATGCATCTGTATGTCGAGGACTTTGGTTCATTTCTGAAAAGATTAACAAGCCACAACGCAAACACTCACCATGAGAATGAGGTTTTAGCTAAATGTCACCACAAAAAAATGTTCAAATTTAGTTCATTATGAAAACTTACTTCTGAAGTCAACAAAATGAGATAAAACAAAATCCACAAAGATTGTTGTATGAGAACTGAAAACTTCTATGCATAAAGATAGATATACTACGGGTATAATATATATATATATATATATATATATATATATATATATATATATATAGATAGATAGATAGATATAGATATAGATATAGATATAGATAGATAGATAGATAGATAGATATAGATATAGATATATATATACATATTTATATATATACATATTTATATATATATATATATATATATATATATATATATATATATATATATAAGATGATTTACTTGATTTAGACTTTTAGAATTATTTCAAAAAGAAGCCTTTAATATAAAAAAAGCATACATAAAAGTAAATCAAACGTAATATTGATAATGTTATTTGCAATTAACTAAGGGGGGAATAAATGTCGTAACACCCACGGTATGAAATTGGAAAGAAATGGATAATTAAAAATTAATCCAATTTATGAATGACAGATATGAAAGATACATTATTAATGACATAAAAAAATAAGAGATATGATTTAAATTGACAATTGAATCAGGTAGATTATACTTTCATTATATGTGCTGACCAATTCCTGAGATTCACTTGGAGAAAAAATTTAGAACTATAAACTTCAAGAATAATTTAGTTTCATTGTATCAAAAGAATGAATCATTAACTAACTGTCGCCACAAGAAATCGTTTAGATAAAACTCATGACGAAAAATGACTTCTAAAGTAATGAATAAAACATGAAATAGATTTTATCAAGAATGAATTCTACGGACTGTTGAATTAGAACTCTTACGCCATAAAAATAGATATACACCACTACAGGTATAAATATAAAAAATCTTTGCCAATTTAGATGATCCACTTTATCGACTTGAAAAATTATGTCACAAAATACATTTAATAATAACTCATAAATATATAACAAAAGTAATACCAACAACAATATAATCTGCTTATAACTCTAACTTGAGAAGAAATAAATCGGTAAAATGTGACCAGTTTACCAGTAGACCTCTGTTCAAATTTCAAATCTTTTTGAAAAGGCAAAACGGTCAAGAATGAAAATGGAAATGAGAATAGAATAGAACGGAATACATTTCGCTTCAACGAATAAGCAATAACAAATTGATTATCTTTTTTTAATTAAAATATTCGGCAGGGAGCGTACAAATCGGGCTCAATGCCTCACAAGAAGTACCCATCTATATATTTTCATTTACAGTACAGTTTTATCATTTATTCAATTTTAGAACTATTTTGTTAATAAACAAATAAAACTGAAATTTAAAAAAAAATATATAATGAAAAATAATAAATCGATTGGATCATACAAATAATGCTATTTAAATGAGAATTAGCTTTTTTTGTTATTATAATAACAAAACGTATTATCGGTTGCTGAAAAAAGTGCGTGAGGTTCGGAATGCTGACATTCACCGGATATACATTCATTTGAATTTTATTTTATGTATTTAGGGCCCTTTTTGCTTTGATTGATATTGAGCACTGTGATAAAATATCATCAACAACGGAAAAAATCTGTTGTTTTTTTGTATCCTTTCAAATTGCAAAAAACATTATGATATATATATATATATATATAAAGTCTAAAAAGCTTTACAGCTTTAAACACTGAACATTTTGGGGGGTTTGAATGAATAGATTTTTCTGTATATTTTCTCAAAATGGTAAAAAAATGAAATTTCGTTTTTGGTTTTTTCCAATGCATTTGATATGTTCCGGACAAAATAAGAATATAAATGAAAATTTCAAGTATTTGCAACCTCACCTCGGTTGCTGAAGAGTGCATGAGGCACGCACTGGTGACATTCACTTGGTATATACCCTTGTACATTTTATTTACAATATGATACATTACGCTTAGAACTGACAATCTATTCATCTTATACCTTGATTTCATCATGTATACAAACAGCAGGACGTTGGCATGATGCTTATAAAAATGCAAGAAAAAAAGGATAAGAAGACAAGAATCTATGAATCTATGAGAAGATATCTGTGAAATAAATCCATGTTGCAGCTACCATGTTTTGATTGGTTCGACCGCCATGTTTTGTTCTCTAAAACTGTCTTGGTAATTCATTTTCTACCTGAGATAAAAAAAAGTTTTGGATGAAAGGTAATTGAAAACAAATTCAAGATACCTATCTCGTGGTGAGGATATTACTTACAATATTTCCTTTTTCTCGAATGCCAAGATGATAAAAATGAAAAAAAAAGATTATTGATTTATTCTCGAATTACTGACTAGTCACATTTGTTTTTGTTTTTTTCAATCACTAACATCTTATTTAAGCAAAGGTCTCTTAATTAAATCCATTTACTCATATTGAATTTCATCTTATAACTATATGCACATCTTTTACTATTTTTCAAGAGCAGCAATTGCAATTCTAATGTATGTGTCCTCATACGCGATTATACAATTTTTATGTATGGACGAACAATGAATCGGTCAGTGAGTCTGTTTCTTTAACACACACACACACACACACATATATATACATATATATATATATATATATATATATATATATATATATATATATATATATATATATATATTTGTGTGTGTGTACGTGACTAAGTCGAATAAATAACTATTTTCATCAGATTACAACGGGGTTGGTTTTTTTTTTTTTGTATTTTTTTCAATGCCTCTGCGTATCTCTGTGTCATCTGTTGCCAGTAATAAATCCTTGTCAAGCACGCATAGGAACAAAACGGGACTGCTAGGTCAAGATGACCCCATAATCTGGAGGTTTGAGTTGAAGGTCGGAGATTATAGCCCAAAGAGAGACCCAGGGGTTATGGAGAGGGATAGGGCAATGAAAATTTGAAGCAGAATGGACGAAACGGAGGAGAAAATCCTTAACTAATGGAAACATAATGTCAAGGATGCGAAACGTGAGGGCACTTATAAATGCATGTTTCATTTTAAAGTATGAACAGTTACAATTGTACATAAAGATATTGTTTTACGAATGGTTCATGCCTTATGCTTGTCCTTTCGTTTCCTTTTCTTTTTCTTTTTTCTTTTTTTTTTTTTTTGACTGTGTCTGATTGCGTTTGTCTCTATGTGTTTGCACACGTGCGAGACTGAACGTTAAGGATTCTTTAAAGATAGTTTGGTTAAGGGGGGTGCATCTGTTCAGACATATTAAAGTGTCGAAGCTGTAAGTAGCTCGAGAAAAATCTCAATAGAGCTAAACTGATTTGAATGGAATGTACAAGTTTGAATTATCCATAGAATTATTCTTTTGAATCTTGTGTATTCACTTTACTTGAATTATATTGATTTTGTGTCGTTTTGAAAGTTGTATTGTGACGCCAGCTACTCGGTCTGAGACATGGAACCTAACCAAGGGACAGAGTCGCAAATTGAGAACCATGCAACGTGCACATGAAAGAATTATGCTGAGTTTCACTTGGAGAGACCACAAGATAGCACAGTACATCCGGGAAAAGACACGAGTCAGAGACATCATAGAATCCATTGAAAATCTCAAATGGCAGTGGGCTGGCCATGTTGCAAGAATTGCAGACAACTGATGGACATTGTAACTCACGACATGGATCCCCTGAGATCACATGCGCAACCGAGGCCGGCAGAATATTAGCTGGAGAGACGACCAAGACAAATTCAGAAAGTACTGGCTCCGTGACGCCATGATAGATAAGCGTGGCGAATCCTGGGGAAGGTCTATATCCTACGACGGACGTTAAAAGACTGATGATGATGATGATGATGATGATGATGATGATGATGAATCACATTACGCCATGACTCGACCATCTGATCAGCAAAGAGTATCAAATATTCAGACCGTTCAGCTTCTATGAAACTCAAAGTATAAAAAAAGTGAATACAGATATGAATTCAGATTGAGATTAAATATGATCATCGGTTTTATTTTTTTTATGTGATGATTAAAATGATAAAAAATTATAATTATTTTAAAAAGTCAAAATGATAATAAGTAAAAAATCCACATCTAAGATTATAAGTATAATTGTATAGAACTTCAAGAAGAGATGTTAACATTCCTAATTTTGTACGGGCAATTGAACTCCTTCACCACCATCTATTGATTAGAGTCGATGTTCTTTTGATTGCTTCACACCTTTTCTTCAACCTCTTTCTGTTATTTGCATAAACGAAATCGACAAGCCGTACTCCGGCCAAAGAGCATTTAATAGGAATGAGTGGTACAGGCCAGTTTCGTTTCTTTAAAATCAAATGGCGCTACTTTGATCTTACCTCTTTTAAGCCTTCTTCCACATAGCGTAAGCTTTCATTTGAACCAGCTATCACGAGACGAACTAAAAAATCATTAAAACAAACGATGTCTTACGTCGACGGATCAACATCAATCATAAAACAATATAAACTCGCCGCAGAGAATGAATGAATAAAACGTCGATGTCATAAGCCTCAAAAAGAGAAACTGAAAGGGATGTCGACCTTAACGTCAACTGACACTGAATTTTGTTTTAAAACGAAAAAGAAACAATATAGAATCGGCTTTTCAATGCACTAAAAGTGAGTGAAACATACCACTGACACGTAAAAGAACTCCAACAAGGTAGCAACTATCCAACTAGCTGCAAACAAAAAACAAACGATTGTTACCTTTTTCGCGTTAAATTCAAAGCATATGGACAGCGTAAAATATTTTTGTGGCAAAAATGCCATCACAAAGAAAAGTTTACTGCTTTCATTTGTTCCGTAAGTTGCTTAATCTTAACCTTAATCCTAAGCATTATCGATTATGGGAACCTTTCCCCATTTCGAAATGGCCTAGGCTTACGCTGTGATATGAGAATTTTTCGCGGTAAGTGTTTTTAGGGTTAGTGTTTAGGTTAGAGTTTACGTTAGAGTTGACTTTAAATTCACCATCAGCGCATACCACTGTACGGCTGGATAGGCGACCATTTTAAAACAAGAATCGTCACAAATGCCCTTAACCTTAAACACTTGTCCTAACTTATGCTTTTGTTGTTAAACCTAATCAAATATAGTTTACAATGATGAGGTTCCGTTTTCTTTTTGAAAATTCAATGTTTTAGAAAAAAAATTCACAGGTAAAGTTAAAAAAAGAATTTGAAAAAATATGATCATTGGAAATTTCAAAATTTGTGAAGAAAAATACCGTTCTGAGGTGCCCTCATTGCAGTGAAATCTAAATCAGAAGTCTTTTGAATTTAAAGCGGATAAGGTGACAATCAGCCGCAAAACATGTATGTATCGTCAACGAATATTCTCCAACAAACGATCAATGCCCTTCCCCCCACCCCACCAAAAAATTGAAAAAAAATTATCTATCCTATGACCAGTTGATGAACGCACTGAAACAGCAAGCAATATTTTACCATATGAATGCAGCGATCGGAAAGAGAGACATAAAATAGGAAGGGAAAAATGCATTATCAGATTTTCCAGAGGATACAAAAATGAAAATGGAAACTGCCACATTGATTTTTCTGAAAGCAACAGTCCGTAAATCGCCAACGATTTCAATATTCAGCACATCACATCGCAACTTGGTCATGCCAAAGAGAAAAAAAAGCTAAAAAAATTAAATTGATAACCTCTACTACCAATTATATTACATCATCTGTGCCAGACCACATAAACAACTGCTGAAACAATCACGATCTTACAGCGGAACGACACGAACATAGGGTCACAGGATGGTCATAACAGAATCTAGCCTAGAATATCATAGAAGAAAAAAAATAAAAAAAAAAAGAAGATAGAGAAATACCAACACCTAGCCAGGAGGTCAGAACTAACAATAAAACTGGAGCCAAATACACCACCCCAGGAGGCATGAAAGGTAATTCAACAGGCAACAGAACAATCGGTGGGGACTAAGACACAAACCGATCCGTACCGGGGAACGTACGATCACAAAATAGAGTATCTATCAGAGAAACAGAAATAACTTCACCTGGAGATCTAAAACTGCGAATATATACACAACAACCAAAGATTCAGAAGGGGAAGACTCTACACTAAATTGGCAAGATACTGGACACCTGAAACCTGGAATTCGACAGAAAAACAGACGAAATAACCCAAGCCAAATTCAACGCTTAAATGTTCAAATCGGTAAAAGATGAGACGGTGAGCTGTAAAATAAAGAGTGTGGTCCTCTGACCAATCCAAATGATATTCTAATCGCTGTATCATCCCGTTTCGATAGAAGGTTCAATGACCACTACTCGATAGAACCATATGTTAGGGAACCGAAGCCTCTCAACAAGCGAATGATATCACGTAGAAGAATGTGTGGAGAAACTCAAAAATAACAGAGCATGCCAAGACAGCATAGCAGTGGAACAGCTAAAATATGGATCAAAACAATTTACTAGAATAGAGTAATGTCAAACAACGCACTGAAGTAACACAAGCCATTAGATATAAATAAAGGACAGCGCTTGGCCCTTCAAAAACCCAATTAATAGAAAGGACTAGTCAACAATCTACGCTAAGTCGTGATGCTGAATCCAATTAGGAAATCCCTATCACTGATAACACTTCACAGAGTTAGATTCTAGAAAACTATCCAGAGCCCAACCAAAGCGGCTTCCAGCCAGTCAGAAACACAGTAGACATCATAATCACCATCGAAGCCTTTCCTATCACCTTCCAAGATAACCATGATTGTGCTGATATCCGATAGGTCCAATAACAATCACGATTTTATACTTCTGGTTACGACTAAAAAGTGAAAACTTCAAAATAATGGATAGAAAGAAAGAAGAAAAGGAGGGGAGAGAGACTGTACGTCATTAATCAACGAACGAAATCAAAGGAAAGAGAGCAAAAAATGTGAGAGATAAAGACAGAAATAAAAGAAAGAGCTATGAATGTTACTTTTCAGAAAATATCTCTATTGCCTCCTTTTATAACGAGAATTATCTGTGTTTTCATCTAAAAAAAATCTAGATACCATTTTATCAAAGCCACGATTTTTTCATGGCCAAATTTGAAGATCTTTTTTTATTTCAATTAAAGGAAACGTTTTTACAAAAGTCGAAATATTTTTAAAGACTTCTGTCAGAGTGTTGTTTGACTCTGAAGCAGCTTGTGTTGTTGTCTTCTTTCTAATCATCTTACTTTTTTTTTCATTTCCCATATTTTACTCAGTGAACATGATTTGTGTTTCTTCCGATGCTTCTGACGTCATGCAAACGTCATCGACGAATCTCAAGTGGTTCAATTATTTTCCGTCTATGTTTACCCTCGTTCGGACATTACATCCACTCATTAATGGTTTGCAGCACGAACAGCGATCACCAAGAACTCAATCTAAATCCCGGACATTGATATGCCAAATGCATTTGACACTATCAACCGCAAAAAAAAACTATAATCAGTGAAGAAGAAATCCATACGCTGAAGCTCCTACCGAATGGAGACAAAAATACGGGCGGCTTCCAAGACATTTTGTTTTTTCACCAACATAGGAACATAACAAGGGTTCAAACCAAATCCTATTTGTCATGTATCTTGAACATGCCATCCGGTGAATCAAAAATGAGGTCAGTATCCGCATACAACCCGTTGATGTAGCGTGAGTGGACAATGAAGACCTCCTCAGCCTGAAAAACACACAGAAACACGAGACGGGGATGATAAGATTCAGCCTTAAGATAAATCGGAATAAAACAGGAGAGCTTAATGTAAGTTATTGAGTCACATTCTCGGGCAAGACATCAATATCCCTGCAAACAAAGCAATTACATTTTTCTAACATAAATCAGATGCGGGGCCGTGTAGAAGGAGGCCAAGAACGACTCGGCTAATAGAATTGGAAAATTATCTACGCAAACTCCGACCCAACAATAAAACATGACACGTGCACCAAAAGACCTAAAATTGAAACAAAGGGTGACTTTGATGGACGCCGACGAACAGCCGGTTGACAGAGAGGCGTGGAGAATAATGGTAGACAAGATAGATGATGTCCAAGGAGGGCCAATTTTGTCCTACCGAATGTAAAGGCGATAGAAAGATTTTTTTTCCATAATCTATAGAAGTGGAGAAAGAAAGAAAGAAAGAAAGAAAGAAAGAAAGAAAAAAAAGAAAGAAAGGAAGGAAGGAAGGAAGGGAACGTGGAAGGGAGGAAGGGAGGGAGGAAGAGAGTGAAGAGAGAAAGACAAAGAGAAAGCTAACAGAAACAGAAAAGAATTGAAGTGAGAAAGAAAAAGCATTGAGAGATAGAAATGTCGAAAGGAAAGGGTGAGAAATGGAGTGGGAAAGAAAGAGACAAAGTGGAAAGAAGAAAGAAAGAAAGCAAAGAAAAAGGGGGGAAGTGAAGTGAGAAGGAAGAACAAAAGAAGAGGACATTTCATTTTTATCTAAAAATAATTCAGGAAATTTCTATTATCATTATTGACACGACCAGGCCTTCATAATCACAAACCAAACGAAACGCTTTAAGAAAGGGAACGGTCAAGAAGGGTGATTAGAGTGTAGGATGAGACAAACAGAAAAGAGAGATAATTTGATAAGACGGTAGGAAGGAAGACGCAGGAAAGAAATAAACTTTAATGAGAAGATAGGAAGATAGAGCAGATAGAATAGGGAGTTGGTTTAGTAAGAAGGTTAAAAGAAATGATAAACAGAAGAAAATCCATGAAATGAATCCATGTTTTCTTTCTCTCTAAATTTTTACATGGAGGAATATCGTTAGGTTAAGTTTATTGAAGACTTTTGTTCTCATCTGAGTTCATTTTTCAAACACAACATAGGGTTGTTGTACCCTATGGTCGTCTTCAGGTGATGAACGGGTGTAATTTTTTCATCATCACAACAGAAAAACGCCCTCATCGGTCGCTTGGAAACGTTTGCATCTCATTGTCTTATACCAAGTGTGGTTGATTTTTTGCTTTATTGTTTCCACAGTTGATGTTTGGAGTTGATGTCAGGAGGATTGAGGGCTTTTAAGGGGATAAGAAGCATCTTCGTCGGACTTGGTTATGTGTAGCCTTGTATTTGCATGGAGATAAGGTTGGATAAGGGAGGAGATGGAAAGATATGGGCAGAGGGCTAGTGAAGAGCAAAAACATGAGATAATGAATAATTTTAGTCAACATCTGTGGAATTTCTACTGGTTCAGATGGTACATATTGAACAAAACGTCTCATCGTAACTTGAGATTAGCTTTTCGCCTCGTCTTCGTCTCCCCCTTTGATCAGACTCCTATTTTCTCCCGGATTTGAGGCGCTGTCTTTTAGTGACTCCGTGTGAGGTTAAGTATAATTCTTTCGTGTGCACATTGCATGGTTCTCAATTTACGAGCCTGTCTCTTGTTTAGGTTCTATGTTTAAGCTCAATAAGTGACTATCAGGGGGGTTTATTGGTTGCATACCCTTTTTTTAGGGATTAATGGGTTCTTTTTGTTTTTGAAAGTGGAGCTATATTTCCCTTAAAGCTATATTTCCCTTATTTTCAAACATGGGGTATTAGATGTAAGTAAGTGTGTGGATACATACATAAAATTATATTTCACCCTCTTAAGCTCCCATATTTTTTCAGCTTAGCTGACATGGACTTATGAATTGAGAGAATATTGTAGAAATAGGATGGGGAGAAGAAAACAATAAATATTAACATCAGATTGATAGATAGATAGATAGATAGATAGATAGACAGAAGCTAGTATATCAATATTTTCTGTTGACGCTAAACGTTTTCTTCTGTCATCAATTCATCAATGTCAAGATATATTTAAGATTGTCATTTCTCCTCATCATAGTATTGTATAAATCATGCATTGAAGTCACTAGTATCTCCAGGCCGTTTTTCTTATTTAAGAGAACTTTCACTTAGAAGAAGTCAGTTCAGGAAGAGGTTGATTGATGAGGCATCAGTAGTGTATATTCATTACTCCCAATATGAAAATAATACAACGCGCGTAAACATGGATAATCAAATAAAGATAATTACCATTATCTGATAAAAGCTAAACCGGAAATATGGTAAATATCTATGTTGTTATGAATTATGAGTAATTTTCCTTGCTCACACTTTTTGTTCAACACACACACACACGTATATACATTCATACACGTTGCCAAGTAAAAGAGTATGGAATTGCACATAAAAATGTACTTGATATAACACCTTGTTTCAAACCTTTCCTTTCAATGTAAACAGTGATCTTCCAAAAAATACTGCTCATAAAAACTTGCACTAAGTTCCGTACTACACTCAGTTCGTGCATGCAGTTAGAATTCACCAAAATTTTAGGGAACATATATATATATATATATATATATATATACATATATATACATATATATATATATATATATATATATATATATACATATATATATATATATATGCATATATATATACATACATATATATATATATATATATATATATATATATATATATATATATAATATTGAGAAATGTATATATGATCCGACAGAATTATAATAAATGGCATTATTTCTTATTGAAACACCGTTTAGAATGTTCTCCCTTTATTACACAGTGACTTTATCAATGGGCCTAGACAGTGTGGATTGAAAACAAAAGAGAATGCCACTGGTGCAGGAATCGAACCTGCGACCGGTAGGAAAGCAGTTTCAACGTAGGTTTGTTCTTACCATTGAGCTAAACAACCGCCGGTAATGCAAAGATTCATGTAGCTGTTTCAACTCCAAATTTCCATATTGCTTATTCACAGTCTATATCTGCTCTGTTTGTTTCTTTCAACACAATGTAATTTCAGTCAATCATTTTAGTCAAACGTTTTTAATATATGACTTTTTTAAAATTATTTTTAGGGCAGCATAATACATCTACTTTGCTAATTCATATAAGATATTATCATAATATTGTATAAGGGTGTTACTTTAAACTACACGTCATTTATTTGAAATAAAGGGCTCACTTTAGTAGGTTACCCAAAAAACATATTTGACGATGCTGGATCAATAGATATAACGACAAATGTGACTCGTCGTGACTCATGTCATGTTCATGTCACTTCTTTTGACTGTTCACCCACGTGAATATTAAATCCCTTGAGTCTGTTTTAATAACTTATAAATAAAACAGTCGAAGAAAAACAAAAACAGAGAGTGGGAAAGTCGAAAATACTAGCAGATTGCTTTATATATATATATATATATATATATATATATATATATATATATATATATATATATATATCACTTGGGTATTTTAGATTTTAATGATTGTATTAGCTGTCAAGATATAGTAAAACGTACAGCAACAATATTACCCATATCCCAATTACGTTCTGAATGCAGACATTAAAAAGTGTTTTCAAGAATTATGGTTTTCGAAAACTTGAAACTTATCTATACCAAGTAATTAGTTCATGGCAGGCATATTTATTTCATGGAAGAATGTTTCCCGTTTAACAAATTTTCTTTTATTTTTTAAAACGATACTTTATTTATACCTATGAAACCCAGAAGTTATCAGAGAGGGAATTTAAAGTACTGCCATGATTATCCATAAATATCTGAAACTACAGATGATCTACTAAACATGTTGAGTGATCTAAATAGAAAAAGTACGATAAAAGATAAAGAGAACAAGAACAAAAATAATGTTCAATGATAAAAAGACCAAAAGAAAAGAGGGTTAAATTTTCGAGGAAGTTAAGGAATATATGTACCCAGATCAGACGATCAAGTAAAAGAAAGGCCATGAAAATGAAAAATAACGACACATCACGATTAGTTGGAGAGTATATAATATGAAGAGAGACATTACTGAAAAGTAAATTGCCGATACGCTTAAAACGTAAAGTGCATGACAAGTGCATTTTACCAGCTATGACCAACATTTGCGAAACCCAGAAACTAAGAAAAGTACTGGGAAAGAAAACTTGTAATCACACAGAGGGCAATGGGAAGAGCAATGCTAGGAATGACTCTTGAAGCACAAAAGTATTATATGCTGCTTTGAATTTCAAAATGGCTGCCCGTAAAGTTCAACATTTTTTCTTTAATTTTGAACGGTTTTTAGTTTTGAATTTTCCTATTTGCCAAGATTCTACACAAAAATGATAACTTCCACTTTCCGATAAACGACAGTGTCATAGTTTTTGAACTTCGTTAATTTGGCCATACCTGGCCCCCGATTGTCATTTTTTACTATGAAATATCTACAAAAAGTAAGACATTGGTTTGATCTTTGGTTTTTTCTTTTGCAATAAAATCATTAAAATAATTCCTCTTGTAGCAATCAGATCATCTAAGCAGTTCACGATGGAGAAAGAAAACTTCTTCTTTTGGATCTCATATAATCATATCCGAATAAAGAAATAGGAAATCCAGTACAGCAAATTAGATTAGCTGGAAGAAAGGTTTACATTACCGGAATAATAGACCGAATACCCCAGGAAAGTGAAAGCACTGTACAGAACACCATACATCGATTGATCGACTAGAAGCCTAAGTCGGACCGGTGCAGATTTCGACCCTGTGTGGATCGTTCGATGGGGACTTTTTATGGCATCCATTTTTTAACAAAACAAGGAATTGAGAACACTTTCTCGATAAAAATTATGAAGCAAACTGAATCCCACGCGTTGCTCAAAGTAGAATAACTTATTACAAGCGTTGCTCGTAATGTTTCAATATTTTGTCTGATACCAGGAAAAAGAGACCATCTTTCTTCCGTAAGGGTCTTGTACTTAAAGAAGACCGTAGAATGTATTGATCGAAACGGTGGAACAACATAAGATTACAAAAGGGAATGAGTTCAATTTTCCTAAAAACTTTATGGGTACTAATGACTCTTCTCAAAACTGCAAGCAATAAAACATTCTTTCTGGTTAGTAGATCGAACGAAATTCTTAGTCTACTTAGTTGTAAGTAATTTTTACGATATTCGCTTCTGATTTTCATCTTAAACTTTTATTTGTATGCAGGCCGTATTGATTGGAATGTCTATTATTCAATTGTTACTCCCCAGCACAATGTAATTATTTGAAAATATTAAGCTAAATTAAATCAATTGAATGAAACCAATAATTCATTCTCAGTATCCATTCGGACCCCTTTCAGCTCCAGAAAGAAGTAAGACAAGGTGATACCAGCTCACCCAAACTCCTCATAGCCTACCTACAGAAGTAGATCATGTGCAACAACCACATCGGAGATTAAAAAAAACACTAACATCAAAATCGAGGACACAGAACTGGAGAAAGTAGATCAATACATCTACCTATGACAACGAATCACCATGATACCCTCAAAAGAAGATGAAATCAAGCGAAGAATCACACTAGGATGGCAAGCCTTTGGCAGAGCAAGCTCAACCTTCAAAATAAGAAGATCCTATTAATCCTAAAAAGAAAGGTGTATATAACCAATGCATCCTCCCGATAGTCACTTATGAAGCTGAAATATGGAACCTAACCAAGAGACAGATCCGCAAATTGAGGACTATGTAACGTGCACATGAAATAATTATGCTTAGACTAACTTGAAGAGACCACAAGACGATACAGTACATTTGGGAAAAGACAAGAGTCGGGGACATCATAGAATCCATCAAAATTCTCAAATGGTAGGGGGCTGGCCATGTTGCAAGAATGGTGGACAACCGATGGACATCATGTCTCACAACATAGATCCTCAGAGATCACATGAGAAACCGAGGCCGACAGAACAAAAGATGAAGAGATGAACTGGAGACAAATTCAGGATACCCATGATTGAGAAGTGTGGCGAATCTTGGGGAAGGTCTATGTTCAACGAAGGACGTTAAAAGAATGATAATGATGATGATGATCCATTGCACAAATCTAAATTTGGCCTGAGTTCATCTCGGTTGAGCACGCAATTAGTAACTACTTCGCTGCTGATGATATGTGCAATTCATTTGTTAACCATCGCTTTAATCTATCTTGCAACACTCTGCATCTTTGAGAATCCTGTTAAGTTCCTCACTAATTCCGCCTTTAAACAACCTCAGAAATTTAAAAGGAAGCGATTCTGTTATCAGAATGAAGAGAAGATATCATGTGCAGCTTCGCAGCTACAGTTTGTGTCAATATTCCAAATCTAGTATTTGCAGTACAAATTAATCTGTTCCTCTCCACGAATACCACGATACAAATGGGATAAGGGTTCAGCGCTGAATTTAATCCTGTGACCCGCAGACCTCTCAAACAAACTGATGATTTTCCAGCATTCTAATGAAGTCTCTGGATAGTTATCCTTCTTCTTCTTCTTCTTCTTCTTCTTCTTCTTCTTCTTCTTCTTCTTCTTCTTCTTCTTCTTCTTCTTCTTCTTGAAAGGCAAGACTTGAATTCTCCCCACATTCTTCTCAACGAAACTAAAAGACATTTAGAAAAACGATATTAAGAAGTTTATTGATCGTTGGAAAGAAGTTTTTGATAATGTTGGAATCTATGCTAATGAATAAACTAACTAGGCATGATCCTTAGAAGAGAAAACAAGCGTAGTATCACTCTTGGTTGGCAAGCTTTCTATTGAGCCATTTCAACCTTCATGAACAAGAAAAATCAATTAATCCTAAAAAGAAGTGTATGCAACCCATGCATCACCCCGATGGTCACCTATGGGGCTAAAACATGGAACCTTACTAAAAGATTTACCATCAAACTGAGGACCATGTAATGAGTACATAGAGAGATCATAAAACAGCACAGTGTATTAGATGAAATTAAGGGGTCAGAGATATCATAGAATCTATTAGAAAACTAAAATGCAAGAACCTCTGGACATGTTGGAAAATGCGAACGTGCTCTGTGTGGATTCAGGGTGATCAACGATGACAGGTCTTTATGGAATAACGAACCATTTCGCAGACCATAAAACTCAAGCAGTGTTTGTCGCCCGAGACAATGCGTCGTTTCAAATACAATCAATTAGGACGGGTACTTCAGAAATGGAAAGTGTTTTTGCTGACACACAAATCTTTTCGGACGAAACGATTGTCCCCAAGTGGTGTTTGTCGCCAGAAACAACATTAGTTTCTTTTCATGACTTAATTAAGTTTCTTTGGAACGTAACGTATGTTATCTACTTTTAATTAAGGTGCCTTTCCAATAAAAGGCCGTTCACAGCCTCTGGCCAACAGAGTACGCCAAGGAGCGAGGCAGCAGCTGTCACTTTGGAGAGGAAAGGTCATTCCCTTTCTTCTGTACTCCAGCTAACTTTCCTGTCTGCCGTCCGTTTTCCTAGTATTGTGCTTCGCATCTATGGTATCACATTTTCTGACATCATTCATAAGCTGCGTAACGTTGAAAAAGGGAGAAATAAACAAGGTGCTAAACTGTATCTACGGCATTTTTTCTTTTTCGTCTCTACAACTTTTACCATTCTGAATACGCGAATCATGGGTCCCACCTTTCAGCGTTTTGTCTGTTAATGTCGGCAGCATACTAAATAAAGCAATTTTCCAAGCGTTGGAACACCCAAAATAAGTTATGAAAATCTAAAAATAATGGAACATTGTAAAAAATCTGTACTATTTGATTATTAAATACCATGAACAAAAAAGACGGAAATGAATATTTCGACGCAAATATAGGATTTTTTGATGCTGATGACACACAAAAACTAGTATGAATATACATATTATGAATATTATCAGAAATTACAGGTAAGAAAGATATACGTCTATATAGAGACGGTTTTCTCATATCATCCCTTTGAAAACAAAATATATTTATGCTCACCAAATGCTGAATTTTTAACTGCAAAACCAAAGAAAATTCAAATAAAGAAAAGTATACATAGGTGCAACTCAAACTGATCTAAAACAATGATATGATAACCACAAATTGAATTTTATGAAAATAATTTAACCTTGTCAAAGTAGAAGAAAGAACATCATTTATAAAAAGGACAATGATTAAAGAAGCAGCTCCGTGTGAAATGTTTTAAATAAGTGCTCACTTTGCTTGGAGGAGATTTAATATGATTTGAAGAAATTGATAAACAAGGAGAGCATAATGGATATCATATCGTGCAGACACGAAAATACCCTTTTAACTGGAAAACATAAAATTTTGAAAATAAATTCGCTGATTTGAATAGAAGTCGAGTGAAAAAAGTTATGTTCAGAATTTTAGAATTCAAAAATACAAGCAAACAAAAAAAAAGGCTAAAATTCAAACCTCTTAAAAGGTAACCGGATACATCTCGTAATGATGCGAAAACCGGTGAATTTAAAAGAATCATAAAAAGTGAGAGCATCATTCACTTGAAAATTAAATATGTATTAAAAAGATTATGGAAGATACATTGAACAAATTTGACTACATATACATATATATGGTTGTGTGTGTGTATGTATGTAGGTTTATCAAGAGGTGTATGCACGCACGTGTATGTTTGTGTCAATACTCGTCTAGTATTCCCTAGAATCTACAGATGACAGCAAAGTAACTAACACTTAATAAGCCATCCATTCTATTTCTCTAATACTGCTTTTCTTTCCACAAGTTAACGTGAATTTTTCAGTGAAAAAAAATAAATGTGAATGAACAAAAGATATTGCACAAATTATGTTCTCAAAAATTTGTTATAAGATTATGAGAATAGAGGCGGCAGTTACTTTTTAAGCGGATATAAAATTGGATATAAAAATGGAGACGAGAAAGTAGCTTCCAAAATTTTTTTCCACCTATTTTTTTTTCAATCCTTGAAGCGTCTTTTAATAGTTCTGCCTGTTACCCAGCTCAAATATTGTCCTATGGTGTTCATATCTAACCATATGCGATATCTTACAAGAAACATGCAGAAAAAAATGAATATATTTTTCCATAAATTTCAAACACATCTTGACAAGGAAGAAATTCGAAACAATGTTGAGAAATCCGTTCAAAAATATTTTTATAATAACTAAATATCAAAAGTCCTATAATCTTTTTTTTCTCATTTATTGAAGGGTATATATTATGATTCTCTCATAACGATATTAAAATATTTTCGTTTCTTTTTTGGTATGGTGTTCAAGTCATCGTAGTCAACGTTCAGGTAGGACAATGAAATGAAAGTTGCGTCAGCAAGTTCGGATACGAGATATAAAACGAAAGAGGCGGAGATCTCATACTTTTGCCTCAGAAAACGAATTTAAAATCACGAACACTTCCTGCAAGAAACAACCCAATAGAAAATGGACTTGGAGGAGTTCCTATCGTGAACCAAAAAAAAGAATCGACAACATCCTGTTAGACAAGAACGACACTGTCAAAAATATTCAAGTCAATGGAGAAAGTGACCACGGGATGTCAAGATGTAAAATCCAAATCAACACCAACAAAGAAAGCAAAAATGTTGCACACAAAAGTGCAATCACTGAACGCACCAGAAGAGCTCAACCGACCCTCCAAGCTCGAACAGAAAAACCGGCATGAACTTCTCACCGAACCACAAGAGAACGTTGATGATATCACCGAGTTTAACAACATAATGATAATATCTCTCTAATAGAAACTGCCATTATGATAGAACCAAAGAGAAAACAAAGCATCAGTAAAATCTCAGAAGAGATTAAGAATCTCATAGGAAAACGTAGGAAGCTCAAACCATCGATAACAAGAGAAAAGATTGAATCAACTGAATTAAATAAAACAATCCAACAGGAACGAAAAGATACAGGACATTGGTGAACAGAGTAATCCTCAAAAAGGCCTGGGGGCTTCAGAGTTATCAAGAAAACTTTTAATTCAGAAAGAAAACAAATAAGCAATGCACTTGAAGATAATGGAGACCTAACCATAGACAGTTATTGGGTTGTTGATCGTGTCCAGGAATTCTACAAAAAACTCTTTTCTTCCACACAGGTAATGCAGAAAAATAGTCAAATTATATAAATCACGAGCAACCAGTCCGAAGCTTTCCGAGAAGTTACTCAGTGAGAAAAGAAGCAAGTTATCAAGCAAACAAAGAAAGGAAAGGTCTTTGGAGTATATAACATCACCATCGACCCACTCAAAAAAGCTGGATAGGTCACTACTAGGAAGCTAACCACCCTCTTCAACTTATGTCTAAAACAAAGTGAAGTTCCTGAAGATTGGAACACTGCAATCATACTGTTTTGATATTTTTAAAAAGCGGGGAACCCAGGACACCTTAATAATTATAGGTTAAGCCTACTCAACTGCATCGACAAACTTTTTACCAGGGTGATCACAAACCGAATAATTAGAACACCAGATGAAAACCAACCACAGGAACATGCTGGCTTCAGAAGAAGCTACTCAACGCTAGAACCATCCATTCAGTAAATCAACAAAAAAGAATCAGCAGAATATAGAATGCCTCCCGATATAGCGTTAGTTGACTTCAAGAAGGTTATTGATTCTTTGAAAATTCCCGAGGTTATTGATGCTATCATTCAACAAGGCGTAGACCCCGTATTGCAACATATCTAGCGACACAGCAGTTCCTTCATCAGGCTAGATAAAGACCCCTTAAGCTCGACAAAAGATTAAGGCAGAGAGATACCTAATCACCTGAACTCTTCACGACCTGCCTCGTGAAGATATCCCGGAACCTAGACTGGGAAAATAAAGGAATTCGAATAAATGGATAATACTTCGCATAATAATGCTTAGCATAAGATGGAGAGATCACAAGACAGCATAGTATATTAAAGGAAAATTATTCGCCGAGATATCATAGAATCCATTAGAAAACGTCAAAGGAAATGGGCTGGTCATGTTGCAAGAATGGCAGAAAACTGATGGACATCCTAACTCACAACGTGGATCCCCAGAGATCACATACAAAACCGGGGACCGACAAAATATAAGGAGACGTGACGGACTAAACAAGTTCAAAAAAGTATTGGCTCTGCGACGTCCATAAAAGAAAGAAGTAGCGAATCACGGGGAAGGTCTATGTCCAACAATGGATGCTAAAAGGCTGATGATGATGATCCCGTTAGTAACGCTTCCATTAATTCCTAACGACTGAAAATACATTTAGTACTTTTTTCACTGATTTCTATGGATGTATTTATATTATACATATAATAGCACTATTCTGTCTGTAAAGTTTGCTCTAATACCTGACGACTGACAACGCTTTCTGTTAATTTTTCAATAAAAAACATAAAGATTGAGAGCTGAAACTTTCTGTAATGAATTTTACATTCAAAGTTACAAGACTGTGATATCAATCAAAGTCTTGTCCCAAAAAAAATATTGAGTTTATTAAATGATAAACTTAGCAGGGAAGATTTTTGTTTTGATTTTGAATGGTGAGCTGACAAGCTTTCGGTAAAGCAAGCTCAGCATTTAAGAACAAAAATATCCCATTCTGGAGAGAAGGGTATACAGCAATGCGTCCTCTCAATAATTGTCAATGGAGCTAAAACGTGAAACCTAACCTCATCTCAAGCTAAGAATCATGCAACATGCACTGAAGAGAGTCATATATGTCAAAGAATCCGTTAGAAAACCCAAATGGTGATGAACAGGACATGCTGCAAGAATGCCATTCAACCACTGGACATCACGACTCACTCCATGGGTCCCTAGACTGCAGAATTGTAGCCGATGAAAAATAAGATAGTGGAAGGATTCAAACTGGTTCAGGAGATATTTGCGCTGCAACACCCGCGATTGAGAGATCCGACGGATCTTACAGAAGGTCTATGTACAACGACGAATGCAAAAAGGCTGCTGCTAATGATGATGATGATGATGATGATGATGATGAAGAAGAAGAAGAAGAAGAAGAAGAAGAAGAAGAAGAAAATGGGAAGTAGTGATGATAAAGTCGGTCGACAACAAAAAGAAAGCAAAAACCTTGCTCAGCTATAACTGGTTCTAATGCAACCGGTGCTAGAATACCACAATTATTGTTGCATTAAAGTTTAAACATACAGGAATAGCTTGAGTGGTGCGATTTAGATCAGTATGGATTTTTTATGTAGTGCAGTTAAGGTATTGCCGTAAAAATTGAGTATGAACTGGGAAAACACAATGAATTTATTATAAGACTCAGAAGTGCGGTTTTGAACAGTAAAGAAATTTTAGAACGAATTAACTGCGCTTATCTAAGTATAGGTGTATTCGATGAAATAATTTTAAACCGTGAGTTTCATGAATAGCGGTAATTTCTCGGATTAGGTTAGGGAAAAGGAAACGAAGATAATTATTAAAAATGTTCTACACGATAAAAGCATAAAGCGTAAATCATGCAGACAATTTTAAACAAATAGGAGACTGTTTACATTTTATTTACATGTTTGAGTGGAAGAATACTGCTATAAATGACAAACAAAATGTGTGTGATTATTTTATGATATCAATTTCTATCCTAAATGTTACGAACATGTAAAAGAAATGAAAATGTTTATTGTAACTCCATCCTAACCAAAAACACTTATCCTAACACTAACCTTGAATACTGACTCAAAACACTTGCCCAACATTTTATCGTTTGTAGTTAAATTAGATAAAATACAGTTTTCAGCTTTCGTTTGCTCTGTAATAAGTGAGCAGTAGCTTAAATAATCGTGTCTATACTCATTAACTCCCTTTTTCCGAAACTTATCCAATTGATTACCTGAATAGCGAGTCTAAAGTCTGATAAAGGGAATGATTATAGGAGGAAATCTGAAGCACAAAAGTAATGAGAAAAGGAATAAGGAAGTGTTCAAAAAAAAATTATTGAAAAGAAAAAGAAAGAAAGTTGAGAAATAGCAAGCAAATTGAAGAATCACGTTAACATGGCGCTTTTGGTGGCACTATGATTAACAAGCAAATTTTGGAAGCCAATAAGTATCTTAACAAAGGTGTGCACATTTTTATTAATGGTTGTTGTTGTCGTTGTATCATCATAGGTTCACTATACACCACTTTCTTTCTATACATTTTTTCCGTTCAACCATTTATATTTCTTTACGTAATTTTCTCTTCTGGCTTGGTTTTCATTACCTGAATTCTGTCTCTAAGCTTTTGTTCTGTTTTTATGTGCTTTGATTTTAGCCTAATTTTCTTTATGCTATAGCTTTTTTTTTCACTTAATTTCCCCTTCGAGCTGTATAGCTTTTATTACCTTAATTATGTTTTAAAGAGTTCGTTCTGTTTTTACTCCAGTTTTATTTACACCTACTGACGATAATATCTCTACTTCTGCAATGGAGCTCTCTTTACTTAGTTTTCTTCTCCCATTATATACCTTTCATTATTTGTTTCTACGCTGTTTTGATTTACGCCGTCAAACAACCGTGGTCTGTTTTTGCACCGGCGTGATTTACGCCGTCAAACAACCGAGGTCCTGTAGGCATAGATTCGTTTCGTGATCCCATAAGCATTAAATATACTTAATTGGCAAACCCTTCAATCCGGCTACCTCTTTAATCAGGTTACTCCGATTACTAGGGTTACGGTGAGATGCAATCAGGATTCACTATTTAAGCAACAACCACTGGTTATTACCTGGAGGTGCATTTAACGATTTCATGATGTAGAATAAGTGCTTTTATAAATTTTGTTCCCTGAATCATTATATAATTATTTTTGAATTATCCTCTAATTTGAGTTTCCAGAATGATCTGAAAAAAGTGTGACAAGGTTACACGCTGGTAAAATGTGCATTGATTCTTTATTTATTCTATTACTTTTAATAAAGTATTTACCGTATATTTTTTTATATAAGTCGTGTTTTTCACCTGAATGTGGTCTAAAATTAACGCTTCAACTCATAGTCAAGTCAGCAACGCTGACGATGACGCCCAAAAACCAGATTCATGTCGCCGAGCACCATTACAAAAACATTGAAAAGAGAAAAGAGAGGGATATATAAAATACGCTGAATATATATTTTAATCGCTGGGGAAGCCTATGGAGAGGAAAAGGGTGAAATTTTGCGAACCAATGAACCTTATCGTCCAGGAAGAAATTGGTATGACAAAACACTAACTTTAGATAGAAAATAAACTTTATTTTTAATCGTATCCCGTAGAAGGGAAAGTAAAACTGGGAAAACATTTGGACAGTCTTAGAAAAATAGTGTTAAGCAAAGAATAAAAGAAATAAATCTCCCAGTAGCTGACCATTGCAACGTCTTCAGAATAATATCCCTATATTTAGATGATTCAGTCGCCAAGGAAAACAGTTAACCTGAAAGAAAGCAATAGAAACGTCTTCAGACAGCCAGGCGTTCAGCTCCTTGACAAACCTTAGCTCATCTCGTCTTTCAAGCACGGAAATATGCTCTATCCCTCTCGCACACATACACAAATACTTTCTTAAACCTGCCTCCCCCTCTCTCTCTCTCTGTCTCTCTCTCTCTATCCCTCTCTCTCTCTCTCTCTCTCTCTCTTTGTGTTGATCTATGTACGAGGTTATGTCAAAAAGTGATGCCTGTCCTTATTTAATTACAACGGATTTAATTGTAGAATCGCCCAAAGCAAAACATACCAAAATGAACAAGATTCTAAATCTAGTTCGCAAAATAGTTTCTTTCTTTCTCTTTGGTCTTATTCCACCTTCGGAAGAGAGCATGTATGTCTGCATCGTAGAATTTTCTTGGTTTCCTTTTTTTAGTCATGTACTAGTTAGTTGCCTATTTCACCTCATTGTCATCGGAGAACTGCTTCACGGGCCCAAAACTGATGAAAGCCTGAGGTTGCTATTTTAGAACTATAAGTTGGACGTGACAAGGTTATGTAACCATAGGCTGTGATTATTTTTTTTTTCTGTTCGTTGCAAAAGCTCATCACTCAACTGCAAATTTTGCCTAGCTTGAAGAAACTTTGCTCTGAGTTTTGATTTGAGCAGCCAAGATACTGAACAAAACTGTGGGCGTTACCATGGTTCATCTGAAGCTTTTCTCAAGTTTTTGCAATCCTGATTCTTGTGTCAGCTCTAATGAGAGCATCAGTCCGTTTTTGTATTCATAGCAGCAGCTATCCACTAACTGATCTCTTTACTATGCTTACACCAAGTACAGCCTTTTCATAAACATTCACCTAGTTCCTATAAATGTTTTATGCACTTTGTAATTGCGAAAACAGAGATTGTGTTACATCTTTTTGCTTTCTATGTTTGTCCAGAGCGGCAGTCATTTTGATAAAGGATTACAGGTACGAAAACAGGCAACTCCACATTTTCCCCTTGTTCTTCTCGACAATTTATGATTTATAGCTAAGAGAAAACAAACTATCCCGACAGACACTTTTAAAACTAAATCAGAACAGCATTATTTTTGACCGATCTTCTTGCACACAATTACAACTTTTCAAACTCTGTTCTCTATATATAATCTCTCTCTTTCTCTTTCTCTTCTCTCTCTTTCTATATATATATATATATAATTGTGTCATCCACGGACAGCTGTTCCAATGTATTACATCTCTCCAGTGTGGCTATAGACTTTCCATTATCCCATCCAGTACCGCGAGGTAGGATTGAAAGCTTCACTTCAGACCCGGAGGGCTGCGGAACTGGACGGCCTGTAAGGCTGGATTTAAACGATATATTCATTTATGCAGAAATTCCCCATCCGCCAGAATGCTCTGTTGCTATGGAAGAGCATTGCATAAGTTTACAATGGATGAGTTACCTCACTTAAAGAGTGCTCAAATATACCTTTTTCTATTGGAAAGTTTTTTTAATGTGTAGTGTTTAAAGCTGTAAAGCTTTCGAAACTATATATATATATACATAGATAGATAGATATCACTAGCCTGTTCTCGAGTTGGATAATCTTTCAGTCAGCTTATCCGTCCGTCTGGCGTATTTGTTAATTACTCTGGTTACAGCATCTGCCATATCAGCGTCGCTCAATGTCTGATGAATGGTGACATGTCGGATTGCCAGACGAGATATTTTTCAAGTATTTGTTACATCTGCAACCATCCTCATTATTCTTTGTAACCACCTCCAGCAATATCCACGGTTACCTGGCGCTGTTAAGTAACAATGGGTGTTTTTGTCATGAGAGACAAGAAACGGCGTGTACGTCTCCTTAATCTCAACGTGTGAGATTTTATATCAATCATCGTGAGACTCCGTATAATTGAACAAAACTCACAGTGAGTGCAAAAGGTATCCGGTACATTTTACAGAAGTTTATTAATCAATATTATGAATGAATGTGTGCTTTTCTGTTCCTACAGGCAATTGAACGACCCCTTCATGTCTGGGCGAAGCGTACGTAAATCCTTTGAAGCCCAGTCATCAGAGCCCCCAACCCACAAGCCTTTCTGATATAGTTCAGACGGATTAACTACAAAAGCTACTGAAAAACGTCAAATTGGGTGTAAAACCACCATAAGGCGGGGAGGGGGGCACTGACTAGTTTGGAATCAGAATTATCTCAGATATGGTCACCCTACGGCAAGGGAACCCGATCTGCGCAGCTATTTTACACATAGATGGGGGGATAGATTCATGCCTTCCCCGAAGTTAAATGTAAATAACCCTGACCTGAGTTCAAACTCAGATCGACGATTCAATTGTCCTGGCTACTACCGACTACGCCAATCAATCTTCCGAAAAAATATCTGCCCTTAAATTGACAGAATTAGGACCACAGATTCCCGCTTTCTTCTGGTTTTCTAATGTTCAATCTTTTTTCAATATCTTTGGTTTATTTTGGGAGAGTTTTTTTTATTGTTGTTGTTGTTGTTCAGTCATTGCTTCAATTTTTTGCAGATCGGAAAGATTGAACTTTTAAAATTGGATGCTTTTGGCGCTCACTGTATGTTCATGCTAATGAATAAATTGTGCACGATAAAATGAGTTTCTCGAGCATGCTTTGAATGGGAGAACATCCTCAAAACAATCAGAGCTCACACATAGAGACAAATATGGGCTTAAGATATAAAATAATTTCCATATCGACCAACACACAAAGAATTTGAAAATTTGTTTAACGGTCAAGTTGAAATCCAATATCCTTTCATTTATTTGGGGTCGGTATATTTGAAATTAAACACAAGCAAACACTTACGCACGCGCTTGAACACACACACGTGCACACATGCATGCACACACACAGACGCACAAGCACACAAACACACACACACACACACACACACATATATATATATATATTTATATATATATGGGGGTACAATAAGTCTGTTGCCTGACAGATAGACATTAGCTAAATTTGGCTTTACAACCTTTACTTAATAGGGTCCGATCTATGCCATTAAGATTCATAATTAGGAGCATTGACAAAGGAGGATCTTGTATCGAAAAAACATTTTTGCATGAAAAAAAAAATGCTTTCTCCATCATTATCTACAGACTAACTAATGCACGTACTTGCATATATATATATATATATGAATGTATGTACGTATATATATATATATATGTATATAGGGTTGAGCACACTTTAAGTGAGGTAACCCATCCATTGTAAGCTTGTGCAATGCTTTTCTATAGGAATAGAACACTATGGTGGATGGGGGGTTTATGTGTAAATGAATATATCACTTAAATTCAGCACAACTGACTGTCTAGTTCCGTATCTCAGAGGTGGGATATCGGTCTCCGCGTCTGAAGCGAAGGTTTCAATCCAACTTCGTGGTACTGGATAGGTTGAAAGAAAGTCTATAGCCACACTGAAGATATATAATACATCGAAGCAGCTGTCTGTGGATGACACAATAATATATGCACACCCATATATATATATATATATAGATATATATTTAACAATATTGGGAAGATTTTTGTATTCTCTTTTATACTTGATTAACGGCGTGCATTTCGATGTTTCCCATCTTTTTCAAACTGAGATATGCTGATTTTAAATTGGATTGTATTCCTATGACGACGAGGAATACAATCCAATTTAAAAACAGCATATCTCAGGATGAAATGTATGAAAAACCTTGAAACGTGTCCCGGTATCGAAGAATGAAAGGAGTTATAATGATTTTTTCCGATATCGTTATTTGATTTTATTTTTTTGGGTACTATACATATATATATATATATATATATATATATATATATATATATATATATATATATATATATATATATATATATATATATATATATATATATACATATATACATATATATATATATATATATATATATATATATACACACATATATATATATATATACATATATATATATATATACATATATATATATATGTATATATATATATATATATATATATATATATATGTATATATATATATATATATATATAGTACCCAACAAAATAAAATCAAAAGACAATATTGGAAAAAAACTATATATATATATATATATATATATATATATATATATATATATATATATATTAACCATGTAATGACAGGAAAAAAAATATATATATATGTATATAGAATTCTTATGTTATATAGAAACTTATTTCCCGTTATTATGTGGTTTATATATATATATATATATATATATATATATATATATATATATATATATATATATATATATATATATATATATATATATATATATATATATATATATATGACAGCAGTAACCATACAATTTATATAAACTTGCTTGCAATATCTTTCTTTATTTGATTTTATTTACAATTATCTACTTTAAACAAGCGATTTTTGTAGGAGGCTAGTTTTCAAGTTACTTTCGCCGACTATGCGCTAAGAAGTTGTGATTTCGATTCTGAGTGTCCCATTGTTTAGACCTGTGCCAGATTAATCCTAATGTACTACATCTCTATTTCCCTCTGTATTTGTGTTTCATCTTACCTCTTCCTCACTTTCTCTCTTACTTATCCTTCCCCTTTCTCTTTGTGTCTATCTATATCCATAGCTCTGTTTCTCAAAAACAATCATTGTTCATCTTTGTGTTGGAACAATTTTTTCGGTTCCCAGACGTTTATTGTTTGCTAGTACATAATTCATCTAACAATAGGTTTAGATTAAATTATATCACTCTCACATTAAACTTGTACTGATCTTTGTCGTCGATATCTCCCTCAGATCTGACATACATGTTTTGCTTTTTATAACTTTAGATGACCGAACAGATTTCATTTAATTTGAATTTGCTTCAGGGAAAAAACTTCTTCGTCCCAAATTTTGAAATACCTTGAAGAAAAAAAATGTCAAACTCTAGTAGCTGAAACTAGTACGGCACACTGTCGACCTTATCCGACCAAGGTGCCAACAAAGAAACTAGAGACTAAAATAAAAAGACGAAGATATTATGCTTTCAAAAAAGGAAAGTGGAACCCATTGTCAGCATCATCATAACCAGAACTGATTCATCAAATATCATCAACATCTTTATCATCATCATCAGTGATTTAGCGTCTTTCGATAGACTTTCTCAAGGATTCGCCAGACCTCTCTATCATGGGTGTTGAGGAGCCAATACCAACTGAGCTTGTTTAATTTATCTCTCCATCTAGCGTTCTGCCGGCCTCATTCTTGCATGTGATCTCTAGGGATCCATGTAGTGAGTCATGATGTCTATTGGTTATCAGCCATTTTTGCAACATGATCATCCCATTGCCATCTGAGCTTTTTAGTGGATTATATGATGTCTCGGACTCCTGATTTTTTCCTGTATTGTCCTGTCTTGTGATCTCTCCATATGAGGTTGAGCATAATTCTTCCATGTGCACATTGCATGGTTTTCAGTTTTAGGGTCAGTCTCCTGGTTAGGTTCTATTAGTCATTGTTCAACGTTTGCGAAGGTTATCGGTTTTTGACGACAAAAATTTCATGATGATGTGAAAAAGCTCTCATTTCTTCTCTTAGCCGAAACGTGGTATTTTCAAATAGATATTTTTTCTAAAACGACGATAATCGTACTTGCAATGATGGAAACTATCTAGAACAAAAAAAAAAGAAACAGGCGTCTTAATATAGATGATGAATTATCCTATTCAGCGTTCCACAAGATGTTTTTTTAACCTTCCTGGATATGTGTCTACACGACGGAAGAAATACATTCCTTCCGATTTCCAGTGGTAACGTTTTTTATTTGCTAAGAAAATTCTATTCAGAGTTTTACTGATACATGGTTATGTCGGATCAGTGATCGTCAAGAATAGTGTGAAAAAGGATTTGCTCACTTGAGACAGAACAAGGAGAATTCTGGGTCGAACTTCACAACATCTGGGAGCTGACACGTTTTGTTTCCCCAATGTAAATAAACTAGCCAACAGCTTAAAGTTGATTTCAGCTTGAGGAGAGATATTACTTTACCGGCTAAATTTATCCATTCAGACATTTCTATTGGTTTTGTAGGTATCAGGTTCAATAAAATCTAAACTTTCATTGGACGCTTTCTTGATAAAATATAGTTTTGTCAGGTTGTGCAAACGATGTTTTTGGTAGCCACATTATATTTGATGCCGATGGAAAATCTTCATGATTTAAAGAGTCATAGAAAAAGAGTCAAAAACTCTGCGTAAGGCTGTAATCAGTACTACTATCTCACTAACTATCGAGTGTCAGGCAAAGAGGTCTTGTTAGTAGACCAGCCACGTGCAGTATGGTCAATGTTGTGATTTCAAAACCCACTGATGTAATCATGTGCCGTAGAAAGGTAGTCTTGATTAACTCGTACTGTCCAGTTACTATGAACTCGCTTCCCAAATGGATTTTATAAATGTGTGCCAAATTTGTCCTATTTTAACAAATTTCCAATACATGCAAAACTATAAGACTTTAAACGGAAATTAAAATTTTGAATCATTTCATAACTATCAGGATTAAATTCATCACTGTTTGTGATAATAAGATATTTGATTATCTTATAAACATTGTCCAATAGTAAAAGGTCCAGTATTTTTACAGAATTTTAATCAAAGACAATTTTCATTGCGAGTAAAATTTAAACCCATCGACAATTGACGTGATATAGAGGGATTAATTTTCAATTCGTCGATTTCGATTGTTATTAGAAACAGTGTCAAGTCTACACAGTATGAGGAAGAGCACAAAACTGTCTGATTTCGAACGTGGTACGATTGCTGAACTTCAGAATTGGGATCTATCACAATGCACAATAGCTGAGCAAATCAATCGAAGACAGACAGTTGTTATTTTTCTGCGTGATCAAGCCAGTGATGGAACCAAGAACAGAGGTGATTCACCCAAAATGTCAGATGATGATTAGAGGGTACTTATCACAGTACTGCTGCAAACCTCGATCAGTCCTTTGGTCGTCTGAAAGTAGAAACAGGAATTCAAGTTCACATAGAGACCAGCCGACGAAACAGTAGAAACATTCGAAAAAAATTGCGGTGTCCAGCACAGAAAATGACCCACGGACAACCCAGAGTGGACATAACAAGACGTCATTGATCGTGGGTCGGGGATTCCATCTTTGAAAATGATTCACAAACGACGGTAATCAATTTTTCCTGATAACAATGAAATTATTCAAAATTTCCCATTAACTTTAATGCTTCATTATCAAGCCGATTTCCTTACACGGAACCCATCAAAATGTTCAAGCAATTTTGGATCAATATATGAAGATCTTCAGAAAATATCCTGCTAAAGAAGACTTTGTTCATGTTCAGAATACTGTCTAGTTGAATATGTCACAAGATGACAGATCTTATAAATTTGGAGTCTGAAAGTATAAAATTCTTGAATAGTTTAGATCGTTGAGTAAATGTTCTTTTTCTGTTTAAAGATGTCTGTATACTTTTGACACAATACACTTACGCTTACACCTACAGCCTTAAGAACGGGCATAGACATGTAATTCAGTTATGAAATAAACCGTCAGAATTAATAGATTTTCGCAGAACTTGAATGCTTTTGATTAATACTCAAAAAATATTGTTCCTATCTTTAGATCCATTCATATTTTCCTTAGAATCATATGACTGAAGTCTACCAAGCCTCGTGGTGTTTCTTTTTTAAATCTCTGTTACGGTTTGGAATCTCTCCCTTCTGAAGAGCGAAAAGGAAACAGTCAGAGAAAGCAACTATAGAGGGTCTGACTACAAGGTAGGTGTGAAGTTTTGCTAACAGGGCTCAATACGATATGTGAAAAAAGGGTAGATTTGGTAATTGTAAATCTGACAATCACACAGGCAACTCAATAGCATGTCACTACCGACTGAGGAACCCAACGGAAGAGTGTTTGTCCATGCATTCACAGTAAAGTCTGCTTCGGATCATTGTCAAGTTATGTTAAGGCTGTTCAAACTGTTAAAGAGGTATTCAGAATTGCTGAATACTTTCCGGTCAGACCTTTTGATTACACGTGGTCTCAAAAGACATCATTTTGGGTGATGATGGCAATAAACGCCTAAATGTTGATAAAATTATCCATACTTTATTGTTTGTTAATCAATTATTTACTTAGAAATATTGATTACTTACAAGAATGACTTGAAAAGTTATAAAAACATGCGCACGACTCACTATAACTTCATTTAAACACAAAACTTCTTACAGTTGGACACCGTTAATTCGATTATTAAATACTAAAAATTGGAAGAAAAAAAACATAGCTCTCGCCATTTAGCTATCGCTACATCTCAACTTTTCGTAGCAAAGTGATACTCTTGTACGTCATCATGAAGTTCATCGTATTTAAGATTACAATTATCACCATAGAAACTGCCATCGGGATTATTTCTGTTATTGATCAGAGTCACCGCTATAGTTAACTTAATTTTATTAAGTTACCGGGTTGTGATTATTGGCAGCAAGCTTATTACCATCGAGCAGATATGAACTCCATAATAATGATTTGCGTCATTATCTTGACCAAGCTAATTCTATTTACAATTTCATCTGTAATATCTTGATATTCATGATAATAGGATAAATCATATCATCGTGTTGATAAACATTATATTGTCCCTCTGATTATCTTTACACCAAATTACTGAGGTATGATCATAATCATCTACATCATTATCTGTCAATATCAGTATACTTGTTATTATCGATGAGTGCTAACAACCAGGGTAGTGATATTCCCCTCTCCATGCCATCGAAAAAAAAGACCTTCGGGTAACTGAGTTACTGTAAATACAAATATGTTTACTTTGATAAGATGTTTGCCAAATACAATGTCTTCAGCGTTGTTTCGTGTCAAATCAAAACGCCACGGCATCAGCTGAAGATTTCAGTAGGTACAAATAGTTACGAAATTGGTCTGCCCTAAAACTTGATCGATTCTTATATTAGCTGCAAAAACACTGCAGAAGACGAGGAGAATGTGCATCGTGAATAGGGCAATCACACAGCACATAAGCTCAATCAATGACATCTCACTGCCAACAGAGCAACCCCACGGGAGATTTGTGTTTGCGATCGAGCAGTAAGGTCCTGTTTGATTGGTTGCCAAGTTATATCAGGGTTACGTCACCAGTTCTCGAGATATTCAAAATGGTTAATTCTTTTCCGGACGGACTTCGTATATACCAACGTCATATACCTGGATACCGTTTGGTGACTAAGATAGTTGTACATTATCTACAGCATCAATGGTCGATATTCAAGCTACAGCAATTTTCCGACTCTTCTCATCCTCTTTCTTATAAGTACTTGCACTGTACGAAGCCATGTTTTGTTAATATCTTAACATCAAGTGCCTGGGATATAAGATAACTTATAAAGTGTGTATAAGCTTGGTACTCCTCCAAGGAGTTCAAATCGATATAATACAGACATTTTTAACCAGCTCATTAAAAAGATCTAATGTTGATTTCTCTATCACATAGGCTATAAATAAATGAACACTCCTAAAAGTGCTGTTTTTGGGTGGTTATCTCTCTCCTGCTGTCTAGTGTTGTGCGTGATTTTCAAATCTGGCTTCAGTCATTTCTATGTATTGATTAAGCCATTTCCAAAATCCGAAGGTTATTTGCACTTTCTATTTTTATATCCAATTGCTGCATGATCATTTACACGCTACCCGAGTAAAAGTTGTGTAACATGACAGAGAATTTTATCATTGGCAAGGAAGCAAGTTGAAATACGATGTAGAAAATATTATCCGATTCGAAAAAAAAAGGACAGAGAAAACAATTAATTTCTCTTAAGATGAGCGCTCTTAATTTCCTATCACTTGAATTTTTCTTATTAAAAAATTATTTCCCTCTCTTCACTGACAGCGTAAAATCGACTTCTTGTAAACAAAGATCATTGAATGTAGTGTTATAGAACGTTTTGTTGAAATTTATGCAACTAAAACCGACTTTAAAACTTCATAATTCTAGAAATACCTTTCCAATATTTCCCGATTAAACTATACGATCGGTGCTAAAATTGCTCAGTCGATTATAAAAGTGGGAAATTTGGCAGATTTATTCTTTAATGGGTACTAATCATTTTCAGTTATGGAGACATTCTCAAACTTTCCATCCATAGCGACGGTCGATAACGAATTAATTTTCCTTAAAAACTGATTCAAAATCAGATATTTTAAATTTTCACAACAAAATGTTTTACAATGGTTTTTTGTAGCATCAGGTGTGCACAATGATTAAAGTCTATCGTAGTCTGGCCACTGAAAACGTATAATTTTCAAGATGGCGTATAAAGGCCTTATCATAGACATATTTCATGAGTAATGGGTGTTATTACACAACATTACACACTATATAGACATGTTCCTGGATTCAGCCCAAATTTAAAAACCTTTTCCTCTCCCTGTGGTGCACTTTTAAAAGATTTCTTGAAATTCATTGAGGATTTTCGAAGATATCGGGTGAACAGACTTGAATGAATACAGAAATGTATGGAGAGAAAAGAATAAAAAGATGTCGCTCAATCAGAAACCAATTCACCACACCTTCCTTGGTACGTCCTTTCATAGATTTCATAGAAATTCATGGAAAACTTTTAGATATATCATATGGAAAGACATAAGTAGATACAGGAAGGAATGAAAATACCAAAACTCTTTGATCCATCCTCAAATATCATTGCTTCTTTCTTGCCCCGTGGCCCACCATTCCACAAAATATCATGGACATTTTTGAGAGCTTTTGGAGATAGTGTATGGATCGACAGGGGCGAATACAGAAATGTAGGAAGAAATAAGATCAGAAAAGAATTGTTGAATCCAGCCGAATATCATAAAACAATTCAAAGGTAACTTCTGGAGATACATTGCCAAACAGAGTCAAATATAGATTTTTTTTTTTAAACACAAAAACATCACTCAATCAGAGACAAATTCCTAGATCCACCCCAGAATCTAAACAGTTTTTACATTTCTACAAAATTTCATCGGAATTAATTGAGAACTTTGGAGATACCGTGTTGACAAACAGGCATGAATACAGAAGCGTATGAAATATTAAAACGAATTCCTGAATCCAAAATTTAGTTACTTCTTCCTTATGATAAGCCTCCATAATAATCAGCAGCAGCACCAGCAGCCTTTTAGCGTCCCTCGATAGATGACATTCTAGCAACATGACCAGTCCGTTGCCATTTTAGTTTTCTAATGGTTACTATAATATCTCCTGTTTTTTGTATTAATATACTGTGCTGTCTTGTAATCTCCCTATTTTATGTTCAGCATAATTCTCTCTGGCGCACGTTGCATGGTTCTCACTTTGAGGGTCAACGTTTTGGTTGGGTTTCATCGTATAGAAAGACTAGACTGAATATAGAAATATGTGGAAAAAACGGTTTTCTGGGGTGGGGTCGTTTGTTTTTAGGTACATTTCAGTTTTTTCTGCTTTTCATCTTTCTACACCATATCTCAAAAAGATCTCAAAAGATTTAATCAAAATTAGTGAAAAAGTAGGAAACAAGATAAGAAAAAGGGAGTGATCAAATTTTGTAAAGGCATGCTAGGTTGGAAACATTGTCAAGCAAGCGTTGCTAAGGAAGGTTTGTTTCAGAATGTCTCCAAATCTGAAATTGTTCAGTACACCCTAGAGTATTGCAATGACAAGTTTTCTTCTTTTATGACAAAGTGGGCAATTCCGATCAAATTCTTCACCGAACGCCTGGAGTAGATCTCACGTAAAAAATGGTAGTATGAATAGAAAAGGGAAAGACAAAAGCATCAATCTTCTGAATAAGTCAGGTGAGGAGAAATTTGGACTTGGAGAAGATCTGAATAAGCAATATACGAAAAAAAAATCTCTTAATCGAAAGAATATTCCTTAAAAAGACCTGGCCAATATTTCATACTGGTGCCGGCGTTGAACAGCGGGGGTGGGGCTTCAAATTAAGAAACCCAAGAAAAGCAAATGACATTTTTTATTTTCATGAAAGTAAATACTCAGTGTGCGCTCGTACGCATCCCTCGGGAGTTCTGCATAGGCCCACGTGCAGTGTCGAGAAGGCCTGCCTTACCTTTATTGAAACCTTCATCTAGAACGTTTTAAAAATTGTTTTCTAAATCTGAAATATTTAGCATTATAATTACATTGTATATAGAACCAGATTTTCTCAGAATTAAAACAAAATGCAATATTTGAAAGTTTAATAGACAGAACCGTCGGATTTCGACCTCGATCCGACTGTCACCATTTCCCTCAACCCTAACCACAGGATCATTATTGATTCCAACGATTATTTTAGATATAAATGAATCTTCAAATAGAAAGTTGCAAACTAGTGAGGGGAAGTAGTTCTGACCCCAAATCCTGTGTTAATCCTGGGGTCAAGTTACCCTTATAGAAAAACCTGCAGACCCTAAGAGCTGACCGCTTAAACATCCAATTTGATTCTTGCTGGGTACCCCACGACTACAGCTATGCTTCATTTAATATTTGGCCTGTCTTGTGGATGCGATAATTGTTTATTCCAGCGGGTTAATGTTTAAATTCCGGTGAAAGCCAGGATTTATAATGTTGACTAAATCAGATGGGCCTTTTCGACTCGAATAATTCGAATAATACAATCTTCCCACACAAATTTCACCTCGTTCGGCCTTAAATCATACTAAGCTAAGTTTAATAAATGCTAATTCCCAAATACATGGCTTCCGTGCGTATTTTTTATTGATAAGGTTTTTAACGATATAAGCGTCATCATGGTACTAACAAAGGATTATGATTTTGTTGAACACTGTCAGATGCAAAGTTTTGTCTAGGCATAGCTCTATTAAAGCATGCATCTCTATTTTCGAGATCATACAATTCTGTCCTTTCTTGCTCGAAAGGTTCACATCGATATGGTAACAGTTTTTCAAGTAAACTGTGATCGATATCTACCATTTGGGCATCAATGTTTCTCTGAGATAAACACGAATAGAAATTCAACAGTTGGAAGTATTCCTAAAATAATGGATCATGACCCTAAGGCCAATGTTGAGCTTACACTACAAAATATATACATCGTTGTGTGTATGTTTTCACGCTAAAAACTGAAATAGGCTTTTCTTGTCCATCGAGTTGAAGTTAAATGCGTCTAATAACGTCAGTTTTAACTACACGCAAAAAAAGACATCTGTTCATAAGTCTGAAGTAAATCATAAAGAATAAAGATCATACTTACTTGAAAATTGCCATGAATGAATGTTGAATGAAGGTTACAGAAGATTAATTACCAATGGTAAATATCTACGTCCTGAAAGACATAGGAATATTTCACGTCATTTTTACATGATTGGAGGAGTTTAAGTATTATCAGAGAAAACTCCAAAAAAAGTGTTCGCAACGTACGGCTTATGTAGTGAATTAATGAATTCCTTATATATACACACACACACACACACACACACACACACACATATATATATATATATATATATATATATATATATATATATATATAAAATTGTGTCATCCACACACAGCTGTTTCGATGTATTACATCTCTTCAGTACGGCTATAGGCTTTCCATTATCCTATCCAGTACCGCGAAGCAGAATTCACTTCAGACCCGGAGGCCGATATCCTACCTCTGGACAACGGAACTGGACGGTCAGTAAGGCTGAATTCAAGCGATATATCTATTTACATAGAAATTCCTCGTCCACCCCAAATGCTCTATTCCTATGGAAGAGCATTGCATAAGCTTACGATGGATGAGTTACCTCATTTAAAGAGTGCCCAACCCTGAATAGAGGAGCATTAATTATTGTGTCATCTACAGACAGCTGTTTCGATTTATATTGGCTAACCTACGTAAATAAGCTCTGTTACAACAGAATTAAGCAATGTGTAGTAGAGTAGCATTTATAGTACATGGTGATAATACCCTATACAAAATAACAAACTATATATATGACATGAGCTTGATATCAGAATCATAGCTGAAAGAGAGATGGTGTTTGATCAACACCGCTGGTGTGCCATGTTAATATAATTGTTTTGCTTTTTAAAATCCCCAAAATGGTTACAACTGATAATACCAACAAAAGAAGATTTGCTGAAAGTACCATATTAACAATGTATATGTAAAACAGAAAAAGAACTCTGAAGAAAATTACATAAATTGCCTCACAGATATTAGGAAATAAATGACTGGAAAAAAATTGGTAAAGTTTTTTAATGAGTTTAGCGTTCAAAGTTATGTATTTATCTATACATATTGATTTGATATTAGTTTAATTGGAACTACATAATCCACGTATAAAGTATTGATTTGTGAACCAGACAATATCATATTTAATAACATAGTATTATGTGAAAAGCTAAGACTTGAAATAGATGAAAAAATATAAAAGTTACCAATTAGGTATTGGATAATAAAATATATAGAGATACAATAGGTGCTCACTTTATTGTAGCCTCTAGATTTTGTAGTAATAAACCTCTTTGCAAAGCTGTTTCTAAAGTTTTCAATCTTATATACAATCAAATACAGAAATTTCATAATAAAAGTAAATTCTATTGCAATTTAGATCTTTTGGCAGAAGTAAATAATTCTATAACTGATAAAGATAATATCCGTGGAGGGGATACATCTATTTCAACCTATGATTTTAGGACTCTTTACACAGAAATTTGCAAGTAAACACCAATGAAGAACGCTGAAAAATGTTCCACACTAAACTGCAACCACTAAACGTACCAAACAAACTCATCCAACCATTCAAGCTAGAATTGAAAAATAAATTTAAAAAATACTTACCGATGAAAACGACACCAATGTCAACGAACTCCACAGCAAAACAACTTCTCTGATAGAAGCTGCTACTATGTTTAAACCAAGAAACACACAGACCAGACCATAAGTAAAATCTCAAACAACACTAAGAAACTCATTGAAAAGCGCAGGAATTTCAAACCGCCATTTACAAGGGAAAAATAGAAGAGGCCGAACTAAACAGAATAAAAAAGAAACTAAGAGAAGACAAAAGAAGGTGTACGACAGCAATCATCGAAACCACTCTCGAAAAACGTCGTGGCTTTAAAGCAATGAACAAAGCTCTCGGGATTGGACAGACACAAATGACAAGCATACTTGGAGAAAACGGAGATATAACAACAGACAAACAGAATTGTCGAACACGCCTAAGAATTCTACCAAGAACTGTACTATTCAAAATCTGAAAAAAAGATGCTGACAATCAGTTTGAGAACTTCCCAAAAGTTGTAGGAGGGGAGGTAAAATAAGCCATCAAACAAACAAAAAAAGGAAAAGTCCCAGGACCAGGTAACATTACCATCGATCTACTCAAAAAGGCAGGTAAGATTGTCAGCAAAAACTAGCTACTCTGTTCAACTCGTGTCTGAAACAGAGTGAAGTCCCGAAAGACTGGAACATGGCAATCATAATGCTTCTACATAAAAAATGAAACCCCAAAGACCTCAACAACTACAGGCCTATAAATGTACTCAACTGCATCTTTAAACTTTTCCCAAAAATCGTCACCAACTTAATCATTAAAACACAAGATGAAAACCAACCACGGAAACAAGCTGGATTGAGAAGAAGCTACTCGACTACAGACCATCTTCATTCAATAAATCAGCTGGAAGAGAAAGCAGCAGAATATAAAATGTCACTTGCTGTAGCATTTATAGACTTCAAGAGGGCATTCCACTGTGTAGAAATTCCTATGGTCATGAAAGCCATCCATCACTCTACAAGGTGTAGACGTTGTATACATCAAAGTACTGCAACATATATACAATCACTGCAACTCCTTTATCAGGCTATATAAAGGTACTGAACCTTTTCAGTTCCAAAAAAGAGTGAGACAAGGTGATACCAGCTCACCTAAACTTTTCACAGCCTGCCTCGTGATGATCTTCCGAAACATGGACTGGCAGAATCGAGGAATCAAAATAGATGGGGAATATCTGAGCAAACTCAGATCTGCAGACGGCATCTTCCTTTTCGCAGAAAACTACACGACCTCCAACAAATGCCTGATGAACTGAACGAAGAAAGCAAAAAAGTTGGCCAACACATAAAATACAGTAAAACAAAAATCACGCGCAACAATCGCATCGAGAATAAGGACATAACTGTCAAAATCGAAGATACAAAACTGGGGAAAGTAGACCAATACATCTACGTAGGACAACGAATCTCTATGAAACCCACAAAAGAAAAAGAAATCAAACGAAGAGTAGCCCTAAGATTGCAAGCCTTCGGCAGAGCAAGTTCAACCTTCAAAAACAAGTTGATCCCAAAAATCCTGAAAGAATTGTCACTTATGGAGCTAAAACATGGAACTTGACCAAAAGACAGACCTGCAAACTGAGAAGCATGCAATACGCACATGAGAGAATCATGCTCAACCTCACATGGAGAGATCACAAGATAGCACAGAATATCAGGGAGAAAACGGGAGTCCAAAACATCATAGAATCTAAAAGAAAGCTTAAATGATGGGTAGGTCATATTGCAAGAATGGTAGACAACTCGACTCACAACATGGATCCCCAGAGATCATATGGGAAACCGAGGCCAACAGAATACAAGATGGAGAGATGAACCAGACAAATTTAGAAAATATCGGCCATGATAGAGAATGTGGCAGATCCTGGGGAAAGTATATGTCCAACGACGGACGTTAGAAGACTGATGATGACACAGAAATTCCTCTTGAAGATTTTATTAAAGAATTAAATAAAATAATAGACTCGGCATTTGCAGAGGGAAATAGCAAATATTTTGGGTTTACAAATTCTAAAGCTTTCTGGTGTAAAAAAAAGGCAAGACTTAATTTACGTTACCAACCCTTAAGGCAGTTGTAAGTCATCTTATTGGGGAACATTACTTCAAAATGAGAAATAAGATATTTCATCAGATCATAGGTGTGCTTTTGGGAATTGATCCTGTTCCCTGCTGGGCGAATTTGTATTTATAGACACAAATACATATTTATGTCGTCTCAAATTAAAACTAAGATAAAAAAGATCGTTCATCTTTAGGTTGTACCCGTTTTATTGGTGACATATGTTCTCTCAAGATGGAGGAGAATTCGGAAAATCGTATTGTAATACATACTCTAAGGATCTTGAATTAAAATGTGAACATATTGAAATTCAAGTAACGTTCCAAAATTTGCAAATTGATATTGCGAATGAAATGTTTATGCGCAAATTGTTTGATTAATGAGATAATTTCCTGTTCCATATAGTGAAAATGCCTTTTAGAACAAGTAGTATACCAGTTTATACATATTACAGAGCAATATTATCAGAATATTTGTGAATCGCTTGAGATTAAGATTTATTGATTTTGTACAGAAAATTATTTCTTTAGTTGTAAGAATGATCAATCAAGGCAGTGAAATTAGTAAGATATTTAGACGATTTGATAAAGCCAAGATTAGAACCCATTAAAACTTATTAATTTGATCACAGTGGAAGAATAACGAAAGTCAAAGAATATGTTAGCAAGAGTATAAAATAGAATGAATGAATAGTGTATATTAAAATAAATCAGTTTGTATTAATGTTAGGGGAATTAGGTAACCGAAAGAGATGGATCCAGTCTTTGTCAGTGTGAAAGATCATGGACTAGAAGCAGGGAAATGGGAAACAATTGGTCCTGGTCTATTTGTCTGACTGATAGGTAGTAGAACCGGACAGGAGATCGAACTTGGGATGCCATGTAACAAATTGTCCAAGTGTATATGAATGGAATCGCCCATTGAGGTTGTACTACCCCTTAGAAAGTGGTTTCCTTCAAACCATGTATATAAAGATACTTAATTTGATTATTAAAACCGTTAAAAAAAATACTTGATGAAAGCTTGATATTATACGACGTGAAAAAATTAACTTGAAAGATAATTAAAAATATTGCCAAATTCTTTTGGTGAATATGTTGGTAGAGAATTGTTTCGAAGAAGTTTTATTTTCTGTGTGATTAGTATTCTTGAACAATAAGTTGCTGTGCATGCAGTTTGAGATAAAAACTGACACAACAGATTTAATATTCATATGGGTAGACATTCAATAGAAATGACACGAAGAGTGAGTCACGTCTATTGTTAAACTTATTGATCCCTCATCGTTAGGTATGTTTATTGGGTAACCTACGTAAGTAAGCCAGGTTTGAAAAAAATAAATGATATATAATATAAAATGATATCTATATACAATACATATAAAACCTTAGCTAAAATGACGAACTACATGTATGACATAGACAATATATTAAGAAAGGGGGTGGTATTTGATCAACACTGCATGGGTAACATGTTAATAAAACTGTTCTGTTTTTAAATCCCCGATACGGTTACAAGGTTAACAACTGATGATCCTTATAAGAGACAATTTATGTATTGTGCCTTGATAACAAAGTATTTGCGAAATAGGGAAAGAAACATAGAAGAAAATTACATGAATTGCATTGACAGATATTGGGAAATGCTTGACTGAAGTATTCTAATGTTTAATATTTAAAGTTGTAAAGCGTCCTAAACTATATATATATATATTGATATATATATATATGCGTGTGTGTGTGTGTGTGTGTGTGTGTGTGTGTGTGTGTTTGTATGTTGACTTGATTAGTTAACGGAAAGCTACTGTACAAATGCCTACACTTTCACATAAATGTTTTCTCTCTTATTCTTCCTTCATTTGTACACTTCTTCCTAATGAAGAGTAGCAACAGAGTCATTCTCTAAATGACGATGTCTCTCACATTCACTGATAATGAGCTTGGGCCTGTCATTCCTTTTGCCTATATTTCAATGCATGGCTATATTTCAATGCATGGCATTGTTAAAGAGGCGCTTTTTAAAAAAAATTTCCTGGTAAAAATTCGTATTTCAATATACTGTTATATTATCGTCCCTTTTTAACTGCAACATAAATCGATAGTTCTCAGAACGGGGAAAATTTCATGTCAAGATCAATTTTTAAATCAGTTAACAGCGTTTTTAAGGAATTAAGTGGTCCGAATAAGGAGTGGATAAAGAGAGAGAGCTTTTTTTTTTATCGATATAGATAGAGACATTTGACATAGAGTGGACAAAGAGTGAGGAATATTTTTTTCTTTTTTACATCACTCTACGTCATATTCCTTTTTACCCATTCTCGAGATAAAAACAATATAACTGTACACAGAAGAAAGCTGACAATTCAAAGTTTATATATACTCCATATACATATATTGGTTACTATAGCAGTTTGGCTGATATTTTTCGTTTTATTTTTGATGCAATCATTTTTGTTTTTTTGTTTCGGACGTTTTCATGGGGGCTAGCTGGAAAACTCAATTGGAAACGAATAGCTTTATTTGAGATCTAAATGTGAATGAATGCAGTCCAAATATGTATATACAGTGTCTCGGAATTTCTTCTTTTTCTTGTTTCCTCTCGGTATTGTGGTATTGAATATTTTTTCTTGCTGTGTTAATAAGTAGTGGACTAGAAACCATTAGGTCGTCTCTCCGGTAATATGGAAACTCACTTACGCCGAGAGGCATGCAATACTCGTTCTGATACCAATGTTTGATAAACTTATCACTAGCGATTTCCCACCCATTAGTATTCGTATAGTCAATACACCCATTGGTCTATTTATTGTCAAATCTGTCCTCCTGAATATCAATTTGTTTTAATCTCAAATTCTTTCTTTCTGTATAATAGCCTATTAATCTATTGTCAGACTCCGGTCGAGGCTGACTTTGTTTCCCCCACCCCTGAATAAAAAGATAACACAGACAATCCTCACCAAATTTAGGGGTATAAATCACATCATGTTAAACCAAACGTTTATATAAAATTGACATTTCCCAATCATGATTTGAAATTACAAACGAGTGATGAGCAGGCAGATATCTTATCAACCTCTAAAACTGACAAGTCTTATATATCTAAAATTCGTTAATTATATATGCAATACAAAAGTTGCGGTAATCTCAACAGAAGTTAGAGTGGAGTTTTTCAGAATCAGTTTTGATTTATCAGTAGCTTGTTACAATCAGTTTTGATTTATCAATCCGTCTATCTATCCATCGAAGCGTCTCTCTTTATATGGGTCCTTCTATTTCTGTTATAATATTGATCATTATCGATATCTATATTTTTATATCACTTTGTTGATCTGATTGTTAGTCACTGTCCTGTCTTGGAATTCGTCTTAGTCCATCAAAATCAATTTTTGTATTTGTCTGACAAATCATCTACCGGCCAGACCATCTATCTAAAAATCTATCAATCTATATATAACAATATCTTTTGCTATGGATATATAGCTAAAGCACTGTAATATCTAAAAATAAAATAATAATCCGTCTATCGCTCTTTCTCTCCTCCTTTCCGTACCCTTAACCTAAACCTAACCCTCCGAGTCTCCCCCAAGTCTTTATTTTTAGAGTGATGAATAAAATACGAAATCAGCACATCAACAACAGTAGCAGTAGTAACAGTAGAGGTGATTCCGATGACCAGGACTAGTAGGTAGAGTTTTCACTTATATGGCAATAACTTCCAGTAAAATTATTAAAATGCAATTATGACCAAAAATTACCATGGAAAAGAGACTTGCTCTTGACGGGTCGTTTAAATCTGAAACATTTGTCAAGTTTATCAAATCATTATTGAAACATTGGGAAGAAGTGGATAAACCTACTACTCCAGTTGGGATAGATAGTATAATCTTATTGGACTTGCTAGATATCTTGCTGATAGGTACAAATGTGATTGATATCTAACCATATAATTAGCATTGGTTATTTATCTTCTTATTATGAGATGACAGTGAAGATTACATCATAGAAACTTTCAAGACTTTATGTCTGACCATATATCAAAACAACTCCAGTTGAGTTTAAAACTAAGATATTTGAATTATCAAAAATGAAATGAATTAGCTAATAAAGTATGTTTAGGTTAAGGTTCCGTGTACATAAATAATCCCGTCATTCTCTCATACATACACGACCGCTGTGGCTCTTTCTTCAAACACGACCATTGTGAACCCTTCTGCGAATGCACCAATGTATCAAGGACCTTTGAAGACCTTCAATTTTTCAGCCGAACTTCTGTGGTTAACAGTATATATATATATGTGTGTGAGTGTGTCTGTGTCTGTGTCTGTGTGTGTACGTGTGTGTGTGTGTGTGTGCGCGCGCACTTATAAAGAGATGTACTTGTCTATACACACACGAACACAACTATACATAGAAGTACGTATCTAGATATACCTGCACAGATATACAGAGTGGTGTATGCCTCTCTATATATGTACACAAATGCGTATAAACAGATGGAAGCATCTAAATACGCAAACAAACGTAGAGAGAGGTTTCCATTTATAAACATATAATTGCACAACAATAAAGAGAGTGTAGGAATATAAAGATACTTATCTCCACCCACACGCCCACAGATATTCATTTAACTGCTTATGCATAGATATGCATATGCAGGAATGCACCTATCTACACATATATTTGCACACGTAAAATGATATGAACGTATCTACCCAAACATGCATACACGTATAGAGAGATTTATGTGTATATGCATTTACACACATGCATGTCTCCTTTGAGCAACAAAGATCATTACCAACCTAAAGTGTTTAGTACGTAATCGTGGTATTGATTTCAATACCAGTTGTTACGTTACATGTAAACATATAGTTTGCATTTTAGAATAACCAAGTTACAACTCACACAAACACACACACGCACACACACACTCATATATATATATATATATATATATATATAGAGAGAGAGAGAGAGAGAGAGAGAGGGAGAGAGAGAGAGAAACGTATATGCATGTATATATAGACAGAGAGTGGGACAGAGACAGCAGTAACAGCAGCCTTTTTAACGTCCGCCGTTGAATATAGACCTTGCTGAGGATTCGCTATCGTGGGCTTCAGGGGGCTAGTACTTTCTGAACTAGTCTAATTTATCACATCATCTTATTTTCTGTCAGTCTCAGTTTCGTTTATGATCTCTGAATGTCCACGTTGTGAGTCATGGTGTTCGGTGGTTGTCTGACATTCTTGCTAAATGATCATCCCATTAACCTTTGAGTTTTTCTATAGGAGTCTATGATTTCTCTGACTCCTGTTTTCGTTTAGTATTCTAGTTGTCTTGCAATCTCCCCATGAAATGTTGAGTCTAATTCTTTTCTGCACATGTCGTATAGTTCTTGGTATATATATATATATATATATATATATATATATATACATATATATATATATATATATATATATATATATGTGTGTGTGTGTCTGTCTGTCTGTCTGTCTGTCTGTGTGCAGTACATATAATATAAATCAGGTTTGCAATATAACATAATATAATGAAATATAAAGCAATGTCTGATATGCGATGGCTTTATTTCATACAATGCTCGATACATTCAACTTTATACACCAATAGCCAAGTTTTTTTTTTTTAGAGTAGAGCTGGGAATATAATAGGTAGTGAATCTGCTACACAAACACGTTTATGTTTCTGCCCACTTTGGGCCTCTTCAGCCGAATCTGAATACATTCACCGTTTTATAACGGGAGATCATTTCAAATAGAGTTTCAAAGTAATATTACACATTTATAGATATCGATAATCACGTCAGATCATATATCAATTTCTTAATAATACATGTATACTTTTGAATAACTAAGTTTGAAAATCAACATATTAGCGAGCGTAGTGCAAAAGCAACGCTGTCAAAACATCTTCAACCAAATGCACTTTTGCACTCATAAAATGTCAAACACGTAATATGTACAATATCTAAATATACACCCAAGATTGACACGTCACCTCGGGTGACACAGCAAAAGCAAATCCAATGATATAAATAATGAACCTTAATTACTGATCCAGCAAGCATTACATAAATAGTAAATGATTGACAATGCAGCGAGTTTCCATGCACAGTTGGTAAGATATTTGTGTAATTCTGGTTGGCTAATTTGGCCAATATCGATTGGAATGTATGCCCTAACTTCCTGGGGTGTGGATCCTGTACCAATCAGAACAACCCAGGCAACCCTTTCTTTTTTTTTCTTTTTTTTTTTCATAAATATTCAACTGTTTGAAGGGGTTTGGAGTTGTCAAGAGGACCTCATGCCATCAGGACCACGAGAAGACCCATTTGGCAGCTGCAGAATGTCTTGATGAAACCCGGACACAATCTTCGCTCTTTAAATGTGATGGAAATAAACACAGGTTCGGAAACTTATTTATTATCCTTTATGATTTAATTAAGTCAACTCAGTATTTTTTAGCTGTCGGAACCACGAATGAGTTGGCTTTGTTCAGGTGTCAGAACAATATCTGAATAAAAAGTAATATTTTCAGAATATAATGACCACCTGACAAGTGAAATCATACGTAGGTGGACCTCAATAAATTGTAATAAGGTGGCTATTTGGAAAAAAAAACAATGTGAAAATAATGACAGCATCAATGACTTTTTGAGTTTGTTTTGTTATTTTCCAGGCTTTTTTCAACTCTGAAATGAATACAATTACAGCGTACAAGGTAACCAAGCTTACAATTTACTAATCAGACCCAAACACATGGTTTTCTTTACATGGTGTTCAAAAAGAATTTCTTGCGGAAGCTTCTTGAATTGTTGTATATATGCAATTTATTACCACTCATCAAACATAGACTATACTATCATCAACCGAACAATACAGAATGAACAAGGTGCTTGCTTGTCAAAGTGGAAAAGTTACTTACCCTGTGACTCAAACTTGGGAGGAAAATTGGCCGAAATCTTTCTGCTCAAAATGAGGCTGAATATGGCACCCCCAAGCGACAGAAACTAAAATTAGAGAAAGTGATCTAACCTACCCCTATTCCCAACTAGTCTCTGTCCCCTTTATTACCAGTGGTCAGTGAACTCATATACACACCCGATAGAACTTGCTTAGTGCGATTCAGTTTTGTGTCTAGGTGTCCTCATCACTACCTTTCTCTCTTCCTGTTTTTTTTTTATTCTACAGATATAAAAACATGTTGTAAGTTATGATATACTCCTTTTTTGACAACCCACACTTGTCCTAGCGTCCCACTTTTCAAAACATTCTGCAAACTCCTTTTTCGAAATCGCCATCAGCTGCCTCGTCTAGTTCCACTCAATTTTTTCCACGGTCTGAAACATCTTTAAGAAAGGGGCCAGAAATAGCAGTCAAATCTAGACTGTATGACGGGCTGACAACCCTAATCGATGCCACGTTAAGCCAACGAAAAGCTGCAAGAGACGTGGAGAACGGGTGGGCTAGATCATTGTGAATGTGACAGTCACACCATACAAAAACTCACTCAGTAACGGCCACTGTCGACTTAGTAACCCCTCGGGAGAGCGCTTGTACGTGTTTGCCTATTCTGATTGGTCGGCAAGTTACGTCAACACCGCACAACCGGTTCTCTTGAAATCCGAAAGGGAAGGATTATTTCCCAATAGATCTGGTATAATTGAATTTATTCGTCTTTCATTTCTTTGCATCTCTTTCTGCTTTTTTTAATCTCTCCCCGGAATTTTAATATCTTATCAATCCGCCATAATACCATATATTTGAGACATTAGTCTGGCTTTTTTAACATTTCTTTTTTTTTCTTCTTTTTTCTTGTCCATTATCTAATTCGTTAACCGATATTTCTTCTTTTTTTCTCTTATTTTTCCTGTTCATTCTCAAATTTGTGAACCAATGTTTATTCATTCATTATCATTCATTAATTTCTTTCAATTACCTTTGTCTATCAGTTTCTCTTTCCTCTGTTTTTCTTTTCGTTTCTTCATTGCTTCCTTTCCTTTTCCTCTTTCTTCTTTCAATCTTCTCAGTTACAACTGGTTATTTTCAAATGATTGATATGAAACCTCATCTTGCTGATCACAGACAGTACTGCTCTTGATCCCAAGCAACATTCCTTTAAATATTCATTCTCCCAAGCTGTGAAGAAAAAAAATTCTTCCTGATGATCTCACTATTAACCGCTAGAAATATGGACACACATTGATATTTTTCCAGTATTTAATGCAGATACTAAAGTGATGATGTAACAAGTGTTACTCAGAGTTCAAGTTTGCAAGCTTTCCTCTGTTATCAAAAGGCTTGATTTGTCCGAATTAAAATAGTTTTGACGTATACTGGATCGACACCTTGTAGAGTGATGGCCTCAATGACCTTAAGGATTTCCATTGAGTTGAAGGCCTTTTTGAAGAATCCATTAAAAAATTTAAATGGCAATGGGCTGGCCATGTCGCAAAAATGGTCAGCAACCAATGGACATCGCGACTCACGACATGGATCCCCAGAGATCACATGCACAACTGAGGCTGGCTGAGTAATAGATGGAGAAACGAGCTAGACCAATTCAGAAAGTACTGGCTCTGCGACGCCCACGATAGACGTTAAGATGATGATGATGATGATGATGGTTTCGCCCGAATTACACTGATTTGCCCGACATTTACACTGTTTGGCCGGAACTCTGAGCGTCCCTAGATCAAGAAAGGTGATGTTGATATGTTAGGCTGTGTCATAAGAGGTAGTGGTCGTTGCAGATTCTGGAGTCTGGGGTGTAGGAAAGAAAGGAAGAGAGTACGCGATGACTCTTTAATTGCTCGCTGCAAAACAAACGTTGAAGCTATTCATGCTTCTCGCTTTTTTCTTTTTGTGAAAAAAAAAAGTGGCACAGAGCGAATTTTCGAAAAACAGGGCACACCTGCGTATCTGTGGTTTATTTTCTCTCAGTTCAATCATCAAAACTGCGAGATATTTATCAAGTCCAGCTCAGTACGTTATATACAATTATGGGGATTTTATTTCGCCAATCTTACGAATGAGCAGAACCTATTTACCTGGCTTGAAAATCTGCATTCGAAATCCTGGATTTAACCTGGACTCAAACACCGACGTATGGTGCCAGTGAGAAATACGCAAATATCTCAGTTATTAGGTACTCGCCGCTGTACCTGTCAACGATTTAATATTTAAGAGTAAAAAAAAGGGGGATACTGCTTCTCGCATTCTAGTGACATTTCTTTCTCACGTTAGATTCTGATTCCACCATCACAGTTTCTATCATAATCATGTGAACTCACTGCATCTTATTGAATCAGTAAGGCTCTATATTTTATTCTGTTAGCGAAATTATTTCTATCTCATTCTTTAAAGCCAATAACCTATTTTATTCCATTATTGAGCTCATTCTATTTTCAATCTCACTGTATCTAATTCTAATGTGGATCTAAGCAAAATCATGTTTTGTTCATGCGACCTTGTTCCATTTCATTCTCTCAAGCGAACTCAATCTGTCTTATTCTATCAAGTAAACTCAATCTGGTTTTGAAATTCACTATTTCTGAATCTGTTATGGGAGCTCACCCCATATAATTCAATCTGGCATCTTATTCACTACGTCTCATTCTTTTTATACGATATCATTTTATTCTATCCTCTCATGCAAACTAATTCCATTTTGCATTTATGCAAACCCGTATGCAAAACGCTTTATTTCCTTAGCAGTCGATACTTCCAATCGAAATTTCTATTTTTCGGCACTTCAATTCCGCCCTGTCTACGTGGTCTGATTCCGTATGCTTGTTCCTGATACTAGGCCCCTTGCCAATCTCTCTTCCCTACTCCCCCTGTTTAATTTCTTACCCTTTCATTTTACCCCTCTCTAGCCACCTCCCATATTACTAACTCACTGAAGTATGATGGCACCATCTGGCTACTTAATGCATTTGTTGCCCGGCAAATCGGAACACTACAAGTCACTTTGGTGCACGCAAATCTGATATGTTGTTGGCCTTTAGCATTGGGGGTCAGGATTTCTCGGTACAAAACAAAAGTATCAATATTGTAGACACCAGCTATGCACAGTTTGAAAAAATCGATAGTCAATTGACGACAAAGTTTACCCGGAAGGAAGATGAAAAAAGAGAAATGAAAATGATAGGAAAAAAGTCTTTATTAATGCAGAATAAATAAATTACAAAAGTGACCGAGGTTGACATAAAAGGAGCTGTTTACTGTGTTTAATGAGGTAGTTGAAGATTTATAGTGGCTTCGTGGAAACAATTAAACGACAGATTTCTTTAAGAGGAATAAGATAAAATTTGGCATATCAATATACCTGCACATATATATATATATATACATATATATATATATATATATGTGTGTGTGTGTGTGTGTGTGTGTGTGTATATATATATATATATATATATATATATATATATATATATATTTATATATATATAATGTGTCTTATTGATTAAAATATTATTGCAACAGATACTATTACGCTACTTCGTCTTTAATTGAATATATGTAATCTTCCTACAGAACGTACCATGGGAATCGAACATCTTCTTTTATCCTAACAAGTAAATAAAGACGCCTTCAAACCAAATGAAATGCAAATAAAAAAAATATAGATTTTTCTGTCTGTAAAAAATGATTATTTTTGCTGTAAAACTGAGCCAGTCTTCAAAAAACCGCCGATTCCATTCTGTTCTATATTGGTGTTTCTCAGAATATTGAGAGAAAAAAATCACAGATATATAAAATTTCAAGTTTTTATTTCGTTCGTGTTTTTGAATATCCTAAAGATATATAAATAAAACTAATGAGAAAAATCTAATACAGAAAAATTATTAGAATTTTTCTAGTTTACGTTAAGTTAGCAAGCAGGAGTCTTAGAATATAGAATCAGAATTTTTTAAATGATGTTTACTCATTGTATATATTTACTACAAAAATTACTTTTTTCAAGTGTAAAAAAACTCAATAATCCAAGTAAATTTAGTCACTTTTATCCATCACTTAAGTTTTTTTTACCCCAACATAATTTCATTCACCAGTTTATAAACCATCGTTCCAAAAGTTAGATTATAGACATTAACCATCTGCGAAAGTCTTTTTCTTGCTAATAATCTATACAAACAAAACTGAAGGCCTCCCTGGTGAATGTTTGATATAAATATCGAAAATGAGAAAGTTTTGGAATAACAATGACTCGATGATAAACGTTATTCTTACTCGAGCATTGTTTGTGCAGGAGAAACTATGGGATATCGAGCTGAATTCTCGAAGGTTATCAAATGGATTCAATTTTTCATTGTTTGTTTACTTATCAATTAGGTTTTTGATTGGTGTTTCATAATGCCCTGAGCTTTTCAACGAAGGAACCAGTAGTCTAACGATTCTGTTTCACTGATCAATTCTAACTGACAGCTTTCGTCATTTTAATCTTTCAAAACGATGTCATAGCATCTATATTATACAGACATACATTAAAATACTTTTTTATATGCATGTACACAAAGATATATGTACAATATATCTATGTTTGATAAATACCATAATTACTGTTCTTGCATTTTGAGATTATTCTTAGGTAAAACTTATGACTTGATCATTTCTGGAGTTAACAGCAGGTAAGTGAAACCACTGAATGGAAAGTGCTGGCTAAATGTGGGTTAAAAAAAAAGAAAGAAACTTTTACGTTTTTGGCCTTTGGGAAGTCCTTGAATTTTGATGTAACAGCTGCTGCCCTAGAGTTCGTGTTTATTAGTACCACTTCACAAGGCGCCATTCCAGTATTTGGAATGCTGTTGTTTTTGTTTGTTTTTTGTTTTTGTTTTTTTTGTAACTGAAGATACTTTATTCTTATGTTTTGACATTTTCATCTTTTCCCTTTCTAAAATTTCGGTTACTAAGCACAATTTTATTTTTTTCATATGTCCTGAAGTCAGCTTTCAACCAAGAAAAGAAAACAAAGGAAAAGCAATACGTCAAATATGGCGGCCTTACCAAGCGAAATCTCTTGGCATCTCATCTCAAGTCAACGCTTCTAGTATTTGGCCACTCAACAAATCCTTTATTCCTGAGTCAGCGTGCATTACTATTCTATATGGTAAAGAAATTGGAACTCGTGAAATAGACTGTGTGTAGCTTTGAGAAAAAGTTATCAATATCCCAAATCTTTGTTCGAAAAATCAATGGTGAGGCGCTGGATAAGTATGTGAGATCCAGTGGGAACGACTTTGAAATGAACTACTGCTTCATTGCTAAGGGTTTCACCATATGTATGATGGGGGAATAATTTCCAAGAATTATTACAATTATTTTTAGTAATTCTATCAAGCGCATGTTTTGTTGTTTTTTTTTTTTGTAAGAGTTAGTATTATCGTCGTGGTGAAGGCTTTTTTCGCCATAATAAGCAAAAACGTAAACTCAGAAATACTCTGATTTCCCGACTCATACAGAAACAAAACAAATGTAGTTTGGTAGCACTATTTTGATACCATATAGGAGTTAATTATTACATAAGAACACAAGGAAATTTCAGATTTTAGATAAATTCTTCAACCAAGTGAATTCGCTCGAATTAGATATGAAACTGAAGATTGATTTTTCTACTAAGTACCGTTGGTTTAGTGAAAATGTTTGATTGGGCTGTCTCCCCAGACATTTTTTAAAAGCACTTCGATCTGTACGCGGAGAATAAACAGTTAGAGTGTGTTTATGCCGCTGTGTAAACATTGAATCGAAAGTTTGCTGTAAAATTCATTTTGGGTCAACCGATATGAAAAAAGACCAGCAGATTTAAAATAAGATATTCTTTATCATGGTATGCATCTGGCCCCATGACGTCGGGGGCCAGATAATCCACCCAACCCCCACAAAACTGACATTCATTTTCAAGTAAGGACTGTCTATCCTATCTGTAAAAAAGAGAAAGAAAAAAAGGAGAATTGTTTTATCTACTTCTTTCTAATCAATCAAGAATTCTGCGTGATTTCAAGAATCTGATTTGTTAACAAATGTGCAGTTTAATCTCTAATTTTGCACTGTCTGAACATCAAAAATAGATGGGCTCCATTAAAAAAACAATGCACTGTCTTCTTTTCTGTTCAATCACCTCAAATGTCCGAGTTATTTAAACTACCGAATAATGAGAAGATTTCGATATTTTTCTTGTGAATGAATAGGAATGTTACCAGTATCTCAGCCTATTGTACATTACTCTTTCATTCTGATTTTTTTCCTCGTATGATCAAAAAATACGACGAAATATTCCCTTCCAACATTTAAGTTATTTTCATTCAAGCGCTATTGTGAAATCTTGTGATCAAGACGAAAGGGAGAATATCAAGACCCAGAAAGAAAGACAAGAGGAAAGGAAACACTTCATTAAATAGTGTATCTCTGAATTTTTGAGATGAGGTATTATTATTTTATCTATTATTATTCGGACTATCCTCATCTTGGTTGTTTTTCATACGACGTTTCGGCTGTTGTACTCTACGGCCTTCATCAGGTATCATCTGGTAGGTGTGAGGAAGTAACGAACCGAACCCTTTATTCAACCGACGGGGGTGTATTGACCGCACTTCCCTCTTAGCATTAGTAATATTATTATTGTCTCACACTGGGATTGAACGTAGAACCATTAGATTACTTGCAGTGATTCTGTCTGATCTGTAACCACTACGCTACATGTCCATGATGAAGGCCGTAGAGTACAACGGCCGAAACGTTGTATGAAAAACAACCAAGATGAGGATAGTCCGAATAGTGATAGAAAAAAATACGAAACACTTCATCAAAGTTATAAAATGTGTGTGGTTTTGTTTCTTGGTAAACAAGGGCTGGTGTTTGAAGGAGATACATCCTTGAAAGACGACAGCTTTCCCCAGTTAATCATATTGCAATGTAAAATGGGGCGTTTATCAAGCAGTCGAAGAAGTAAAAAAAAAGGAACACCCATCCTGATTATCAAAACGGATTGTTTGCAATCGTAGCAAACCAAGTTTTAAAAAAAAACTGTGGTTGGAGATAAAATGAAGCTTTCTTGGCTTTTACGAACTGGCAGATATAAAAAGTGACACAAGTGTTTCTGCAATAAAAGATATGATCATTCGAATGTAGTTTCCTTCATCCAACTTCAGGGTGGGGCAATGAATTATGGTGCAAGCAACATGTTGGGAAAATCATCCGTTGCTTTCCGAATTTTTACTATCAGGCAAGAGACTTGATTAGCCATTGCCATGGTGAAATTCTTGGTGTTTCAACAGCAACCCAAGGTAAAATATGCGGTCTTTATCAACGAGAAAAATGCTTGGTTCCATCCAAGAAAACACTGAAGGGTTTCGATGCTGAGGAAAATGCACATAGCAAGGCGTGCTCACTCGACACGATTTGAGTAACACGATCTTTGTGCTTCGTATTTTCAGAAAATACTTATTAATTGTAATCAAGTGTTGAATTCGTAGGAGATGCGTCTTCGTGAGAAATTAACAGTGGATGTTAAAGCGAGAATAGTGGGATGTAATTTCAAATTATTTTTGGTCTTTCACTCAGAAGTTATATTCATCTATAACTTGCCAAAAACGTAGCTAAGTAACAAGATGGCAGCTATTAATGGACGACGGCTAACTAATCCAACATTTGAAGGGATGCAAAGTGATGCTTTCTTCAAATTGTTCTTTGAAACTGTACGGCGAAATTAAAACAACTACCATTAGTAGAAATGCTCTCTATGCTACAAAAGTAAAACAGACCAAATTATTCGTCAATGGGACTCATTGATGGCTGTGAAGGTATTAATGCTTGCCATCCTGTGATAGTTGAAGATGAATACAAAAAAAAATTACTTTGAAACCATAGATTCAAAGGTTTGTTCGATTAAGGTAAGATCCGATCCACCAAGTATTGAAAACGTTTGCGATGTTCGAAATCTTCTTTATCAAGCAAGCAATATGGTGATGAACGGTGTCACTTCCAAGAAATCTATGGAAGCGATTATTAAAACGAATGCCTTGGAAACAGAATTTGAGATCTTGAAAACAATATTTCAAGGCGTCTAGCTTGTTTCAATCACATATATGAGCCGTTGAAAGAGCTACAAGTTATTCACCCCAAACACCATTCTGATATGTAAACTACTGCTCGTCTGTCTTGCCACGATTGCATGACTGGAGCAATCATTTTCACTGGCTTGAGAAATTGAGAAATGGTTACGATCAAGAATGTAACAGAATAAATTCAATTCTCTGTCTATATTGAGCAGTTATAAGGAATTAAGTGACGATCTTTACCGTTTAAAACTTGCAAATGATTCGTTGCACGTCACAAGGACAGGTTCTACACGTTTAGTAAATTTAATAAATCGAACTTTAAAATATGACGTTTATATTACAGTTTCATTTTCGTTTTCTTACAGAGCCATTAATGTTGGAAAAGATTGCAGTCAGGAATTGAAAGGTGTAATGAATATGATGCAATTCATCATGTTAGAAATACCTCAAACTTCTGATATTAATAAATGGCAAATCATAACTAAATAATATTCATTGAATGTATTTTCCAGAAATCTAGAGGAGTTGATTTTCAAAATTTTAATGCGACGACAACCATGGGAGTTCCTCGGGGAAGCTTCAACTTTGTGCCCCTCCACTTTAAAAACAGCAATGTTGGCCCTGACACGCTTGTATTATTCAACAATACGAAGTTTGACACACTTTAAAATAGTGCAAAAATGTAGTGGCTAGTCAATTTCCACCGCAGATACCGGGATGATAGGAATTTCTATAGCGTTTTCACATTTAATGCTCTTCATTGTTGTATTCCATAAAACACAGTGGGAAATTCAGATTTACACTAATGGGCATACCTACTGACCCCTTCCCCAGCTGGGTGCAAGATGATCTTGCCCCCAGTTGGGGAAGCCAGCCCCGTTGTCGAGAAAATCTTGGCGACACTCTGTCCATTGTTCATAGGTACGCTATTTTTCCTTGATATGAAAAGACTGGATAATTTCCTATCCTATTGATTTTATTCCCATAGTTGCCTGAACTGCTTTCATACCCATAAAGTCGACACTAACACATTTTGTAATTTCTCTTCATTAACAAACTTTTCGTCTGGAAACAATTGTGTTCGCCTTTGCAGCAGTAAGTACGTCGTTGGAATGATTTACGTTCTGAACAATCAAGGGCCGACCTGAAGTACTGGAAACACGGGCAGTTGCCCAGGCGTCAAATGCTAGGGGTCGCCTGCGATGTGGCTGGGGCAGCCGGATTTTGCAAAAACAATCGGAAAATGGAAAAAGGGATAAATCAAACAGAAAAAAAAAGTGAAAATAAAATTCCCTGATGTAAAATTAGATCTGAAATTAGATATTTTCTGTTTTGATGGAAACAAAAGAAACGAAGGAATGTACACATAGTACCATAATGTCAAAGTATGTGTAAAACGTTAAAACAAAAATACTGGAAAAATTACATAAATTACATTAGTATGTTTCGCGTTTAAAGCTGTAGAGCTTTCTAGAAAAAAAAAATATATATATATGTGTGTGTGTGTGTGTGTGTGTGTTTGTGTGTGTTTGTATTGCAGATGTGAAATTATCCGACAGAATGAAGACAAAAACGGAAATTTGAAGGTAAAGAGAAAAACTCAAGAGATATGTGTTACATCTCATTTTTTTTTTATTATTATTTCATGGACGTAGTTTGATGTATTTCCTACGGGAGTCAGCCATCTTTTTCAGAGAAAAATATTTTCAGCAGAGAAAAATTTGCTGTTTACATGTTCGATGCTCAAGACGAAAATGTGAATATTTCCGTGTTTGGTTCTTCAGTGGGAGCGGGAGGGGGATATTTGTATCTGTGTAAATGAGGGTAATATTTTGTTTGAAATGAGATGGGTCTATAAGAGGTGGGGTCCGGGGTGTATGTTTCCTGTCTCTGTGGGAGTTTGGCTTGTGTTCGATAAGAAAGGCAGTGAAGGACTAGAATGCTCATTTCTCAGGAAAAGGTGGGTTTTGTTATTTTTATTATAGAATTGAGAGGTGATTGCCAAGCATTTAATGGATAGGTGTTAGTTTATGTGTGGCTGGGTGGAAGTTGGTATGTAATTTTTTTATTTAATCTTTCTTGTTGATGGTGGGTAAGACTTCTTTCACTTTTCCTAAAGAGGTGATGTATGTGCACTTGTATCGCTTTTCAAATTGACTGTCGGTTGTTATCCAATACCTAGTATGCTGGTGTTGTAGTGCATTGTTTTTATGTGATTTTATTTCAAAATCAGATTATTTAGGGGGTCTGCTACCTGAAAGTGACCATACATTTGTGTTACTGAATTGCATCGTGATGTGAGGGCTGCTTCAGCGCATCTTCGTGTCGTGGAGTCATGAATTTTCTTGACGAGATGGGCTAGGTGAAAGCTGAAATTGTGGTTGTGCATGTTCCTGTGATCGACCAAGACATTCGTCCTCTGAGGGCTCTCTTATATTCGTATAATCTTTTTTTAGAGGTCTCGATGTATCTCCGATAAATCGGCGGAGATATTTTTTCTCTAAAAAAGATGGCTGGACGCCGCCGAAATGCATCGAAGTACGCCCATGGAATAATAAAGAGATTTAAGATGTAACACCTATCTCTTTAGTTTTTCTCTTCGCCTTTCAATTGTCATTTTCATATTCAAATGAATGATGTGCAGGATACATTCCACAGGTAATGTAGATTGAAAATATACACATGGTCTGATTCTACGTATCTAACACAAATTGTTGCAAGGAAAATCCTAGATAAAAAGAAAAGGAAAAATAATTTTCGACGGGTTAGAGTTTTTCTATGATGAATGGTAAGTTATGGTCCAGTTTTGCATTATAACTATATTGTAAATAAACCCCTCTCTTTTAAAACTTAATACATTTCTTATATCAAAACTGATAGATTTTCCGGAGGTGTGAAGATTTTTTAATTAATGCATTGTAATTTCTTTCAAACATTCAGTATCATTCAGTACAGTAAAGTAATTATGTATTTCTCTATATCATTTTCTTGTTGTAAAACACGAATGAATAGGATGATACTATATCTTAAAAGGCGTTACGTTCAGCCTTCCCAGTGTGCAAAGAACCATTGGGTCGACCCTGGATTCAGTCTTACATTCCGATGCAGCTCATAAAATCCTGTCACGTTTGGTTTCGACAAATTTGATCAATTTGATTAAAAAAACAACAATTGCATCTGTTTATTTATTTTATGTTATGAATTGTAAATGAGCGTGTTTTTCGGAAGAGATTTAGAAATTTTAATTATTAGTATGTTTTCATTAAGTACGTTTATGTAGCAGACCTTGTCAGTTTATCGCAATGACTGTATGATTCTGATCAGTTACTAAAAATTTTTGAAATTTCCTCGAACTTTAGTTTAGCAACTAATATATATATATATATATATATATATATATATATATATATATATATATATATATATATATATATGTTTCTGCCCTCTCTGGGCCTCATCACCTACAAAGGGCAGAAAGATGAACTAGTTTGCGTAGCGAATCCACATCTTATTATTCTCTCTCTCTCTCTCTCTCTCTCTCTCTCTCTATATATATATATATATATATATATATATATATATATATATGTGTGTGTGTGTGTGTGTGTGTGTGTGAGAGAGAGATAGAGAGAGAGATACTTAGGAGCATCTGTTATTGAGTTTATTAAATGCCTGGAAAATTGTAATTCATGCAGTGAAATTGCAATCGTGCCATAAAGAGGTCAAGGTATTTTGATCGTTTGTCAAACTGGCAGCCGACTATTCATATCGTTCAATATTGACATCTGCTAAGCCTATAGAAATGTGTCCAGTTGACCTGTTCCCACAGTTTCTGAATATAACGTGGAGGAGGGTCATGTAGGCATTTGATTAAGCTCTCGGTTCCATAGATAGCGCACAAAATATATTCAAAAAGTGGAATAGGTAGGTTCTTAAGGCAACAAGAATAGAAATCCCCATAGAATTTCGGTGGCGTCTAGAACGGTTTTTCGATAAATTTATGCCCAGGAGCTGTGCTGTTAATGTTGTCTTTGATATTAATGAAATAGTTCCATCAATAGAAGAAGTGGTGGTGATGGTATGGCTTCTTCTTATGAAATTTCAATGATGGGAATGTTTAGTTTGAGAAACAGTAAAAGTGTAGCTCGGAACAAGAGGGTAAATCTATGACTGTTTACTAAACCGCTATAAAGTCAAGTTGTCTGCAAAGGGATGATTGAAGAACAGCGACCGATCTCATTAATAGAATTATGGTCGATGCGACCGACAGTGAGGTGAATACTTTCATTTGATTTCTTCTCTATTTTCCTGTGAGTTTGAGTCTCATTTTCTTTGTGTCCAACAAAGTCTGATTCCTCTCATTTTGGAAATGTACACCAGGAAATAGATTGTCTTTAATGTTCAACGTTCTAATTTACTTGAACTTATTGATTGCTGCTATCTCAATCGTCTCTCCTTCTAATTAGCATTATTGTCCTATAAGTCACCGAATATCCGTCCGTAAGTACGTCACAACATTACCAAGAATCCAAACAATATGTCCCCATCAAATTTTCTGTGTGCCGATGGGACATATATATATATATATATATATATATATATATACATATATATATATACATATATATATATATATATATATATATATATATATATATATATATATATATATATATATATATATATATATATATGGCCCCGTGGAAAATTGACTTCAAGGTTAGCTGAAAGAACTGTCAGAATTTTCAGTTGAATATGTTGGTAGAAACTCAATTTGAAGGAAGTTATCAGTTTAATTGGTATTCTTAAAGATGATATCACAAGTTGTTTTGCATGCAGACTGTGATCAAGACCAACTCAACAGATTGAATATTCACATGGGTGAACACTCAATAGAAGTGACATGAACAACGTGTCACGTCTGTTATTATACTTACTGATCCCTCATCGTTAAATGCATTTTGGTTAACCTGCGTGAGTCCTGTTTAAAAAAAAAAGGTGATGTGTAGCATAGAATAACATCCATATACAATACATTATAACAATACATTATATAAAATGACAAACTACATGAAAAACATAAGCTTTGTATTGAAATCATAGCTGAATTGGAGGAGGTGTTTGATCAACGCTGCTGAGGTGCCATGTTTGTATAACTGTTTTGTTTTAAAATCATCGAAACGGTCACATTGTGAACAACTGATGATCCCAACAAGAGTACCATAACATCAAAGTATGTGTAAAACATTGAAAAAAATTATATAAATTACATTGATATTTTCAGTGTTTAAAGTTGTAAAACTCCTTAGAATATATATATATATATATATATATATATATATATATATATATATATATATATATATATATATATTACCTGAAGTACTCGGGGGGAGGGTTATAAATTTGACAACACTTGGGAGCAAATGATATTTTGTAGAGATTTAATAAAACTCTCGTGTGAGTAGGTTCAAATGAATGATGTATCAGAAACATTTTCCGAGTAGTGTACATCAAAAATATACATATAGTTTGATTTTATGTGTAAATTGTTTCTGATAAAATCCCATATGAAATATACATTAAGGAAAAATAATTTTGACAAGTAAGAGAAATTCAAATTTGCAGCTTTCCTATGGCGAATGGAAAGTGAGGGTCCAGTTATGTATTCTAATGAAATTGTAAATAGACCCCACCCTTTTAAAACCGAATACATTTCTTATATCAGAACTGACAGATTTCCCGGGGAAAGCATATAAAATGAAATCGAAAAAAATCAAACGTTCTCCGTCTGATTTTGAAGTTTTTCATGCCTCTAACTACTCGGCTATTGAACAATTATAGCTTTTAAAAGCACTGACCTCTTTCACGTGTATCTGTCATCATGATCAGCCTTTTAGCGTCCGTCGTTGGACTTTGACCTTCCGCAGGATTTGCTAGACCTCTCCATCATGGACATTGCAGAGCCAGTACTTTTTTAATTCATCCAGCTCGTCATATCTTACTTTCTGTCGACCACAATTCTGCATACGATCTCTTTGGATGCACGCTATGATTCGTGATGTCCTGCCGTTGTCTGACATGTTCAGCCCATTACCATTTGAGTTTTTTAACAGTTTCTGTGATATTTCGGAGTCCTGTCTTTCCTCTGATATACTGTACTGTCTTATGATCTCTCCATGTGACGTTGAGCAAAATCCTCTCATGTGCACATTGCATGGTCTTAAGTTTGAGGGTCAATCTTTTAGTTAAGTTCCATGTTTCAGCTCCATAGGTAACTATCGGTAGGATACATTGGTTGTATACCCTTCTTTTGGAGATTAGTGGGGTATTTTCTAGTTCTTGAAAGTTGAGCTTGCTCTACCGAAAGATTGCCAACCTATTGTGCTTCTTCACTTTATTTGTTCCTCTTTTGATGAATTCATGCATATCGCTATCCTAGGTAAATGTAGTGGTCTACTTTCTCCAGCTCTGCATTTATGATTTCGATCGTTCTGTTTTATCTCCAAATGTTTGTAGTACAATACATTTGTTTTGCTGAAATTCATGTTGAGGCTAACTTTCTTGCTTGCTGCATTTATATCGTCTAGCATTATTTGGAGATCGTGTAGATCTTTAGCGAAGAGGACGATGTCGTGAGCAAATCTGAGGTTACGGGTATTAGCAACCTATCTTGATCCTTGTGTTCCCATTCTAGGTTTCGGAAGATCATCTCAAGGCAGACTGTGAAGAGTTTGGGTGAGCTGAAAGTGCTAAAAGTCTTTATACAGCCTGTTGAATAAACTGCTGTGTCGTTAGATATGTTGCAGTACTCTAACAAATACACTTTGTTACATTAATGCTTCTGAGGATTTCCACTGGATAAGAGGCCTTTTTAAAGTCGACAAATGCTACAACTAGTGGCATTCTATAGTCTGCTACTTTCTCTTCTAGTTGGTTTACTGAGATGGTCGATGGTTGAGTAACTTTATCCAGAAACCAGCTTGATCCGTGGTTAGTTTTCAACTAGCGTTTCAGTGATTCGTTCGGTGATCACTTTGGTGTAAAGTTTGTAGATGCAGTTGAGTGAGCTTATTGGCCTGTAGTTGTTGAGGTCTTTCGGGTTTCCTTTTTTTTGTATAATAGCATTATGATTCCGCTCATCTGGAAATTACCTTGTCCGAGACATAAGTTGAATAGAATGACTAGTTTACCAGTGATAAATTTTGAATTGATTGACGGTGATGTTATCGGGTCCAGCGGCCTTTCTTTTCTTAGTCTTTTTGATGGCTTGCTTCACATCCAGCGGGGTAACTTCTGGAAAATCTACGAATAGATTACACTCCACTCGTGTTTCCTGTTCATTTTTCTGTGTTCTTTGTTTGGTGGAATAGAGGTCTTTATAAAATTCCTGGGCACGTTGGACAATTCGATCTGTATCCGTTGATAGGTTCCCAGTTGCTTCGAGCACAAAGTTATCGACTTTCTTCTTGTACTGAGAGATTTTCCAAAAGTTCTGAATTCCTTACCTTTTTCAAGAATGCTTTCAATGTCTTTTGCTATGCATCTTCTTTTGTCTTGTCTTCATTTCTTTTTTATGGTTTTGCTCAGCTCTGTAGCTTCCATATTTTCTATTGTTGTTGCTGGTAGCTGGACGTTCCTACGTTCAAAGTCATAGCAGACCGTGTCGCCTGTGTCACAGCCTCGCTCTTAAAGAGGTACGAACTGAATATCATTTAAGGTAATGCTCCCACTTCAACAATCAATCGACAAGGAGATAAGCAACTTCTTCGACGACTTGAATTCCAAACTCCAAGAAACAAAAAAATATTTCAACATCATTATGGGAGACTTCAACGTCTAAGTGGGACATGGTAATAACATATGCGTCTGCAAGTACGGATACAAAATACATATCAAGGTAGGTGAAGATCTTGTAAATTTTGTTCATAATCATGAATACCTTCTTTAAAAATAAAGGCAATATAATCACGGAACTAAGAGCAAAATTGACTGCATCTTTGCGGACAACATCGATAACATTAAAGATATGTAGGTCTCAAATGAAGTCAATGTAGGAAATGACCACAGAATGATGATAAGCAAAATGCAAATCATCAACAAGATAAAACACAGGAAAATGTTCGACACATAACTGTAATCATTCAAACTGGAACTGAAAAACAGATATGAAGTCCTCATCAAACCAGAAGAGAACGTCAACGAGCTCAGCAACAATATAACAACTTCCCTTGTTGAAGTCACCGATATGTTTGAGCCAAAGAGCTCACAAACCATGAGGAAACTCTCAAAAGAAAATGAAAATCTCGTGGAAAAACGCAGGAACTCGCGTATTTCTAGGTTCAAATAAATGGTATGAAATATATTCTGAAATATGAAATATATACTGATTCCAAAATATATATATAGTTTTATGGATTCAACTCTGATAGTTTTTGAGAAAGTCCTTCATGAAAAAACCAATAAAAAGACTTTAGATGGACTCGATAAATCGTCTTTTTTTGCAAAATTCAACATAAAGATGGTGTTGTATGTAATTGGAGACCCACTGATTTCGAACATGCTTTTGATCTTCCTCTATGATGTGTAGTCCTTGACATCTTAGAGTACAACACTCATACATATATGCGTAGATACATACTTTAGTATTTTATAATATAGATATAATAAAAGTCTGGTTTTGTTTTGCTATATGAGACCTGTAAGTAGCCAAAACAGTAAATGGTAGCCAGATGGATTGAATTAAAGAACTCGATTTAACTTCTGAAAAGCCCATGCAGTTGTCTGTCACTTTTTGAATTCTCTTTTTTGGATTTTGTGATTCCCTATCTGTCTTCCTGCTAGGTCCAGGGCAAATTTTATTTACTTTACTTCTAGTGAATTTACACCTGTAGTATTTGGTGGCTCTTGCTGGAAATCAAGTGAGAGCAAGTTTCTTTAATATTCTAGCGGTATACTTGCCGATTTCACTAATTCCATCGTTAGAATAGTTTCAATTTTTTTTTGCAGGTTTCCGAATGTTTCTATATCGTTATCATTCGTTTATTTTGCTTGCTTTTCCAGATCGTTTCGCGAGCTCCAATAATTACGGATATATTTCTCCCTTCAACGTACGATTACAAACATTAAACCAAACAGTAAACAAAACTGTCAACATAAGTTTCTTTAGTTTTTAAGCTGATTTGGTTGGCTGGATGGCTGTTTATGTATGTATGTATGTATGTATGTATCACAAGTGTGTGCATCGTCAATGGAGCCAGATTGTTGAGGGTTCAAACATTTCTTTTGGACAAAATCTTTTGTTTTTGTTTTTGTTTTTGTTTTTCAAAAGTTCCCCCAAATAGTTTTTTGGTTTGGGGGTTCAATTTGCAATGTATGCTTATGCTAACTTGATCACTTAGTATGTGTCCAGCAGCTTGTTTGGGGGGGGGATCTTGTCCGATTCATGGCAAGAGGAGTAACTTATTTATTGATCGCTTCTTTTTTCCCAATTTTTCAATTGATCTCCCCAACACGGCATGCTGTCAAAATACGTTAGTTATATCATGGTTCCTTTAGGTGACTAACCTGACCTGTTTTCTTAGTTTTCTGACGATCTCCAATTTCAATTTCTATATAATAACTGAATCGTTCGTCTACGCCGCGTTAAATATTCAAAGAATAAAAAGAGAAGGACAACGGGTTTGCAGATTCGTAAAAAAAAAAGGTTTCCATTCACTTTTGACCCCTTAAAGATGGGGATTACCTTTCCTTCTGACTCCTTGAAGATGAAAATATTTTTCTTTACTTTCAAGCCTTTTATATTCTGCTGGCCACGGTTTCGCATGTGATATCTGGGAATCTACGTTGAGAGTCGTGATGTCCAGCGATTATCTGACATTCTTGCAATAACAAAGCAAATACGATGTATAGAAAGATAAGATGCCCTTATTTCCAAGCGTGAAACAATACTGACACGATAATCGTCGTGAGTAGACAATAAAATTAGCCAATCTTTTTATGTACATGTCTTTGTATGTCCAACACAACGTTGCTCACCAGATGCAAGAATCCAAGCCTTTTCAAGGTATTTCTATGCCTGCACGTCATATATATATATATATATATATATATATATATATATATATATATATATATATATATATATATATATATATATTATCGATATGGTACATATCAGGCTAGCAGTATAGCATAATATAATAATATATCAATAATATAAAGCAACTTCTGATATGTGATGGATTTATTTTATAGAGTGCTCGATACATACAACTTTTGACTATGGAAGGTAAGTTGTTTTAGAGTAGACCTGGAAATGAATTGTAGAAAGTGGATTCGCTACATAAACTAGCTAATGTTTCTACCCTGATGATTCGCCTGATGAGGCCCGGATAGGGTAGAAATATGAACTAGTTTGTGTAGCGAATCTACATTCTACTATATATATATATATATATATATATATATATATATATATATATATAAGTGATTTCATACCACATTAAGATTACAGTCTTAAGTCTTATCTCGAAATATTCCGATCACACACACACAAGTAAAAAGCTCCAACTTTTTATATCATATAATGACAGAAATATATCAAGACTTACGCATGTACACTCTGCCCAACAATTATAGAAACACCACGAATTAGTCAAATTTTTGGTGAACTCTGTCTGAAAGCGAGTCCACATTTTTGTAAACCATTATCTAAGGTTGAGTATTTTCAGCATGTTTATGAATTTTGATTTCTATTTCTATTTTAGGAGACTGCTGTTTCCAATAAATCATTAAAAATTGATGTCTGGTAAAAATGGGGAAAAAAAACAGTACAATCGTGAATGGCACGATCTTTCACCGATTTTACTAATTTTGCAAGAGTAGATAGGCGGATTATTTCCCTTGCGCCCATGATATCCTGTTTCAGCTTCTCAAGTGTTGAATATCAAGTGTTGGCTGCATACACAACTCTTGATATCATTTCCCAAACGTTTTCTATGGGACTGAGGTCTAGAGACAAGGTGGGTCACGTCATTACAGATAAAAAGTGATCACTGGAGTACAGACCGGTTGTCTTTACAGAATGACAACTAGCATTGTCTTGCTGAAATATTCCTCCCCTCCCCATGTATTGGTGGCTTTGAAATCAATCTGTGTTTTAGCATCTCTTGGCACTTGATTGCTGTCGAAGCTCCGTTAACAATAACTACAGAGCTCAGCCCAGAGCCAATAAATCCACTCCAGTCCATAATTCCTCAGCTACCAAACCTAAAAGCGGCTCATTTCGTTGATCATGCCAAACAAACCTGTAATTGTCAGTCCCATCACGGTACTCTTTGAAGATCACCTTTGCTCTCTGGTCTCTAGCTTATTTGTGGTGTTCACACAAACATGGTTTTGGCTAAGCTTGCACCAGTACTACATGAGAGTTACCGGCTAATATTTTTTGAACGGAAGAGTTCGATACTTGTTGTACCTGGCCTACTGTTTCTGCAATTTTCCGGACAACTTCTGATTGATTTTCTATAAAATCTGTAACCATTCGTTCTCTAGTCCGCTCAGCGATCTTCATTTTCTTGCCAGATTTTCCAAAATTTTGTAGTTGAAGGCTTTGCAGCATCTGGAGAGACCTCGAAGTAACGGCATCGCCCAGTTTTGCTCCAAGTAAAAATGCTTCAAGCAAATAATCTTTCGGTATTTTCAAAAGATTGCTGGAGAGTTCTCCAGCGTTAGAATCACAGAAAAGCATCAAATTATGTTTTTATAGTTGCTGGACACCAAGAAATTTGACTCTTAATCATGGAATAAAACACTTTACGAATACAGCTGCCGCTCACTCACCGGTACACAATCATCTTCTGAGCGTGAAATGCCTACAAAACAAGAAATCGGTTATTTCTATTATTTTTCCGACTATCCTCATCTTGGTTACTTTTTCATACAACGTTTCGGCCGTTGCACTCTACGGCCTTCATCAGGTATCATCTGGTAGGTGTGGGGAAGTAACGAACCGAACCCTTGTATGAAAAAAAAAACAATATAAAGATAGTCCGAATAATAACAGAAATCATAATGATACCTCATCTCAAAAATTCAGAGATATACTGAAAAATCGGTTATTTTTTCAGTGGTCTTATAATTTCTAGACGGGATGTATAATAAATATGATTTTGGTTTGTACGCAAGTTTTTGTGGTTTGATTTATCTCATGAATTGCAGTTTCAGTTTACAAGACCGAACATACATGCTAGCAATCTTTTTATCCTAGATTGCAGCATTTGAAAATATACTTTTCATTATTAGGTTCGTTAACGCAGTCGAATCCACAACAAGCATTGAAGATGCAGCCTCAAACATTTCAACAAGACGACATTTCTAATGATATTAATCAAAGAGGATTTCTTGTGCAGTGAAATGGCACGCGATGTAAAGTGTTTTTTTGAATCATTAAAATAAAATGATCCAACCAAGAACAAAGGAACGCCTCTTTACCATCGCTCATCGAAAAAGGTCATCTCAAAATCTGAGATTCTCATTACTTGAGTCTATTATTCATAGATTGTAGTGGAATTGTTGTTTGGGTGTACAATTTTTTAACACTACCCCCTCTTTTTAACAGTAGTCTTTGTTTTAACATTACTCCTCTCTTCTTCAACATTACATCCACATTTTTTACGTTCTTTTATTCTTAAATTTTCAGCTATTTTTTAATATTAGACCATTGAATTTATTTATATCAGCACTCGCCTCATTTTGGAGATTAGCCTTATAGTTTTGAAGCATTTTCGTCCCCATGGCCTTCTTTTAAGAAAAAAATTAGCCCGACCTTTATTTATTTAGCATGAGTCAAGCCGTAGCATTTATCGACTTCAAAAAGGCGTTCGACAGTAGAAATCCCTAAGGTTATGGAGGCTATCAGTCAACAAGGTGTAGATCCAGTATATGTTGAAGTGTTAAAACATATATACAATCACAGCAGTTCCTTTATCAGGTTACATAAAGACTCACATGTAATACATAATCACATGTAAAGCGCTGCAGTGTGGTACGTGTTTTATTTGAGTATGTGAGCGAAAATCTTAATGAAATCGATTCACTGGATTTGTCTTTCACGTTTATCTAAAAGTGGGAAATTTTTATTCAAATTAAATTCTGTAGGAAACCGTCAACCAAAACTGCCAACATGGGTTACATCAGTATTTAAGTTGGTCTGACTGACCACGTATGTATGGCGCATACAGGCCAAACAAATGGGGTTGAAACGCTGAAATGTGTACGATTTACAGAAAAAAATAGATATAAGTCTTAAGTGCTCGATTTGAAATGTAAGTTTATGCTAAATTTGTTCCTTAATTTGAGTCAAGGAGTATTCACGCTTGTTTCGTTTTTTTTTTAATTCTTTTGTTTGTTTTCTGTTTGTTTTTTTGTTTGTTTGTTAGTTTTGTTTTGTTTTTGTTTTCTTTTCAGTTCGGACTTTTTTCATTGCACTACAGAAAGCGGGATAAATAACTCATTCATTGAACACCCCATTTTTCAATTTTTAATTGATCATCCCAACATGGCTAACTGTGAAAAGATGTTGGTCACATGGCAGTTTCAATTGAATGGCTAAGCATACCTATTTATTCTTTAGAATTTTTCATTCGTATCGTGAGTTTGAGAGGTTACAAATTTTTACCGTGCTGTTTGAGCGTTGCCTGTTGATTACGGAAATTAAGAGTGTTAACTGATTAAGCTTGTGGAAGTACGGCGGGATTTAAAACTTGTTGTCTTCGTCGAACAGTGTATCTTGAACGCCGTTGTAGCCCGGACACGTTGCCTGGTCGTCATTCAGCGTCACTAGTTCTGTACGTTTCCTATATAGGTTAAGATGGGCTCCAGGGAATTGTTGTTTGAAATTTGATTCCCTCATTATTATTTGTCAAAAAATGTTATTTGCTTTTTCTATTGGATATGCTAAACGAGTGATTCTATTCATTCTTATTTTGGATCGATGGAATTGAAGTTCCGGTGGCTCAGAATTGTCAGAACACACACTGATCATCGCTAACTAATCTTCTTGATTATAACAAGCGTTTGACGAGTGGACATTAATCAGGTAACCGCTTATCTGTCTCCGGTCGATTGGAAATAGTCGCATACAATTACTTGTTGCCTATCTTATCTTAATCTGTGATTTTTATCGGTGGATGAAAGTGAATTTTAGAAAATATATATAGAAAGAAAGCAGCCTCGGTGCAGTTCATGGAATTAATTCTGCGTTCCGACAGAAAGCGCAATTTTCATTCCAAAGAGATCATTTCTCACGGTTGACAGTTGCTTGGTCACCAGACTGAGAAGCCATTTTGAGTGGAATGAAAATTTCCGGAAATTATCAAAACCTGCGCTTTACTTAATAAAAAGGAAATTAATAAACTGACATCCCCGAGGCACTTCGTCTGTCAGCTCTTGATCACATTTCTTGAATATATCACACATGCACTGACGTCTGACATAAAGTGTTCGTTAGCAAATTGGTACAGCTAGTGAATTCATACTTCCCAATACTAGACTGTTGTAAAATTTGTAAATATCAGATTAGGCAACTGATGTAGATCGTTGGTTAGCAAGGTCGTCTTGTTAGCAACTGAATTTTATAGATATCTTTTTTGTACCTGGATAGAAGTGTATATATTTATTTGGCATAGTCTTGTCTTGCACAAGTTTAAAACAGTCAGGCAATTAGGGTAGATATAACGCACTATTGGACTTAAGACTAAGTTAAGTTTATTGTGGCACTGAACAATAATAAAGGCACACAATGAGAATTAAACTTGCAATCGATGTTCGGTTGATTGATGAGTCAGTGAGTTTGAATTTCATTACTTGTATGAAGCAGATTCGAATAAAATGTACATTCATGCATTCCCATAATTTGGTCAAGCAATTACACGGTAAGAAAATATTTGTCGTCTATGATGCCTTACAAGACCTATTGATTTTTCTGCTAACAAAATAAATGCAAATTCTCAAATTCATACAATATTAACATTGAGCAAACGATATCCAGTCGGTTACCGAATTTCAATGATATGAAAGTCGAAACAACTGCTGGGATCATTAAGAAGGAGAGGAAATTACATCCAGGTAATAAGAACGCGCGTGAATATCGATGAATTATCAATGTTAATATACGAGCTTATAAAACTATGATATGCATCGACGTCATGCGGAAACGTACAGCCTTTTGTAACAAATGATGGTCCCTGCCTAGATGAAAAAGAATGTCATGCGAAATCCTGTAAGGTTTTATAGGTAATAATCTTTACTTACCGCTTTGCTGAATTTCGAAATTCGATTTTCCAAGTGAATAATTTTACATTTAAAAACCGGAAGTATTTTCTTTACATTATTAGTTATTTGAGTCTTCTTTACACAAGCGATGAAATTACAACTTGCGAAATCATCAACCATTTGATCACGTATTGCAAGCTAACTCTTACTGGGGGCCTTATAAAGGTTCTGTGCCAGAATAAACTAAGTTTTGTATCAAGCCTATTTGCAATACCAATCTGCTGACTAATGCTCTACGGCAGTCGCCAGTACATGCACGATATATTTGATGAATACCATTAAGAACCGACAGACGAAATGTCACTGGGATATCAGTTTATTAAATTTTTCTCCGTGTGCTGTGTACATTGTTAGGCGCAGATTTTGATAATTTCCGGAAAGTTTCTTTCCACTCAAAATGGCTTCCCAGTCTGACGACAATTCAACAGTTGGCTACGAGTTATGACCTCTTTTGCTACAAGTTAGTCGAATGAAAATTACGCTTTATATCGGAAAGCAGATTTAATTGCATGAACTGCAGTGGGGTTGCTTTCTTCATTTATATTTTTACGAAATGTACCTTCATCAGCCGATAGAAATCACAGATGAGATAGACGGAACGCGATTAGGAGTATCCATTTCCAACCGACTGGGGACAAATGAGTGGTCAAGGTGACCTGACCAATATCTATTCGCCAAACGCTTGTTTTGATGTTATGAATAAGTGCATCGTATGAAAACCTCCCGGAAATTAAAATTTCTTTAATTACTTTTTTTTTTCTTATGATAAATGAAGTCACAAAGGGTATTTGAAAGTCGGGGTTTGCGCGTATGTGACTCCCATTTGTCATTATCTCGCTCTGTTGCCAGTCTGTCTGAGATTGAACGTCTTCAGAATGCACACTTTGGAGAAAATCTAGACGGACGATTTCATTATAGCTCGTGAATGAAAGTTAACTTATCTATGACAATCATCCAAGATCTTAAATAACACATCACTATTGAGAGACGCTAAGAGATACCTTCACGCCTAGCAAAGATACTCACTTTCGCCCACTTAACCAAATTGATCTTGGTCTATCTTTCTTTTTTTCTTTTTTTTTTTTTTCGAAACTGCTATATTTATCGGCACACAAACAACGAAGCTTTCCAAAGAAATACAAAAACGTTTTACTTCACTAATAGAATTGAGACTTTCGGGGATTTTTCCAGACATGTATGAGCTCAACACAATTGTGTTTAGGCTGCTGCCGACCAGTGCATTCGACTAAGATTGCAGTGTTATGAACTCTGCATGATCACGGCTGCGAAGCGTGGGTCCTATGAATGTCAACACCACTAGACGTAATCATGGCGAAATAGGAATAAATGAAAACAAAATGAACAAATAGGAAAACAAGAGTAGCCGATCGAGTTTTCCATGACGGCCAGAAAAAATACCACACGATTCGGGGAAAAAAAATCAATGAAGAAAAAACAATCATCAACAAGAACGTATGTGTTAAAATCATTTTGTTTTTCAGTCTGTTAGAAGAGAAAAAAATAAACGAAAAATAAATGAAAAGAAAATGTGAAAGAAAATGTTTTAAACATATACACACCTACGAAAAATGGAAGAAACGAAACGATGACAAAACAGTTTTTTAACACAAAAACAAGCAGCTAGTGAAAAGAAAATAGCTTTTGGTGTCCGTGACAAGTGATTTTTTTTTGTTTCAACAATAATCGAATTCTAGCTAATCACAGCCACGACGTTTGGCTCCAACAAATATCAAGTGGAAAATTATCACGAATCATTTCCACGAGAAAGAATTCAAAACCCACCATTATTGTTTATTTCAAGTTTACATGCAAACGTCAACTGAATAGTGGCTAAATTGAATGTAATTATTAATCTAAATATGATGTTTACACAAATAGAACAACTGAACAACTTTGATGAGTTTCACTTTCAGCGTAAAAAATCTTTCCAGACAAAAAAATCGTGAGTAACAAAAGCAGCTTGCCGGAAGTAGCTGGACGCACACGCGTTGGCGTCAGCGGGAGGTGCAAACGGGATATTTACCCACCTTTGGATCATGCCTTCTGACAGACCCCCCAACGCGACCCCACCATGGAATATATCCTTTTTGCCTTTCCCTGGAAAAGAAGCAGCGGACTCACATGCACACTAGCGCTCAAAAAGCCGCACGGGAAGTTCTTCGAGATGTAATCTATTTAGTGGTTATCAAATTGAATCTGTTCGGATAAACCTTTTTCTGTCCTGTAATATTGAAAAATCAAGTTATCTACGTGATAGGTGTGTGCCTGTGAAAGCAGCCCAAATAATTGAAATAAATCATTACAGCCAGTGCCATATATCAGGTTGGCTTTTTATTTTTAATTTGCGTGCGTGCTATTCGTACATGTTTACAGTAATTTAATTTCTATCATCATCGTCGTCATCATCATCATTCTTTCAACATCCGTCGTTGGACATAGACCCTCCCCAGGATTCAATTCTCTATCATGGGCGTCGCAGAGCCAGTACTTTCTGAATGTTTCTAGCTCGTCTCTCCATTTAATATTTTGCCAGCTTCGGTTTGCGGGTTGTCTCTTGGTTAGGTTCCATGTCAGCTCTATAAGTGACTATTAAGAGGATGCATTAGTTGTATACTCTTTTATTTAGGATTATTGGGATCTTGTTTTTGAAGGTCGAGCTTGCTTTACCGAAGGCTTGCCATCCTAGTGTGATTCTTCGCTTGATTTCTTCTTCTTTTGAGGGTCTCATGGAGATTCGTTGTCTTAGGTAGATGTACTGGTCTACTTCTTCCAGTTGTGTGTCCTCGATTTTGATCTTAGTGTTTTTATCCCCGATGTGGTTGTTGCACATGATCTTTGTCTTGCTGAAGTTCATGTGTAGGCCGACTTTCTTGCTCTCTTCGTTTAGTTCATCTATCATTAGTTGGAGGTCGTGTAAGTTCTCTGCGAAGGGGGCTATGTCGTCTGCAAATCTGAGGTTGCTCAGATACACGCCGTCTATTTTAATCCCTTTACTCTCCCAGGCTAATTTTATCTCATACTAAATAACCAAAATAAGAACGCAGTATGAAAGAGTAGCTCGAGAAAGCGTATTCAAAGCTACAGTAGCAAACCTAAAGTTGGCACTAGGAGGTTTATTAAATGAGCACACGACCGTGTCCCATTAATTGTTAGATAATTTGACAAATACTTTTTATGACAGGATTCCGGGTTATAAGTAATTGTAAATGTTCTAGCATATAAGTTACCAGTTCGAATCATTAGTAAATTCTACTTTTACAAGAAGAATTCTTAATCCTACTCTTGGATCATTCTCTAAAGTATCTCCTTGATTGTACAAAACAAGACACAATTCATTTCTCTTTCAGACTCTGTTGTGAGTGGGGATCCGAAAGTTCATGTGTAGAAACACAGTTTATTATCTGTTCTAAATAAAAGTAATAATATGTAGAGGTTTTCAGAATTGTGTGGTTAATAATTTTACAAATTTCACATTTAATTTTATAAAATTCTAATCAATTTGACCCAAAAATATAAACTGGTAGGAACTGTGATCCTTAAAGAGTCACCATGGTGAAGCTGTAAGATGGTTTGAAAGCAGAATCTTTTTTTCTCGAGGTTGAGAAAAATAATGTGGACTATTTTGAACAGATTAACTGTTAATAGTTGCAGTCAATGTTATATCTGTTGAATACAGAATGAATGACTACGATCATTTGTAGTTTCAGAAAGAGTCAACATCATCATCATCATCATCATCATTAGTCTTTTAACGTCCATCGTTGGACATAGACCATCTCCAGGATCTGCCACATTTCTCTATCATGGGCGCCGCGAAGCCAGTATTTTCTGAATTTGTCTCGTTCATCTCTCCATCTTGAATTTTGTTGGCCTCGGTTTCGCATGTGGTTTCTGGGGATCCATGTTGTGAGTCGTGATGTCCATCGGTTGTCTGACATTCTTGTTACATGACCAACCCATTGCCATTTGAGTTTCCTGGTGGATTCTTTGATGTCTCAGACCCCCGTTTTCTTTCTGATATATATTGCTGTCTTGTGATCACTCCATGTGAGGTAAGGCACGATTCTTTCGTGTGCACGTTACATGCTTCTCAGTCCGCGGGTCTGTTTCTTGGTTAGGTTCCTGATTTCAGTTCCATGTGACTATCGGGAGGATGCATTGGTTGTATTCTGTTCTTTCTAGGATTAATAGGATCGTCTTGTTGGGCTTGCTCTGTCGAAGGCTTGCCACCCTATGGTGATTCTTCGCTTGATTTCTTCTTTTGTGGGTTTCATAGAGATTCGTTGACCTAGGTAGATGTAGTGGTCTACTTTCTCCAGGTCTGAGCTATTGATTCTGATCTTTGTGTTCTTAATTCCGAAGTGATTGTTGCACATGACCTTTGTTTTGCTGGAGTTCATGTGTAGGGCCAACTTTCTCACTTTCTTCGTTTAGTTCATTTTGCATTAGTTGGAGGTTGCTTAAATTTTCTGGGAAAAGGGCAATGTCGTCTGCAAATCTGAGATTGCACAGATATTCACTGTCTATTTTGGTTCTTTTATTTTCCCAGTCTCTAAAGATCATCTCGAGGCAGGCTGTGAAGAGTTTGGGTGAGCTGGATCACCTTGCCTTACCACTTCTAGAAGCTGAAAGGGCACAGAGTCTTTATGTAGCCTGATAAAGGAGCTGCTGTGACTCTATATATGTTGCAATACTCTGACGTATACGGGGTTCATACCATGTAGAGTGATAGCCTTCTTGACCATTGGAACTTCCAATGAGTCGAAGGACTTTTTTCCGGCTGATTTATCGAATAAGATGGTCCATGGATGAGTAGCTTCTTCTAAAGCTAGCTTGCTCCCATGGTTGGTTTTCATCTAGAGTTTTTGAGATTCGGTTGATGATAATTTTTGGAAAAAGTTTATTGATGAAGTTGAGTAGGCTTATAGTTCAGTAGTTGTTGAGGTATTTCGGGTTCCCTTTTTAATATAAATGCATTATGATAGCAGTTCCAATCTTCTGGAGCTTTACTTAGTTTTAGGCATAAGTTGAATCGAACAGCCAGTTTCTTATTGATGATACCAGCTTTTTTGAGTAGATTAATGATGATGTTATCTAGTCCAGGGGCTTTTCCTTTTGGGATTTAGCCTTGATCTGATGGAGACGCCTTTTTTTCTTTTTCTTTTTTTTTTTTTCGACCATTAAACCGAACGGCCATGTGGTAAAGAATATGATAGTAGCAGTAATGATTTTTACAGAGACTTTTTAGCTCGGCTTAGAAGTAAGCAACAAGAGTACGAGAACGTGATGCATGAAGTGTTGATGCACATCTGTGTGTGCAGGTAATGCCTGTTGGGTATTTTAGGTATAAATTCCGTCGACGTTCCAATATGAAAGTAATGAGGTACCCCAAAATTTTAAAAAAAAAAAAGCTGTAACGAAAAAAACATAATGAAAATTAATGATACGAGAACTTTAGTGGTTTATTTCATGGCTGCTCTTCTTTTCAGATCAACCATACCGACTGCAGAAACAGAGATTGATGATTTATTTTTCTCTTCCTGAACTCATTATTCACTTTCCGATTTCCGCCACTTCCGTTCGACCGACCGGATTTAAGTTCGGTCCTTGGCCATCAATGATGCAGTCAGTCGCTTGAAGATTTATACGACGCGTGAAAATGCTAAATATTTGCAGCAGTAACGGTACTATGATTTGTTATTGACTTTTTTAAATTGCAATTATATTATGTTGGATCTTGGACCTCTCATCTAGCACGCAAGACAGTGACTACTGAGTAGTGAGTTCGATCCCCAGAAGATGCTCCATACTTCTAGCCAAATCTAAGCTATTTTTTATACATAGAAGCGCTTCATAGTGGTATAGAAGTTATCAAGCTGTTTCCTTATCATTACTATAGAAGAGTCAGTTCGACCATTACCATGGACGTAGCTTTATGCCAAAACTAATTTTGAGGTTAGCAAACTAACTACATTTGAAGAAATATATCTGTGTTAATACACCTGCGACTACTCGACAACAGGTCATTGTAAGGAGTTGACATTCGCAAGATATATTAGTCAGCAGACAAAGCTTTGAAGATTCGAGTTTTGTTTTTTTTAGAATGAACGATTCATGAGAAATCTAATAAAAATAGATGAAAAAAAAGTACAGGTCATTATTTATAGTTTCTATTGATTATCTCCCGTAACTTCTGCACTTAAGAATTATCTAAATTTGGATGTAAAATATCCTGTCTCTGAAGACAATTGACCAAAATATTTCGAAGCAGTTTCATACAACGGACGGAAAATTATTTTACATTACAATTATGGCAGGCTGTTCCGCACATCATAAAGTCCGGTGCCTTCCGAATATACAACTTTGGAACAGGAACTCCCCTATAATTTATATTGTTAGATCTTCAGATGACCCATCATAAAGTAATGGTTAACAAGCAAGACCATGACTATAGAGTAGCGAGTCTGTCCATCTCTGAGTGTCCCATGCTTGTATCCTAGTGCCAAAACTAAGCCTGTATATCATAGAATAAATATTGAGATTTGTTTAACCTCTCTGTCATGACGTTACCCCCTTAAAGATTGAGTTTTACCTACAAAAATGGTTACAGGCTTTAGATATTTAATTCTAGATTGTTTTTCAGCTATAAAAAAAAAATCATATTCTTATGACTGTACGGAAAGTAACGTCTAGGTGATTATTTTAAGGTTTCAGTTTTGTTTTTACTATCTAAATGATGTTACATAAAATGTTATTAGGAAAACAAAGACTGCGATGTGAATTAAAACGATTTTGATCAAAACGCATTGTATTGATTATAACTAGTATTTATCTTCACGGAACACTCCAAACATTAGAATGTCTGTCATTAAACAAATAACAGTCACAAAAAATGAGTTCAAATCGACGGTTAATTGTTGCTTTTTTTTCAAGTACAAAAAATTGTATAACAATGAAGTTTACTTCAATTCCGTCACATTTCTCAATCGAATTTACCCTCTCGTTACTGTTTGTTTGCAGTAAACTAAACTGTAATCTAGAGTGAATATTCAGTAAGAAGAATCTACAATTTACTTAAAAGCAACACCTCCAATATTTATTAACATTCGCTAATTTGAAGTGATGCTACAGAACTAACATTACAGATACTTACGACGCGTAGCTCAGATTTGGCATTAGGTCACAAGTATGGAACGCCCAGTGAGAATCGAAGTCACAACTCAGAGGTAATGGTCTAGCTTACTAACTATTATCCCAAGGTGGTTTAGCTTGCTTACAGTTGCACCAAGGCGAAAGATACCCGCCATCCGGTCAGTTACCCCCAATATCGTTGAAAACACCTGCTGTCTGTGCAGTAACTCCCAGCTGTATGGAGCCTACTTAGTTTGAGTGCTCTTGCAAGGTGTTGCTAGGGAGCTGTTCCATTGAACGCCTTTGCAGGAAAGTGCTAAGAAAGGATGAAGATGATTTATTTGTAGCCTTTCTAAATGATATACTAAGTGTATATCGTTAAAGGATTCAAATGTAAACATATAATAAGCTTTTATTTGTAAGAATTTCTGTTTGTTTGCACTCATTTTTGCTCATGCACCTGATATAACCTAATGTCGATATTGGACTTGCCAGAATCTGATACTCTCATGTCTAACGGATAATATGAAATGGGGAATTAATTGCACTTCCTATTGGAATGATCTCATTGGTTAATTTACCTACGTTCATGTTTGGGAAAAGGAGCTAGTTTATACTTTCGAGTGAAGTTTTTCTTGGTTTTTTTCTTTCAATCATAAATGGGTTGTTCATGTTAATTTTCTTTCTTAGGGAGTAATTTCTTTTATGTTTAAGATCTAACAGAATTTCTTTTTCAGAGAGTAATTTTGTGCTTTCAATCTGTAAGACCTTCGTTTCTCCAGAGGATTTGTCAGTTCTCAAAAAACTTCTTTTTTTTCTTCAAATCTTAGAGGCGGGATCTATTCAGAATTGTAAATAGAAACCAGCCTTGAAAATCCAATTACTCTTTTCCCAGACTAACGGATTTCGCGAGGTAAACAAGGTAGTGAATAATGCTGGCTCATGCGGCTTCTGTTTCCGCATCTGAGGGTTTCTATGTTTCATTGTTGTTGATTCCATTATAAAGGGAGGATTTTCATCACTATCACCATCAACATCATCACCATCATCACAATCATCATCATCATCATCATCATCATCATCATCATCATCATCATTCTTTTAGCATCCGTCGCTGGATGTAGATTTGCCAGACCTCACTATCATGAGCGTTGCCGAGCCGATACTTTCTGAACTTGTCTAGTTCGTCACGCAGTCTCATATTTTGCCGGTCGCGTTTTCACATATGATCAATATAGTCAAGGTACTCAACTTATGATTGAGCTGTAGCGCTGTTATATACACATGTTGTTTCATGAGATCTTACTGGACTGTCCTGTTATCTCTTGGCTTTCTCTGAGTAAATAGGGGGGGGTGTTGTCCGAGAAGTTAGGGTCTTTTTCTCGCCATTTTTAGTCAAAGAGGATAGTTTCCAGGAAAAAACTTGTTGATTTCAACATTTTTTGGCAATTTGTCAGGTGTCTTTCTGTTTCTAAATTAGGCTATTGTCTTTTCAAGTCAATAGACAAATGAGCGGAGAGAGAGAGAAAGAGAGAGAGAGAGGATCAAAGAAAGATAGAGTGTGTGTTTTAGTATGTATGTGTGTGTGAGTGTGTGTGTTTGTAAAGTAAAGTAATTTATTTCATTTTAATATATATATGTATGTGTGTGTGTGTGTATGTGTGTGTATATATATATATATACATATATATATATATATATATATATATATATATATATATATATATATATATATATATATATATATATCGGGATCAAACGTATTATAGAATAAACGATTGTAAAAAATCAGAATATTCAACACTGTATGATATTGGTTTTAATTAAAAAGGATGTAATTTAGGGCTAGTTTTATGGTTAGTTTAGGGGTTGTCTGGGGGTTTCAGGATTAGGGTTGCAAATAACGACAAACATTTCATTCATAACATTATAATTGATTTTCATAAAATACTGTTGGCAACAGTAGCACAGCCGCATAAGCCAGCGTTATTTATTACGAACCAGAAAACAAACGCTTATCGATTTCTACTAATACTTTGGACTCTTATCCTCATAAATTCGTTCAAATATGAATAAAAAGTGTTTCAAATGAAAATTTAAAAAAAGATATTTAGAATTCGTTCATCAGGGGGAAATTGTAAGTTTTGTAGATATGCAATAATCATCAAATTATTCATGTTTGTTGATTAATGTTTTATGATATTTTTCTTGAAACTTTTCTTTGCCAATTACAATTCATTTTTATATTTTTTATAAAATGAAAAATAAAATGGTTCAAGATTCAATTTTAAATGCTAGAAACTGGTCCCTCAGTTTCCACCTGTCGTATGCAATAGCAGGTGTTATAGTATGTTCATTTGCACTTTTTCCTTTTTTCAACAACCATCTCTTTTTCATAATTCCATTTTTCAAATGAACGACTTACAATCTTATTTTTCCTATTCTATGTTTTCATGATTTTTGTTTGATTCTACGACGACAGTTAGAAAAGGCTTCGTGCGAAAAACCTGATACCATGTTATGCAAACATTCATATACGGAGTAGATTATATGATTACTTTTTGACAAAAGCTAAAAAAAGATGTTTGTTTGTTTGTTTTTTGTTTTGATTTTGTTTTTGTTTTGTTTTTTTGTTTTTTTATTATTAATCAAGTCCTCATCATCATCATCATCAGCCTTTTAACGTCCGTCTTTGAACATAGACCTTCCCCAGGATTTGCCACACTTCTCTATCATGGGCGTCGCACTTTCTGAATTTGTCTAGCTCGTCTCTCCATCTAACATTTTGCCGGCCTCGGTTGCGCATATGATCTCGGGGGATCCATGTCGTGAGTCGTGATGTCCATCGATTGTCTGCCATTCTTGCAACATGGCTAGCCCGCCGCCGTTTGAGATTTTTAATGGATTCTATGATGTCCCTGACTCTTGTCTTTTCTTGGATGTACTGTGCTGTCTTGTGGTCTCTCCATGTGAAGCCTAGCATTATTCTTTCAAGTGCACGTTGCATGGTTCTCAATTTTCGGGTCTGTCCCTTGGTTAGGTTCCATGTTTCAGCTCCATAAGTGACTATTGGGAGGATGCATTGGTAATACACCCTACTTCGGAGGATTAATGAGATCCTCTTATTTTTGAAGGTTGAGCTAGCTCTGCCAAAGGCTTGCCATCCTAGTGTGATTCTTCGCTTGATTTCTTCTTCTTTTGAGGGTCTCATTCAGATTCGTTGTCCTAGGTGTATGTAATGGTCTACTTCCTCCAGTTCTTTGTCCTCGATTTTGATCTTAGTGTTTTTATCCCCGATGTGGTTGTTGCACATGATCTTCGTCTTGCTGAAGTTCATGTGTAGGCCGACTTTCTTGCTCTCTTCATTTAGGTAATCTATCATTAGTTGAAGGTCGAGTAGGTTCTTTGCGAAAAGGGCAATGCCGTCTGCGAATCTGAGGTTGTTCAGATACTTGCCGTCGAAGACTAGACTGGGAGCGTAAAGGAATTAAAATTAACCAAGTCCTACTTGGACTTTTTTCTTGTTGCAACTTTCATACTTACATTCAGTGCATTATTATGGATATCTTCACACTACCAACAACATGGACGTTTTTTTTTTTGTTTTTTGTTTTTTGTTTTTGTTTTTTGTGCCAATCCATTCATAAATAACACTGTCAGTTATGGCTGGTATATTCGAGTGTATATAATGAAGGGTGTTAAACAAAAAAAGTCTTCGTGTGTCCATTATTATTTTGCAATTATTCTATATCATTATGCATTCTGTTTATATGTAGGTTATTAATTAATTCCATATCATGATTTTCTTTACGATCAAATATTTCCACAGTTCATGAAACTGCCTCTCCATCAGGTATTCCCCAAATGTAGTCCGGCGTCCATAGTCCAAATCCATCAAACTATGTAAAAAGATGCAAGGGACATAAGCGGAATAGGCGTTCGTTTATTTTGAAATGGTATTAGAATAAGATAAATGTTGCGACATTTCCGGTCTAATTTCTTTTAATCATCTTAGAAATAAAGAATATTCAGTTTTAATGAATTTTAAACGATCCTCATTGTTTCTTATTTGGCAATGATTTTGAATTATTTGTATTTTTTTTTTAACATTCAAAAATCACTATGAATTCTTGAGTTACCTCCCTTGAAACTTATTTCCCTGTCAAGCACTAGTTGCAAAATAACAATAATAAACAAATCTGGCGAGATCGAACTCCACTCCTATCATTCTGACCGAAGATGATCACCGAAACCTTTCTAAATATATAAGAAAATAAAGATATCTGAAAATATATTCATTTACTGGAATGTTAGAAGCCTTTGCGTAATTTTTACATAGATGTTGGTGGTTATGTAAGGCTTGTCAATTTAGTTCAGTCGGTTAATGACACGAATAACAATCAGTTGGTCGTGAATTGTTAATTTTTGTTTGTTGATTTTATTACCGTGCTTGAGGACATGTGACCCATTTTCGCTAATGAACGACCATTGGAGACAATTAAATCGATAAACTATGCAAAGAAGCATCTTTTTTTCCCCTTACTATTCCGTTCATGTTACCATGAATAAAATAGAATTATACTGCGGGCTACACATTTCAATGACATCAAATGCTTGCACTTGATTACAATGGAAGTATATTCTTAAAGGTAGGGTCTCATATGCACGTGGTTCTAACGTACCATCGTAATCGAGATCTGTTTTTACCTTTGGGAACAACTGGTAAATAAGCATATGGTTCTACGGTAATATTGAAAATTATCTGCGCTGTCTCTTCTGTTCCTGTAAGATATGCTATCATATGAGAGCTTGCAGACAACCATCAGGAGAAATTCGGTGAATCAGAATCCATTACAAATAGATTATTGTCAGACTTTGAATTATTTATCAGTATGAAATAAGCCCTCGTGTAATTCCCACGACTGCCAATTAGCTTGAAGGCATAGGACCCATTACATTCATTGGTTTCGCCTTTTTTTCTCAATTTTTTTTCCCATTTGGGAGCCGAGGTAGTCGCTTAGGGCTCAAAGATCCTAGGTACACAAACCAAACTGAAAAAGATAGTCGTAAGAGTACAAACGTGGCTTAAATTTCAAGTCTCGCATGAAACTGTGGTGCTGGACCAACAGTCGTGTATTATTACGAGCGTAAAAGAGGGGTAGAAATTTCTCTGCCAGTCATTGCATATAAACTAGAATTAATAATGTCCGAGATTATTCTGTTAATATCATCATCGATAAAATTAGCCGCTCTTCTGTTTTGTTTCGTTTGGGGGGGGGGTATGCATTCCTCATCGTCAATCCAAGACAAAAGCGCAACACATTGTTCTGATAACGAATAATGTAAAAGCAATTATTATGATAACTGTTGTGAGATTTTATCTATTAGTTCCGCCAAGAAAGAAAATCTGGTTTAAAATTAGATCTTACATGGTTTCGTATGGGTGGAGACAAAAATTGTCAAGTCCCCCTGCGTCCAATGCCCGCAAAGAGGCCAGGGCGACCTACGACCTTCCCATTTAGTACAATGGGGAGATGCTGCCCAGAGGTTTAAATCTCTGGGGGCTGGGCACATCTGCTTGATTTTAAGCCCTGCCTTGCCTAAATACAGACGGAGCCGACCCAAACCTTGCAGGGCCAGTTGTGAGATACAACCGGTTCTGCTGACAATGATAAATTCACTCAATGGAATTTTGAATTTATCTTCACCATGTGAAAAAGTAGTTCAATGTCCAGAATTTTGAATTTGTTCTTTTACTCATAAAAAATCCTACCCATGATTTAGCTCCTAGTAAGAATCCTCCGAACTGTGAATTTTTAAAAAGAATATTTTTGACGATAATTTTCAAGAACCGAAAATCGAGTAATTTTTTGAAGAGTTACCTCCCTTGGAATGATAATGTGCCAATACCTCGAGGAAAGGTATTGACTGTATGATATGTACAATTAAGCTGAGAGGAGGAAATAACCAAGATGACTGTACAAAGCACATAATAGCTAACATCATCATCAGCAGCAGCAGCCTTTTAGAATAGGTTGTTCCCCAGATCTCTCCATCATGGGCGTCGCAGGGCCAGCACTTTCTAAATTTGTCTAGCTCATCACATCATCTGACTTTCTGTCGACCACAAATTTGCATATGATCTCTGTGATCAATGTTTTGAGTCACAATATCCAGCAGTTGACTGACATTCATGCACCATGTCCAGCCCATTTCCATTTAAGTTTTCTTATGGTTTCTCTGATATTTCAGACTCCTGTATTTTCTTTGATATACTGTCTTATGATCTCTCCATGTGTAGGTTAAGCATGATTCTCTCATGTGTATGTTGCAGGGTTCTCAGTTTGAGGGTCAATCTTAGTAAGGTTCCATGTCTAGGTAACTACTGGGAGGAAGTATTGGTTGTATGCCTTTCTTTTTAGTTTTTGTCTGGTAGCATTCACGCTTATTCTTTTTTTTTTTAATTCGTACTTTCTTTTGTTATTACACCCAAACAAAATGCAAGAGAAATAATTTATTTGTTGATCACCCCTTTTTTCCAGTATTCTGATTGATCACCACCGACATGGCATGCTGCAGACATAGGTCTCCAGACGTTTTTTTTTATCATGAACTTATAGTCCAAATCATACCAGTAGCATTTTCATAAAAATGGTGCAATTTTATCACCACCACTCCTTAATTTAGATGGTAAAAGAAGCAAATATGGGTTGTGGTGGAACATAATTTCCCTTTGGATGCAAGTAATAGGATAATTTCTTTATTTCAATAGTATTAGTATATTTTTTGCATCATGAAGACCTAAAAGAGAATTCAGATTAATATCAAATCTGTTTTGGTTTTTCAGAAAAAATTTGCCAGCTGTTACAAAATTTACAAAAACGTTAGCAAAGCTCCGTGAAGCTATTGATTGATAAAAAAATCAACACATAATCGATATGGAAGTGGAAAGACAGTCACATCCAAGAAGATCAATATTTTAAAAAATAATCCTATTCCTGATATCAGCTATATTTAAGTATCAATTTTCTCAGTTTAATCCCACCCCCCAAAAAAAAACTGAAACTGGCTTAATGACACAATTAACTGCTGTCAGAAAAGACTATTTCAAGTACTCTATAATCTGTACTTCAAAAATCATGTTATCAGTTAAAAAACTGAAAACTAAAAGCAAATGGAATATCTCTGTGTTTAGATTACAAGACAGCACTGTATATTAGAGGAAAAGATCTTCTGCAAAACTGTAGCCATCAAAAGATAAGATGGTATGACAAACTAGACAAGTTCAGAAAGTATTGGAAAATCTTGGGGAATGTCTATGTCCAACAATGCTACTGCTGCTGCTACTGCTGCTGCTGCCGGTGATGATGGTGGTGGTGGTGGTGGTGGTGGTGGTTGTGATGATGATGATGATGATGATGATTTGGCAGGCTTCTGAATGCTTATTTCAAAAACTGGTGGGCCTTCTCCACATAAAAGGTTACTGCAATACAGCCTTCCTACCAAAATGTACCCCTCATTAGGTCTTTGTATTATACTAAACTAAGGTTAGTAAATGTCAAGATAATGCTATGCCACTTCTCTGATACTAAAAAAGTGGAAAATAAGCAATAAAAGTATCCCTCACTTCACGAAAGTTTCACTTTAACAAAAGACCTCAAGCTGCCATAGCTTCTTGACTTCAAGCTATTTCAGATTGCGAAAGGTTCCACAAGAATGCTCTTATTTTAGATAATGAGGAAAAACTGTAATGCTGAGTTGGAAGGAAAAGAGAGGCACAAGCAAAGTAAGTGAATGAAGAAATTTCCAATGTCTAGTGCTTTTACAAGCATTGATTAGATCCAGCTTTGACCTTAGTGAAAAAACAAAAAGTCTTGAATGACCAGCTTTTGCAAACGGTAACTTTTATGAGCCAGTGTGCAAATGGTCAGCCAGCAACAATTATAAACAATTATTACAATGTAGATGGTTGAAACTAGGTTGTAGGTTGAGTAATTTTTTCATGGTTATATCCCTAAAACTTTCAGCTTGCAACTCATTCAAAAGAAGTTTATCATATCTCATCCAAAAAGAAAAAAATCAGGCAAAAATACAATTCTTAAAATCATATTTCTTGACTAATATTCATCCTAATCCTAAACAACTAAACTGAAGTGGGTTAGCTGGAAGTATAAAAAGATGATAGATTTGACTGGAGAGTATCCAGCTATTTGATGTTAATGAAAAAATAGCTCATCTTGGACAATGGTATCTTGATCTCCTTCAAAGTACTACCCTGGTGATCTCATCCACCGATCATTCAATTTTGTCTCGCTGAGTAACTCCACAGGAGAGTGTTTATTTATGCCTGTGCAGTGAAGTTCCCTCTGATTAATTGCCAAGTTACATAAAGGTTATTGAACCAGTTATTGCACAGATTACTCTCTGGACAGAACTTGTAGAAGACAAAAGAATTCTTCTCTTCATCTTTTCCAAAGGTCATCTTCAAGACAAAACAAAACTTTGGAGCTTTGATCTTAGAATCAGAAATGGTTGAGGTAAAAAAGAGAAAAATAAAACAATCTGGAATTGAAGTAAAATATCAAAACCCATGTTGTCAAAAGCTTTGGGTGATCAATAAAAAATAAAGAATAAAAGCCAAATATTTGGTGGTCTTATTGAGAATTTTTCTGTGCATTATACGTATAGATACATCTCCAAACTTAAAATGGCTCAACTCTGTCAGTGACGTGTGCATTAATTCATGATCATTGATCTGATTCTTCATGATTTCTAATGCCCAACACTAAAACTTGACTAAACAAATCTTAGGTGAAAAAAATTGCAAAATTCAGCGTTCAATCATCAGATTTTCCTTACTATCAAGAATATTCAGTTTGTAAATGTAAAAAATGATTTGAGCTGAAACAGGGAATGGTTGAGTAGCAATAAAATCATTGGGCAGTGAGGGGAAAAAATTTTTAAAATAGTTTGGTTAGTCACTCAAAAGAAACTGTCACAGGACCAGCATCTTTTGCCAGCATGTCATGTTAGTGTTGGTTTATCAAAAAATTGGAAAAACTGGTGATCAATGAATTAGTCACTCTTCTCACCTTTTGTTAGACAGTGATCACTAAAAAAATCAGAATTCTCAAAAAATAGTGTAAACACTGCTCGACGCAAACTGAGGGGCCAATTTAGCGTAAACCTATTCTCTGAATTGAAGCCACACTGAAGATATATGGGAGATTTTTTAAAAAAAAAAACAATTTTTTTCCGGACATAAGGAAGAAAATGTTTAAATTTTCGGCCATCTAGCTCCATTGGTACAACCTGTACACATAATACATAAGTACACAGCTAGCCCAATCAGCTTAAAAGGTGAATAAATCTGTTTACAGTTTTGGTGACAGTTTTAATCAACTGTTTCTAAAAAATACTTTAGTCTAATACTCTAGTTTGAATGGCAATAAGCAATCATGATTATTGTTTCATTTTTTTTTCCCTTATCAAGAGAATTTGCTATCATGAAACATGTTATCAAAGAAGTGAAGGAAAGTTTTGATGTAATAAATAAAGGCATCTAGAGTGTGTATTAGAGTCAAGGTACAACAAGTGAGGGAGAGTAGTGATGATGATGATGATGATGATGATGGTGGTGGTGGTGGTGGTGGAGAGGAGGAGGAGGAGGAAGAGGAGGAGTAGCAGTAGATGCAGTAGATGCAGTAAAGATAGACTCCACCACATGAGGGTGAGTTGGCTGCCATAGGTTGACATCACAAAGGTGGGGAAGAGGAAAATCTGGAGTCCACTGTGATGCTTTTGTTTGAAACTAGAGTTCTACATACCATGTTTGAATATGGACTCAAAGATTAGTAAGAGAGTGAGTATACAAGTAAGTTTTGATGCTGCTCTCTTATATTTCTGCCTCTCCTGGTGTTGTATAACCATATTAATATTCATATTAATTTTCAGTGAAGTTGCTCCTGCTAATAGATATCTAATAATATTAATGCAAAAAGACAAAGACACCCCTTTACTGTGATGTCACTCTGATTCCCATGATGCTGCATTAAATCTTAAACTGAACCAACGTGTATCTCTGGTCTTGTCTTCACCTTCCATTTTAATCAAACCATGACTCATCAATACTCTGACCATTGATATATAAAACATAAGAGCAGGTGATATTACTTGCTAGGGACTTTTAGAATGTAAAGAAAAAAACCAAGAGATTCTCAACAGTCATATTATAGAATAAATTAACTTAATATATACAACTAGAATAGGTTTAAAAGAAGATTATACAAATATTCATGATGTTTTTGTTGATCCAGTTCAAACTAAAAAATAACTAACCATCAACATATAAAATGGTGTCAAAAGTCTGAAGCAACCCATCATCCACCGGATTATTGGATTTTTTTTTTAATTGACTATTTATCATCTTTGAAATATTGGAATTAAAAAAAAAATTTGTCCTAAGCTATGTGCCGATAGAAAATGGAATTTAACTTGTTTTCACAAGCAACAGATTCTGTTACTTAGATTCTATTGACTAACGTAGGGGCAAAAGGCCACAACAATTTTGTAGTTTTGATTTTTCAATTACAAATAGATTAGATGACAAAAGTTCAGAATAGATTTAAAAGGAGAGTATTTATATATATATATATATATATATATATATATATATATACATTCATGATGCTTTTGTTGATCCAGTTCAAACTAAAGAATAACTTGCCATTGACGTATGAAATAGTTCAAGAAGTCTTAAACAACCCATCATCTACAAGAGCATTGGATTTTTTTTGTAACTTGATAAATGGAATACACTTATAAGAAGAGTATGTATACATTCATGATGTTTTTGTTGTTAAAATTCATACTAGAAAAATACTAGCCATTAAAGTTTGCTCTGTGATCTATAATTCATAATGACTTCTTCACATTGTAGTTATTAAATGATATAACTTGGTCTTTGTAAAGTAGCGCAAAATTATCTTCATCTACGTAGCCCAGAAGTGGCTCATTAAATAGTGCTCTTTGTAAAGGCAAAGTTCAACATACTGTATTTAAGTGCATATTGTGCTTTGGGTTATTATGTATTCATGTAAATTAATTCTAAATAACGAGGCAATGTAAACCTAACATTATAACCTAATAAACCAACAATACAAGTTCATAACTCGAGTTAATACAGTTTCCAATAACTCATTTGTGCTACAAAAAATCTGTTTCATCAAAATATGAATTTGACACTGATCTTGGTGAATGAAATTGGTGTTATAATTGTCAAGCTAATAAATCTGTTGTTTTTTTTATAAAAATCTAAATAACTATAAAATTCAGTGTAAAATTATTCCATTTTTAAATAACTGCTGCATACAGATTTTTGTTTTGTAGACTGTTTTCTGCAACTGGTTTATCCTTAATTTACTTAATTAGATTCTTAACTAACTGACTGCAAAAATTAATTGGGGAAAAATGGTGTCAATTTGTTGAAAAGCTCGGAAACCAGTCAAACCGGAAGTGATGAAATTTGTTCGATTCAAAGTTACCTCCCTTCAACTCCTAATATGCGCAGTGTGTTCGTTTAGCAACATGGCTGACCAAGAAGAGCTGACGGAATCCATGGAGAAGATTAATCTGGATAACCAGGACAAAAAGGCACGGAGGATTCTGTAACGTTTTGAATTATTAGTCACTTTTTAGAAACAAAATGCTCTCCTGGATTCGTCTTTCCCATTTGTCGCAGCGAGTAGGAGTGAGATATGCGAAGACTTTGACTAGGGTTCGTTGCTTTCTCAACAACGTGTGATGATCATTTTTTAGATGTAGTCACTGTTCTATGATTCTCCCCCTCCAAAAAGCCGGCAGATGTGTTTGATGATTTAGCTACATTTAATATAGAAATATCAATGATGATCATAATTTCCATCATTTATTATAATGCTGGTTATTATTTTTTTCTAAATATTGTGCAGAATTTTCCATTGTTTTTAATGATATCTCATAAAAAAGAAATCGGTTTTCATGACTGACTTTTTCATACAGCCTCTCCTTTTTCTTACACTTCTTACACGTGTTAGTATTTTAACTTACCTTTCAAAAACCAACCCTTTTTTTTTCTATAAGTTTGGGGTCCCCGGCTATAAGATCAGTTACTTTAATTTTTGGAAATATGAACGATCCTTTATTCTACAGTCGTAGGAAATTTATAAAACGTCCTGGAAGGTCGAAAACCATTTTAGGTTATCTCTTTCCTGTTATTCTTCAACAAAAACGATTTACTGCTGTTCGGTTAATATTGAATTCGATTTATCAAAGCGATTTGTTAATTATATTTGGGGGGGGGGTCTTATGATTAGTTTCCTATTTATCATTACCATTTTGAAAAAAAAAATCTGGTACTGACCAAACTGTTTTAAGTTTTGATTGATCTAATTCTAAATTCAAGTGAATCTTAATTCTGATGCAACAATAGATTATAAAAGTAAGTGATAATAGTTTTAATCAATAATCAAGTGCCAGTTAGTTTTAACTTGCTTTGCTCTTTTTTACATTTAATGTTGACTATTTTGTTTGTCATGTAAAGAACAAGCAAACTTTTTCTCGTGATAGTTGTTCAGACCAATACTGACTTTTTTGTTAATTGACGCTATTAGAAAAATAATGCTATACTAGTTAATTCTTTGTCTTATTGTAGGTATGATCTCGTAAGATTAGAAATCTTCCACTCCCCACGTTAAAACGTAATCAAAATTTGTTTTTGTTAGGAAGAGAAAAGTCCTGATTGTTAAATAATCTATTTACATTAATTACAATGAAGAATTGAACTTATAATATTGACGTTTACCTTTTAATCGATAGATCAATAATTTTGATGCCATGTCGTTGACAGATCTTGAAATTGTGAGGGAAAAAAAAAAAGAAATTCTGTAATTAAAAGATGTACTACGAATTTACAATTTCAATGAAGAAAATTCAATCCGCTAAAATGAATTTCATCATTACTCAACTCAGGTGTGATAAAAATTCAAAAAAAATCTGTGGTGTAAAGAAAAACACTGAAATATAGCTTTTGTTCAACTGTAGGGTTGGTATACAATCCTTCATTGCAAGTTGATGAGCAGTTGACAGATCATGTCAACAATATCAGCAGACAACTATGGGGGTTTAAGTGTTGAAAACAGGGATGACAGATTGGTTTTCCCAATATCGAACAGATGTTCCAAAAATCAAAAAGGAAAAAAAATTGATATATGTAATATTGTTCGAAGAGCTTTTCAGACGATTAAACTCCTTGTTAGTGTTCTTGACGTGACATTTCAGCTGATCCATTCTATGGTCTTCTTCAGGTGTCATTTCTGAACATGATCGTGATAAACAGAATCTGCCATTGGAAAATTCCACTAACCTGCATCACATTCAGATAGTTATTCAACTGAATCCATTGTTGTAGCATGGCTACCATTTGAATATTCTGTTTACCACCACCACATTCGGATGGTACACCTGAAGAAGGCTGTAGAATACATCAACTGAAATGTGTTAACAACAAGGAGTTCAATCATCAAAGAAACTCTTTGAATGATTTTTATTATTCTCTAAACTATAGACAGTACTATTGTGTGTTAAGTTTTATATAAAATCAAATTATCCAAAATTAATTATCCTACATATCTGCATAGTATTGTTAGTTCAAGGGGTGACTGTTAATAAGAGCATATTGCTTTATAAATCATGCATCCAGATTCAAAATTAATCAACTGTCAATTTCACTCTTCAGAAACTTTCATTCGCAAAGTTTTTGTTTCTTTTAAAAATAGACAATATCTTTTTCAAATTGAAAAACTAAAATGAAAATTAAACTATTTTTTGTGACTTGGACAACAAAACCCTAATGAACTCCTGCAATGAGATTGTAGTTTATATTGCAATGCAAATGTATCAACCTTTCTACTTAATGATGCAATGAAACTCAATAATTTAATTAATGAACCTAAATTATAGTTTTATGAAGTATGGTTTTTATACAGAGCTTTTAGTTTCAAAGATATCAATCTGAATTTATGTGGGGCTTAAACCAGAGATTCAGTCATTTTTGGATATCCAATTTACTCTGGTACATGGGCTAGAAATAAACAAAGTATCCGAAATCAGACATATTTGGCAAACCTGGTTGAACAGTCTCTTTCTAATAACCAAATGTTACGTGACTGGTTAGACTTTATTACAATTCAGTCAAGTGTAAAAAAATCATGATTGCTTTGTTGAAATGACATAAATTGCGATCTTCAGCAATAATGGACTTATTTCTATATATGTGTAAAAATCATCAAAAAGCAATTATAGATGAAAAAAAAATAGAAAAAGGTGATTGTTCAGACGAGGTTTGTAAAAAAAAATAGAGAGGTAACTATTATATACATTATACATGATGAAAGCATAAATTGCACTGACAAATCTTCTGATTTACATTAGTGTCTATGGAGAAAAGCTATTAGTAAAAAGATTGTTTGATCTTTTCTTTCGTTTAACCCCTAAATTATATCCTTTGTGGCTAAATTTAATGAAATAGTTTCAAATGGCAAAGTTTTATGCTTTCTTTTGATCCGTAAATAGTAGTTACCTCCCTTTTTCCTTTGCGAACCCCATCCAAAATATCACCATGAAGAAAATCATCAAATAAATTTTTAAAAAACTTCTTGAAATTCCAAATGGAAACTTATTTGAAAAAAATCTTGTCCCATCATATATGTGCCGAAATATGATTAAAATCCAATGAATATTCAATTTTTTGTAAAATTTTAAAATTTGTTCAGGTCATTAATTTTATTTTTTTTTTTTTATATTTTAAAATGCAAATCATGTGATTTTTTGTTCACATTGCTATAGATTTTCACTCTATCTTTTTTTTCTAAATATCTCTAGTTTACAAGGTGTGCATAAATTGTTTTTATCTCAGATTTTTTTTTTTTTTTCACAATCTTTCATTAATGATGCAGATTCTGATGGTGAAATTTATAAACTTCATACATTTTTTTTTTTTCTTTTGTTTCGAGTATGTCAGGATAGTTGTGAGTATGCCTATAATGAATGTTTGTTTGTTTTTTGTTTTGTTTTTGTTGTTTTTCAAATGAAAAATTGGGTCTAGGAAAAACAAGAAAAAACTTCAGAGCAACATATTTTGAAATTTTAAATACATTTTCAAGTTAGGGTGTCATGGATTTTTCATCAGTTATGTAAAAATTCCATAAATACACACGATAATTAGTTGTTGATAGATTAACATCAGTTGTCATAAGTGTTGTTTTAGTCTACTGTAGATGGTGGCCAGAAAGGCAATAATTCTTAGTTGTAATTGAATTTAAAACCTTTTCCTTGAAGAAAAATTGCAGTAACAGAATGTTGAAGAACTTTATCACAGCTCCATCTACAATTTTGTCTCAGATATCTCTTTCAATCAATTCAACACAAAACCCCAGTTTTGACTCAGCTGGCCTACCATATAACTTGACTGAAAATTTTTTTTAAAAAGCTTATATAAAAATACTTGAATGTTTTGTATCATTCTTATTCAGTCATTCAATATTTCATTTCAAAATTTAGTAATGAAATTCTTTTCTCTTGACAGAAAAAAGCCTTAAACATAAACTAACAAATCAAACTGACAATTTTCCAAAGAAGCAATATTTTACTATATTTCCGTTCTTTTTATCTAAATTCGTTAGTAGTGCTTACATATAGAACATCTTACTCCTTTTTTTTCTTTTTTTAAATGTAAACCATTTTTTTTCCATATTCAAACATTTTTTTTTTTTGTTGCTCTTTCTGATTTTCAGATCTATTGCAAGTGGATGATCTAGATATTTTGGCGCTATATCTCACTATTTTGTGTGTGATAAACACTCATATTTCGTCTGCATTGTCTAGCTTTACTAAAATATTTTATTTTACTATATGTGACTTATCATCAAAAACAACTATTATTAAAACGTGTTGCTTTTTTTTTCCCCAAAAGTCGGTGAGAGTAGCTTCCCTTTATTGATGAGGAAAAATGCTAATTTCAAGTTTGCAAAATTGTAGGAATAGTTGATCATCAACTTAATTAAGGTTTATAATCATAGTATAATCCAAGGGAAAAAAAATCTTGATCTTCGGAATGAAATCTCAAACAAATAAATGTCATAAATACAGTAAGTTTTCTCAAAATTTAATAAATTGGTGATCTTCAGTAAAATTTTGAAACTTGGGTGAATGTTGAAATTTTTGCGCTTATTTTTGAAAATGCTCGGTAATGTAAAGTATGATAGTTGAGCATAGCATATAAAGGTTCCAAAAATTATAATTATATGACATCTTAATAAGATATGAAGGCATTGATGAAGCTAAAAGCTGTTGATATATTCTTTAATAGACACCCAGAATGTCAAAAATCTCTAGATGTTCCTCAAAAAGGAATTACGATGACAGTTAATCATATCAGATGTACTCATTTCATAGTACCTAAATAAACATATCTATATTGTACTCTTTTTGGAGCCTTTGTATGAGTTTTTTTTTACCTTTTATAACTATCCTATTTTACATTTGTTAGACAAAAGATTACCAAACAAAACATTAAAAAAACCTGGCATTTTTTAAAAACAATCCATTTATTATGTAATTAGTTAGTTCTGTTCTTTTCTTGGATTGGCACAAAAACAACCACCTGTCTTTTTTTAGTCAACTTGGAATTTGATAAATAGAATAAGACTAAAGACAAGAACTTCTTTTTTTTTTATATATATAAATAATGATCTTGAACCTTGACAGGAATTTTTCTCTATTATTGCATTAAAAAAATCCTTTTTTTTTTTTCTTTCTTTCTCTAGATATCAATAATTTAAGCCATAAAATTTCAAAATTTTGAATTTAAAATTTTATTTTCTATCAATGCTTTAACCCCAAGAATCATAATTTTTTTAGAGCTCTGAATTTTATTACTTTCGGTTGGCAATTACATCATATTTATTTTATTTTTTCAAAATATTAGCCCTTTCAAGACCAACATACCAAGGTGCTGGAAATCTTTTACAAAGCTGTCCCAATTGTTAAGATGAAACATAAAATTGAAATTTATGTTTTTCTTACTTAATACGCTTTCACGTAAATATTAGTCATAAATCTATGATATATATAAAAAAAAAATGGCAACAATTCCCTCATTCTTTGGATGAAAAACACTGACTTAGCTTGCACATTTTTCCTTCTCAGTCATGTAATTAGAACAAAGTCCTGCGTGGGTTTCATAAAACTATGATGACATCATCCTGTGGTTGTGAAAGCCAGGAAAATCTCATATCCTGAGAATAATTCTGATCAGAGCTATATTAGTGATTGTCTCTATATCTCTTGAATTATGGAACGAATCTTTGTCATGGTCAAAAACAAAAGGGAAGAGGGGGTAGAAAGAGAGAAAATGGTGAAAATGATTCTGTCATTTGGGCAATTAAAAATGTCACAGACACTATTGTTTAATTCTTTGAAACAATAGGAAGATTCGGGAGGGAGAAGAGAGAAAGAAGAAAAACATAGTATTTTGGGTTAGCTGCTCTTGTTAGGCAAAATGATTTACAAAGTGGAAGTTTAGATAGTTTAATGAGGAGATTGCAAAAGACAGAGAGATAGACATGAACTAATTGTATGTGGAGAGAAGAGAAAAGAAATTTATTTATTTACTTTTCAGTCAATTGTTTTACGAATACAGGTATCAGCTAGTTTACTTATTTTTCATGATGCATGTTTAATTTATTACAAAATGTGAACTTGAAATGAATCAGTAACATTTCTTATTTACTGTAGTCTCTCCAATTTTGCAGACTAGATTATTTGCAGATTTTTTTCCATCAATAAAGGGGACCTATTCTCTCAGACTTCTGAGAGAGAAAGCAGCATATTTCATGTAAAATGCCTGAAACTGGATTTGTAAATCACATACAAAAATGTATTAATTGAAATTAAAATGAATCAAACTAACATGGGCAAAATATCTTGCTCTATAAATAAAAAAAAAGTTGGATAAATTTGAAAATGGACTAAGGATTAATTACAGTCTTGAACCATCTTCCATACATATTGAATTCCAAACAGTTGTAAGATTTTTTAAAAATTACTATATTCTATTAAAATATCTGAAGGTTAGAGTCATTAGTAAGTTTCTTTGATAGAAAATACATAATAGATATAGGTCTGTATGATATAGTGAGAATAAAAAAAGATTGCATTTGACTTTATTTCACCCAATTCAATGGTGTCTTTATCGTGGATAAAGATAATGAGATATCAGACAAAATGAAGTCAAGTGTGAACTTTTTTCTTTTCAAAACTTTTCAAATATTCTAAAGACTGATATTAATTATTGATTTTCTTCCAGAAAAATGTTTTGAAAACCTATAGTGGACCAAAGTTCGATTAAAAAAATGTTTTTGTTCTGTGTTTGTTAAAAGAACTTGAAACATGAAAAAAAATACTGTATTTTCAAGTCTGGTGCGATTAGAACATAATCAAATGTTTGATTAGTTTAAACAGCTGTTGTAAATTGATAGTGAAAGTTGATGTAAACAAACAAAAACTATATTATTTCATGTTTTTGTGTGCATGTATTTTAAACATAACCTTATCTTATACTCTTATCACAACAGTTGAACCACCATAGCCATCAAAGATGGCAAAAGATTCTATCCTTTTTTTAATATGTGTATGTGTTTGTTTGTTTGTATTTTCCTGTGCTCCTAGCCATACCCTTCTTTCTACAGACTTGAAAACTCCTTTTAGAGTTCATGAAATTGATTTTTTATAAAAACAAGAATGTTTTACCTTATATTAACAATTTTGATCAAGTTTCTTGGACTGTACTGACAAACCCCCATCAGAACCCCTTTTTTCGTGAACCCAGAAAAATTTTGTACGATTTAGGTTGGTTGGTGATGACTGAGCTGGGTACACTTCATACTCACAGCACGTGTCATGTGATAAAAAATGTCATAGATGTAACATTGTTTTTTTTAAAAAGAGTTGATATTTATTGTGAATATAAAGTTAGTAACATCGACCAAAAGAGTGTATGAAAAACAGATCTGTTGTGAAAGAACCGAATTCAGCAGCCCAGTCCCTTACTTTTTAGTTTAATGAATTAATATTGTCTTAATTCTCATTTATTTCTTCCTTCTATTTTTCCAATCTACAAAAGAAAAAATGATTAAATGATCATCATTCTGTACGGTTATATTAGACTGGTATTTGCATCTGATAGTGTGCAATTTTCGTAATAATAGTTTGGAGGGATAAAAAGTTGTTTTCAGTTTTTCAATTTTTGCAAAGAGTCTGCATCCTCAAACTCCTGCAAAATTCAAAGAACTGAAGCTTCATGTAGATCAAGGGAACTTCAGACTTCAAAACTTGTGCAAATGAAGTTGTTGAGGTATAGAGTGGGTTTGACTTGGTTATTGATGGTATAACACGTAAGCGTTATGCAGTTGATATATTTGATTTCTATATATTTTATCTGCTAAACTGGAAAGCTTGATTATCATTCTAGAAATGTCCCTGTTAATTTACAGCTTTGAAATCATCATTTTACTTGCCATGCTAATATCAAGAAACCATAGAATACCCACTTTAAACATTTGTAGAGGTTATAATTTAGGCAAATTGCATTAGTTTTTGAATGATTGATATTACGTTCACTGCATTTGTTTATACATACCTAGTTTGGAAATTTTAACATTTTCTCACTTCCTTTCTGTTTTTAGTATTTGTTGTGTCACTATACAAGCATTAGAGTGAATAAATGTTTCTGCCTATTAAATCAGGGGCTAAATTGCTTGTTACTTATAATTTCTCATTCTGAAATTGTAATTTGCACTCATTAACCATGTCATACTATGAATATTGGATAAAGTACCTATAAAATTTTCAATGCATTTAAATGGATACTATTTTTGATTTTAAATAGTAAAAATATTTTTACAAGTCATGATAATGTTGTCATCTTGTGAAGAGGTTTTATTTCTTGTAATGATAGTGTATTTTCTTAGTATTATCGAAAACAATTTGGTAATTTGGACTAGTGTTGTAATTAATGTTGAAAAATATCTCAAACTATTTTCAGAATTTAAGTTTACATGACTTGATTTTTCTATGACAATACTCTCATGCGCTCTAATCTCCCTTAGTGTTTGCCAAAATATTTACAGGTTTATCTGTGATTGTAATGATAGTTCTCACGGCTCTTTTTGAATACTTGAGAGTGAATACAAAATTGAAAACAGGTTTTTCATTGGAAACTTTTGCACATAGTTTTGTTTAATCTTTATTCTTTTATTTTTATTTGAAGAAGAAATGGTTCAAAATCACAAAGAATGCTTATATTGACTTTGTTACATTGTTTAAAATTCAGAATTCCTTCTCTTTCCAACATTTAATTTGTCTAAAATCAATTCAGCTCATATGGCCTAATTTTGAATTATAGGCGGCCAACACAAGAATCTAATTTCAGGTTTTAGTTTATTCTACTCCACCTGATGAAGTTTTATTTCTTGTATTTACTTGGATGTTTCTAGATATGCCATGATCTGTTTCATATGATGATCAAGATGGTTATTCTTTGTTATTGGATTTTTTCATTCATGGATGTATCTTAAATTCATTAGTATATATCCAAATACTTTTTTTCTCTCTCTCAAATATACAGGTGTGTCTATTTTGTTTTATTAAGTTCAATAACATTGGCTTTCTTTTCGCTTATGACATAGAGTCTTTAATCTAATCTGAATGTAGCCACTTTCTGCATGTACAAATATGTATTCTTAGATAAACTCTCAAGCTGTACTATTGAGTTTGAAACTGTAGTTACGCATGACAAAACTTTTTCAACATTTTATGTGATCTATGATTATATTATAGGGGGGACATAAACAACTGCTATTAAATCATGATGTTCTTCATGTTAGTGAAGAGATTTTTTTTTAATTACAATATATGCTGGCATATAAGTCAACTGCAAAACTAAGGTGTTAATTCAAGTTAAATTCAATATTCATCAACATAAAGCAGCATTGTGTCCCGCAATGTGTCAAATTCATAGGGTCTTAATCGAGGAACACCAAAGTGGTTATTATCAACTCCTGGGGGTTGATGAAAGCCGGGAGGGATGTATTGGATATTGGTTACATTTTACATTTTTTGATATATTTTCTTGCTTACTTTGTATTTGACTATTGTTCCCATATTAATCTCCCAATTTTGATGTATAATTATATACTATGGATTTATGTTTTTAGATGTGGTGTTGATACATTTGACATTCTTTTAATTGCTCTCAATGTTGGATCAAGGATTCTATGAATGAGTCTTAGAGACTTGGCAACCCTTAGTCAAAAGTAAAGAGACTAATGTGATCTCTGAGGGGAAAATACTTTTTAAAAGTGGACTTATACTCCAGCATATATGGTATAAACTAGCAAAGTCAACTCTTTAAGATTTGGGTATGTTGTAGTGAGTCTACCTACTACAAATAATGCTTGTCCAAAAGTTTTCAGTATCTGTATAGGACTATAAAATATCTGTTGTTGAGACTGATTTTCTTATTGATTATCTCCATTCTTGTTGTTTATAATATTTATCCTTCTTTTGTTTTTGCAGTCCACCAAATCAGCGAAAAAATCTAAAGGAAACAAAGACAATTCTAATGCATCAGTTGAGGTAAGCACTTAATTCTCAATTATTCATTCTGCTTTCCATTTATTATCTGCCCAATTTCTGTTTATTTTCACCTCTGCTTACAAAATTGGACAGAGGTTATGTATTTACCCATGTTTGTTTGTCTACTTGTCTACATGATATCTCTAGAAGTTATCAATGAATTTCATTGGGAAGATGAGCCATGGGCCAATAAACAACTGGATAAATTTGGGGACAGATCCAAGAATTCTTTTTTCTTTTAGGACAGGACAATTCTTTCGGCTTTTTGGTTATAAAAATATTCTATTACTTTCCTCTGTCAAACTGCAGTCCATGAAGCTTGTAAATGAATATGATGAACTACATTATAGTTGTTTTTCAAACTATTGAAGATATGTCACTGATTAATGATTATTAGATACTTTCATCTTGAATCTGTAACCTTCAGTTTTTAGTGACAATGGTTTTGGTATGTGTCCTCTGAGTATTTTATATAAAGTAATTAAAAATTACTGTCTCAGTAAGTGTTAGACCACTTTAGCCTTTGACTGTATTTCCATGGAATATGTCTTACAGTGTTATATTAACCATATTAACCAATCTAGATTCTTGCTTTCTTTATGATCCCAAAAAGACAATTATTAATTTTCATTGTATTTCTAGGGCCACTAACTTGGTAGATTATTCAATGTTCTCAAATCAAAATTTTTTACCGATTTAAAAAAAAAAAAAAAAAAAAAAAAAAAAAATAACAAAGATTTGTCCTGCTTGGATGTTGGTTATTTGAATAACATTGGGGAATATTTTTTTTTTTTTCTCTTCTCTTCATCTTGTAATATATTTTGTTTTTTTTTCAGTTGAATCCTCCTCCTGACTATATAGAATCCAGGCAGAAACTGTGGGACAAATTAAAGAATGAATATAATGATTGGCTTGCTGCTCAAACCCCAGAACCTATCACGATTACCTTGCCCGATGGGAAGACAGTGGATGGAGAGTCATGGCGCACCACTCCCTATGAAGTTGCCAAAGGGATTAGGTAAATGACTTCCAAAGAATTTCTCTTACTCTTTTTTTTTTTTTTTCTTTTCTGTATTTCATTTTGAATTATGCCCTACAATGAAAGAGCAGCAGCCTTTTAGTGTCCATAATTGAACAGAGACTTTCCTCAAGATTCACCAGATCTCTCTATTGTGGACTTCAAAAGGGCCAGTACTTCCTGAACTTATCTAATATGTCATGCCATCTTATATTTTGCTGACCCCAGTTTTGAATGTGATATCTAGGGATCCATGTTGTGAGTGGTTACGTCCAGCGGTTTTCTTCCATTCTTGCAACATGGCCAGCAAAATATGATCTAAAGACTTGAAAATTTTACATATGATCTTTGGGGATACATTTTGTGAGTCATTATGTCAGACGGTTGTCTCACAATCTTGCCATTTGAATTTTCTAATGGTTTCTATGATATCACAGATTCCTGTCTTTTTTCTAATATATTGTGCTGTCTCATGATCTCTCCTTGTGATGTTGAGCATGAGTCTCTCATGTGCACATTGCATGGTTTTCACTTTGAGGGGCAATCTTTTGCTTAGGTTCCATGTCCCTGCTCCATAGGTGACTATTGAGAGGATGCATTGGTTGTATACCCCTCTTTTTAGGACTAGTGGGATTTTATGGTTGTTATCTAAATGATATAGTGTTGTTCAAGTCATGTTAGCAGAGTATCATATATTTACAAAATATATATTACAAAAGTTCTAAAATGAATGAATCAGATAATGATGATTTCTAGAGAAATTTCTACTCTTTATTTTCTTTTTAATTTTGGTATCTATTTCCTTTTGCAGTCAAGGTCTTGCTGATAACACTGTGATCTCAAAAGTCAATGGAGAACTCTGGGACATTGAACGTCCCCTGGAGAAGGATTGCACCCTTAAGTTTCATAAATTTGATGATGATGAGGGTATGTGTTCAGGTTTCTAATTTATATTTCAGCTTATCAAAATATTCTGTGCTGGTTACTGTTTTAATAACTGTCTTCCATCCATTACTATTAATAGGATGAAGCATTGGTTACAAAATAATTTTGAAATTAAGAACCAGCACATTAAAGCTTTTCCAAATATTCCTCTTTCTTTTAATGCCATAATTTTCTTTTCCTCTTCAGGAAAGCAAGTCTTTTGGCATTCCAGTGCACATATCTTAGGAGAAGCTATGGAACGTATTTATGGAGGCCACCTTTGTTATGGACCACCTATTGAAAATGGATTCTACTATGACATGTTTCTTGATGAGAAGTATGTATATATTCATTTATTGTCTCACCTATATTTTTAGGTAATTTATAATTCAATTAATGATTCTCTCCTTTGAACAGATAAAAGAAGCCTAAGAATTAGCTACAGAATAGAAAAATAGTTGTGCAAAGGAAAATAATGTTTTCTTTTTATCTTTGTCCTTTCTCTTGAGAATGTTGCCTCTATGTTTATCTATTTTATAAACAAAGTAGAGGTCAGCTTGGCGTTATTCTAAATATTTTACACTTCCATATTTTAGATTATTCTTGTAACTTGATATTTTTTTGATATTTGTTGAATCAACTAAATATTTTGTCAAATAAATTGAACTTTTATCAATACTATTAAAAGACACTAGTAGTTTTCATTTTTTCACAAACCAATGAATTATGAATGTAAATGTACTTTTTGCAAAAATCTATATGATTAATTTGGTGTCAAATTCATTTTTGGTGGTATCGTGACTTTTCATATTCTCTTATTTTGTAGGCAGGTCTCTAGCAACGATTTTCCCAACTTGGAAAATCTTGTGAAGTCTATTGTCAAAGAAAAACAGCCTTTTGAGAGATTAGAAATGAAAAAAGAAGATCTTTTGGAAATGTTTAAAGTACGTATCAAAATATTTGAAGATGGTTTTAAGCCCATCAAAGAAAAATTAATGTTGATGCCTTTTTTTTTTCCAAGAATGAAAGCAAGTATCAATGCATTGAAGTAAAATTTATTCTTACTATTTCTTTTTTTGTATGCTATAAATACTTGCTGTATACTAGATAATAATCTGAAAGAAGATAAGTTTCAATTTAAATTATTTTTGCATCCTGCGGCGAGAAATCACTTCTTCAGGTGGCCCACTTTTTTTTAGCAAACTGTTAGTTCTTTTCGACTTATATTCAATATTCAATGTTCAAAAGTAACTGGTGCACTTTTTGAATTTCTCTGCTCTTATGAAAAATCGTCTGTGCTACTAGAGTATGCAGTCTACAAAAATGTGCATGCTCTACCAACCTAAACTCTTCATTCACTTGAAGAAATGAATATGCCCTACTGCTAATCCTTACACACACACACAATATACAGCCTCATCTACATACCCATCCTTATTAGGAAGTAATCTTGTATTTTGGATACTCACTTGTTAATACAACCAAACTTTAAATCATCCTTTGAGCTCTACTAACAACTTATGTGCATTATTTAATTTAGTGTTGTTTCTTCTGGAAATAGATTTATTTGTATATCATTATTTTGGTCTTTATCTTCTTTGAATTTCTATTTTTATATTATTCAGTCATACAGCGCTTCAAACCCAAATTAACTCAGTTTTTAGTAAAGTAAAAAACTTCATGGTAGACCACATACTACAATAACATCAAATTGTCTTAACAGTTACACGTAATGAATTCGCAAAAGATGACTGGTTATTTTGGTAATTTGGTTTACCTAATCAAATATTTTAAAATTATAATCTGTTACTTTTTGTTTTTGATTCAACATACTCGAGAATTTCCTTTAAAGATTGATTATCTTTTCCTCGAAATAAAAATTACCTAAATGATAAGTGCAAATCTAATATCGTTATCATCCGACTCTAAAACAGCAGAAATAACTTGCATGAATTTTTTTTTTTCTTTCAGTATAATAAATTCAAGCAGAGGATTTTGAATGAAAAAGTTACTACTCCAACCACTACGGTGTATAAGTAAGTGAAAATTTTCATATTTCCAATCGTTATGTTATTACACTCAAATAGGTCTCAAAAAATTTGTTTTAGTCTGTTAAATGTAAAATTCTTTCTAGTCATTTTTAGTGGTGTGAATTCTATTTTAGAAGTCAAGTTACTTTTTTTTCTTTAATTTCTGTTTCTATATTCTGCTATATTTAAAAAAAACCCTTTCATATAATAGGTTGACCATTTTGAATTAGCTTACCATTATTGGAGTGCATTTTTGAATGAAAATTCTCTTAAGAACTTCAAATTATTTTTTATTTCATTTTATATTTCTATTGCTTGGAAAATTTATGAAATAAAACAGTTGGTGAAGTTGGGGTGAAATCTTGTATTTATGTGGAGTGCTTCATATAAATTGTCTGCTTCTACAGATTTCACTGATCCAACCAGTAGGAGAAAAGATGATTGATGTTGTTTTGTAGAATTTCATGCCAGGACTGTTTCACAAAATATCAGAAAAAAAGTATTGAGTTTCATCGATACTCTGTTGAAAATATTTTCCTCAGAGAATAGTGTTCTTTTTTTTTTTGTATACTTACATGGTTACTTTTAGCATCTTGTATTCTCATTATTGATGAACTATCAAGGGAGGTAATTTTCATGTATCCAGTTATCCCTTTCCGAAGAAGTTCAATGTAGACATCCAAACAATTTCAGTTCATTGAGGGATTTTGTTAGGGCTTTGTCCAACTTTGAGCTTCTTAGCTAATCCTCTCAATATAATAATACATGTATCATTCTGTTCTTAGTCTTTCCCTTAGTGTAATGTTCATTCTCAAAGTGCTATTAATACTTGTTAAGTTTGATATAGAAATTTCAGTCTCATGTATATGCTATCTCTTTGATATTATTTGTTGCTGGAATGACACTCCTGGCTCTGAAATTGTTGTTGTAGGCTTATACTATTGACTCAGCCACTGAGTTTTTTCAATTTATCTTATTTTCGACCTTAATTCTATTAAAAAACATTTAATGTTATGTTCCACTATATTCTGTCCTATTTTTGACAACTTCATTATTCCATCCTCCCCAAACTCTTTATGTTTCTGAGCAAAGAATTGCTCTAGGCTCTTTTTGCAGTCTTTCAGTGAATTAAAAAATTTTAATTTAGAAAATTGCATAAAGACCAGATTTAAAGGAAATCAGAAGTTGCCATATCTGCCAAATATGACAAATGAGTGGAAAACTTCCAAGCAATTTTTGTGGCATCACCAATCAAACCTGAAGTTTAGCATTATTCTGATGGAATATTATCTTTATGTAAACTAATTCTGAATAAATGCTTTTTGTTAATTGCTACTTTCAATTGATCTAATTAGAAGCAGTACTTGTTGAAATAAATCATTTGGTTCTGTGGACTCTATTCCATTTCCATCATATACAAAGTGTCTCTTACTTTGAAAACTGTCCTTTGGTATCGTTGTGGCTGGTTCATTTTTCTTGCTCTCTAGTCTCATATATTCTTGTTATAAAGTATCCACTTTTCATCACCCATCACAATTTGTTTAAATTATGCAACATATTTATTTTCAAGTAGCAAATAGCAGTGGAAGCCACACATCAATATGACTAACATAACCAAATGGTGCAAATGATTTTCAACACTTGATTTGGATATATTGAGTAGGTTGGCTATTAGAAGCATTGTATGACATTGATTGACAGTGTTTCAAAAATGTTGGTAGCTTATTTTCATCTTCAATTTTAGAAACAATAAACAAAAATATGTTAATTTTGACAATTTAGAGAAAAATGCCTGCTGATATAACAGCTGTAATGATACAATCAAAAGTCTTCTTATGGAATCAAATTACTCAAAACCATATAGTCATAATGTCATTAAGCCGAACAAACTCTTTTATAGTCAATTAATAAAAACTCTTTCCTCAAAAAATATGTTCTGTTACTTGATTTTTTCCTTCTTCTTGTCTCTAGGTGTGGACCATTGATTGATTTATGTCGAGGACCACATATAAGACACACTGGCAAAGTAAAAGCCTTAGCTGTCACCAAGGTAATTTTATATCCTCTTTTTCATCAATTTTTCTTCTCTCACCCCAAACTATATTGTTAGGCTAAATATTAGTTATTTTTTCATCGTTTTTTAAGTATGAAATTACTTGAAAGATCAGAGTATTACAATATGGTTGAGAAACATGTTATCCTGTGGGATTTGAATAGAGGAAGTAAGTGACTACCGGACTACATTATTATTATACTGCTATTATGGTCTTCTATCATAGACTATCAGGTCTTTTGACTGAATTTCCTGCATGAGGTGTCTGTGACGTTATTAATTCAGGATGACTGCCGCTATGGAGATTCACTCTGATATTTATCAGTAACTAGTTTGTTTTGGGGTTGTTTTTTTTTTAAACTTTGCATCGGAAATAATTTGTTCAGCATAAAAAAGAAACAAAAAAGATTATCAGCTATTTTTTTATGACTGAACCATAAACGAAATCATTCTCATCAAATATATTGGTCACAGAACTGCCCTGTCTATCAGATATAGATAGGAGCATGCAGTTTTCACCCTCCAATAACGAGTTTTGAAGATTCATTCAGATTTGAAAAATCTGCCTAACCTGGCACTGCCCTACCTGTTTGTCATGCTTTTTGAAGTTTAATAAATCAGAAACACAGGATTTTCACCAATTGATACCCAATTATTTTTAAATGTATATCGCAAGGGTGGTGTTTTTTTTTTTATCTCCAGTAGTTGGGGAATTCTGCTGGGCCAACAGTCTCTAAAGGCCCAGCCACATCACTTGGTTTGGGTGGAGTTGATGTGACCCTAGTGTGACAACCCAAACATAACCTCAAGAACATTACCTAGAAAACAACACTGTACATTGATACATACAACATCAGAACACTTTCCACAGACATGCACCTAACCAATTTTGAAAATGAAATCAAAAACATCATATGGGACATTATTGGTATTAGTAAAATGAGAAGGCTCGGAGAAGAACTAACTAGAATGAACAGCAAACATCTTCTATACAACTGCAGAAAGGAATAAGGGAAAATAAAGTAGTGAAGTTGGGTTTCTTTTTCAGAAAAAACTCATAGGCTATGGTTGTAGGATTCAAAGCCAGACGGTGTAGCCAGTGTCACTGTAATGCTCTTAAAGAGGTATAAACAGAACATCATTCAAGTTTAAGCTCCCACCTCACAGCCTTCCAACAAGGAAATAAAAAAACTTTTACAACAACTCAAATTCCACATTTGAAGAATCAAAAATATTTCAACATCTTTATGGAAGACTTCAACGCCCAAATAGAAGCATCAGGAGAAACCAAGAATCTCATGAAAAAACGCAGAATCTCTAGCTACCAACAACAACAATGAAAAAGGTTAAAGCAACAGAACTGAAGAAAACCATCCAAAAGAAATGAAGAGAAGATAAAAGAAGATACACAACAACAGTCATTGAAAGCATTCTTGGAAAAGGTTGGGGATTCAAAACTTGGAAAATCTCTCAGTACAGGAAGGAAGCAAATAATTAGTGTGCTTGAAGCAGATGGAGACCTTACAATAAATAGGGACCGAATTGTTAAACTTCTCCAAGAATTTCACATGAACCTCTATTCCACCAAACAAAGAACACTGAAAAATGCTTGGGAAACACAAGCTGAGTGTAATCAATTTGAAGATATCCGAGATGTTTCTCCACAAGAATTGAGGCAAGCTATCAAACAATGAAAAAATAATTATTAATCTTTTTTGTCTCTTTTTATGCTGAACAAATTACTTTGTAAGCAAACTTGAAGAAAAAACAACCAGTTATCAATGAAAATTCAAATGTATCTCCAAAGTAGTGACCATCCTGGATTAATGATGTCACTGAGACCTTAGGCTAGAAATTCAATCAATGTATTCCTTGGTAGTCATTCCTTCCCTTCATTCAAAATATCATGAACTGATATTTTTAACATTTGCTCACTTACTTAACAGTCTCCCTTAATAACAGTCTCAGTGTATTCGATGAAAAGTTTTGACTTCAGCATCATTTGTGTTTCTTTTCATTTTTACTCAAATGAAAAGAGACAAATCACATAAGAGAAATTAAGTTTGTTGTTTTTTATTTTTTTTCAAGATAGTATGGCTGAAAGATGAACTTATTGATGTATGTTTTTCAGAATTCTGCTACTTACTGGGAAGGGAAAGCAGAGGCTGAATCTCTGAATAGAATATATGGAATTTCTTTCCCTGATCCCAAACAAATGAAAGAATGGAAGCATTTCCAGGAAGAAGCTGCCAAGAGAGATCATCGTAAAATTGGTCGGGTAAGAATCGTCTATTTTCTAAAAAAAGAACATGATTTAATTAGTTTTTGACGACTTTTTCTGTCATCTTATTTGGTTGCTTTCTCATTTAAAATGCTCAAGTTGTTTTTACGACTGTTATGTGAGCAGTATGGATTGAAAATGAAATGAACCTTCTAAAAAAATTTGAAGTAACTTCTCTTATCCTTTGAGCTTGTTAAAATGTTATAGTACTATACTGTTTTGGCTTCATAAACAAACCAGCAGGCCTCATTCAAATTTAGCTATTTAGTTCTCTAGTCTATAGTCCAATTTTACTTCTTCACTAAATTGTTTGCTTACACTAGTTGAGGTAGATCTAATAGTCTCAAGTTATCTGAATTACTTTTATGAAGCATTATTAATATTAATCAATTTTTAACTAGGTTTTCTTTCCATCAAATTTTTGTATTCTCTTTATTGCAATGCCAATCTGTGGTTCTAAATATATTGACATTAGTGGTCATTATTGACTAAACCACTCTGTACAGCTAGTTACTCTCTACTTTTATGAGAAAAGACTTAAGTTCAGATAAAGACTTGATGAACAGGGTATTTGGTGGGGGTGTTGTCAATCAGATGAGACCATGAGTATAATGACAGTTAAAGATTTCTTTAAGTGTTCAAGATGCATCATAGAATCTCTATGCATAAAGTGTGTAGAAAAAAACAATCCAAAAGCCATGAAGGTGTTGCCAAGTATGTGCAGAAATTTGCTAAACCTGTGGAAGACTAGAACCTCAGTCTCAAAAAGAGTAAAAAGTGGATGAAACTGCTTTGTATTGGTAATGTACCCTGAAGAGAACCATTTATTGATATACCTGTGTCTATCTCATTCATATTAATGATTTGTATCGCTGTTCAGGTGCTGTATTTAACCATTTAATTCATGTTTATTATAAGTTTCTAATTGTCATAATGCTTCAAAGATATGAGATATACTAATTAATTGGTTAGAGGTTTATTATTGAATTATCATTATGTGACCTCTGTTGGTTCAGCAGAATAGATAATCCAGTGCCATTCTGGAACCAAAGATACCAGAGATTCAGTTTACCTGTACTTGATTTTACTGGTAAACACTTGATTGATTCCTGGTTTAGATCTTCACCTAACCCTGTGCTGATTATTTTTCTCAAACTTTAGTTTTTACCTCATTTTATTTTTCATTTTTCATTTGTTAGGCCTATTGTGTCACAATTTATTGAAATGCAAAGATTTGTCCCAAAAGCAACTGACCAGAGTAAAAAATATTGTATAACAGTTTGTTTTTTGTTTTTTTTTAATTCTTTTCAGTTACAAATTATTTTGCAAAGTTTTCTTTTTTCTGAGTATCCCATTACACTCTTAACAGCATTCAATTTTTTGTCCATATGACATTTTGAGACTAAAAGTCTTGGGAAAAAAATTTTATACTTTGTTTTTTTCACGGGGTACGTCTCGTAAATCTAATGCGAATCAAAGTTGTTTCGAGAGAAAAAGAAATTCATGAAACGAAGCAGAATTTCACATTGAATTATCAAGTAAGAGGCAATTTGAATACTTCATACTTCATAACAAGATACAATATTTAATTCCTTTTTCAAACTCCTAGGACACACACACACACACACACATATATATATATATATATATATATATATATATATATATATATAATGTCCTGAGGCTACTATAACTGCTGGAGTATATATACCCCATAGATGTACTTCAGAAGTCTAGAGGCATTTTTAATTCAATCATTAAGCACTCTGATTAAGTTAGTCTTGAAAGGATTAAACTTTGCTATTCATCTGATGTTTCACAATGTTTTTTGTGAATTTTACTTCTGCTCACTGTGGCAAAATGCCAAATGGGAGGAAATAGAGAAAGGAAGATCATGTTGGACCAATCTTCAGAATCAAGAGTGTCTTCTCACTTCAAAAACTAGTATTAGAAATCTTGGTTTTTACCTGAGCTCAATCATCAACAACTAACCCTGATGCTAAATTTGTAACTATATGACCCAACAAGTATGTTTTTTCAATGTGTGATTATTCTTATTTTCAGGAACAAGAATTGTTCTTCTTCCATGAGCTCAGTCCGGGTAGTTGTTTCTTCCTACCAAAAGGGGCTCACATTTACAACAAACTGGTCGACTTCATTAGGGTAAGTACTCATGCACTAAATCTAATGAACTTTTTTTGTCTGAATCTTACTTGAAAAGAATTCATTAATTGCAGATTTTATTATGAAATCCATTCATTTTGCTGACACATTTTTACTAAAAGGAAGAAAAATAATTCAACAAATGATCACAGAAAATCTAAATTAAAATCTTCAAAAGATTTTTCCATCATCTGTAGAAATAAAATCTATGAGAAAATATTCTGGTTGTTTCTATCACTTATAAGAGGGCAAGTGGCTTATTGTCCATTTTGGCATTCTTGTCTCCAAATTTAAGAAAACTTTCATCTACCTACCATTTAGAGCTTGGAAAAACTTTTATTTAAAACCAAAATCATTAATTCTATTACTATTATTAACAGATATTGCTTTTTTCATTTTTGAAAATCTTTTGTGTTTATCTTGAAAATCACAAATTAGCTGATACATGCCATGATCTGTTGAGTCCTCATGTATTCAGAAGATGTCTATAGTTTGTTTAAAAGAATAGGTCTGATTAATTTAAAGTAGAGATGGCCAGATTTATCATCATTTTAACCTTCTTTCCAACAGGGACTCATTTTGAAGTATTGGTGTTGATAATGTTTTTTCAAGCTTTGTATTCAAATGATGACTTTTGTTTAATTGATTTTCAGACTGAGTATTGGAAAAGAGGTTTCCAAGAGGTTGTCTCCCCAAATATCTACAACAGTAAATTGTGGGAAATTTCAGGACATTGGCAACATTATTCGGTAAATATTTTATACATCTATTCTTTTTCTATCTTTTTATTGCATTTTTTTCACTTATCATTTCCATTTATGATAAAAATTTGTGATATTATGTTTCTGTATCTTTCTTATTATGTTTGGAAATGTCATTGCTGAAAGAATCTTGGACTCTTAGTCTCACTATAATGAACTCATGATGGTTATTTGATAATATCAATAAAGAAAAATACTCACTTCCTGTTTTAATGATGCTGATATCAGAAGAGAGATTTAAACTAATTTAGATGTCAAACTACGAGCACTATATCCTCTGCCTCTTCCAAATAACCTAATTAAGGTATTGTACGATGCTCACACTGATATTTTCCCATCAGATACATGAGTTAATGCATGAATCACTATTGAACAAATGCTTAATTTAAATTGTATGTGAAAACGAGGCAGTTTAATATCAACAATGATGATGATGAGGATAATAATGATACAAAAAATAAAAATCTGTTAAAAAAAAAATTTAACATCATAAATGTCAAATTAACCTGTTTGAAAAATCTCTCACAAAACCTGAATACCAATCTAAAAAAATCACTTTCCCATCCCAACTCCTAACCAAGATAATGCGACCTTACAACAGTCTCCAACATCATCCTCAACAAAAAATAAATCTATCATAGAAACAGCACAGACCAACTAAACACTGACCTTTAGAAAAGGGTCAACCAACCAACAAACTCAAGAAAACACAGGAAAAGAAAAGAAAAAACATCTCTGAAAATTTCTTCATGAAATATCCCATAGAAAGAAAAAGAAAACACCACCTTAGTTGTATATAGAGCCAAAATAAAAACAGGGAGGAAAGAAATGTTGTCTTTGATTGCAATGGCATAAAACTTATCAGTAACAATGAAACTGTAAATATCTAATATCTATCATATATATATAATCACCTACCTTGCTATTTCTTTGAATTATCAAAAACTTTCTCTTTTTCTCAAAACAGGAGAACATGTTTTCATTTGATTCTGAAAAAGAAACTTTTGCTCTGAAGCCAATGAACTGTCCAGGACACTGGTAAGTGTACTGTCATCTCTTTAAACAGTTCAGTGTCAAGAAATTGAAGTAGTGGTTCAAGTGTTCTGTTTTGCTCTCATCTTTCCTTCCTTTTCAAATGATTGGAGAAGCTTCGTAGAGTAGAAATGTCTCAAGCATTCAATGGAATCTGTGTGAAATGCTTTAAACTGTTGAAGCTCTTTTAATTTGATGTTTATTTTTTCTTTCTTTTTCTTTCATCAGTAATAAATAGCTAATTAAAATATTTACTTCATTAAATCTCTCTGTTAAGAAAAAGCTCTTAAGGTTTAAAAATGTATGTGATATTCAGACTAAATCATATTTTAGTTAGTTCAGACTAATTCCCTAGTCTTTGTTTTTGGGGTTTTTTTTTATTCTGCTACTGTACTCTCTGCCGTTCCTTTAGTGTCCATGGTATTTTTGAATGTTACTGTAAGAGGGGATCTGCCTCCTCCTCTCTCATACACATCACATCTGATACTTGTAACATTTTGGGATACTCCTCCTCGGACCCATGTGCTGAACTCATAATCTTCCAGTGGACTGGGTGAACCTTACTGGCATCTCATTTTTGAGGTCATGTTTTTCGAGCCTCAAATTCATTGTTTGTTCCGTCCTGATTACTGGCTCTTCTATGCTTGGTCCTATGATCAAATGATTTGAGCTAAGAATGTCTGTGGGTTTCGCCTACTTTCTCATTCTTCAGTGATGTTCCCTGTTTATTATTTTGACTTCATTATGTAAAGGTTGTTCACTGTGGCCAGTGGTAGAGTGCTCAACTCCTGTTTGGTAGGTCATGGGTTCAATCTCTGACCAAGTCATACGAAAGACTTTAAGAATGGTTATGTGCTCAGCACTCAGCCTGAAGAGAAGGATTGAGGCATCCAGAAAAAAATAGCTTGACTAAGCCTATCTCAACCTAAACACACCCATTTGAGGGCCCTGTATTGGCTAATGGTATTATTTTATGTAGATGTTATGTTTTTAAAATACTTTTGAAGCTTTTATATTTCTTTTACCCTCATAGAGAAATCTTGTTCTGTAGAATTCTTAGCTAATTGTGAGAACCTTCGAAGTGTCTTAAGAGATAATACTTAATCACTTCCATAAATAAACTTCTCCTGAACTTAATATCCATAAATGATTGTAATTCTATGTAGCTTAGTAGTGATGTGTATGTTTTGAAATTATCACTAACTTGAAATTGATTGCAAGTGTTATTGAAGCTTTCAATTTGTCTTGAATGAGATCAGCATCTCATATATTCAGCTTAAGTAAATTTTAGATTTAATTTTCAAGAGCAAATTTGTTTTATATGATATTTATGCTTACCTTTTGATAGCTTGATGTTTGATCATCGTCCAAGATCTTGGAAAGAGATGCCTGTGAGATTTGCTGATTTTGGTGTCCTTCACAGAAATGAGTTGTCTGGTGCTCTTAGTGGTCTGACCAGAGTGCGTCGTTTTCAGCAAGATGATGCTCATATATTTTGCCGATCTGATCAGGTAAAACTAGCCTGTGTAATTTTCTTTGGTTCTTAATACAATTATTCTTGATTTTACGTGTAGTTTCTGATCTTATTGCAGTGCATTAAGCAGTGAGCACATTCTCTTCCTAAGTGTGTTTTTGAAAAAAAATTATCTTTTTACAATACTCGCATAGTTCAATACTATTGTCAATAATTTGGTGTAGATCTTCCAGGTTTATCTTTTATGTACCCTGTCCCACAGCCTCTTTATACACTGTTCATTAGTGATATATCATTAATTATCCTATCATAGATATTATGTTTGATTCAAGATTGTTTTCTTGTGCTTTCCAAAAAATGTGTGATACATAAATAGAATAGCAAGGGTCATGGAATGCCCTGACCTTCCATTTTTGGGTGCAGATATGGTGAGTTGTATGGATCTGCAGTGACAAAGTTGGTTGTTTTGTGATTCTAACCTGGGAGTAGAAGTGAAGAATTTCTGAAAACTGCAGCTTAGTTTTGAATTTATACTTTTATTCAATGTCAGCAGTTCATCTCCAGGGAATATAATACTTATTTGTGTCTTGTTTTCTCATTTCTGAAATGTCTTTAACATGAATATGGATTTGTCAATTTGCTCAAAAAATAAACAATATCATTTCAAAAATGTATTTGATTAAAGAATCTGAAACCATGGATTCGTCTGAATCTAAGGTTTTACCTTTATCTGTTGACAATCTTTTTTCAAGAAAAATATTTGTCCCTATCGGAACAGATTCACTTTGTCTGCTGCAAATTTCTATCTACTGACATTTGTTATTATGTGGGATGATAATGTTATTAATTATTCATATTGTTATTTTTGCTTTGTGAGTAAATTTTCTTCTTTATCAGTGGACTTCTTAATTCCAGATCAAAGAAGAAATTGAAGGCTGCCTTGACTTCCTGAAGACTGTTTATGAAATCTTTGGGTTTACATTCAGCTTCAAGTTGTCTACTCGACCAGAAAAATATTTGGGAGATTTGGAAGTATGGAATGAAGCAGAAAAGGTAAAATTTCAGTGTTTATTTGATTATAACAATTTTGGATTATCAATGATGTTGAACAATTTATATTATTCCGCTTATTTATATGTATAAGGGCATGCCAGTTCAAACGGTGCATATATGGGAGGGGCCAGAATTTATGGTGTGTGGAGCAGCCTGCTATGATTGTCATGTAAAGAAATTTTCCATCATTGTACAAAACTACATCATCAAAATATTTCATTTAATTCTCATCAGTGTTATAGATTTAGATACAAAGTATCTAAATTTGGATCTATAAATAAAAAGTCAGAAAATACGAAGGGCTCTATGGCAAAACCTGTTATAAGCCAAATTTGAAAAAAATGAGTTACCCCCACTAGTTGCTTTTCCAGAATGTGATCTATCAATATATGCATTGCTTTTTCCCACAAAACACATTTTTAAAATTGTCTTGTTATTTCTCTTTCTTTCTCTCAGAGTTGAGCTCTTTCTCTGTGGATTTTTTTCACATCTTTGATTGTAATATTTTCTAAATTTCAGCAATTAGCTGAAAGTCTTGACCAATTTGGACAAGAATGGAAAATAGATCCTGGCGATGGTGCCTTTTATGGGCCCAAGGCAAGTATTGCTGCTTATTTATAATCTATACTCTTTTAATGCATGATGCTGAGTATTTAACCAATGGAGATTCATGACTGAGTTTTCTAACTAGGTTTAGTTTAAGAGTTTTTTCCCCAACTCTTATTAGAATTTACAAAGTTTATCTTATTTTATTATGTTTCATTGCAGTCCCTTAGCGAGGAACACTTCTCTTGTCTAGACTTCAAATATCAAAATTTCCTAAAATTTGAAACTGAAAATGAATTGATTTTCTCATGAAATCTTTTTCTGCTGCTTAATACAAATATATTTTTAAAGAAACTGATTTTGATACTCAGAGGAAAACAGTTATAAGTAACGAAGCCATTATTGAAATTGTTGTTATAGATTTATTGATTTATTTTGGTATGATTATTATTTCTCTTCTAGATTGATATTACGATCATGGATGCTTTGAGGAGAGCTCATCAGTGTGCAACTATTCAGTTGGACTTCCAGCTGCCCCTACGTTTCAACTTGTCCTATGTCAGGTGGGCAACATCATTTCTTTATGCAAATGTTCTTTCATGAACTACTTTCTCATTCAATATCAATTCAAGTTGTACTATTTACTACTTTATGCAAAACTGCAAGACCACTTTATTTCTAATTTAAATATCTAATGATTCCCAGAAAATTTGGGCTTTTAGAGAAATGTCCATCGTATCTTGGTCAGTAAGAAAATGTCAGTTTTATAAGATTGATATTTTAATTTCTTTTTTTAGTAGCATATTTTTTATTTGAGATTTTATTTTTTAATGAAATATTATTTATTCATTATTCTGTAAAATTTAGTTCCATTAATTTTTACTACATTTTTTAGCCTTTTTACATTTTATACTTGTGTTCTATCACCGATGTTGTGAAGAAAAGACTTTTTTCTGTACTTTGTTTGAGACTGAATGAGATACTTTAAAACGAAGTTTAGGAATGGAAATATAAAGTTACCTCCCTTATATAGCTTACAATTCCTCCCTTTTCTTTTCACGAAAAGAGGAATTGACAGAGGATTCAAAGGAACAGGGGAACATTTAATAATTAATTTGTAGAATCGAATTCTCAAAACACCCAAAGACAAACATTGACTGCAATATTACTATATCACAAAGTTTGTTTATGAAAAATTGTTGTGTTCTAAAGAATGTAAAACATTTGTGGAGAACTGAATTGTTTGTTCTTTTTCTGGTTTCCCTTTTGAAAAAAGTCGTCAGTAATTCTGACTGTCACATATATCATTCATCATTTAATTTTCTTTTTATGTTTGTAACTATGACTAAGTGTTCCCATGTGGTTTTGTGGAGTTTTTTCTTCATAGAGTTTCTCTGGTGGTTTTTTTTTTCTGCATTTCTCTTTCAGAAATGGCCATCAGCAATCCTGACTGTGACTGACATATAATATCTATATTTATTTTCTATTATTTTTCACATTATCATATTATCATTTTATTTATGCAAATTACATAATGAACCAGATATAAAAGACAAACAAACTCTAACATGTAAAATATGCATGTCAACATAATCTGAAAATTCCATTGTAATATGATAATGATTAACCGAAATTAACATCAAATGAGACCTACCCATTTTCAGCCACCTTTTGTGGATTTCTCTTAAAACTAAGTGGTAGGAAAGTACTTGTCCTTGTATGAATGTGAGTGATAAGTAAATTTTTAGTTCAGCAACCAGATATATGCCTTGATATAATGTGTAATTCTCTGTGATAAATACCTTGTTTTTATCTTATCATAAAGATGAGTTTCAAATATAATTGGTTTCTTTCAACTTGGATCTTATTGCATTTTAATATTGCGTTATTTTTGTACTGAAAAACTTTACGATTAAATTCAAGAAAATCTTCTTTGTATCTGGATAGTTTTGTCTTGTATAATATAAGAATAATTTAAGAAAGTTTGTCAGTTGAAGTCCATGAAATTTCTCACAAAAAAGACTGCTTTTTCCAATCAGTTACTGTAGAAGATACATACTGCTAACTGGAGATTAACTGATGATGATTATTGTTGAGATTCATGTATGTTGTTAAAAATTATCTGTAAATGCATTTGGTTATGAAACAAACAATTTTATTGAATGCTGATTTTTGTTCTTCTGTATTTTCTTTTCTAGTGGAGATGGAGGAGACAAAAAGGCACCTGTAATTATTCATCGTGCCATTCTTGGCTCTGTGGAAAGAATGATGGCTATTCTCTGTGAGAATTATGGTGGGAAATGGTAAATATTCACTATTCTTACCAAAATGAATCCTTCATTTCTTTTGTTTTTATTTGATTTTCATTGCAAATAGTTTCTGTCTGAATAGTTTGCCTGCATCTTTAATTTTGTCATTTTGTTTAGTCTCTTTGAATCATTCAAATATTTTGGAAGATTTAGAGTTCAGGATAGTTATGGTATAATTTCCCTTTTGTTTTTTCTGTAAGTAAATCAATGAACAGCTTTGAAAGAGAAAGGAAGTCGCCCATATTATCAAATTCAGATGAAGTTTTGACAATGATTGTTGTATATTTACTATCATAGATTGAACGGTGTGTTTCCATTTGTCTCACATAATTTCATACACACATGATGTTAAAGCTTAGATAATATTCAGTGGAATAAAATTATTTTCCTTCTGCCTATTTGATTTACTTTTTACTTTTACCTGAGAGGGAGTATCACTTAATGTTATAAATATTGCATAATTACATATTGGCCATCTTGCATTTTAGAGTGCCGACTCTTTAAACTTTTTTTTAATAGATTAAGGAACCCCTCCCTGGACTGAAATGTCCTTCTTTTTGAAAGTTTGGATTTTACCACCTGTTTTATTTTTATATCAATAGTTTTCATCTTCATTTCAAAAGGATCTTGAAAGATGAGATTTTTTGTGATAAATAATGGGTTTTTTTATAATTGAAGGGATTTTGCTAATTTTTTTTCATTCCAAGTGATTTGATTTACCTGAAGATTTCTTCATGTAGTGCCTTTTTATCTTCAAAAGTGTAGAAAATATTTACGCTTTGGTTTAGATTTCACCAGATATTTTATAAAACATGCAGATTTGAAAAGAACTTTTTAAGTAAGATTGGAAGAATTAACTGATTTGTCATTGAGACAGTTATTTTTTGATATTATGTTAAATTCCTGATATGCTTTTTTATATTCAGTGATATTTTTGGTCATTTTTTTTTTTCTTTTTTTTTTTTTTTTTTCTAGGCCTTTCTGGCTTTCACCACGCCAATCAATTGTAATTCCAGTAGCACCTCCATTTGATGAATATGCACACAAGGTAATTAAAAAAAAAAACTTTGTTTACCTTTAAATGAAAAAAATCGAAAAACTGTTAAAAAAAAGAATTTTCTTATTTGTGTGAAGCCAATTACTGCATTACTAGTAGCAAATTCAGAAAAGAATAAGCTCATTTTTAATTTTTACTTTTATCACTTAACTGATGGGGTTAATTTGGGTTTGTCATGCAAATTCAGGTTCTGTATCTCAATCTGACAACTGCATTAAACCATTAATTTTTTTATCTAAAACACAACAGTAATATTCATTCAAAATGTTTCTATCAATATTGAATATTACTTAAATCAAATATAGTAAAATCCTCAAGTAAGAATCAGAATAAACAAACCAATTATTCTGCAAATAGTTTTGATAAAATTGAATTTTGCATCATTATTCTCAATCTTTTATAGTTTTCATATATTGTTATCTGTTAACCCTTACTGCAGGTTCGTCAACTAATCCATGATGCTGGATTTATTTGTGATCTTGATTTGGATCCGGGCACTACAATGAACAAGAAAATCCGAAATGCTCAGCTGGATCAGTATAATTTCATCTTCGGTATGTAATTATGAACTTTTTTTTTTTTTTTTTTTTATTTCATCCTAGTTCAAAATTTTCCTTCTATTTCTTTTTGGAAAAAAAAGATATTTTTTTGAACTGGGCTGATAACATTCTCAAAATCTACATGAAACATTAATCCCCTGAACAAATTTTTAGATCTGTAAAAGATTTGATGGTGGAATGATGGCTAGTTGAAAATTGAAAGAATAGTTTGACTGTCATCACACTGAACCTGAAATAGCTTATTTGGTTGGAAATTTAAGCAAATTTCAATTAGTCAATACCTCTAAACCAAGCTGGTAAATGGGAAATAACTGATGATTCCAATGAGAGAAAAATTCACACCTTGTACCATAATATCAAAATATATGTGAAACAGTGAAAAAACACTGTCACTGAAGAAAAATTACGTGAACAGATATTGGGAAATGAGTGACTGAAGTGACACCAAAATATTTTGGAAAAATTATCTTAATGTTTCATGTTTTGAAGCTGTAAAGCTTTCTAAACACACACATATATATATATTTCTAACAAAGTTTGATTTTAATGCTTGCTATATTTTAACATCATTTAAGACTCAATGTTGCTAATAACCATTACTCCCTCTTCATTTTTTAAATATTAGTAATAATCTTAATTGAAAAAAAATCAATTCATATAATAAGAGAACAAAAAAATGCTTCATTATTTAAAAATTGAACACCTCATTTTTCTTTAGAAAATGTTGTAAACTTTCACTTTCTCGACTGAAATGATTCTTTTTGAATCATCGAAGAAGTGTCTTTTCGTTAGGCTTATCAAGTTGATCAATTAGATCCAGAATCCAGTCCCTTTGTTCTCATGCCCAGCTGTTTTCATCCTTTCATTTCTGAGACAGACAGAGACACTTTTCTGTCCTCCTTGAATGCCCTTTATGAGACCACGCCTCACTAAAAACACTCTGCATTTACCCTAGTCCTCTCCCCTCCTACCCAAACTACAGATCATCCTGTCACCCAGATGAATGGAGAATTGTAAATATGTTTGATGCTGAATTGCTGATCTATCCACTTATCTTCTTTTTTCTTTTTTTTGCAGTTGTTGGTGAGAAGGAAGTACTAAACGATACGGCTAATGTGCGTACTCGTGACAATAAAGTGCATGGGGAGCACAGCATTGTCCAAATCATTGAACGCTTCAAAGATTTGGACCACAACAAAGTCCCTGATGCAGAAGAGAAGTTTTAAGAATGACCGTCTTTAGACTCCCAGTACAATTAAGAGGAATCCTGCACATTCAATTGGGTGGATTATATATTATAAGTGTCATTTTTTTTTGCTGCAGTTATTATCTCAAATCTTTGTTGAATGGCAGCTAATATTGCGCCATTGAATCTTCCTGTAATGAATATATGAATATCTCTGGTCTGTTTATACCATTTGTGATTTAAACATTGAATAATAAAACTGATCTTGTTAGCTCATTTAGGATTACTTTTATATTTTCTGCCTTTTATGAGTTTTAATAGTGAAGGACTTTTCTAAAATACATAATCTGATTAATTTTCTTATATTGGCTGACCTTTATAAAACAATCTGATTTTATTTTAATTGAAATTTGTCTCTGGGAATAATTATTTAACTATATTGATTCAGGATTTTGGTTTATCATTAAAAAGATTTTCCCTAGGCTTTATGATTAGGATATACACAACTGGTAAATGAAGAATTATTCATGAAAATACAATACCAAATTCTGACATTGCATTTGTATTATTGACTGTGGAATGAAACGTGTTAGAAAAATTTCAATTGCAATAATAATTTCTATTAGGTAGAATGGGACCATTTCTATTTACTCTATGAACAGTTATTGACAAAAATAATCAAGTGACGATGGCATCTATCTATCCTTGATTATCTTTGGACGACTTGATGATACTTTTTAATTCCTGTTGTCATTCTCGGCATCAATCATTTATTCAGTTAGTGTTGGGTATTCACGTGCCACGGAGGGTTATTTGTTTTATCATTTGTTCATTTATACGAGGTACAACTTAACATCGTTTTCCTTAAGCCAGTCATCAACAAATGATCTCCCATACAGTACATCATGTGAGATATTTATTTCTCTTTTAAACACTTCTCTGGAAATTAATTGTCCTGTTATTTTCTAAGCAGATTTAGTTGAAAAATAAAACAATGTAGAATCTAATTCCATCAGAGTAGTTTCTCTTGCTGCTGTGATCTAATCACACTGCTGTTAACCCCACGCAAACATCTAGTTCAATTTGCAATCTTTAAGGGTTTAACTATCTGTCCTGTTACTAAACACCCGAAAAGGATTTTCTCTCGTGCTTTATTGGATTTAATTTTGTGGGTCTCTTTATTCCTCCTACCTGGAAACCAAATTCGAACGGTAAACTTACATCTACAAATTGCCATTGGAATTTCTTTTTATTATTTTAACAGCTTAAACAGCTGTTCACCTTTCAAGCCATATTTTCACACTGAAACTCCAGGAACATTTTGTCAGTGTTGCTGTTTGTGTTTAAATCTCCTAATGGAAAATAAAAATGAAAATTTTCATTCTCATGTTTTGTTTTTACCTTTGCCAACAAAGTTTGACAGATGTTATGTATTAACCCATTTTTGTCTGTCTGTTTGTCCACACAAGATCTCTAAAAGATCTCAATGATACTTGGTGAAAGGTTAAGCAATGGATCTAGGACCAATTGATTAAATCTTGGGGGAGGATCCAGGATTTGTTTGTGATTTTGTGAACATCGCAAGAATTTTTAAATGTTGTAATACATTGATGGTGTGATTAAAGTGACTTCATCATGAATAGATATGATTAACTGCGTTATAGTTTTTTCAAATTATCGATGTATCTTTGATGAATAATTATTCCAAGCTTTTGTCAAATCATAGTCTTGGATCCGTATGTATTCAATTTTTAGTGCCAGTACATTCTAGTTCATCCATAATTTCTGAGTTTAAGATGGGTAATTCTTTTCAGATTTGCAAATGGTTCCTGTCTTTGCAATTTTATACTTGTAAAAGCTGCAGTATGCCTGAAACTAGAACATCAAATCAAGCTGTTCAAACTCTGCTGCAAGGTGTCTAAGTCTTGTGGCAAACTAATTTTAAAAAAAGAGAATAAAGTTATAAGTCCTTCATTGTTCTCCGTGAAATAAATATTAGAAAGACAATTCTACCCTGAGTGATTTCTGGTTTCAAGATCATCAGGTATTGATTTAATGTTGACAATATTCTTACAAACTGGGCAAAGAGAGAGGAGTTTCAGTCACAATTGGTATATAGGTAATAACACACAAGTACACTCAATTTCAGTTCTAAAAAGGTTCATCTAACAAATTTGATGTCGAGATCCAAGGATATTGATTTTTCTATTTTACAAAGAAATATCACTGAATCATCTTGTAACCTGGTGATCAGGGACTGCTATCTTGACTCATCAACTGTAAATGATTGAAATTGCAGTTCTGTGGCTCAGCTGTGGGTGACTGACATTTCCATCAATTACAATTCACCCTTCCACTTCCAACAGTGATCTTTGAATATTGGGGGAAGATCAGACAAACAAGATGGTCGAGTAGGGGAAATATAAATGATCATATCAGTGGTCTTAGCTCCCGGACTATTAGGAAAACTCTGAAGCTGTATTGTCTCAAGTGAATATCATTGTTATTTTAAAGAAGGTAATTTGGAAAGTATTCCTTAATTGCTTTTTTTTTTTTTTCTTTCTAAGAATGTGCCTTTTGTACACATGGATGAATTTGATCTTTGCAAAAGGACATTGCCAAAAACCTAAGTATCCAAAGATCAACAGGATGACATTGCTTGTAATGGGCAATTAGAACTGAATGAAATATGCAAAATAAAATTAGGGGAAAAAAAAAGTTCCTAATAATTATTGATGAAAGTACTGATCTATCTGTGACACAAGTTTTTTGTCATAGTAATAATATACTTTGAGGAAACTGTTGAGTCAAAAATCCAAATTGTCTCCCTTAAACTGTAAAATTCAAAATACGTTAATGAAAAGCACTAGAGGCCACAAAAATGGATGGGGGGGGGGATCAAGACACGTTTCTATTCATTCCTAACTTTTGAAGGGAAGATGTATAACAGTCAAAAGTTACGGGTCTTTTCTGGCCTAGGATGGAAAAGGGCACTGCCATTACGTCAGCAATTTAAGATATTCACTGGCAGGTTGAAAAAGGAAGTGAAGACAATCATCAAGTACAAGATGAGAAGTCTTTGTTGTGTAATGCCTTTTTTTTTAAATTTCCAGTCAAAATGAATACAAATAAGTATATAGCTTTGAAGATGAATCTCTGAATCTAGCCACATATTTACTAATGTCACTTCTTTGAGCTCCTGTCTATAAAAGCCCTAAACTTCCGTTTATCATTGCTCACTCCCAGTCTTCTGGGGGCCAGCCCCAGTTCACAAGCTGGTTGTTATGCTCCAGACTCCCACCACCTCACCCGGCTGCTGTGGTACCCATTCTTTTTCCATGACTCATAAAGTTTTTTTGTATTTTTTTTATCCTCGCTGAGGAACAGCCCACGAGTTAACTCCTCAATCTGAACGTGATGGTCTCATCATCTCAGAAACCGAGTGGCAAAAACTCTGAAACCCCGTTTCCAATGAAAGTAACCAAGCATTACGAAAACAACATTTCAGTATCTATATCTCGTAAATTCACGACGACGACCAGATACGTGACATCTACTTTCTCTCCTACCTAGCTACTTGCCTCATTCTATCTTAGACCTTCTCTCCATCATAACCCTATTTGTCTTAATCAGTCTAGCTATAAAAAACGATCGTTGTAATGGTTATATGTTTTACTTTTCAGTTTTGACTATATTGTTTGTAAAACTCTTATTTGTTTTATTGTTATTCTGAAAACTGTTCTCTCATTCTTTCGATCATGAACTCTTTGTTTTATCCTCTGGGTCTATTCATTCAAAAATGTCATGTAGAACTTGTACTCATAATAAGGGCAACATGGCGACGACCGTATGTTGATATCTGGATCAAATATGACTAATTATAGACTTATGGTTTCTTTTCCAAACGCTCTCCGTGACGTCACGCTCATTTGGCGGTAACACCAGCATCTTTCGCCACTGCTATTATTATTATCAATACTCCCTGCAATGTAGAACTCAGATACCTATATCAGATAATTCCCGACGTGGACAAAATCTCATAATTGTATTAAAAGAAGTACAATTTATTTCTACCTTGATGTATGAAACGGTCAATAATTCTGTGCACACTATTTTTTTTTCTTGAATATCTAAATTCTCAAGAACATTTTGGCGCCTATTTTAAACGAATATTCCCATGTACACGTTCATACATATCCATGGAAGATCCTTTGCTATCTTCTATTTCAGGACTTTTTTTTCATTGTGTTATAATATTGATTTTATAAACAAAACACTTGACCCCTCACAGATTCTTAATTGCTGCTGTAATAAGTGTTGTAAATCTTCGTTGTTATTACTTCCAATGGCGTGTTTGTAAAGAGTTTGATACGTATTACTTACACAGTGACTAAAAACAGGTTCTCTTTTATTGTCGATAACAACTCAGAGGTTTTCTAAGCTATGGATAGGTAATTAACCAAATAATCCTTGTGTCAACCCGTAATGTACATAGACTATCACAATGAAAACATTTTTCTTTGAAGATAAACAAGCAACTTAAAAGATGATCTCTTTAACGATCTAAGAAAAGTTCAATTAAACAAACCTTCTTCGCGAAATTTATGGCGAAGAATCTACATCAAGTAAACCACGTGGAAGCGCTCAGGTCTACTATAACGTTTCAGAGAAAATGATCAATACACTATTCCGAATTAAAAAGGCCTCAACCCAAAACAGGCCCATTTCTATGGACTGAAATGTTGCTCTACTAACTGGAAACTCTTTATTAGAACTATGAAGTATGGTTCCTGTGAATCCTCAAGATAAGTCTTTAAAAAAAATATGCCGCCAATTTTTCTATGGTCTGGTGTATATTTTGCAGACCAGATCCATAGAGGACTGAAATATTGTAGAAATATCGCTACAAAATGATAAAGAATAACTACTTTTGCTCAAACCAGTTTGAAATATGTGAAGCAAACAAAAACCACATTTCCAATTAAGAAATCGGTACTTATTCCCTTCATTTAACTCAAATACAATATTCAATATCTATTAATTCTTATTACAGATACAATCTAATATATTCGAAGCATTTAGAACATATTTTATGAATTAACTTCAATTTTTCTTTCAGTAATTGTCTACACATTCACTTACTCGATGTTAAAAACGCTTCATCAGGTTTCTCCATGTGTTTGATACGCTATGATAAGTCATTCAATATCTTCTGATAACAGATTGCCTAAGTCTTCTTGTTCTTCCCAGTTCCCACAATGGCACATCTTAGTACACACGAGTCCATTCTTGTGACATTTACACCTCTGTCTATAGCACCCTTCTTCGCATTTGTCGTTGGGTATCACTCACTATTACACTGACCGAGTATTTTCTGTCCATTATTTTTCACTGAGAACAGGTGGGTATCCACACTTGAATTTTCTCGCTTATTAGCGTCTAGCTCATCACTGAAAAGGCAGTGTCGACGGTCATTTCTTCGCTTTTATTGTTTGTCTTTCATTTCTTGGAATCGGTCTTCCCTTATAGTGGTGTCAAATCGGTCAGCAAAGTCTCTTCGCCACCTCTTCGTTGGACGTCCTATGCGCGGCTGAAGTGTTGAACATTCGGTATTCGACTGCTATCGGTGGAGATGAGATATTCTTTCAAACCGGTTGTTAGTGAGGGTATCCATTTGGCAGTTTTCCATTAATAGGAATACGCCCTCATCTATAAATTGTTTGGTAACCTTTGCAAATTCTACTTCCATGGCTGGGTGTTCGGTGATTTCCGATCTGGCTTGGATAGCGTTTGCTCTTTTCAGGTCAGTGACAAATCGTTTGATATTACTGCCGGGCTCAAATTTCAAGATACCTCTCATTGCATCATTGGAGATATTGCTGTCGTATCAGAAGTTCTGAGTCAATGGCTGTATTGGTATTTCTATTTCCGATGGTCTTCAGTGCGGCCAACATTTTCCCAAGCTTATCTTTGAGCTCATCGATCACGGCTTTCGTTATGCTTTCATCAGTCATAGAGAAAACTGTGCGAGTGGTTGCGCTATTCTTCTATGAGAAAGTTATGCCAGCGAGTATTTACTTCGGAGTCTGGGTTATGATGGCGACGATTGTGCGTGTGTGCTTGTGTTAGGAGAGTAGCAGCAGCGTGTTGATTTTTCTTTCATTGTATCGTGTGCAGCGATTCTGGTGACCTGTATTTTGTGTCTGGTTTTCTTGCTACGTGCACTGACACCAGTGTGTTATCATTGCGTATGTCTGCTTGAAAAATAGAGTGACATGCAAAGGAAAACGGAAACATAACGAAGCCAGAACAGCACCTGAGCACATGGACAATCAGTATGGCTACTTTTAGAGTTCCGATCGTCCATGTAAATGTAGTAGTCGCCCCAAAACTTATGAATACATAGTGGGAATAGTATGCAGATGGACTGCTATATGAACTCGTCCAAGACAATAGCAAGATACTATACTCTTATATTAAACTCAAACAAGACCCTTAGCTATCCTTATTGAGTTATACTGACTAATTAAACGCTGCAACTCGTCATAAATGGCCAGTAATTAAACCATAACATGCCTGAGATATTCTGTAAAACTTGAAACATTTAAGAATTATAACAAAATGGTCTCAAAACTTCGAATAGAAATAAACGCATGAGTTAGTAGTCTGGTTTGACTCCCTCATCAGAAATAATGTGGCCAAGGAAAAAGTTCTCTTTCCGAAAACTCACGTGTTCATGTTTTGCGTGGTCCCTGCATTCTCGAACCTTCCAAAGAGTACTTGTAAACGAGGGCCATTCTTTTCTTGTATGAGTCCCCATTTCAGGATATCATCTATATGGCAGACAAAACCTTCCAAACTCGCCGTTATCTCTGTAGCCATTCTGTTTTGGAAGTGCCCTGGTGCCGATGCTATCCCGAATGGTAATCTCTTGGAGAAGCATCGTCTAAACGGCGAGATGAAGATCGTTAGTCTGACTGTTAATATTTAGGGGAAATTCATTTTCTCAGTTCATTTTTTAGGATTGAAATAGAGGAGGGAGATTTTTTTTCACTTATTTCCTGTTTCCCGGGGGGATGAATTATTCTTCCTTTTTAGGTGTCAAAATGGAGGGGTAATTGTTTTGTTTGTTTTTAGGGGTTTTTTTTCTCACTTTTAGGAACTGAAATACAAGGATTTTTTTTTTACTTTTTGGGGTCATAATCAAGGGGAAAATATTTTTTCACTTCTAGCGGTTAAAAAATCAAGGGGTAATTTTTAAAAAATTTTTTCCAATGTTTTAGGGATTGAAATCCTACGGAATTTCTCTTTTGTTTAATGTAAATATTTTTCTTCTCTTTTAGAGGTCAAAATTGAGAGCTTAAGGGTCCAAATGGGAGGAGGATTTTTTTTCTTTAAAAGGGTTTAAAATTCTCTTCACTTTTGGTAGTCAACGTAAAAGGGGAGGTTTTTTTCGCACCTTTAGAGGTCGAAATGAAAAGGAATTTTTTTCACTCTCAGAAGTTTTTTTTTGTTTGTTTTTAGAGATCAAAATCGGGGTAAGATTTTTTTTTCTTTCACTTCTAGGTGTCTAAATTGAAAGCTATTTTTTTTTTTGTACTCTTAGAGGTCAAAATGCAAAGCTCGAAATCAAGTCTTCCTGAAGTCTGAGTCAAGGGAGAGAATTTTTGCTTCATCTTCAGGGGTCTAAGTCCAAGGGAATTGATTATTTACTTTCAGGGGTTAAACTGGGAGAGGGAATTTTTTTTACTTTCAATGTACTCAATTGAGGGGCTATATTTTTTTCACTTCGGGGGTCAAAGTCGAGGGGAACATTTTTTCTCACTCTTTGGGTTGGTAATTAAAGGGAAGATTTTTATTCCAAGTTTTAAGTATCAAAATGGGAAAGTGTTTTTTTTGTTGTTTTTTTTTTCCTTTCTCGGGGGTCAATATTGAGAGGGGAGATTCTTTTCATTTCTAGAGGTCAAAATCGGGATGGAGAAGTTTTTTTCACTCTGAGGGTCAAAATTGGGGGAAGATTTTTTTTTCTTGCTTTTTTTCACTTTTAGGGGTCCAAATTGAGAGCGAATTTTTTCCCCACTTTAAGGAGTCAAAAAGCAAGGGCATTTTTTCCACTTTTATGATTCAATATCGAAGGAAATTTCTTATTTACTTGCAGGGGTCAAAGTCGCGAAAAGGGAGATTTTCTACACTTATAGGAGTGAAAATGGAGGGGGAAGATTTTTTTCAACTTTTAAACATCAAAATATTACGGCTTTTTTCTTTCATTCGTCGGGAATTCGAGGGGAATTTTTTTTTATTTTTAAAATCAAGGTTTTCGTAGATTTTTCCACTTTTAGGTGTCAAAGTTGAGGGGACAGTTTATTCTCACTTTTAGGGCTCGAAATTAATTTTTTCAAATTTAGGGTTCGAAATTGGAGGGATGATTTTTCTTTACTTTTAGAGGTCAAAATCGGGGGATGATTTTTCCTTTTTTAGGGATCCAAATTGAGAGAGATTTTTCCCCACTTATGGGGTACAAAATGCAAGTTTGTTTTGTTTTTGTTTTTGTTTTCGTTTTCATCGGTCAAAATCGAGGGGAAATATTTTTTACTTCAGGAGTTTAAGTTATGTGATATTTTCTTCAGAGGTCAAAATCGAGGGGAAGATTTTTTCCCCCCGACATTTAGGGGGTCAGCATCCAGAGGAATTTTTTTTTCACTTGTAGGGGTCACATTGGGGCGGGGAGTTTAAAATATCTGTTTATCACAAATGTGAGGGAACGTTTATTCTCATTTTTAGAAGTTAAAATCAAGTGGAAATTTTCGAAAGAATTGGGTGAAATCTTTTCTCGTTTTTAGAAGTCAAAATCAAGAGGGAACGTTTTCTGGGGTCAAAATAAAGTCGGGACTCTTTCCCGTTTTTAACATTAAGCTCTTTTTCTGACCTGACCCCCTCAACGCCCCCCATTTATTCACTATTTGCTCAATTTTTGGCATCAGAACCCCCCTTTTAACTTCAACCCCTTTTTATTACTATCGTCCCCTTTTTCTTAACAGCATTCTCCCTTCCCTGAACATTACGTCTTCATTTTCAACATCGTAGCTCTCTTTACAGTTTTCATTTTTTAATATTAACCTTCTTTTTTTTTATTCACATCAGTTCCGCCTCTATTTTTCTTGCATTAACGCCCGTTTTCAACACTACCACCCCCATGCCCCACTCTTTTACATCAGCCTGATCCCTTTTTTTCCGCGTCCTTTCTTACATCAGCGCTCAACTTTTTCAACATTAGCGCACTCTTTTTGAAACAGTGTAAAAAGTGCTATCAGATCATTTTGAAAAAAACAAATCAAATTAAATGCCATCTCATTTCTGTTTATCTATCTTTATATTTACCTTTTGGACAGCAATTCAAACCGCCCGTGAGAGTGGTATTTAGTCCAGTCTAGATAATCTTACATTCTTGATAGCTAGCTTGAAAATCTAGATAATTTTTGATACCAAGTCAGAAGAAAAAAAAAGGCCAACTCTGATTGGGTCCTTGCTCGCAGTTGAAGTTAGATAAGTGATAAATAAACCTCGTCTTGAGCTGGTAAGTATTTTGTTGTTTTTTTTATAAATAGATAGATAGATAGATATTACAAGCAATTAGATGATTTACAAAATATTCACCTTAACCTAGCTTCATCATTCATTCAAGAAAGATTTAAATTATTTTCGAGTGTACGGTCAATAGAAGTGTCCCATCCTTTGAACTCTCAACGCGCACTGTTTACGTTCACTCTCTCCGAACGGATGTGTTGATTACACGAATGCTGGGAAAAGTACGATAGTTGGTGTAATACTATTCAACTAGTTTTTAGCACGAATTATAATTTTAAAAAATCCACTGCAATCTCAACGCTGTCTTAAACTTCGAAGTCATTTGTGTCTTAGTGTAAACAGTAACTACAAAACACGTTGACAGCTGGCATTAAACAGTGTTTGGGATTGAATTGCCTTTTTCATTGTATCATTGCGGTGAATATGCAAAGCTGGCAATGTGCACTCTACTTATTCCTACTATTTATGCGTCTAGTGCATTAAGTGCTCTAGTCGCGATGTTATAGTTTTTACATGGGATGAAGCCACTCCGTATTACAAAAATATATTCCCAAACATTTATATTATCTGTACTTGGGCCCCATCTTTTTGTAATATATATAAACGGCCTCCACCTTGCTATCAAGAAAAACTGCTTGATGTCAGTTCGCTGACGATACTTGTTTTCTTGTTTGATCGAAAGTACGGTTGAAAAAAAAATACATGAAAAATTAATTGTGATTTTACGCATCTCTGCAAATAGTTATTAATAGCCAATTAAATTTCTCTCAGTACCGAAGAAAAAAAATTCATCAATACCGTCAGAAAAAAATACCTGAAAACTTTAAAATCAAAATTAATGGTTGAAAGATATTCTCCCATTATAGATATTTTGGTGTATATCTATACGAATTTATTAATGGCTCGGCTGATTGCTTACAGGGAGGTATCTAACTTTGCGCGGTTTCGTATAATGGTGTGCTTCTTAAAACCAGGCCTTATTTTAAGTATTTTTTTTTTGCTACATCCTTTTCCTGCTTGTTAGAGTGTCAGCATAGAATTCATCATCATCATCATCATCATCATCATCATCATCATCATCAGTCTTTTAGCGTCCGTCGTTGGACATAGACCTTCCCCAGGATTTGCCACACTTCTCTATCATGGGCGTCACGGAGCCAGTACTTCCTGAACTTGTCTAGCTCATCTCTCCATCTAATATTTTGCCGGCCTCGGTTGCGCATATGGTCTCGGGGAATCCATGTTGTGAGTCGTGATTTTGAGAAAATTAAAATACTTCGAAAGTCGGCATAACAAATTATAGCTCAAATTGATAATGCTAACAACAACACCACCACATTTTAGAATTTTTTATAATAATAATATTAATGATAATTACTGCGATTCAAGTGACAACCTGCTGCAAGTTTTTTGAAAATCCCGAATTGTAAGATTACATAACAGTTAATTAATCTATTGGTACTTAATTTTATTCATGAAAAACTTCCTAGCAGTTTTGAAAGTTACTTACTTTACTGGTTAGAAAAAAAAGCTCTATGATCACTAAAAAAAAGTCATCAATGGGCTCTTTATTTTTGTCTCATATCCTTCTAGAAAAATAATGAAGAAATTCAATTAAACTATATATCGTCTTGAAATAATCTCATGGAAGTATTCTCCCCAAAAGATTTAATATATTAAAGTAGAAATAGTTTCCATAGAAAACTTCATAAATATATATTGTAATGAGCAAATTATCTAATTGTAATTAAGCAAAAACAAACAATATCATGAGTTGAAGTCTGTTCTAAAAAGATATTGTAATCTAATTGTAAATACGAAAGATTGAAAAGATTAGATTGATTACTAATACTATTTTTTTTTTCTATACAATTTTTTTTTATTAATCAAGTATTTTCTAAATTGAATAAATGAAAATTTATACTGTGTATGAAAATAAACAGGTGTGAATTGCTTGTCAGGTTTTAAGCCTAATTTGTGCCCTCTTCACCAAATGTTGTTTTGATCTAAAAATTTTATGATTAGTTTGTTATTGTTTACTTGGTGAAATAAGATGTATTCAATTCTATTCTATTCAGATAGAAACTAACTTTTTCAATGGCAAAGTGAGTGTATTGGTTCTGGAAGAAGTGATCAATTCACTATGTACACATGATGTTAAACAGGGCGATAACTTTGTTGCCCTCTTTGCAACACTAAATAATCAAAACTGGACTTTGACTCTCTGAACACTATTTTATAAAGTTTATAACTGTTAGAGTTTTGTCACTATTTTGAATCCAGGTCAAAAGACATCAACCAAAAAGACAGCTGTGTTATATGGATTACTGCAAGTTACAATCGTGTTGAGACGAAAGGCATCAGTGAAAAGGATTACAGTAATTACAAATATTTCAACTGTATTTGTATTATTTGAGTAATCTAATTAACTTATTTTTTGTTGTAAATTCAAGTGAATTAATGTTTTATTGTTTATTTTGTACACTGGATTCTTATGCAATTTTAAATCAAAAGGTATAATCATATCTTAAATAGTACAATTTATTTTGTGAATTTGCATTAACCTCTTTCTAGGAAGATGTTGTTTGATATTAAAATTAAAAATGTACTTTTCAGCACTTATTCATGACTTGACTTTAAAAAAAAAATTAAATGAGTAAACATTTTATAGTGATTTTATTTTATTTTCTATTCCCTACTCTATGCCACAGGAAGACAAGAATAATTAATAATTCATATCTTTTGAATCATATGTTAGTAATGAAATAAGTCACAAAGTTTTTTTACTATTAAAATATCTGTCGTTATGGTATTCTTCACTTTAAAGTCCTTCCTAAGTCCGTACTTTCTGACGACTATGTTGCTCAATTATACTTTTTTAGATAAAAAACTGAAAAAATTAAAAACTTTTTATCCATTCATTTTTTTTCCAAATGGATAGAAAAATATTCAGTTTCATTATCACAAAAAGTGAAAAAGATTAATAATGAAATTTCGCATTAAAAAATCTAATGAAAGAACCATTTTTAGATTCTAGAAAAAAATTACTCACACTTTGTTCGAAGACTGAAAACTGGAAGAAAAAATATTAAAACAATTTATTTATCCACCCTTTGAATGTTTGAGATACTTAACTATTCAAACAATGAGAAATTGTTGAAACCCATTATGCTGTCATGTTTTGTTATGTTATAAAAATGAAGAAGGATTAACTGCCTCAGAGCACCTAATTATGGGTCGGAAAAAGTGTTCATTGAATCAATAATTTTTGTTAAAGACTATTTTAAGAAAGAATTCTCAGAAGTCTGAAAAAAAAAAAATGGAAAAAACTAAAAAAAAGTTTTGTCTACCAAGATTCCAAGTCTAGTAAAGAAAGAATCAACTTGGATGTTTAAAAGTTGAATGTGAACTCCATTCATTCAATTAATTTAGTCAAAGTCATGCAGGCAAAAAAAAAAATATAATCTTTTATTGAAAGATATAAACAAACAACATATTTGTTATTATGTAGTCGTCAGTTATGATATAGCTTAGTTGCTGATAGATTTTATGACTCGAACTTCGAAGAAGTGAAGGAACTAATTTTAGAATGAACGTTAATAGGTAAACAAACCTACTTGTGGATAAACATGTTGAGGTGTTTAAATTCTGTTTCTGTTGTTAGTAATACTATTAACTTCCTACTCCTATTAGTAAGTGATAAGTAACTAGTTGCCTAGCAGTTATAACACCCCTCTCTTCTTCGTTTCTTTAGTGCTTATAGATTTAGTATATCTAGAACCTTAATGGTTCTGGCAGATCCCCAAAGGACCATTTGTGTAGGGGATGCATATGAAGGTGGGGGGAGAGTTTGTTCTGAACTTGTGATTTCTGGTTCAGGGCCAATCTAAGGAGTAGTAGAGGGTTGATCAGATTCAAAGGTTTTTTTAACATTGTTGATGAAGACTTTGTGATGATCTGATCTTGATGACGTTTGATGCTGCCACCTGTGAGCAGATATGTATTGTAAAGGAAACCTTTTCGCTCAGTCACTTGAGCAGGTATCCACTGAAGACCAGGTGCATAGTCATGCACAGGGGCTTTCCTGAAGAGTTGTAATACAACGAAACAGCTGTCTGTGGATAACACAATTAATAATTATATATATATTTATATATATATATCCTCACACAAAAACCCAGGTGGACTGAAGCGTATTTTTAATTTAAAAAAAGAGGCACTAACACATGGAATTTTAAAGAAGGAAGTTGTTATTTTGTTTTTGGTCTTTCATAAAATCAATTACGACATATAAAAAGACATCTGAACAAGTAGATTGAATTCTCTCTTTCTCTGGTCTCACAAAAGGACATTGAATAAATCCAAAAGCTCGTAATATTCTTGTTAAAAACATATCTATCAATTATAATCAGATTCATGTCACTTTGTCATTTAGACATCTTGTAGTTGAACCACATTTGCAATAGCTGATTGGTATGATACATTGTGAATTGACTGGAATAAACACCAGGGTCTACTGACTACCTGTGGAAAATACCCTCAGTAAATTAGACATAGCTGCAGGAGAAGACTAACCTTACAGTTGTAGAGTGAAATAAATCTGTTTCAACTGTCCCGTCAAAGAAAAACTTCACAACATTCTCATTCAGGAAGTAATGACAGATGATAGCAGAAGTCAGATACTTACCGTAACTGAAATGGAAACCACAGAATACCTCAAACTAAGAACAGAATGCTTTGTGGAGAAATTAGTATGGTTTTCTTTTCCAATCCATCAATTAAAGCTGAAAGCCAAATAAAGGGAGCCATTGATGTCACACATGCTGTGGGCAAGGACAATGGAAGAGTTATTTCAGTATTATGTATCAACTATCCCGTACTTGTTTGATTTGGAAGGATTGATGATCAGAACTATGAAAAGTGATCTGCTGGAGGAATTAGGGGTTCTGCTGAACAAAGATTATATCACAACCCTGACAAAGGCAGGTGATCTCAAGACAGCACATTTAGTTGATGTGATGGCCAATACAAGAAAAATCAAGACAAAAGAGCTGAAGACCTTTGGTGACTTCTGTGAAAACATGTTAGACTAGATTTTCAAGACTGGATACGGAACTGGCAGACTGGACTTAGTCTTCGAGTTGTACGTTGAAAGATGATTAACTGAAACTAGAGTTGCTTCTTCATGCACCAGTCTTAAAGTGAGAAACAATCAAAGCTTCTATAGTTCAAGTCATTGCAAATTGTTCTTCTGACACACCTGCAAATGTTTCTTGTCATTCTGTTGAAGATTGATGTACAACTGAGATACTATACCTTTGTCCTGATGTGGAAGCAGCCAATGTTTTAAAAGTACTAGTTTCAAAACTGTATCATATTTCTATAAATTATTTGATATGAATTTTAGTTTGAAGAAGCTCTCAATCCATATAAGTGTCTTCAATTGTATTCCTTCTGATTATTCCATCCCGCAGTAATGTAAAAACTTGAATTTCTAAGCATAGAATGGATTTTTTCCCAGGAGAGGTGAAATTTTCAGTTATGGCTAAGTTCTGAGACCTTCTGCCCTCTGGTGACGTATCACTTTGTATAATACCTGTCATAATAACTTTGTATACTACAAACATTTTGAAGTATTACTTGTTGTTCTGTGTATACTTCTCAAGATATTGAATTTTCTGTTTCCCCTGTTCCTAAATTCTGTTACTCCCCAGGGTCATGACATCATTACTAGGATTAGTATAATGATACCAAATGTCTATCCTCACTTTTTTGTTATGCCATATGGTCTAGTTCATGAATATACAGGGAGAGTCTGGGCCTCTCTTCTACATACATGAATTCTCTCAGCAAATGTATCAATTATCTTTTGACAGGTCTTGTACAAATATGGTTTTCTATTATCTATATTGGTATAATTGTTTTTTGAGGGAATTCTGGATTCTGTTTATTGACAGATATCCAGAAGTTCTTTCAAGGCATTCCTGTAAGCATTTTGTTTTGATATGAGAAATGACCAAATAATTTGCATAGAAGTATGTTCAATAGTTCTTCTTTAGAATTGATAAATAGATAGTTTTGTCTAATTCCTTCATTGCTGTTTAGAAGATTATTTATGAAATATTTCATGCCTTCAATTTTTAGGCTGAACTATGGGGCTAACGCTAGCTCGAGAGAGAAGCACTAAGATTGCTGCAAAAAGACAAAAATTTTGTAGTTATACCAGTAGATAACAGCAATACATCTGTTGTTGAAGACAGAATGAGTGTATAGAGAGAAAGGTTTTGGAAGAACATTTCTGGGCACAAACTCCATATATTGGGAAAAATCTTGCAAGAATAATTGATATAATCTGTTGAGGGATTAACAAATTGACTCATTTTTTTTTTCTTTTCTTACAGGTGGATTATAGACACAATGGCAGTAAATTTTCAAAAATGGTTTTGGAAAAGCAGACTGCAGATCCCTGTTCATGGATCAGCGAGAACAAAAGCCTCTTCAATTCAGGTCGACCTGGATAAAGTAAAAATGTCCGAGCACGTAGAATTATGGAAAATGAAGTCAACTAACCAATCCTCACCACTTGTATTGATATTTCCCTGGTTAACTGCGACAACATCTACAATACAAAAATATGCAAGTCTTTATCACCAACGTGGAATGGATGTACTAGTGGTGAGGGGCACATTCAAGCATTTCCTGTGGCCTCCATCTGCTTTCAAACTTGGCTATGAACTTGAGAAATGCTTGGGAGAAATTCCTTCCTACCAGAAATTCTTAACTCACTCTTTCTCAATAGGAGCTTATAATTACACCATTGTACAAATGAACACCAGGTCTGGAGTTCCATGTTTCCCATCGGAAAAAGTTATTGGTCAGATATATGATAGTATTGTGATTGGAAGCATTGAAGAAATGGCTGAGGGTTTGGCTATTTCAGTAACAAATAACAAACTTCTTCAGAAAACAATAAAGAAATTAGCCCTGTCTTATATTCAACTGACCAGCAGGAAGACCAAAGATATCTATGATGAGAGCATTCAGTTCTGTGAAGAGAATTTCTTGCCTGTACCTTCTTTGTTCTTCTATTGTGAGAATGATGCCATGTGTAACATAAATTCTATGAAAGATTTTTTGACTTTACAGAAAGGAAAATATGGAGATAACATCTGGGAAAAGAGCTGGCCAATATCTGCCCATGCTGGACATCTTCACCACCATCGTGATGATTATATCTCGATATGGAATTTATTTGTTAAAAAATTAGGCCTTTAATTTCTTAATATTGCTTTTTATAGGTTATAATTTCTCTGATCAAATTTCATGATACTTGAAAGAGTGAAATGATCATAAAACAAAAATGATAGATATGACATGTAAAAATTGGTTCCATGAAGATGAGTCCCCAACACTTTATTTTCTGATGGGTTTATAAAGGAAATTCTCGATTGTTGACGAACTGTGATTTTTAGCCACATAAGCTCTTCATATTTTCAATTTTTATAATAAAAAAAATATTTATGAGATAATGTGTTTTTCTTTCTCTTTTTTTTTTCTCTTCAATACAATCACCTCAATTTTGTTTGGTAATGTTTGATATGAATGCCAAGATTGAACAAAAAGACTTGATGAAGCCATGACTATTATACATACATGCACACACATATATAGACTAAGTTAATATAACTTGAATATTAATCCAGTTCTATAGAGGGCTGGATTGGAAAAAGGAATTTCAAAGTTTTGTTTCAGATTTTTGTTAAAAGAAAAGAAAACAAAGAAAAAGTATGGTTAAATAAATAAAGTTGGTTATATTATGTGGAAAATATAGTTTGAATTCTTTAGTAAAACCCACTCCATGAATAAGTACCTCGGCACAATGGAATGGCTTGGATATTCCTAATACCCAGTGAGCTATGTTTGCAGGAATTCAATCCCCCCCTTGCCCCCCAAATATATACCCTAATCCATGGCCCCCTTGTCTTAATTTTCCATTTATTTTGTACCAGCTCCATCTTATGTACCATTATTTTTTTTTAATAACCTTCCCCTAAATATTCGCAATTTATATTTTTGTGAAAAAGAAAAACTATTTTTCAAATTCATTTTTTTGTGGAAAAGAAAAACTATATTACCTATTCATTTTCTATGAAACAGAAAAACTATATTCCCAATATGTTTTTTTGTGAAAAACAAAAGCTATATTCCAGATTTATTTTTTATGAAAGAGAAAAACTATATTTCCAATTTAATATTTGTGAAAAAGAAAAACTATTTTCACGATTTAATTTTTGTGAAAAAGAAAAGCAAATTTCACGATTTGATCTTTTATGGAGAAGAAAAACTATTTTCCAAATTTTATTTTTTTGTGAAAAAGAAAAGCTGTAATCTCAATTCATTTTTTATGAAAAAGAAAAACTCTATTCCCAATTTGATTTTTGTGGAAAAGAAAAGCTATATTCCCAATTTATTTTTATGAAAGAGAAAAACTATACTTGCAATTCATTATTGGTGAAAAAGAAAAACTTTATTCCCATTTTAATATTAGTGAAAAGGAAAAAATATATTCTCTATTTAATTCTTTTGAAAAAGAAAAACTACATTCCCAATTTAATATTTATGAAAGAGAAAAATAATTTTCACAATTTGATTCTTTGTGAAAAAGAGAAACTATTTTCCAAATTTTATTTTTTGTGAAAAAAAAAAAAATTACATTCACAATCTAATTTTTGTGAAAGAAGAAAAACTATAAAAAAAAAAAGTTTGGCATTGAATAACCTATCATCGGTTGATATGCTGTTCAACTTATCAACCTTTGTAGAAGGGTGGTATACGGCTGTCAAAAAGGGTGATCCACCCCCATCACCTCCTGTGAAATACCAGTGATCCCAACTGAAAGACCAGAAAACCCAACCCAAAGACCAGCAACCCGTAACCGAAGAGAATGGATAAGTGGTTCCTGGCATTCGGTTTGACAGGGTTAACCTCTGTCTCTCCTACTTTATGCCCTGCTGCTGGAACACCTTTTTGCATAGGCTGAGGGACTGGAGGACAGAATGGGTCTGCGTACAGTGACCGTCCCTAGGGGTGGGTGGGGGTTTCATGCCATGGTTTCCACGTACGCCGATGACGTCACCGCATTTACTTTCTCTTACTTGGACGTGTAGCTTGCTCAGAAGGGGTTGTCTAACGGCTTGTGGTGAGATCTTTGGATAGAAATTTATCTAAGGGACCTGAAGGGACGGACCTGTACCCATAGTGAAAGTGTGGTTCTGTCCTGACCTTCAGCTGCAGAAAAACTGGTCGGAAGTCAAAGCAAAAGGTCGGAGGTTCAGTCAAAAGATGGCTCCTTACCCTGGGATGGGGTTGAACCTACGCAACACCTGGTAAGTCATCGACAAGCCTCGAGGTTTTGTCTTTCTATTCCGTATGCTAAATGAGAAACCGGTTCAAGAATGAACTTTCCTATGTTGGCAGCAACCCCAATTCCAACGAAAGACACTGCATCGGGAGTTAGTCGGTGGTGTCACCGCTTCGGACCCATTTGCCGTCAAACAAGACCTGTTATTTCCCTTTAACCCCCCTCCCCTCACCATCCTCATCGCCATCACTCCCATCATTTTCGTTGGTAAATATGTTATTTCTATTATTATTTTTATTCATCGAGCGGGGAAAATCTAAGCCCCCAACCCAAGTGAACGTACGGAGATTGACAGATGAATGAACTGTTATGTCGAGAATTAAATAGATCAGCCAGCGCCCCACTGGCTCCGAGCCACACCCATACGTACATGATCATTTTGCATTTTTACTTCAGTAATTTTTTATTCCTTAATTTGCTGTATAATATTGAAAAAAATAATTTTTTGATTTCGCATGTTCAAAATGTATCATTACAAACATCAGCCTGTTTGCGTCCGTCGTTGGACCTTTACCAAGGTTATTTTCTTCTTTTCTGCCGGATACAATTTCTACATATGATCTCCGAGGATCCACATTGTAAGTCGTGATGTCTTATATTCTTACAAAATCGTCTGTCCGTTGCAATTTGAGTTTTTTAATGAATTCTATGATATCTCTCATTCCTGATTTTCTTTAATATACTGTGCTGTTATGTGATCTATCCATGTAATGTTGAACATAATTCTTTCCTGTTAACTAATCAACCTCTGTAGAAGGGTGGTGCATGCCTGTTAAAAAGGGGGATCCACCTCCAACACCTCCTGCGAAATACGAGCGACCCTAACTGAAAGACCAGCAACCCCTAAGCGAAGAGAACCGATAAGCGGTTCCTGGCATCGGTTTGACAGGGTTAACTTCTGTCTCTCTCCTACTTTACGCCCGAGTGCTAAAGGTCACTCTTAAAGATGCATGGATTGTATATTCTTCTCTTTTGAGATCCTGTTTGATTTTCTTGTTCTTGAAGGTTGAGCTTGCTCGTCCAAGATAATCCGGAATCATGTGACCCGTTCAACAGGATTGCCCTCTGTTACCCTTTTGTCACGCTCTGACGCTGGAACCCTTCCTGCACCTTCGAGAAAGCATTCCACGACTGACACGACAGAAGGAAGTTGTTGGTGCTTCCATTTAGTTCGCAATCACTTTTTTTTTCTTCTTTTTTTTTCAATTTGGAACCTTGTTTGAAGAAGCCCCAGTCCAGTTATTTTTTTTTCATTTAGAGTAACGTATTTTGTCTGTCACAGATTTCAGGATCCTTTTTCTGTAGTGTGTGGAATAAGTATAATTTCTTTGTGAATATTGTTTCTGTTCACTCGTGTTTTTCTTTCATGAATTTTCTTATTTCTTTTCGTTTTAAATTAATAGAAATTAGGTTTAATTTTCTTGGCTTATAGTTCATAGAGTAAATTGCCTGTTGACTTGTTTTGCTTAGCTTATTGCATTTTATTTCACACCCGACGAATGTGGTCTCGATTGGAATTTCAAGTTGTGTCAAAAGTTTTTAATAAAATTCCATGCATTTCATTTGCTTGTTTTTCTTTAAATTGAAAAATAAAAATGAAAATAAGCAAAAATAGCAACAAGTAGAAGAAAATTTATAAAACTGCTAACGTAAATTAACTTATAATTATTATACACTGCATTAGATTGATGTATTTTGCTTTTATTTCCTTTTAAATTCCACCTTAGCAAACAAAACATGGTCGAAACGTCCGGGGAAGAATTTTTTATCATTAATTGTTATCATAAAGAAAGGCCTCGAATTATCTTCCTTTGTTTTTTCGGGGATTTAGAGTCGACTAATTGATGAAAAGCAGCGAAATGATAAGTTGACTATTCGGTGTTCCAGAAGCGGAGTGTCTGGAATAATAGTTCTGACCTGAATAAAACTATTTAAAAATAGAGTAGAATCGCGACGCCCAACACCTCCCTGCCCCTGCATTTTTACTTTCAGATTTATTCATTCTACAACTGCATTTGTAAAGTGTTTCGTTTGTAATTGTGTTCATATGATGTACGTATTGAATAACTGGACTCGGCTCATGTTTTGAGATGCAAGTGTTATATTCGGTTCGTTGTCCCTCTTTAGAATCTTTTTCAACCTTTCCCATGTGGTATTTTTTGAGGTTCCCTTTATATATTTGTCTATATGTGTGGTGTTTTATCCTCACTTGCCTTTCTTTCTGGGGTCGTCAGACTTGGTTAACAGCCAGCCTAGGAGAGGATAGTTTCTGATTTATACTGAGGATCGAACCCACAAAGGTCTGCAAGATTTTTCATATTAGAAACCTAAAACCAAAACTGTCACTGCAACAGGTTTGTTCAGTTTTCAAGTTGGTCTAGCTGGCTCTGTATTTATATATTCATGTACTCGCTGAAAGGTTGTCTTTGCTGGCCATTAAGTAATTGTAAAGTCATTCCCTTTGTTTAACCTTGCTATAACGAACTGCACTATATGGGGGAGTACGCTGCACTAATATCATAAATGTGTATTTTATCGGTACAATATATATGCAGTATATATACATTGTAAATAGAACTCCATCCTCAAAATAAAATCAAGTAGAAATGCGGAATCGAAATACTTCAGAGCTATAATTTGGGAGGATGGTCAAAAAGAGGGGTCTAGTCCTGCAGTAAAATTATATCATGTATACCTCCCAAAGAAAATACGGGTTTTGATTGAATGATTCCTCAATGAAGTCAAAGGAACTAATCATAAAACTTTTAAGCCGTAGTTACATACGATTGAAACGAAGAGAGGAAGCATTCGAGTGATACATCATAATAAGGAGAACCCCTCATCAAAAATATTTTCGTTAAAATTCATGTTTTAAAAATAAAAGGATGCCTTCAATGTAGTTCATTTAAACCAAATACTGAGAAGGTAAAAAATTCCTGAACCCGCCCTCAAATTTGAACACTTCTTCACCCTTACACAAAATTTCATTGAAATTCATAGGGAATATCCGGAGATATTAAGGTGTATGCATATAGCGACCGTTTAAAATTCCTAAATCCACCCTGAAAAAAGTTCAATTGGAATTCATTGGAAATTTTTGCAAATATTGCGCTGTGTACGTATAGCTTCAATGACTTTGAAAGTTCCCGAAATTACTTAAAATTTAAGGTACACCTTATCCTCAGTACATTGTACATCCTTCCGAAAAAGTTCACCGAAATTCATTGAGAACTTTTGGAGATATTGTATTTTATAAGTATGGAAACAATGCGAAGGAGGCAGCTGTAACGAAAAATTCGTGGATTCCCCCTCAACTTTCCACGAAATCTCACTGAAATTCATCGAGAGTTTTAAAGATATTATGTTGTGTACATTTAGCTATGATACTGGGGAGGTGACCAGGAAAATTCAAGGATCCACCCCAGAATTTGAATACTTCTTCTTTAGCCCATTGCTCACGTTCCAACTCACTTTCACTGAAATTCATTCTGATATTCTTAAGATATCATTTGGACCGAAAATAACAGTCCGGTTCTGCATCGTGATTGAACAGTAAATCAAGCCCCGTTTCTAAAACAATGCAATCATAATGCTTCTACATGAAAAAGAAACTCAAAAGACATTAACAACTACAGACCTATAAGCCTACTCAACTGCATCTACAAACTTTTCACAAAAACCATCACCAACCGAATCACAAAAACACTTGATGAAAACCAACCACGAGAACAGGCTGGATTTAGAAGAAGTTACTCGACCAAGGACCTTCATCCAATAAATCAGTTGAAAGAGAAAGCAGCAGAATACAAAATGCCACTTGCCGTAGCTTTTATAGATTTCAAGTAGATATTCGACTCAGTGGAAATTCCCATGGTCATGGAAGCCATCACTCTACAAGGTGTAGACCCTGTATACGTTAAAGTACAGCAACATATATACAATCAAAGCAACTCCTTCATCAGGCTACATTAGAACTCTGAACCCTTCCAGCTCCAAAAAGGAGTGTGATGATAATGATAATTAAAACAATGTTATGGGTGAAAACAATCCAGGATTGTTTTGTTCTTCAAGATAAAGCATCCTGAAGATGCGTGTCTAAAAAAATCATTCGCACACTGACATTTTTGCTGGGTAACGATTACAATTTTTTCTATGTGTATATATCTATCAATTACTCCTTACGTCTACAAGAACGTTTCCTTTTTCTTTTTCTTAACCCCTCCCCCAATAGATTTTGGGTAGGATGTTCAGTAAGCAATGCAAGTTTTTTGTAAATTAGTCCCTAGTTTATAACTGCTTGTTTTTTTTTAAAATTAGACAAGTGTAATTACTGCCTAATAAAAGGTGAGAGAAGTAACTCATTCATTGAGCACCCCTCTTCAAATTTTTAATTGATGACCCCCCAACGCGTTATGCTGCCAAATGACGTTGGTCACACGACGATTCCAGTAGGATGACTAACGAACCTGTTATTAATTAAAGTATCAGACCATCAATACTGAGGGACCCAAAGAGGATCGAAACAACTAATAAGAACCATCTGTTATAGTTTGTTGATCATTGCTATACGACATGTGTCTGGGAGCATTTTCTTTTATATGATCTACTTGTTAATAGCAGCGAGGAAAAAAAACATAGATGATTTAGGGGTGATATTATTTTCCAAGAAAAAATACTGAATTCGTTTACCGAGGAGAGTGCATAGTTTGATACGGTGGGCGGGAATTATTTTCTTCAGCAAATTTTTAACCTCCCGGTGGGTCCAACGAACTAAAAAAAATCACTTCTTTCTTAAAATAAACTTGTATCTCCCATGGTTGAGAAGCGCTGAAGGTAAGTATTTGATTTAAAATAAATAGAATAGGAATTCCATTCAATATTATTGAAAGTCGGAGGTAGGTATGTACTGTATATCCCTTCATATAAGGTGAACAGTCTTTAAAGACGCACCTAAATTTTTTCAGGCATGTTGAAAAGAAACGCAACGCCTTTTCCATGATCTTTATAGCCCTCCAGCACACTACTGGGTTATTTTAATCCTCTTATCTATTCAAATCTATGTTAAACCAAGACAGTGGCTGGCTGTTTACATTATTTGCATTGCACAGTTACATCCATGAACAATTGATAAAGTTTCCGCCAGAAATTGGAAAAAAAATACGGTAGATTTTAATACTCGTTTGGAAGCTAGTTCATGTCAGACAACTGCTAGACATCAATACTCACAACATGGATCCTCAGAGATCATCTGCGCAATTGTGACCGTCAGAAAGTAATAAGTCTTGACGAACTAGACGAATTCTGAAAGTACGAGCTTCGCAACGCTCATGATAAGGCAGCCTGACGAATCTTGTGAAAGGTCTATGTCCTACGACGAACGCTAACAGTCTGCTGCTGCTGATGATGTCAAGCTAATTTCCATTTGAGTTTTCTTAGAGTTTCAGTGATGTTTCAGACTCCTATCTTGTCTTTGATATTCTATGCTCGCTAATGATCTCTTAATGTGAGGTTGAGCATGATTCTCTTAAGTGCACGTTGCATGCTTCTCAGTTTGAGGGTCAAGCTTTTGGTTAGATTAGGTTGGTCATCAGAGTAGTAGACGCACGGTCTCCAGACTGCCTACTCCTGAATCTTGGCCGCTGGCAGTAGAAAGACTTTCTCTCTCCCTCTCTCTCGACAAGCTTGTTAGCTCTCACCCTTCCCCCCTCTCTCTCTCTCTCTCTCTCTCTCTCTCTCTCTCTCTCGACACGACATTCTCTCTCTTTCTCTATCATTCTCTGTGGGTGGGGATTTTGTTTGTTCTTCAAACGAAGACTATCGATGTATTTTCGGTTGGCCCAATAAGAAAAATAAAGGTTCAATTTTGAATCCTGACATGAGTCTTGCGTCTTTTTGCCCCCACCCCTGCTGTAACTGGGGTTGCAGTTTGGTGCTGAACATTTCCCTGCATTCTATCTTAGTGTTGATTTGAATTATGTGGTCACTTTCTACATTGACTTGATTTAGGACCTGCATATCATATCTTTAATGGTGTCGCTCTTGTCCGCTAGGATGTAGTCTATTTCGTTCTTGGTTTCGCGATTGGGGCTCCAAGTCCTCTTTTGTATTGGCTTTCATTTTAAAGAAGGTGTTCATGGTTATGAACCTGTTCGCTGTTGCAAAATTCACAAGATCACCCGTCTGGTTCCGTATTTTGTATCCGTACTTGCCGACGCATTATCCGTACCTTTGGTATCTTTCCACTGCGTTCATCTCAGCCCTACACCACCGTGGGTGATTAACATCATAATGCAATATTTTCTTATTCACGCAATTATCCAAAGTCTTGATTGTTTTAAAGGAATGTTGTGAATGGATTACATGAAAATCAAAGTGAATGCCAAGCTATTGCTTCTTTTAACATTAGGTACGTGAATGCAAGCAGTGTTACCATTTTAGATACTTCAGATCTAAATCCATAAATTTCAGGTTGTAAAAAGATGAAGGAGATAGGTGTCTTGATACTAGTTTTAAATTTAGATAATTATGAATAAAATATCAGCAATTCTGAATAACTTTTGAAATTCACCAAAATTACCAAAAAAGTAACGAAATTCACCATAATTAAGACAGGAATTGAAAACAGAAGTACGTTTCGTGACATCGATCATATTGTGTTGTGCTGTCTTGTGATCTCTCCGTCTGAGGTTGTGCATGATTCTCTCATGTGAACGTTGCATACTTTTTGCTGTTTGCTGATCAGACTTTTGGTTAGGTTCTATATTTCAGTTCCATCGGTGACTATCCAGAGGATGCATTGGTCGTACACCCATCTTTTCAGGACTAACACGATAGGTGATGATAAACTTGAAAAGAAATAAAATTCACAAATAAACATTTTAGTTTACGTTGAAAAAAGTCAATATACTTACAATTTCAGTTTCGTGTTCAAGTTATATGTATGAAAGTAAATATCTTGAATATGAATTTTACGAACATTTTTATTTACACAGAAAATGTCACGATGGATACAATTCAAGTTTTTAGATGTGAGTTATAGATAAAGGTTTATCAAAAACTAACTAACGAACAATTTTATAAAAATTGGAAAAATCAAAAGTCTTGAAATCTTAGTTACAGGTTTAAGTAACTGATAATGATAAAAGTTTTTGAAAATCACAAAAAAATTAATTTACAGTAGGCCGAAAGTTAAAGACTAAAAATTAACATTAATATAAAGATATACATAAATAAATTTGAAAAAAGGTGTTGAAATATCTGTTTTTCAATATTTAAAAACATCTATCCAATTTCCCCATTCATTTTTTTATCAATGGAAAAATATTTCTTAGCAATACAAATATTTCTTACAATACAAATTTTTAAGTTTTTTCTTTTCTTGTAGGGTATTGCTTCTTTGTCGAAGGTTCATGAAGTACATTAATAGCTGAAAATGGTATGGGCCCTCTGGACTAATCTTTCAAATTTTCCTTCCAGTATATATATTTTTTTATTCTTAACCTTTTTGTAATTTGAAACATCTCGGTAGATGACATACCTGTAGGGATAGCTGTCTGTTGAAATTGCATTAAATCAAAATAATCTTGTAATCAGACGAGTTATCTACCCCAGGCTAATTCCTCCTGATTATTATGACCCTACTAGTGCTGCATGACCGCTACTGCTGGTGCTGGCCGAAATCTGGTATAAAATCTGAGGTGCGAAAATCAACCCTCTCGGTTTTGCTCTCATTGGAGACATGGTCTGATCCTTCTTTTCTCTCTTCTTTCTCTTAAATTCAAAGTCTTCTCTTCTAAAAAAGCTTCTTTTATTACAAGCCCATCTTATCCGAAAAGGTCACAAAGTTTTGTGGCAATATACAATAGCTTTGGTTTCTTCTCTTTAGAATTACAACATCCTTGATAATTTTCAAACGAAAGTAAATCTAGAACAGTTATTTACATTTATTTTCACTATCAGTTTCTTCCAGTTTCATTCCCTCTTCTACAAGATCCATCCAAGATTTTTTCAGAACTGAAACTTTGGTACCTGCATTTACTCATGGTGTGTTCTTAATTTGTTCTTTCATCTTGAAGGTTACTTTTTCATTTTACCAAATCCTGACTTGATATTATTTTCTCTCCGACCAGTTCCTTTGAATCATGTTCACTTCTGTAAATGGTACAAAAGTCATGAATTTTCCCCTGTTAATTTTTTTCTTCTCAGAAAAATTTCGGTTTGGTTTTCGCTTTAAAACCGGCAAGTTAATTCTGAGGATATCTTCTGTCACGGTATAGGTTTTGAGAAATTGTAGGAGGTTAAATTATTGGTTAATCTGAATACCTATCACAGTAAATTGTGTTTCGATGAATTATACATCTCGATAAATGTCGGTGATTTGCTGTCAGTAACAAATCAGTGAATTGTTGTGGGTAAATCTTTTGCAACCCTCATTCGATACCCTTTTTCTGTCTCTCCATTATTTTCTCTTTATTTCCTCCCTGCTTCCTTCCACTTACTACCACTCTCGTCAGGACCCCATTTCATTTCTCCTTTTCGATGTCCAAAGTCACTGATGACTCAAATTCTTGGTGCCTTAGATCTAAAACTTCGCCTATTCATCAATCTGTATGTTTGTCCTATCCTTCGGAGGACACCGAGGCCGACCAAATATAATATGGAGAGATGAACTGGACAAATTCAGAAAGTACTGGCTCTGCGACGCCTACGATAGAGAGGTGTGGCGAATCCTAGGGAAGGTCTATGTCCAACGACGGACGTTAAAAAACTGATGATGATGATGATGATGATGATGATGATGATGATGATGATGATGATGATCATGATTTAGTTATCTTCCACCATCTCATTCTGTCACTCAATGGGAATTTACTCGCGCTCACACGAAGAGCGAAATGTGACACCGGGTCGAGTTTAACGTGGACTTTCCACAACAAAAATAGCTCCAGTCACCGCCACAACCAAAGTCACGGAGGCGTCAGGACTCACCTGACCTGTCTCTCTTAGTGCAATGGGATAGTGCCGCCCCAGGGCAAACTGCTTCCCCGCAGCTTGGCCGAGTAATAGAGTGAAAATTCCCAATGCGCATAGCAATGCCGAGCCTCAGCAGCCCTCGTAGACTACTGCATTGCACCTGCACATCGGGTCTGACAATTACACCGGCACCCAATCTCAGGCCTATTTGGCTGGCAATGGTCGGTACTGGCTGGATGCCGTGGGACAGATATTGCACTTTGATCAGAGCCAAAAGTCCAGAAGAGTACATAGGCTTTCAGTGAACTTGTACTCTCACATTTCCTACTTGAGCTGAAAAAAAAAATAGCTGGACAACTTCAAAACACATCAAACATACTAAAAATAGTCAATGAATGTTCCCAAGACATAAAAGATATGGTAAAAAAATAGCCAAAATACCGCACTAAAATATTGATTTTTGCGCCATTAAAACAAGAAATGCGCTACATCTAGCTAGAAAAGCGCTAGATTGGAAGCACTGGCTATGATAATGGGGTCATCTTTCCTGTCTGCCGTGATAAAAAAAGAATAGATAATAAATAATGCGTGATTTTTTTTTCAATGATAATACGAGACGCTTTTTCGTCTATTGTTTGTTTTAACACCCGGCTTATCTCTGACTCTCAGTCGCTCTCTCCTTGAAATTCCTGGTACTACAGGTTTTTTTTCTTCAGAACCGTTTGGCTATGGTACGAAAAGTATTGTAACCCATTTTTATCTTTTTTTGATGCATTTTTTTTTTATCTTCGTAGCAACCAATACGTCATTCTTCCAGGGGGAACGATCTTTAAAAGTACTTTTACCAAAGGGTATGATAATCTGTCAAGCAAAGACGACCGGTAACTCTAGGTGTCACTTGAGGCCTCACTCGTCATCAAGAATATACTTGCAATGCTGACGTGATAAGAACATTCCAGATTATGCAACGTTTTATGCTTAGTTAGTACAGGTACATCATCGTCAACTTGTCCAATTCTTGTTGGTCAACGTAAAGTTCTTTACTCATGATTCTGTAGAGAAGCACACACCGCGGAAAACAGCATGCAATGAGAGATAGGAAATCTGTCCATCATGGGTCCTTAGTTCCAGGCAATTGGAGTCAGGCCTAGATAAGGGTGCCCGGGGCTAGTGAACTTGAACTCTTCTAATTTGCCGCTTCCTCAACACCCCAAATAATAAAAAAAAACTTGTGGAAGACAATGAAGAAATATAATTTTATAAAACCAATGTACTTCAAATGATGAATTTGACATTTGTCGAACTGCTTCATCGAGTGTCCACTCAAATCTTTGAGGTCACTAAAAACCTTGGTGACTGCCTTGTGACTGGACCAGCCTAATTCCAACAAAGAGGTCTGCTCAGAAGCTTACTCTGGCATCATCATTATTATCAGTCTTTAGACATAGCGTTTTTATGGTTTAATTAACTTAAAAAACGCGACGTCTGTTATCTACATCCTAATCAAGGGGTCTCTCCTATAAAAAGTCGTTCACAGCTGTTGTCAACTGAGGACACCGACAGTCGGGCAGCAGTCGTTGCTTTCACAGGAATAGGGTTGTCCACCTTTCTCTCGCACCCCGGCCGACTTCCCCGTACACCCTTAGTTTTCCTCACCTAATGCCTTATATTTGCCGTACTGCGTTTTTCTGACATCGTATATAAGCCGCGGAAACCCGAGGTTGAGAAGGGAGGAATGAACAAGACACTAAAATGTTACCACAGCATTTTCTTCTTTTTTCGTCTCTGCTACTTTTAACCTCAACAGCAGACACGCAATTCACAGGTCCTACTTTTTAGCTACTACATCATTTCCTCCGGTAGCTCATTATACAACACAATCAGCCCACTGTCATTTCAGTTTCCCAATGGATTCTATGATGTTTCGGACTGTTTTCTCCCTGATATAATGTGCTGTTTAGCGATCTTTACCATGCTAGGTTGAGCATGATTCTCTCGTGTGCACGTTGCATGGTTCTTCTTTTAAGGACTTGTGGGATTTTCTTTGAACTTGCTGAGCCGAAGGCTTACCACCCAGAGTGATTAATCACTTGATTTCCGCTTGCCCGTACCTAAATAAAGAGTATAAGTTATACACACATGCCTCGGATTATTCGATTGGTGCTTATCTAACTTAGCAAATATGGTAAAGTGGAGAGAAAAGGAATAGAAAAGCCGATTTATTTCCTATCCTACAAATTGATTGATACACAGTCAAGGTGATCATCTATAGAAAAGGACGCATATAATATACACTATGCATTACAGAAGATTCATCGCTACCAGCCTAGTGCATTTCTTCATGATCACTAACCACTATGTTTCTGGCTTAATTTCTCCAAACAGAACAGAAAAACACACGCGTGGGCTTTGTGCATAACCAGTTACAAATTGTGGGATTGTGTAGTACCTACGGTGGAAGGGGTGGTAACCAGGAAAATGCGCATCAGAAAATCTGTCCATCAAGTGATCGGACCCCAGAAAAGTACCCATCTGGAAATCTGCCCATTACGAAGTTATCAAGGGAAGAAAAGTGCCCATCAAAAGATGATTTGCCCATCACTCTCTGATTTCTTTTAATTTTAAATTGATAAATACTTTTTTTTTTGTTTACACACTGACCGTCTCTTTATTGAGGGAGAAAAGTGCCCATTTGATAAGGTATATTGAAAATATTTTGCACAACTGTGGTCTTAGTTAGAAGGTTGAGTGTGAAATAAAACGAAATAAGCAAGGCAAAACGATTTTCTAAAAACAGTTTATTAAAAGCAATAATGATACAATGTTTTTCTATCGTGAGTTCATTTCTTTTCATTTATAATTATTGAAATGTGTTTTTTGTACACTTGTCGTCTCGAATTTACTGAGGGAGGAAAAGAACTACTCTAAACATAACTTACTGCTGTTTCCCTCTCATAAATTCTCTTATTTCTCTTAATTTTTGATGGATGAAAATTTGAAAGAAATAAGCAAATTGAAACAATTAATTCAAAGCAATAATGATACATATACAAAATAGAACAAAACTACACGTCGTTTTTGATTAAAAAAAAATTTCGCTTGAAAGTCAAAAGAAGAGATTTTTGAGTAAAAATGTTTCATTAATTGAACATGGACAGCCAGTGTGTGTGGAATAAACCCACATGCGAAGAAACACAAAACAGATGTTTATTTAGTAGGATTTTAAATCTAAAACAAAAGAACGCCATAAAGTAAGTGTGGCGCTCCCTTTTCTTTTCAGTTAAGAATTTAATACGAAAACCTCCTTCTAGTTTGATGCCTCAGACGTCACCCTCTATAAATGTGCTGACCTCACGTGTTCAATCTGTCATTTGCTCCGGTGCTTCTAGCCAGTTATTCTCTCTTTCTCTCTAAGATTGGTATCATTTCACCGGCCTCCCGGCCAATCCGAACTACACCGTTTTTTTCTACCATGACTAATCACTGTGCCAAACGTTGCCCATTTTTAGCTCACCGATGTTAAGACATACATCGTACGCACAATCATTCAACCGTGTCGTCACTACTACCTCGAAACGCGTATACAACCCCATGTCATGTTTTCTGTTTTCTATGTTTTAAATAGTCTGTCCGTCATGTGTTTTTCTGCGTCTGAGAATGGCCCCCAAAATGTTCGCATGCGATCCCAAATACATCGCCTACAACTTGGCAGTTAGGCATACTGATACTTGGTCTCCATAACCATTCTTTGCAACGCTCCAAGCTTAATAGATTAATAACAATTCAGTTATATCCGCTTCATCAACACATGACTACTATTATTATTCGGCTCAAAGCTCTCATCTTTCGCTTAGAAACTATCTCACATATTTTCTCCTCTTTTTTTCACGATCGTACCCATGTTTTCTTATATGTATCCCATTTCGTATCTTGTCATAAATGTCTATGTATAAAATTAACGTTTCATTTGTTCGTCTAAATTTGTTCGTACGTCTTCTTTACTCTATTTAATCTCCATATCCATAATCATACATACAATATTGGCAACCATACACCTCCCTTCTTCTTCCAACATTTCTAGTGACGTCGGCAACAACGACCAAACCACGAAGAGGCAAAAACTTTTGTCCCCAACGACTACATTTTTCGCTATACACCACCAACAGTTATTACTACTCCCCACACAATCCAGGAACCATCACACCCATAACTAATGAATTTCTAAGATGTAGATCTAATTGAATCAACATTAGAGCAAAACAAATATATACTAATGAATGAGATACTAAACTATCTGACACAATCATATGACGAACCGCTACTCAGATTTCCCGTTTCAGAGAAAAACATGTTATAATGCAATATTAGGATGACAATAGACACATGATCACGAAAAAGATGTTCCAAACAATTAAGAAAGTCTATTTCAGGCATTGTTTGTTTTGAGATTTAGCAGAATTTAAGAATATATGTAAACCTTCGCAAACTAGGAATTTACGTAAGCTTCAGCCTCGTATGCAAGTTTGATATGCCAACCTTTGGAACCCTGCCAGTTGTACTGCATAAATCAGCGTCTCAAGATAAGAGTCAAGTGCGTCATTGCATTTTTACTCTGGTGAGAAGTAATCCAAAGAATTTCAAGACAGCAGCAAATAGAGAGAACAAACAATAGGAATAAGGACGGAATATATCTTCGGGGATTTAGTTTGTTTGTTTTTTTTTTCAATTTTTTTCATTTTTTTTAATTACAAAAAACATCATAAACTGTGCTGCGTGGTGATCGTGAGAGCTGGCCAAGTATCGTATAGTATGAAGGGCCAGCTAACCACCTCTCTAATAAAGGCCTAATGTAATCAAATTAGTGCCGCCAACAACGATAATTGGAAACTGCCCGAAGTCAACTGACCATTGCTTTGGGGCGATGGTTAGAATACCGGAGCAGACGACGAACAGAATTGAAGACGCCGATATCGATGTGAGGATTTGAACAATGAATCCAATATTCCGTTAATGGACGTCGCATCGCAAAGCAGTGCAGGTGGACGGACAATAGCTAATGGGTTTTGAATAGAATTTTCAAATTATAGAAATAATTGAAATTGAAAATGCAATTTTATTTCAAATTCAGTCAAACAAGTTTGGATATCTCTTGAATTTTTTAGAATCATTTTGCGGTTATGAAAAATGAAAAGAGAATTATTCTATCAAAGTCAGGAAAAGAATTTATAAGATGTCAAGACATCTGTAATTTTTTGAAATAAATTTTTTTAATCAATATATCACGTTTATAGAAGGAATGTGAATTATTTTTTAAATTTGATGGAAAAAATATTGATCACTCGAATAAAATCGAAATTCATTGAAAACTTTTGTAGTTTTTCATAGGGGTAGAGCAATGAAACAGGAAAGGTAAACCGTATATGGATCGGCCCCAAAAGTATATCATTCCCTCCTTATTACACATTTCCCCAAAATTTCACTTGAATTCATTATGAACCTTTGGAGATAGTGGCTGATATTTACATGTAGCTTAGGTACAGAGGAGGTAACTACATGAAGAACTCCCTCTATAATCAGTGGCCTACATTGCCACAAACTTTCATGGGAATTCATCGAAAATCTTTGGAGATAATGGGTGTGGTGAAGATAACTACGATGCAGGGCAGGTAACCATACATTGATTGTCTCCTGAATAACATTCACCGAAAGTCTTTTCAGATTTTGGCTGTTGTGGATATATAGCTATGATGAGGGAAGGTAACTGCACATTGACCCCCCCTCCCGAATCACTCTCTTCTTAAACCAAGGCCAATCCTACCACAAAAATTCCTCGAAATTCCTTGAAAAAAATTTAAGATATTTTGTAATTTGGACGTACAGCTATCATGCTGGTGAGATAATTGTACATGGACCCTCCCCCCAAATGGAATCAATTCCCCTTTGGTCCATTTATTTGAATTTATTGAAAATATTTGGTGGAATAGGGCTGTTGGGACTCATAGCTACGATGCAGGGGAGATGTGCATGGACTGACCCCAGAGATTGAGCCTGCGCCTCCATTAGCCATGCCCTTACTTCCACTCAGTTAAATGGGAATTCAATGTAAACCTTTGCAAATAGTGTCATGTAGACATATAGCTAAGATGCAGGAGAGATAAATGCACAATAATCTGCTCCCCCAAATTTCATTGTCATTTGTGGAAAACCTTTGGAGATATTGTGTGATGTTGACATGGAAATACGATATAGGGGAAGTAACTCCATGAAATAACCCTGCATATGAATCATTCTTTCCTTGGCCAGCATTTTAATTTAATGAGAAAAAGAAATCGAGTGAAGAATCACCCTATGATGAATATTCTTTTTTGGCATTTCTTTTATAAGAAAGGGGCGGGCTCAATTTTCAAACTCATTCGGCTTAACATGTGTTTAAATGTCCCTTCTTTACCAGATGCATTGTAGCAAGAAATATGTGTGTATGTGTATACCATAATTCCCCATGAATAATACTAAAAATTTGAAATAAAAATCAAGATAAACATTGGTTGGTAGCGTTATCATACTTGAGTGTAAAAAACTATGACATTTCATGTATTATATCAATATGTCTACAAGAAAAAAAAATGAATCTCTATTATTATATAGATTAGACTAATTCAAACCCAATTTAAAACTCGAAATCGTCTTGATATTATTTGAACTAACTTTGATTTTAAATTTAAAATAAAACTAAAAAAAATAAATGTGTGAACATATTCAGAGTACACTCTACTGTAACACCAATGTATTAATTTACACTTAAGTCGTTTTTACCCGGTAGTATTAAATCAGTTTAAAAACAAATTAAATTAAATACTATCTGATCTCTATTTGTCTATCTATTCTATCATATTTTGAAAAAAATATCTTTCGACCACAAATTACTCCGATCGTTAGGGCGAGTATTCAATCGAGTTACTAAAAAATGAGAGGGATACATTGATAATCTAAAATCAGCAACAGCATGTTTAAGCATTACTCAACCAGATAAAATATTGACCCCTGAGGATTCAGAAAATTCAGAAGTATATTTTCCTCTGCAGTTGATATGTATCAGTCAACAAGAGATATCGTTTCAATATTAGTGATGAAATATTTAGTTGCATTTCAAGATGCACTTCATCGATCTAAATATTGATTAACTGAGATAAATGTAGTTGAAATGAGAGATAAGCAGAATACCGAGGTTTTATGGAATGAAGAGAAACAAAGAGAAAATTCTCATTTTCATGAGAATTGACCTTAAAAAAAAAAGATAACTTCAATCTTAGATAACCTGCAATGTAACAAATGAAAACAGTTCTAGTCAATTTTATCGAAATTTATTTCAGCATTATCAAAATTTAAGATAGCAGTTTGATAAGTTTCTTGATGAATGGCACGAAACACAAGATAATTTTCAATAGAATTAGAGGCAATCGTAGATATAAACTGAAAAGAGAAAGTGCTAACACTGATGAAAAGACTTCTTGCATGCCGGTCAAATGACATGGTGATAGTGATGAATGAAATTTCATTTTGAGCTGGTGAGTATTTGTTTTCAGACATTTCAAGCAATTAGATGATGTTGAAAACATCTACTTTATCCAAGTTTCACCATTCAAGAAAAAAAATACATCATTTTAAAGTCAAATATTATTATTTAAATCTTTTTTCGAATGCACAGCGAATTCCAGGGTTATTTCATTGGACAATCATTTTTCCTTCTCCCTCTCTGGATAGATCTTGTGTGATACAAATTCTGTTATGTATATATTTATTCATTTTAGCAAGTATAAAAAAGCAGAATCAGTTCTTTCGGTGTTAAATGATTTAACATTTTTAGCATGAAGTAAATGGAAATTTATTCAAGAATCCTAAATCCTAAAGGTTTTTTGGAAAAAAATAAGAAAAAGGTCGTTTAAAAAAATGTAATGTTAGATTATGTGTGGTAAGAATGAAAGAAAACGTGATAAAAAAAGTCACAAATTTCATTTCTAGGCTGCAATTGGTCATTGGAATGTTATCAAAAGTTAGATAAGTAATATCTTAATTTATCTAATTTATAGTAATACCATATTTTGAAGATGAAATATTTCAATTTATTTAATTTATCACAATAAAGTGCTATTTTAATAGAAGAGATAATATGAAAAAAAAAACTTATGTTGATAAAGAATATTAGAAATATTAAAGATGCTAATTTGTTTTTATTAATTAAATGAATTAAAAAAAATATTTTATCAAAATATTACCCATTTTATTACTGAAAATTGATTAAACGTGCAGTTGAACAACTGCATACACCAGGCATCGTTCAGCTAGTTTACGAAATGTTTTTTGATAGACCCCCCCCCCCGTGTAGCATTTTTGGTTGTATTGAAGTTAGGATTGTTGGGTCCGCCTTTTAACAAGTATTTCCTAAGGTAGCAAATAACTTGTTCATTCCAAAGCCTAATTTTTTGAGATTAAAACTTGAAAAGTTTGTTTCCATCTTCATGGTACATGAAAAGATTTCCAAAGGACAGAAAATTGACAGATTCCTGTTTAGTTTGCCATCATCAACTAAACATAATTTACTAAAGAAAAAAAAAAAGTGAATTAAAGTTGTTTTGAGAGAAAAAAATATTCATGAAATGAAACGAAGCAGAAATTCTCATTGAATTATCAAGTAATAAGCAATTCTGATACTTCATTATAAGATGCGATGTTTAATTCCTTTTTCAAACTCCAAGGACGCACGCACACACACACACACACACACACACACACACACACACACACACATATATATATATATATATATATATATATATATATATATATATATATATATATATCCTGAGGCTACTATAACTGCTTGAGTATATATATATATATATATATATATATATATATATATATATATATATATATATATATATATATATCCTGAGGCTACTATAACTGCTTGAGTATATATATATATATATATATATATATATATATATATATATATATATATATATATATATATATATATATATATATATATATATATGTATATATATATATATATATATATATATATATATATATATATATATATATATATATATATATATATATATATATATATATATATATATCCTGAGGCTACTATAACTGCTTGAGTATATATATATATATATATATATATATATATATATATATATATATATATATATATATACTAACCTCAACCATTCCTTTTATATATATATATATATATATATATATATATATATATATATATATATATATATATATATATATATATATATATATATATATATATATATATATAAAAGGAATGGTTGAGGTTCGGATAAGGGGAGCAACATTTTTTAATGTGGTTTTCAGCTCTTTCTCCTTATCTTAACCCCCACCCCCATTTTTATGTCCTCTTGGCAGGTTGAAAAATCTGTACATCGTTTTCAATACCGAGTGAACGGAGTTATGAAACTTTTCAATCGGGATTATATTTACTTATTAACGCATCTGGTGAAATCAGATAATCTTATATCTTATTACCTTTTATTTGTGCACATTTTTTAACAATGAGTGAACAATTTACAATCGCTACTACCTTCCATTGTACCGAAAGTTGGGATCGCAGAAGTGAATTAGCGTCTAATATTTTGCCCTTTTGTGCATCCATAATCGATTCTAACAATGGTTAAAGGTTACAAGGACACGAAACGAAAGGAGCATATTAGTATGCAGTATCGATTAAAATTTCAAGAGATCACTATACGTAATAGTGGGGACACATTTTCATGCTTCATCGGTTCGCGATTGTAAACAAAACTAGCTCTAATTTCATGATTTCCTTTCTCAATAAGCACAAATATTATTACGATAAAATTCATTGGTTTTTCTATTGACACATGTTGAAATTTATTATTTCTCAAATTAACAAAATGAATTATTTATATTTATCATGTTTACAGAGAAGATAAAATAATGCAAATAAAAAAAAATACCAACACGATGATTACTGTATTGTGATGGATAAATCGTAGTATCCTCACTAACTGATTAAAAAAAAATTCTAAATAATTTGTTATTATCTGTTAGGCGAAATAAAACATTTTTCTATTCTATTCTATCAAAATATCCGTTGGAGCATTTTTAAAAAAATCCTCGTTTTTCTTTAGTCAATAAATGAAACTAGTTCAAAATTATTATTTTGGTTACAGCCGCCACTGAGGTCACGAACTGAATTCACTTGTTATGATTTTAACTGTATTAGAAAATGAGGCATCTTTTTTTTGTTCGTAACATCAATTGGATTTTGTTATATTAGCATGAATATTTTTTTGCAATTTTCAGATCCGTTTATTAGTTGCGAATCGACTTGAAACAGACACCAGCATCTTATTTTAACGGATAGACCTTAGCTTCGTTCCACTTGATCGCCTGGAAGTACTCAGGGGGATATCGAGCGGACAGACGAACGGACAGACGGACAAAAGCAACCGAATACATATACCTCATTTCAACTTCGTTGACAGAGGTAAATATTAACAACGTACAGTGTACAATAGACATTGTTTTTAATTGCCTCTCTCAATATATTGTTACTAAGGAAAATCTTTACTGCTTATTACTAGTATCTGGAAATATCGTCATTAATGACAGGATAATACTCAATATCTATTGGTGTATGATAGCAGAAAAGACGCTCTAACTCTTGCCGTGTTCTCAATGCCGGTCTTCAATAAGGGTCTAGACAAAAAACAAAACAAAAAACAAACAAACCCTTAGTTAAAGTGCAAAGAATGGATAAAACCCGCCTTTGTTAATTTAAAACTAGACAAAAATCCAAGTAAATAGTAAAAGAACCAGTTGCGTTCCTAGGGTTAGTGTCAAACGGGGTGATAACTCAAGACGTCATCCTCAGTTCCAGAAATTATCCTCTTCCAGGATATCTAAAATTTTGGTGATCTTTTTGTACCATAGTTATACGTATCATAATATAAATACAATTTCCTTTTTGGATAAAATCTGTGGGGACCCTTTTTCATGTATGCTCCTACCGAGTAATATTTCTTCCCAGGGGTTTGAATTTTCAAGACATTAAATCATACTTTTCGTGGATTTTTTTCAATACGTTACAAAAAAGAAAATCACGGATGAATTCATCCCTGCATTTAAAAAAAATATTACTCCTAGAGCCCTATTTTTTTATTGCTTTTCATTGCACTAACACTAGATTTGTCAATAATTAAAAAGTTATTAGTTAGTAGAGAGTGTTGAAAGTTATCATCTTACACGGATACTTTTTTTCTGCAATCCCAGAAGAGACAAATACTTTTTTTTTGTATTAGTTTACCATTGAATTACTATTAATTGTTGAGTTCGGTTCAGAGCAGCAAGGATGACATATTTACTACTCATAAAATACTAAACTTGCGAACATCTCATTTTCAAAAATTTTAAGAGCAGTTTCCCGTCCTCAGTTGCGACAATATGTTAAGAAATGCAATCGTTGGCATTTTCCAGAGAGAAATAAACATTGGGAATAAGAAATGACAATCAGTTTTGTATTCAATGATATTTTTGAAAAAAATTATGGTGCAATAAGTGTCTTTTTATTATTTGAAGCACCATGTTTTTTGAAGTACACATACAGTGAACCCTTGCAATAACGAATTTCAGCTGGAACGAATTCATGGGCCATATAAAATGTTCTTCTTATTTACCGAACGAAATTTGATATATGCAGCAAACATGCAGACCATAACGAAATTGGCATTATGCTTTTGCGTTTTGCGGTCTTATGATCAAGATCAAAGTGAAGTATCTACATCACTTCCTATTTTTAATTCTAAACGTTATTTTGATAGTTAATCAATTTTATCTCCGTGAATTTCATTTAATTTGAGTACTTTTTTCAATCGACAAAAAAAGTTTTTGAATTTAATTTTTTGTCGTCACTGAAAAGCATGTCACCTCACATTCGAGTTTTAAAGTTTACCTAACTCATGCGAAAAAAACAGTAATCAACTTGATTTCACTGAACTGTTCCAACTACCATAACTCTTCATCATTCTTTTTTGACCAATTTTCAACTCATTAATTATTAATACATCTTGTATTAAAATAGGTTATTGTTTGTTTTGTATTTTTGTAATTGAATTATTGTCTCTTTCGTATATAAATTATTGTTTTAATAGTTTCATAAAATTCAAGAAAACGTTCAAACGTTAAAATATAACTATGATAAAACTTTTGTTTTGCTCTTGTCAACTGAAAAAAAAATTAAATCAAATTAAAATTCACGAATATAACAAGTCGAAGTCAAAAAATGCTATTTTCTTAGTTGGTTTCAGCCGTACCCAGGTTTATTAATCAAGTAACTGGTGTTTTGAAAATGGATTTTAATATTGGAAAGAATTAGATTTACACATTGTCTCTGGAACAAGTTATCCATTTGTATAAGACGAAATCACACAAAATTCTCTAATATAAATGATAAAAAAGTATTTTACGAAAAAATATTATATTAAAAAGAAAGTGGATCTAATTTTTCAATTCAGCGCGCCAAAATAAATAAAAATCACCTGAAATAATGAAAACAATTTTCTCTATGTATCCATTTGTGTTGTGCAAAATCATGCGAAAACGTATATCAGAAAACGGTGTGGGACTGAGAAATGGGTTTCAATTTTGAATTCAATGACCATAATATCATAGAAACCAGTTGAAATAATCAGAGCACTTTTTAGTGACCCTAATTTTGTCGACCTGTGAATTGACCTGGATTTTATCCACTGAACTCTTTAAGTTTTTTCTCTGAATGAAAAGATAGAATATGATTTCATAAAAAAATATCACAAAGTCTTTTTGGCCAAAATTCTTTTTTGAAACTTTGCAATAACTTTTCCATCGTTTTCCTTATAGATATGTTTTATGACATTTTGCTGTTAAAAATCTGTGGAGTTTAATTTGATTACCAAGAAAAAATGAATTAGTTTTTTTTCTTTCTTGATGATAACAAAAAAAAAAAAAAAAACAGAAAAAACTGAATTGATTTTTAATAGCAGTATGGTAAAAAATGAATCTATAAAAAATGATATTAAAATGTGTTACGTACAGTGATATGAGCTTTATTAGTAAATCTAATCATTATGACTCACTGACCCAAATTGATTCCTTTCTCATCTTGTATGATGTACTAAATATACTTGATAGTACACAATCAACCTTTGAACATGCTTTTATCAGACCATCATCATCATAATCATCATTATCAACAACAACAGCAGCACCCTTTTACCGTCCATCGTTGGACATAGACATTCCAAAGGATTCGGCAGTTCTCTCTGTCACGGGTATCGCGACGCAAGCACTTTTTTAATTTGTGTAACTCGTTACGCCATCTTCCTTTCTGATGGTCACTATTTCACCTGCGATCTCTGGGGATCCATGCTATGGGTCGTGATGTCTAGCGGTTGTCTGACATTCTTGCAACATGTCCAGCCCATTTGAGTTTTCTAATGGTTTCTCTGATATCTCGGACTCATGCCTTTTCTCGAACATACTGTGCTGTCTTGTGATCTCCCTGAGTGAGGTTTTACAAAATTCTCTCATTTGTCAGATCAATGCACTATTAAATATGAGAATTAAAATGCATTGTAAAGCTTGGCCCTAGAGTTTCATAGTAGGAAAAAATAAATACATAGGAATTGATAAATATAAAGGTACTATGCTATATTGATAGATATCAATCTAAATTACAATGCATTACTTAAATGAGCTTATCGTCGGTCATGAATATTTAATTGCAAGCTTTTTTTAACAGTCAGATATTCATGGAAAATCTAACTTCACATGATTTATTCATTCTGATTTTATTTTCTTCAATTTATTCTTCATCCCATCTTCCATCTATATTTGGAAAGTCTTACTGTTTCGGACAAATAAAAAGCACTTGGTGACTTGGGTGACTGCCCGTATTGCCAGTATCTTGGGAAGACCCCGTGCATAGTACAAAATAAGCACTTGTAATAATACTAATAATATTTCAAATGCTTCTTCCATCGTAATAATAACGAAAGAATCATTCAAGTGTTCTTAAGATAGATTTTTAATTGTCAACCTAACTCCTATTAATCAACCATAACCGAATAAATGGACAGAGTCCAGAATGTAGTATTTTATAAAACTGCCCTTCTTATCTAACGTGATAAGCTTCAAATTTGTTTTGGGGGCAACAAAAATGTGCAAGAGGCAAACAAACGAAGCATATCATTCTTGATTGAGAGAAAAACTCACAACTCTTTGAAACGGCATAATTGGATTCATGTATATCACCCCCATCTACACAACAAAAAGAGTTGAAATCTTCCTCTTGATGTTGAGAGAAACTGAAAATTCCTTCCAGAGAGAAAGAGAAAAAAATATCCCCGTTTCTGATTTCAATCTCTAAGAAAGGAAAGAAAAAAATTCCCTTTATTGATTTTGACCCCTAAAAAGTGAAAAATAAAAGTCCCTTTCATACGATCAACTAGTTTCGTGTTTTTGAAAAATGTACCTTGACCGCACTACATTAAAACATGCACTAATCAAAACACCACTTTTCAAGGTATGCATGTACAACTAATTAACATAGCGATATGAGATAAGCTAAAAAAAATGTTTTTGCTTCTTTCTGAATAGAGAACACAATCTACGTCAAATCCGATAATTGATTTGAGAAAAAGAAGAAGGAGTCAAATGAAAAAAAGATTCTTTTATTGTGCCACCAAAAGGTATATTTTAACACTGATGAATAATCATGTAAATAGACACCCCCACTCCGAATTAAAACCCCATAAAAACATATTTTGGGGACTGATTTTCAAAAACTAATTTTCTAAAAACACTTCTCGGGGATCAAATCCGCACCCATGGAAAAGTTCATGGATTTATACCCAGAAGTTTTTGGGGTAGGCGAGTACATACATACATACATACAGACAGACAGATAGACAGACAGACAGACGGACGGAGGGCTTTTTGGTGAATTATAATAAGATTAGCGAAATGTGATGATCGCTGATTAAAAAAAAATATGATAGTATCCCCCCAAACACAAGCACAGCCAAATTTACTGTAAAGCGGAATCATTGAAAAAAAAAAAAATTAAAAATATGATAAGCATAATATAAAAAATAGAATTAAAGTAAGAGTACAATATTTTCTTATCAATAATTTGTTCTGGAGTCTTGATGCATGGTTATCTTATTTGATAAGTGGACTTTAAATCATTATATTTAGCATTTTTACCTGTAAAGTTGAAAAGTTTAGCCGATTTTAGCTATTTAGATTTAGCTATTAATAACGAACAATACTTGGAAACACCAACAAAATCCCTCCTCCCTCTTTCTGCTGTTTAACGTAACCTGGACCAGACGATCGATCGATCGATCGAAAAGCGACTGATAGAGATGTGTGGACATGTCTAAATATTGGAACTCCTGGACGACTCAAAAATAAACATCCGAAATCCTAGCTTTTACACCTATTCGAACATCAATCTCTAGCTCCGATAAGAAATTTGTACATATTTCAGCACTGAGGCCAGGTATCGATAGTATATTATACTTTCTTTTCTTTATAAAGATCTTGTGTAAACATGGAATTGTTTTTATTGCACATGAATATCTCCTGACCATACAGAGTTATTTCCCTTTATTATGGGATAAAAGTTACCTCCCATATATTTTCTCGAAACTCACTGACTTTTAGATGGAAATATCGGACCAAAATCAAAAAATGAGAAACCTTTTTTTTAGTGTTTTGATTAATAAGTTTTCTTTGCTCAGCATTGCTTTGAATATGAATAGTTACCACTTTCATCACTTGAACAATTTTTCTGCATCTGGATTCCCATGACCTATACATGGAACTGATGGTGCAAACGATGTAAGCATTTCGTTCTGATATGAAAAATGTCCCGATAATTTGCATCGAGCCGCTGGATAAACCTCTTTTTAGAAATGATAGATGTTTAGCTTTATTTGATATCTTTGTTACTGTTTAGAGGATGATTATTCGCAAGTTTTATGCTTCCTATGTCCTTTTATACCGAAGTAAGAGACTGACGCTAATTCAAGAAGAGAGAGCTGCACTTGAATCTCTACAAAGAGACAAAATAATTATAATAGTGTCAGCAGAGAATAATAACGTTGCATATGTAATTCCAGTGAATTTAAATGTGAAAAGCAATATTTTTCATTTTAGCTGAATCAGAAAAAAATGTTCTATTTTTCTAGCGACTGGAAGGGTGTAATTTTTTAGATGTTTTTGAGATGTTTTCAAGATGGCTGCCAAATCCTTTAAATACCTATATTTATCATTCACTTTTTTAGGATTAATAATGAATGAGTAATAGATATTTTAAATATTTTATGGTCATCTTGGACGTCATCTTGGAAATTATACCTTTCCAGTGGCAAGAAAAATCTCTTCTGATTAGGCATGTCTTGAAACCTCTAAAAATGAGAAAAATCCTATTTTTCACACATACCACCGTTCTGTAAGATCAACCCATCCATTATAAAGGACAGAAGCTTACTCTTAAGCTCAAAACCATGCTACTCTTTTTCAACTGAATATAATCTTCTAAACATGTAGTGTTCCGGACTCATTAATTTGTAAACCACGTGCTTTTATTCACCCTTCGAAGGGAGAAAATAGAAGGTCGCTCTCACTAATAGCAGAAATAAGCTTAGTTTGCTGAAGAGAGCCTGTTTCCGCGACACATACAAATTTAAGACCAAGGAGGTCATTTTTGGTATACAGTATTTGAGTTTCTATGAGCACCATTTACGGACAATCTTGGGTTAGTGATATACATTACAAGTATGTATTGCTGCTACCCGCCTCCAATTGATTTTACAAGTAAAAGGTAAAAAGTAAGTGATGAAGAAAAATAAATGAAATTAGAGAAGTGCATCCATGAATAAACTGATTCTCATGTTGAGTTGAATTAAGTTTTCCCTTTTCCATAAACCTGAGGTTAGCAAGCGAGTCAAGTGAATTTGTGAGAATCAGATTGATTAAGAAAGAAAATATATATTTGTCTTTTTGAAATTAATGACGAAAAATCATGCATAAAATAACACCCTGTTATCCAAAGATATCACGTTCACAGTAAAAGAAGAGGAAAATCACTTTTTTCAATGAATAAACCTACTATGCAGGGCCAATAAAAAAACTAATAGAATTGAAAAACTTACTCCATTTATGGGGTCTTTACATTGTAAATCTTTTTTTTTTGTACAAAAAGAAGTTTTTTTTCCGGGTATATCAGAGTATGAGCCCGACCACAGATCTCCGGAAATTGGTATCAATTGGGGCTATTGTTATCTCCACTTTTCTGAAAACCCCGTAGTTCAAGAGTATAGATCACGAAGCTCTCACGAAAATAAATATAATCTCTCTACTCTGGAAGGACTTCGGTGAAAAAAATCGTTATAATCTGTTATCAAAAAATTGATTTTTTTCTATTTTTACAGGTGGAATATCAACATGATGGCTGTAAATATTGAAAAATATTTTTTGAAAAGCAGATCATGGATCTCTTTTTATGGATCATTAAGGACCAAAGCCTCTTTTGTGCAATCTACCCTGGAAAAAGTGAAAATGTCGAAGCATGTAGAATTATGGAAAATGAAGTCAACTGACCAATCCGCACCACTTGTAATGATATATTTCCCTGGTTGAGAGCTTCAGCGTCTGCTGTGCAAAAATATGCAAGTCTTTATCACCAACGTGGAATGGATGTACTGGTGGTGAGAGGCACATCAATGCATTTCCTGTGGCCCCCAACTGCTTTTGAACTTTGCGATGAACTTGAGAAATGCTTGGGACAAATTCCTTCCTACCAGAAATTCTTAATTCACACTTTCTCAGTTGGAGCTTATAATTACACCATATTGCAAATGAAACCCAAGTCTGGAGTTTCGTGCTTCTCATCAGAAAAAGTTGTTGGTCAGGTATATGATAGTATTGTGATTGGAAGAACCGAAAAAATGGCCGACGGTTTGGCTATTTCAGTAACAGATAACAAACTCTTACAGAGGATAATAAAGAAATTGTCCCTCTCTTACATTCAAATGACAAGGAAAACTGAAGATATCTACCATGAGACTATTCGGTTCAGTAAGGAGAATCTCTTGCCTGTACCTACTTTATTCTTCTATTGTGATGATGATGTAATGTGTGATGTAGATTATTTGAAAGATTTTTTGGCTTTACAAAAAGAAAAACATGGAGATAACATCTGGGAAAAGAGCTGGCCAGTATCTGTCCACGCTGGACATCTTCGCTTCCATCGTGATGATTATCTTTCAATTTGGAATTCATTTATTGATAAGTTGGACCTTTGATTTTTGAATATTTATTTTATAAGTTGATTGTAACTATGATTTCACTGATCAAATTTTACTACGCCTAAAAAAAACGAATAAACCATAAAACAAATGTAGCTGAAATTACATGTAGAAAATGGTCCCGTAAAGATTAGCCCCCATACGTCATTTTGACTTCTATCAAGTTTGTAAAGTAACCATCTTACCACCTACAAACAGTGATTTTTAGTTGGGGTGACAAACTAGGAAGTTCAGAAAGTGTTGGCCCTGCGACACCCATGAGAGAGAGAGAGAGAGAGAGAGAGAGAGAGAGAGAGATAGAGAGAGAGAGAGAGAGAGAGAGAGAGAGAGAGAGAGAGAGAGAGAGAGAGAGAGCTGATGAATCTTGGGGAAGGTCTGTGTCCAACAACGTACGCTGAAATACTGTTGATGCTCCTACTGCTGACGATCAAATTTTCTATATTTTCTATTTTTGAAAAGAAAAATGCATTCCTTAATACATTCAAATAAATTCAAAATGGTGATGCATAGAATGAATGCTAGAAATATGAGAATTGATGAAAATGTTACTATGATTCACACAGAAAGAGTAAGTTAATAAAATTTGAATATTGATCCTTCAAAATTCTTTGACTTTTTCAAGTATTGGCCCCACCAAGGGACTTAATGCCTGAAATTTTAAGAGGGGATAAAAAGGCCAAAAATTGATTAATTTTCACTTGATATTCGAAGGAAACATATCATTTTATAGAATAAGAAAATTTCATATTTCGAGGAACCAAAACCATAGGACACATTTGTTCCATTAGAGGTTTATTCCGGAACAGCTGAAAAATATGCAATTGGCAGATAACCCAGCCTACACATCTTGTTCTGTCGTGTGATGCAAACTAATTTCTAAATGGTTCTCATAATATAATGACGTCATGGTCTGCAGTTGTATTAGCCAGAAAAAAATCTCATTTACCCTATGTTTTGTAACAGATATGTCCCAGTAGACGTCTGAAAGATATCTACGTGTCATATATAATGTATATTCCAATGGTGACAAACACTTGGGATATATATATATATATATATATATATATATATATATATATATATATATATACATATATACATATATATATATATATATATATATATATATATATATATATATATATATATATATATATATATATATATATATATAAGGAGTCCCGAGAGAGTTACAATAAGGGTTCTCGACCTTTTTGATTCTCCATACCTCATGGGTATTCTGACAAGTTACCAAGTACCCCTGAAAATAAAAGATAAAAGCTGATAAAATTATATTGGCTTTAAAAAGATCTACGTTCAGTTGTTAGTGAAACGTTTAGAAAATACCATTCCAGTTTCAGAAGATAATCAGTAAATAATTCTTTGGATATGTCAGTCTTATGCTTCTTTTGGGCTTCTTCAGGCGAATAATTCTATTTATTTTAGATTCCTCAATTGGGACATTATTGGGGGGATAGAGGGTGTCTACCATTCTATATGATAGGGTCTTTCTTTTATATCATTTGTTTTGGTTTAGTGGTTGGCTATCTCTAGCTATATTCTGTTTTATAGAATGGGGGTGTATATTTGTTGGTGGTTTTAATGTGACTTTGTAAGATAAAAGAAAGAGGGAAGAAAGCTTGCTTGGTTACGATTATCAGCTATCTTGTAAGGAAAATGTAACATCATACAGCTGTTTGCACAATGGTCATACTCTCAGACCACTATGTGCCCCTTGAGAGGTGCAAATACACCCCTGGACTACATGTTCTCCAAGTTAGGAACTTTAGGGTGAGAAAGCCATGTTGTAAAAAAGAATGTTCAAATCAAGTATAGGTGTCCATAGTGCAACGATGGAACTATGGCTTTCGCCCCAGTCTCAAAAATACAGCTGGATTCTCACGTGAATGCTGAATTTGCTACTATCGGTATCGACTTATATTACTCATCTCATAGAGCAATTCTTCATAAATAGTCACGATAAACTAAAGCGACGATGACATTTTGGAATATTCATTTAACATCACAGATGACAAAAGAGTAGACGATAAAAGAATATGAAAAACCAAAACGAGGTAGCATAATATGCTCTAGAAAAGTAAAAGAATTCCTGGACTAACATAGAAAGTGTAACAGTGATCCTAAAACTTGACAGAAGATACCTAATCAAGAGCCTCTTTGACACCTTCACCCAGGAAAAAAGCTCATGGTCTCGTTGATATTGGCAAGTATGCAAGGCACAAGACCACTGCCCAACTGCGGGCACAACACGTGAAATCCATAGACCTACATTTCAACAGAGGACTTAAACTACTATCTTGATATATATTTGAGAGGTGACACACCGGCTGTGTGTGCTGGTGTGTCTGTAACACTATAAAAAGCATCTAAATATGGGTACAGTCCAACGAAATTCGGTATGCACACACAATGGACAAAGCGGCACATTTTAGATTTAAACGTTTTCTTTCATGAAACCCATTTTAAAAAGATTTAATGAAGGAATATTTACAATGTAAATATAATGTGATGAAGTCATTCCATAAACTACAAAGATAAGAAAATTAGGTGTGTAGTTTTCCATCAAACACACATTCTTAATTTAACCCCCCCCCACGCTTTAGAACCAATCCACCAACTTCCACTGTTATTTAAAGATAGGGAAATGTTAGCCCTATAAACTTGAAACTTTTTCTAAATTAGTTCTAATCAAGTAATAAAAGGTTAAAAGTGCCCGTAGTTATACTTTCATGTTCCACGATCACATTTAAAACATCAACATTTCTTACGACTGACACATGCATATCAACCAGTAGATTATTCGTATGAAGTCTGAACAGTGAGCTGAAGGCTATGCAGAAACATGATGCAATCATGTGATATGCATTTTCGACGATATTTATCACGTGACTGACCTCATAAAGCAAAATGGACCTTTATCTATTCAAGATGTTTTATCGGTTTTTATAATGAAATGAAAACATTCGTGCGTTTGTGTGTGTTTTGGTACCACTCCATAATTATTTGGTACTATTTCAAAATAAATTTTGGCAGCCCTTGTAAAGATACACTTGTATTTTTGTTTCCTTTCTATTTTTATCAACTGAAACATGTCGCACAGTGTCCCCGTTTTCATTTTAATTTCAATTTTTTTCCTTGAAATTTGATTTATTTTGCATTTTGATGTCAATTCAAACTTTTCTGATCAAAATTTTAATTCTGGAAAAATATCTTAAAGTCTTATTCTTTAACATTTTTTATATCTCTGATTTATTTCAATGGAAAAAAAAATCAACATTTCCTTTAATTTTATGGAAAAATTCAAATGAAATGTTATCAAATGTAAATATCTAATCCCAGTTAATAATATTGAAAAAAAAGTGTAATAATTGATTGAGTGAATTCGACTGAAGAAAGTCTCAACAGCCATTACGAGTCACTATTTTCGTAAGCTGATATTTTCATTCACCAGAGCGGGGCTTCTTGAAGTAATAAACTAAGTATAGACGTCCATCGTGGAACAGCCTCGAAAATTCTTATGCTAAACTTGAATCTGCCGTTATCTATCACAAGTTATATGATTCATCTCAAGCAAATCCTTCAAAAAAGGAAATGATTGAAGATTTAAGAAAAAAAGGTCAACATTTGTTTTGTCTTATTCTCCAATGAACTGCTTCCCCTGAATTTGACTTTAGTTTCTCACAGACATTTTTTCAAATTTTGTGTTAAAGTAATTTTTTCAAAACAAATCATAAGCAGAAAAGTTCAAATCAGTAACAAAATGCAAAATAAATTATAATTCAAGGAATCAATCGGAACTAAATGAAAAAGAAGACAATCTTCATATGATGCTAACTAAACTCTAACATCTCTCATTTTTCAATAATTTTTGTGTTTTGAAAACATAACATTTTCCTATGTTTACATGGAAGCTCAGCTCTTAAGTGAGGGTCCCATTTAAAATATATGTATGATGCAAAACAGGACTCTAATATTCCTCTTACTAATCATTAATTCCGAATTTTGAAATCTTAATCCTTAGTACCAACTCTGGCAGCTCTGTTCCTGACTGCTGTTTCTACAATCAATCCCTCTTTAACTACCATTACTGCCTCTAGCAAACATCCCCCAGAACCCCTTTGTTCTTATGCAAAGCAGTTCTTAGAGCATTTCGTGCAAACTTCTCCACTAACAATTTATATCCTCACAGTATTCAGTCAATTATTGGCATTTGTGGTGAAGCTATTGGTTTTCTGGAAAGAAAGGGAAAGAAGACTTAGCTAGACGTGGAAGGAAGAAGGAAGAAGAAAGAAGAGTTGGTCAGACGAAAAAGAACGGAGAGAGAAGAGTTTACCATACGATAAAGAGAGAAAGAAAGAACTAAGGAGTTGGGGACTGGCTAGAAATCAGGCTAGGAATTCTCATAGAAATTTTGAGAGCTCAATGATGACACATCATCAATGACTAGAGGATTGGATAATCAGACTTGTCAAACGGAGAGCGTGGAACATTCGGAGCACATCTACTGGTCAGATTATTATGGTACTGGATCACCAAGAGAAAATGATCGTCTGAAAGGGGACAATGAGAAAGAAATAGATGTTACCAGGCAATCCTTGTTCCAAGCGTTTAGACTTGAGAGGTCATATAGACAACTCCAAGTCTACTGTCGGGAAGTTCGCAAGAGTAAGACACTTAATTCAGTACAGAGGAGATAGACGGATCTCTAGATATGTGAAGCCAATCCTGGAAGTTCTGGACGGTAAGTCGTTGGAACAGTGATTGAACAATGTATTGGAGGAAGGGGGATTGGTTAATCTGAGGATCCACCAGAGACAATTGCTCGAATTGAGAAATGCCGTTGGTTGAACAGCAGAAATTTGAGGAACAAAACAGATGATATCATAAAGAAAAAAACAAGGTGTCTGGAACATTAAAAATAGGTGATTATCAATGAGAAAGAAACAGCGAAGATGGTTGTCACTATGATGTTCGCTAGAAGGTATCTTTGCAATTTGGTACTCACCGTCTTTGGAACTCTCTCTGACAACGAGTATCAGAAACTCTCTCAGATAACGAGTATTTGAAACTCTCTCTGATAACGAGTATTTGAAACTCTCTCTGACAACGAATACTTGAAACTCTCTCTGACAACGAGTATTTCTACGATCCAGTCGAGAAGGATGTGGAATAAGGTGCGTGGTTGATGGAGAATATTGTAAAGGAGGTAAAAAATTCAGTCTGCTCCGGAAAATGAGAAAATGTTTGTTCGCGGGATGTTACGAAAATCCGAGCAGAGCTCCTAGTGGAGAAATTATAAAAAAAAAATAAAAAAATAAAAAAATAAAGGCCAAAGAAGGTTGGATGGCTGAAGCTAAACACGATCAATGGACAGTCCAACGGAAGGAATCCTTATGTGGACACTATGTGATCCCCCCACCAAAATACAAAGAAGTACAAAAAATACAAAGAAGTACAAAAATTTGTGAAGAGAAAAGTTGTGTCAGATAGAAATTACTACAATCCGAGATTGAAAGGCAAAGACACTCTCAAACAATTAGTGATTTTGTTTTCTCTACATCCGTTAATCCATGTAAGTGTATTAGATGAAGTCAATTAGTGACCCATACCCTCGGCAGATGAGAAAATAAAAAAAAGGGATTTCAAATATTGGAATTGAACCTAGTTTGAAACAATTAAAAACAATGAGACAATTCGAAGCCCACTACGATACAAAGTAGTCAGAAGTTTGCTAAGACAAAAGAAGTTTCTTTCTATTCCACATATTTGAGAAATAAGGGAATGTAAGAGAAATAACAATTTCACTTCAATCACATAGAAAATTATTACAAAAAAAAAAAAAAAATAATTAAGTACGATTTTAATAGAAGGAATAATCAAGGGAGGTAATTTTCGGTCACGAACTAGAGTTACTTCCCTTACAGCAGAAGACTCCCTTTTCTTAATGTTCACATCGAGCCGATAATTTACGAAATTATTTAATCGTAATAAGATTTTTAATCACCATGGCTCCCTGCCCTGTTAGTTTCCTCCGATTTAATATAGTTGAAAATGAACCGGTGCATTTAAATTTACCTGAAATTATTATTTCAAAGGAATCGTACAAAAGTTGATCAGTGAGTCTATTGCCCGACACAGTTATTATCTGAATTATTTTCTGAAACTTTCACAATGCAGTATTCGATCTTTTTCATCTATGGTTGGATTGTCTGCTTTGACAAGGAAAGATTATGCTGAACAATAAATATGTGTTTTGTGAAATATATTTCACCATTGAGCTCCGGAATCAATGACGGACCTACGTAGTTGATGCAATAAAAAAACAGTCATTCTTATATTTCTATACATGAAGGTTCTCTAAGTTAGAGTCTCCAAGTTGTATATATTAGTTTTAACTTGGATTTTCCGGGTTGAATATGTAAACTGCCATAAATAGTTAAGACAAGGCTAAAGCCCTAAAACGTCTGTTCAGAGGATGTTGAGCACAAACCAGCACCTTTTAAACAACATAGTTTAAATGTTTATTTTCTCAAGTTACTTTTGTAGAGTTTTATTATTGTATTTCATAAATCAGATGGAAAGAAAAATAATTAGATGAAGCAATGAATTTAATTTCATCAAGAATCCAGTCAGAGGGCAAATATTTAGTGCAACAAAAAATAACTTAAAGAAAGAAAAGAAATTAAATTACGTAATCTTTTCACAATCAAAGAGGGGAAAATGTAAATTCAGTATTTGTTTGCGTCTAATCAAGCGAAGAATCACTCTAGTTGGTAAGTCTTCGGCAGATCAAGCTCTACCTTAAAAAACAAGACGATCCCAATAATCCTAAAAAGAAGAGTATATACCCAATGCATCTTCCCAATAGTCTCCTATGGGGCTGAAATATGGGACCTAAACAAAAAACAGACTCGCAAACTGAGAAGCTTGCAACGCGTACATGAGAGAATCATGCTCAACCTTACATGCAGAGATCACAAAACAGCACAGTATATCAGGAAAAAAAAAAAAACGGGAGTCCGAGACATCATAGAATCTACTAGAAAACTTAGATGGCAATGGGTCGGTCATATTGCAAGAATGGCAGACAACTGTGGGACATCATGACTTACAACATTGATCTCCAGAGATCACATGCAAAACTAAAGGCGATAGAAGACACGATGGAGAGATGAACTAGACCAATTCAGAAAATATTGTCTGACGCCCATGGCAGAGAAATGAGGCAAATCCTGGGGAAGTCCTATGTCCAACGAGGAACGACAAAAGATTGGTAGTGATGACTAACTTGCAGACTGATGTGATGAAGTGTTCAGTACTTAGCTTAGCTGCACGCATTTACAAAATATTCCATCGGGAAACGGCCGATGCAATAACTTTCAAGAAAGGATTTACATGAATAGACTGCAGAGACCAGGTCATGTTGAACAGCAAATTACACTTACAATCGGAGTGCTTCCAATAAAAACCATATACATACGCATTCACTTTTCGCGCGAGATATTCCTCGCCACTAAGGCAAGCAAGAAATGACGAATTCATCCTCTATCAACAGTCACTTACGTACAAACTATGAACATTTCTGCTTTCCTCAGAATTATCACTTCATAAGTATTTTACATTACAATTGAACTGTTATAACTCTTTCTTTCCGACAAAAGTTTCTTTTAATGCAAGCAAAACCCATTTAAATATCTCTCGTACATGTTAATTTAGTGAATTTTCTCGTGTTATCTCTATGTTTGTATGTGTTTTGATTCTCATTCAGTTCTTCATACCGTCATCCCAAGTTTCAGTATTCCGCCAGCGAACTGCTATCATAACTTAATTTATAACTTTAGGACTACTTCTACAGACATTACACGACCCAAAGTTTACTATTAGCGGACATTAGGTCAAAATCTGAATTATGGAGTCAGAATAGATAATAGATAACCTTAACTGTGAACCCCGATGCCGTTACAGGTGTAAACATTTCTTTTTAAGGAGAGACGAAAGAAAGGAAAAAGAACGAAAAGTCCGACGACGTGTCCACTATCTATGGTAGTAGATGGAAGGATGGGGGAGGGATTGGAGGATTGGGGGATGATGAGGAAGAAGGAGATAGGTCATCCGAATGTCTGGACTAATGTCTGGACAAACCAACGATAAGGCAGGGAAAATTGATATTTACTTGTTGTGGTGGTAGTGGTATTAGTAGTAGGAAGGGGAGGAGTAGAAGGAGGGAGAGGAAGATGAGGAAGATGCGGATGGCCCGCCTGAAAGTCTGAGAAAATTGATATTTAACATCAACAGTTGAAGTAGAAAGAAGAGGAGGAGGAAGAAGAGGAAGATGGTCACACCCGAAGGTCTGGACCAAGTTTCATATCGATTTGGCTGAGAAAATTGATATTGAATATTACATGTTGTGGGTGTGTATGTGTGTGTGTGTGTGTGTGTGAGAGAGAGAGAGAGAGAGAGAGAGAGAGAGAGAGAGAGAGAGAGAGAGAGAGAGAGAGAGAGAGAGAGAGATGTGCATGGTCCACCAAAAGTCCAGAACCAAGCTTCATATCAATCCAACTTCATACTGCTGAGAAAATTGATATCTAACGTATTAGGGACCGGTCGACTGACCGAAAAGTGTCTTATGGATACGTGTCGGACATATCTAAAAAACGTCTCCATCATCTTTTCACCTATAGTCTCGTATGCGATATTTTTTTTAGACATTTGGTCACACAGCCAGAGAAAATATCGACCCAAGTATGGTGACAAAAAAAAAAAAAAAGATGATAACTTGCTCATAGCCGTTGGGCTAAGTGTTGATTAGCTGAGATTTAGGCCGGGATTTATGAGGAAAAACATTCTTTTTCGGATTAGTCAGGCGATTTCAGGACTGAGAGACGTTGAGTCGTTTTTTGAGGACAGTCTCAACTAGACATGCCCCTTTGAGGAGACCGCAACAACAAATGCAGAAATTGAGAGTTGTTCGTGGTCAAAAAATGGGAATATTTCGTCTATGACAGCCCAGAGAAGGAAAGTCAGATTTTCACCGGATCTTTGGAACAAAAGATGAAATTAAAAGTTTCATATGATTCCATTCCAACTTTAATTGATTTCATGATGTTTTTATTGGATGATTCGTTTTATTTATATATTCATGTTTCTGTTTGTTTTTTTTTTTTACTCATTTTAAAGATATATCCTTCGACATATGAATTATGTTTACCTTTATCAGAAAAAATACCCAGGGACTGCGCATAGTTTATGAGTCAGGCCAAAGATGGGTATCATCTTGGTGAGAAAATTCTAGTTGCGTTTTTTGACTTGCGAGAGCAACGACAGAGGACAACAATATAGCCTACCACTCGTTCTTCTGTGCATGACGTGGGGAGCTCGAGTGTAGCCAGCCACTGTCATACGTACCAACTAACGGGTCGGTATCTGGAGAGGAATTCTTCAGTTACATCCATGAGTCCCAAGTCCAGTCGAACATGACTGAGCCAGAAATGACAATGACCAGGTCACTGAGAAATTGATGAGAGGTTCATCAGTCTCGGAAGTAGTACTGCTGTTGATGAAAGCTCTCAGAAAGCCACTGGATGAACAGCAGTTCGCAAGGTACAAACCTATTCGAATCGCCAACATGTGACAATCAACCCTATCATTGACATGATGATCATGAAGGCAAACCTTACTGGAAAAGAGGGCTGAAATAGAGGACTGATCGTGATGATGGACCCCTTACACTTAGCAGAATGATACACACACATAGACACAGTGAATGGTATACAAAATGTTCGTTAAAAAAACCCTTTTAGGTGACAAAAATATCCCTTGGACTTGTATGCACAGGTTATGAGTGTTGTTTTATCTTCTGTAACTTATCTACCGTACCATCAGATTTCCTTGCAATCCATTGATAACTGTGGACTGTCAGGAGTGTATACGTGTATTAAAAAAAATGAAAGCATCTTCCAATTAAGAAGTAATTCCTTGTTCTGCCCCAGAATTTGACCGACGTCTGTTGACTCTATTGCTAACCGCCCCAGAACATTTCATTGCAATCATTTGAGAACTTATGGAGAAATCGTATCGACAGTCATGAGTTTATATATGCATGAAACAGAAAAAATATCTCTCAATCAGAATATATTTACTGGATCCGTCTCCAAGATTGACCAACTTTTACTGACTCTCGTCGTTCCAAAAAGTTTAATTGAATTTCATTGGGTATCATGTGAACAGACGGAAAGACAAACAGGTGGCAGTATTATGTGATGCAGACGTAACTACACCGTATAGGAGGTAATTATGCATGGATCCGCGCCAAAAGTTGATAACTTTTTCTGTAGCCTAATTTCCACTCATCTGTTTGATTTCTCATAGAAATTCGAGAACTATTGAAGCTTTTGTGACGATAGATATGAGATTTTAGTGCTATTATGTGGTGCTGATATATACGTACGGAGCAGGGGGTTAATTGTGAATGAATCCTCTCCAAAATGTAATCACTTCTTTCGTAGCCTGTTATCCACCCTTTCATTGAAGTTCATTGGGAACTTTCGGGGATATTGCGTGAACAACAATTTTCATGGTTCCCGATGCTTTTCATAGGTTAAGGGTTAAAAGTAATGGTAAATACCATTAAGCTACCAGTCTGCAATGGTTATCATGCCAAACTATGAACTAGAGATTGCAAGTAAGAAAAAAAAATGCTTTGTTGTTACCCGTAAGTGAATTTTAGGCCTTGACTCATGAACTATCAAACAGAACTCTTCCTTCCGCATACAGAAAAAAACAGGAAAATTAAGTGAAATATTTTTCTTCCCGGCAAATTTTAGATTTATTCGATTAATTATAATTTAAGCTATTGATCTGGGAAAAAGACATTTTGTAACTCAATACTTAAAAGAAAAAGGATTTTTCATCTTGTGTATAGATTATTTCCATTATTATTCGGACCATCTTCATCTTGGTTGTTTTTCATACAACGTTTCGGCCATTGTACTCTACGGCCTTCATCAGGTATCATCTGTTAGGTGTGGGGAAGTAACGAACCGAACCCTTTAATTAACCGACGGGGGTATATTGACCGCACTCCCCTCTTAGTACTATTATCATTGTCTCACACTGGGATTGAACCTAGAACAATCAGATTACTTGCAGTAATTTTGTCTGATTCTGTAACCACTACGTAGATTATTTCGTTTAATCTCATATTTTCAGTCAAAGAGTATTCCTTAATAAAAAAAAAAAGTTTCAACCCGACTAAAGTTAATCTTAATTACTGGATAACGTTTGAAAAAGGATATAGATAACGAACATAATTTAGTAGGATTAATGTATATTCAACACAATAAAAATTGCAGCCAAGTAGAATTCATCAACGATTTTGGTATTCAATGATTAGATAATTCTGCTCTATGTTAAGATTTAGTGACAGATGATCAATAATTTACTTTATAGAGAGTGATTGTCGGGGAAACCCTGGATCATCATTATCATCACTCTTTTATCGTCTGCCTGAACTTGTCTAGTTCGTCTCTCCATTTTATGTTCTGCCGGTCTCAGTTTCGCATGTGATCTCTAGGGATCCATGTTGTGAGTCGTGATGGCCATCGGTAGTCGGTCATTCTTGCAATATGACCAACCCATCGCCATTTGATTTTTCTAATGGATTCTATGATAACCCGGAGGCTTGTTTTTTCCTTAACATATTGCACTGTCTTGTGACATCTCCATGTGAGGTTGAGCATAATTCTCTCATGTGCATGTTGCATAGTTTGCAGTTTGAGGGTCAGTCTCCTTTTGAGTTCTGCGTTTCAGCTCCATAGGTGACTATCAGGAGAATGCATTGGTTGTAGATCCTTCTTTTGAGAATAATGGAATTTTTCTTGTTCTTGAAGGTTGAATTTGTTCCACCAAAATCTTACAATCTTTGAGTGATTCTTTGCTTAATTTCTTCTTCTTTCAATGATTTCATGGAAATTAGTTGTCCCAAGTAGATGTAGTGATCTACTTTCTTCAGTTTTTTTATTATGATTGTTGTGTGTTGTAGTTGAAAAAATAAAAGATTCAGTTTTAAACTTTGAAACGACAGCTGTCTTGTTAAAATTAATAAGATATCAAAGAAAATTATCAAATAGAGTTTTAATTGTTTCAAATGGGTTTATCGTATCAATAAAATTGACTTGGTATTTCCAAGATTAAGTTTATCGAACCATTGTATCTGGAAAGGAAAATTAGTATTTTCTATGTAATTTGACCTGCTTTGACTGGAAAGGATTTTCATTTTTCCTGGATTTTTTCAAGTAAGAGCGAGAAAATTGGCTCTAAAGTGAGGGTTCGTTTTACAATGTACATACAATGCAGAACAGATAATTACTTTGCGTCCGTCTTTATGGCAGCAGATGTCCTATTTACAGCTTAAATATAATGCTAAACTGGACCATTATTTTATGTCCATCTTTATGCAATCATGTAATAAAACTGACATTCGATACGAAAATAAAACATTTTTAAAGCTGTACACAAGTTTCCAGTTTAAAAGTTATTGCTGCAAGTGACAGGGATCAGGAGAAATGTACAATTATCACATCGGGAACAAGAACGGAATGATCAAAGTCGAAGATGCAAAACTGGTGAAAGTAGACCACTACATCTATCTAGGACAACGAATCTACATGAAATCCTAAAAAAAAGAAGAAATCAAGCGAAAAATCACTCTAGGATGGCAAGACTTTGGTAGAACAAGCTCAACCCTTAAAAACAAGATCTGACTAATCCTAAAAAAAGAGGACTATACAACCAATGCATCTTCTCGATAGTCACCTATGGAGCTGGAACATGGAACCTAACCCTGAGACTGACTCGTAGACTCGTTGAACTATGCAAAATAATTCAAATAGCCATAGTGAATTAAAAAAAGAATCTTGTTTTAAAAAAAACATTTTCATTATAGGTCATTGTGCAATAAAAAAAAAGAAATATGGCCAGGGGATCCAATACTTTTGCATGCAATTGTATATTTGTGCACACACAGACATTGCGTATTACCACCATTTATATATATATATATATATATATATATATATATATATATATATATATATATATATATATATATATATGTGTGTGTGTGTGTGTGCAATCCATATTTTCCATTACAAACAAAAACATTACACGGTATGCAATTTTCTGGTATCATATGGTATGATGGAAGTAGACTCAATTTGCACACTTTGGAGGTTGGAATGGTTGGTGGTGATCAGTAGACCAAAAATATTTGCCTAAAACATGTGTGCGTACATATGCATTAAAGAGAAACAGAGAGAAATAAAGAACTGTAATGAAGAACCACTCTAGGATGGCAAGCCGTCGGTAGAGGAAGCTCAAGAACAAGAAAATCCCATTAGTCCTGAAAAGAGTATACAACCAATGCATCCATCCTGGAGCAGAAACATGGAATGTAATCAAAAGACTGGCCTGAAAACTGAGAACCATGTAACTTGCACATGAAAGGAACATGCTCAATGTCAAATGGACAGATCACAAGACAACACAGTATGTCAGGGAGAAAATAGGAGTCCAATCCACCAGGAAACTCAAATGGCAGTGGGCTACGGACTGGTCATGTTGCGAAAATGATAGACAACCGATGGATATCATGACTCGCAAAATGGATCACTAAAGGTCACATGCGCAGCCGACGTAGGCTGAATACAAGATCGAGAGACAAACTAGACAAACTCAGAAAGTATTTGCTCCGCAACGCCTACGATAGAGAGGTGTGGCGAATCCTGTGGAAGGTTTATGTCCTACGACAGACGTGAAAAGACTGATGATGATGATGATGATGATGATGATGATGATGATGATGATGAATTTAACAAAATTATTCTTAAAGCTGTCGGTGGAACCATGATTAAGATACTTGTTTAGATCAGATGTTCGAGTCCCAGAAGATGAACCTCAATTGTATATATCTATCTCTTTAGTTTTATGTGTCTGCACACACAAATACAACCAACTTTAGATACTATTAAAAAAATATTTTTTCAAGTGAGGCGATTTCCACCTAACCTTAACCAGCCACACTTTGGATGGACTGAAAACAGAGCTCTAAAAATATGATTTTAAAAGTAGATATAAGACTGATATCTATTACAATAAAAAAAATTGAAACAAGTAAAACAAAATTTGCTAATCAAAAATTTTTTCCTAATTTAGTTATTAGTATGACTGACATAAATGAATTGATGGGCACAGGAAAGTTTTCAGTCTAGCATTATTTGTACATTGCATTAAAATGAATAAGCGCCCAGTCAAGCAGTATAGTTACATTGTAAATCGAACAGCCGCTATCATAAGAACGGACACAATGTAAAGGTTTTGCATTATAAGTGTATTGTACATCGAATCTCCACTTCAGAGCAAATTCATTCGCTTCTACTTTAAAAGTTAATGCTGCAGTTGACAAGCACCCGGGAGGCAAAAATTTAAGCACTATTTTCACTTGACTCAAAAAGCTGATGGTGGTCTAAAGATAGTAATTTACAACAGAGGAAAATAAAACTCACAGCTCACCTTTTTTTTTGCCTGGAAAAAAATTGCCTTTTATACTTGAATTGTGCTATTATTCGTTTAACTCCACAAATGTCCAGCAGTTTTGAGGGAGTTGCAAATTTTACGTGTCTGAGAGTAAGTGCCGAAATGAATGAAATTTGGCACTTATATGAATATGAACAGGCATCTGACGAAGAATAGACAAAAACACACCTAATAACACAACATTTAGTGCATGCATCAATGCCGTAGGTTGAAGCTTAGAAATTATGCATAACTATTCGAGTAGTAGTTTTTAGATATTAGTGGATTTTAAAAATCGAAACCTCTTCGAAATAATACGCACTAACATCCATTGCGAATGGAATAAGAGATATCTCTGCTCGGATTTCTTTTCTCCGATGTTTTTCTATGGCGATTATTTGTATTTCGTTATATAGTAGTTGTTAAGCATCCTTACCGAACGACACATAATATTAATTATATATAATGATATGTATATAATATGTACTTTGATATAAAATCTATACAAACGAATTGAAGCAGACCATATTAATTGGGTACAACTTAGCCATAATCAAATGTCCTGTTAGCGTTAACCATCATTGGATTTGTAGCGCCACATATTGAACGGCCCTATCGACTAGCTCCAGTCATTTCCGACAGACAACAATATAATTCCTCAGTACTAGAGCATTTGAACGATATTCGCAGCCTTAACCTTAAGAAAAATTGTTATGTAAAATACACCTTTTGAAGACTTACTGCCTTCATAAATAACGATTATATCTTTAAAAAAATTCATGAAATTTTAGAAAAAGTACGATGAACAGCACCAATCGGCAACAGTATTGGACGTGTGCTTAGAATCTCTTGTTCTTGCTGATTTCGATAAAAACGAAGGAATGTGGTTGGCTGTTTCCATGTGTGGCGTTGACCTGGGGAAAAGAAAGAAAAACAGTTCAACGATTATTCATCAGGAAGTTATGTTTGTTTCGAGGTTTTCAAATACAGAAAATGGTAAACTAATTGGGGGGTGGGATTCAATCTAAGGGTGTTTTGACTGCTCCCATAAATGAGAATCGTTTATTATGACCAATGTGCTGTTTATATGGACCAAGTAGCAGTGCTACCGAATGAACATTTTTTTGAAATAAGATCCGATAGAATCACTGAATATATAAACATATATATATTAGTTCTCAAAACAACTATCATTAAAGTGTTTTTTGGCTCGTGACTCCAAATTTCGAAAAATAAAAAAGTAGAAAAGAAAAAGGGCTTGAATTGTTGTTGTCTTTATAAAAGTTGTCTCCCTTGAAATCAATTTCCTTGTTTAAATATTGAGTTGTCCAGTTAACTAGACCAGCTGGTTTTTAGTCCCCAAATCGTCGGTCTCAAAGTAATCCTATTTACCGGAATCTACTGTGCATGAAAACTGAGAACCACTAATTTAGTAAGTATATACTTTATACTAGTTTTAAGGCTACCTGCATCAATTAACTACATGTACTAGTCGAAGGCGTTGGTAAATGGTGAAGCTCATCTCGCTCCTTAGGAGTCGTAGGTTCAGTCCTTGTCTCAAGTAACGCTGAAATATATTACGGTTTAGTAGCAGCAGCAAGGCGGCATCGTAAGTAAGAATTGATGCTTATGAGATCTTGAATCTCCTAAGAAAGATATAAGACACAAAAGTTATAGAAATGAGAACGACATACATTCATAGACAAATTTCGGTGCTCTGTTCGACATTCCCAGAATCTTATCGAATGCAACAGATACTTAAAGATAGGCAACAGGTACAGCAGCCTACAAACTGTGAAACTATTTCCATTTCAACTACTTAACGTGGAAAAGAACACGGAAAAATGTAAACGGAAACAATGTAAGAGTACCCAATTTAAAACGAAAAGGTAACAACTGTCGTTTTGATTAAAATGTGAAAACAAATCAAATGAATTACCGATTCGATAGACTTCCAAAAAAAAAAAAAAAATCCCAGCAAAAACAAACCCTAACCCTAACCCTGAGTGGAACAATTTGTGTGGCCGAGACTTGAGGTTTTGTCTTTCCGTTGTGAGTCTTTGAATTAGTATTCGAAAAGAGGCAAAGATTCGAAAGTAAAGAAAGTCGATATCGCTTCATGAAAAATTGATCTAGTAGTATTGCAGAGAGGAGTTTTTTGTTCTTGAGCCCTTGTGGGATTATTGTTAGCGAGTTTACTTTAATATTGAATAATCTTTAAAACTTGACCTAGGATATCACCCTTTCTTAATAAATATAAATAAGTAATATCCTCTGCTCGGGGAAAACAATCATCTTCAATATAGAGAAACATGCTTTGGGTCGACGAAAATTCTTGCTACTATTCCAGTAAAAAATGCATCCAAAGTTTTTCTCCTAGCGATATATTGGACAAACACACTCTTACCGAAAATGAATCAGCATTTGCGTTATGAATATCTCCCAGATTACTGCATCGAACTGTTGGAAAAATGTTTAGAGGATAGAGAAACCAATGAAACTGTTTTAAAACCAATTTTTTGCTGCATATAATGTCAATACTGTTATGGTTACAAACATGATTATGTCATTCTCATTCATGTCATTGCACATTAAAACAAGACTATTTAAGCAGCAGATTATGCCAAAAACTAGAAGAGTAACTATGGCATTTTCTATTTATATCATGATTACATCTTAAATAGACCTACGTATAATGTAAAATCTGTTGAAGCTTAAGATGTGATTATTTTTCATCTACGTCATTATATCATAGATAAACTATTTCTGAAAAAATGATTTTCGAAAGCTGACTGCAGTGACATAGATTTTTTTCTCGTTATACAATTTCCTATGGCTAACGATCGTTTTTTAATCCCTGGCGGCTTCAAGAAGTTTAAACCCTTCTTCAATCTCTCTTGTAATGATTTCTTGAGTTGTTTCTGCTTCCTTCTCCGTCTTCAGCTTCTCCAAACGCACGTTACTCACCAAGTTGAAAGAGTTCATTTTCACTTAATTCTTCTCTATGCTAATCAAGGAATTCGCCTACATTATATGTCTCCCCGTTTAAACCTACATAACATACAATGGCAGCCATCTTTGTAATTATTTCCAGGAATTCCAAGAAAAATCTCATGATAACTGAATAATTACCCGCATAAAACAATGAAAAGAAATAGTCGCAGTTTTCAAAATAGTGGTAACTGAATTTTGCATTGATTGAAATCGCGTGTAGCAAGGTTTGCCTGTATTGAAATAAAACATTCAGCCAAAAATCTTTTCAGGAAAAATGAAAACAAAAATAATTACTCAAAACTGGTACCCTTCAAACATAGATTTAGTGGGGGGGAACCCAAATTTATGTAAACAGATTTGATATATGTACTTGCCATTCCATATTCAAATGTAATCAAGCACGTCATATGACGGTTCCTCATTATCTGAAAAAATAGTTTTTTCTGTCTTAATCGCACAAAACAGATGAAAAATATTAGTATCGTGCAAATCTATCATTAAGAAAATTATCATTCAGCAGTTTTGAAAATCTTATTTTCAGTATGGTATTCTTCATTTTAAAGAAAACCTTCAATTGAAAATAAAAATAAAAATGAACGTTTAGGGAATAATATTAAAGTATTGCTGTCAAAACTCTGTTTTTGATCATTCATTTATTTCTGGTTGAATTTAGAAAGCAGAGAAACATATGGTGAAGAACTTTTACTCAGGCAATTGTATATTGTACAATTGAGAAAAAAAATCCGTTCTTTGGTATGAATCGGCCAGGGATTGATCCCCGGTTGCTTTCGGCAAACAGTCACCCATCTTCGTTATGAACAACGCGATATGACCGTACAATTTATTAAAATTTATTCTAGGGTCGCACGCACACACGCACACTTATATATGTTTATATAGGTAGATGGGTAGAAAGAAAGAAAGATAGATAGATAGATAGATAGATAGAAAGATAGAAAGAAAGAAAGAAAGAAAGAAAGAAAGAAAGATAGATAGATAGATAGATAAATAGATAGAAAGGAAGGAAGAAAGAAAGATAGATAGATAGATAGATAGATAAATAAATAGATAGAAAGGAAAAAGAAAGAAAGATAGATAGATAGAAAGAAAGAAAGATAGATAGATAGATAGATTGATGGATAGATAGATAAATAGAAAGGAAGAAAGAAAGATAGATTGATAGATAAATAGATAGAAAGGAAGGAAGAAAGAAAGATAGATTGATAGATAGATAGATAAATAGATAGAAAGGAAGGAAGAAAGAAAGATAGATTGATAGATAGATAGATAAATAGATAGAAAGGAAGGAAGAAAGAAAGATAGATTGATAGATAGATAGATAGATAAATAGATAGAAAGGAAGGAAGAAAGAAAGATAGATTGATAGATAGATAGATAAATAGATAGAAAGGAAGGAAGAAAGAAAGATAGATAGATAGATAGATAGATAAATAAATAGATAAATAGAAAGAAAAAAGAAAGAAAGATAGATATATAGATAAATAAATAAATAGATAGAAAGAAAGAGAGAAAGGAAGAAAGAAAGAAAGTAAAAAAAAAAAAAAAGGAGACACCAGCGGTGACCAGATTTTGGAAAAATAATCCTTAAATAACGTGACATATTTCGGACGTTTTTAGACCTGTCAGTTATCAAAACGTGAGATGAGAAAATGAACCAAAATACGAAGTTGGAGATGGATGGACGTGGGGTGGTAATGCAGGGATGACGGTTTCGTTGCACGCCTATAAAGGTAAAAGATAATCCCATGATAGTATTCAAGAGAGACGAGGGGAACAGCAGTCCTTTGTTATCAATATAAACACTTATATTTTACCAGTGTTTCTATGAAAAGAAAAAAGAAAATAAATAGTTTTGATGAAAACTTGATTTATAAAGCCCTTTTAGGCAATCTCGATGAAAAAGGTTTGACAATGTAAATATTTATGGCCTGATGATTTCTTATTTTATTGTAACTCGCCAAAAGTCCGTATATATTAGCTTACTGCCAAAACTACTCGCCGAAACCCCATGAAATTATCCATGGTTACGGAGTTGATCACCAAGTAATTTTTTCGCAAATTAGTTCTTGGAAATCAACCCTCAAAGTATGCTTTTTGGAATTCGAGCTCAGGGGGGTTGTATATTTACATGATAATTTGATTTGATGGAATAACCTCTTACTTTTTGATAAAAGAATATTTATATATTTTTTTCAAATCAATTCTCGAAACCAATACTTGACATACGGTTCCGTTCTTAATCAGAGAGAATGTTTATTAACACTTTGGTGGTCAAAATCGAGTTTTTTTTTCACTTTGAAGGGTCAAAAGGAGGGTATTTTTTCACTTTCAGTGATCAAAATCAAGGGGAATATTTGTTTCTCATTCAGTGGTCGATATCAAGGGGGATTTTTTTCAAAATTTTAATGGACAAAATCAAAGGGGTATCTTGTTCTCACTTTTAATGATGATTTTTTTATTCTTAGAGGTCAAAATCGAAAAGAGAGATTTTTTGCTCCTTTTAGGGTGAATATTGTGAAGAAATCTTTATCTTCGTTTGTATTGGTCGAAACTGGTCAGGGATTTTTTCTAACAATGTAAAGGAAGAGTGCTATCAAATCAAACAAAACAAATTAATCTAAATGCTTTCTGGTTCCTATCCATCTATCTTTCCATTTCTTTTGGGGACAGGAACTGACCGGCCATTAGGGCAGGTATTTATTCTAGTTACTTTAATTTCAAGTTATGAAATTGGGTTAATATTAAACTCAACATCAAAACAGCATAGCAACAAAAATATTCGGCTATAGTGAGGAGTGTCCCTATTTGAATCGCAACCCGACCGCCTCAACAGTAGGCTTTGTACATTTTAAATCCTATTCTGCACATGACAACTTGAGCTTTTGACATTTTCTGAGTTTAACCTTATATGAATTGTTTGGAGTCATGTATTTTTCCCGGCTGAAACTCCCTATTGTCCTGAATATAGTGTAGAGCAGATGAAATAAGGTGCAGATTTCTCTGCTAAAATATGCACGCGTCTCTTAATGTCTTACGGACAATTCACACGGAAGGCACTTGTCCCCATCGATTATCTAAGTTGAGAAGTGTCAAACCCAGTCAGTACCTAGATGTGTAGTCGTTCAGGAAGTTGCTTGTGATAAATAGTACGATATATGTACACACACACACACACACACACATATATATTTATATATATGTATATGTAAATATGTATATGTGTGTGTGTGTGTGTGTGCGTGCGTGCGCACACGCGTATTTAAAAACGGGTATGTAACCGAACAGAATGATAATAAATTGCGTTATATTATATTGAAACTCTATTGGAAATGGTCTCCAGTTATTACACGGTGAATATGTCATTTGGCCATGACAATGTAAATAGAATAAACATTTCAAAAAAGGGGGCTGTCGCAGGAAATCGAACCTGTGATCGATAGATCATTTCAAATAGTTGATATATACACATATACAGTAGTTCGGAGGTTGGCGAAACAAACGCGTTTATGTTTCTGCCCTATCAAGGCTTCTCCAGGCGATTGATTAAGTATATTTAAAATTCCTTTTTGGGAATTTTTTTGTCGGTGTGTCTAGGTGGGAGGATTTTTCTTTTTTTTTAATTTTATTTGTTTCATTAGATTTGTAGTTTTTGTGTTTCTGTGGGTGGTTATGAATTACTAGCTGGGCAGTGGTATGAGCGTTTGGATTATCAGTAAGTGGTTGTTGGTTTTGTGTATTCTCTTTAGTAGTGTTTTATCTTTAATTAGATATCTTGAATGTATTTCTTAATGTTAGGATCCCTTTTACATAACCTCAATGGGTTGTGTGATTATCTGTTTGTCTAAGTTATTTATGTTGATTGGGCCGTTTTCTTGAGATGGCTTTGTGAATAATATATCTACGTTAGTAATTATTAGTGTATCTATATGTGGGTTATTGAGTTATGCTTGTTACTAGAAATTTTGAACGATGTCATCATTTTAATGCAATTTTATTTTTCCCGTTTAATAAATTGCTTCATGTTTTTTTTATTGACAAAACTAAGGATTTAAAATTTCTCATTTAGTCATAAATGTCATAGAGTTTAAATATTTTGGCATATGAACGTCTGTTTTGATATTGCTCTTTCACGGTTGGTTCAAGATTGTTATCACAAAATAACATGTGTAGTGAATCCCCATTCTACTACATCTCCAGTTCTACTCTAAACCAACTTAACATTCAAAGTTGAATGCATCGATCACTCTATGAAATAGACTCATCATACATCGGATATTGCACTATATTATATTACATCATACTATGTTATATTGCATCCCTGATTTGTACAATGTATATATATCTATATCTATCTATCTATCTATCTATCTATCTCTCTATATATATATGTGTGTGTGTGTTTGTGTGTGTGTGTTTGTGTGTGTGTGTGTGTGTGTGTGTATGTGTATGTGTGTGAGTGTGTGTGTTCCTCGCTAGAATATGCTCATGTGTCTCTTGATGACTTAAGGGGCAATTCACTATGGTGATATCGTGCTTATTTAGAAATACAGGTTAAATTGAAGTTTTTAAAAAAAGATATTAGCAACAGGTCTGATTAGTCACTCTAGATACCGCCACATGACCAACGTCTGTTAGCGACATGCTGTAATAGAAGTGATCAATAAAAAAAATTAGAAAAAGGGCGGATCATTCGTTAAGTTATTCATCTCGATTTTCGTTGTTAAACAACAAAAAATCCACGTGAATACTGCACACAAAGAAAATGGGCAATTCGACATAAACTTACATTGCAAATTGAACTCCTACACAAAAAGCTTACTTAGGGTAGAAATTTTCGAAAAAATGTTTTTTTTAGACACAACGAAGTGCAAATGTCGAAAATTGCAGCCCTCTACCTCAATTGGTGCTGCCTGTACGTGTAATACATACACAGCCAACCACCAAGCCAGCCAACCAGCCAGCCTATTTAGTAAGTTTTGATGACAGTTCTCGTGGGCTGTTTCTAATTCTATTAAAACTATTGATTTTTAAAAAATCATAAATACCAACGATATATAAAGAATTGCATTAATTATCAGCTGACCTATAACTGCTGAATCAAATAAACACTATCGGTATTGATCAGTGTTCAAGTTTATTCATTATAATCCAAAATTTACGAAAAATCATAAACAGGTCTGGTTAGTCACTGAGTAGAACCATCAAGTGGCAAACATCATTCGGCAGGATGCCATGTTGAGGGTAATCGATTTGAAAACTGGAAAAAAAAAATATTTCTCTCGCCTTTTTTTGGGCAGTGATCACTAACGTTTTTTTTCTGATAAGGAGGAAATTTTGAAATTTCTAGCCCCATTTATGAGGCCTGTATGCGTGATACAAACATAGCCAGCCAGCCAGCCAGCCAACCAGCGCAACTTCAAAACTGAAGAAACCTTTGTTGACAATTTTGGTTGAAGTTTTCCAATATCACGTATAATTGACTTGTAAAAATGACATCCAATTAATTTGGCAAACCTTGGTTACTTGGAAGCAGACAGGAATTCCGTATTTTTTACTCAGCAATCGAGTTTATTTCCTTTAGCAAGCTTTGCATATTAGATATTCGTAAAAATATCTTATCGTTCGGATCAACCTTTAGGGATTCATGAGCTGTGATCCCAACATCGATAATAGCAAGGAAACGTGTATCGTTTTATATACATTCATACCTCATTGGTAACGCAAGTTTAGTTCAATTCAGAATAATATTTGCTTTGGAATAATATACTGTGCTACTCTAGCAAGTAGGGAGAGCTTACCTTGGAAATCTGCATTCGAAATTCGAACAGCAACCAATGGCACCGATGAAATATGCGCGACTACCCCAGTCACGAAGCAAACCTTACCAATTTTATTCGTAATAAAAGGTAGCATATTCTCATGGTCACATTGGTTTTGAATTTCATTTTAATCTCTTGCTCAATATCTGAATTTAGATGAGGAACTAAAAATCCAAGTTCATTAGAGACTTATTACCCGATGTTTGCAGATTGTCTTCTACAGCGAGAAAAAATGCCAACATTCAGACGGAAACATATACGTAAAAAATGACTGAATAGTGAATAGCAAATCAAATCTTTTCAGAATTTCAAAGAAGATACACCTATTACAATAAAAATTGATATCCCTTGATAAGCAGTTTTTAAAAAATGAATTGAGTTTAGCTTAGGGTCGGAAAAGGGTGAAAAGACAAGGTGAATGGGGTAGGGAGGTCGCAATACAGTAAGCTTCCAAGTGAAGATGCTCCACTTGCCTAGAAAGACCAGAATTCGGAATCCTGGCATTTTCCTAGGCTCGAACCCAAGCCTGCAGCACTGGTTAGGAGTACGTCATTATCCAAGCATGGTATAGTATAGAATCATAGGAGTGGGTACCTTAGTTAGGATCAAACTCACTACAATATCGAATACTCCAACATTTCATGATTACTAACCACCAACCTACACCTGGCCCCTTAGTTAATTCCCATGTATAGCTTGATCTGGATCATGGCTGCACCAGTAGAACACCAGTAAGATTACGACTCATTATTTAAAATTAGTCTGTGAAACGGCCTAGTTTGGTAATGTAAGAAATGGCTAATATTAACAAAAACACCTAAATGCATTATGTAAAAGAATACTAGTCTTCCGATAAAGCATCGTCATTATTAGTTTCTGATTAGTTAATGTTATTATGGTTGCTTTATCTCAAAGCTCAGGTTGTTTTCACATTCTACGACAATTTGGGACTAATATATTTAATATTATTAGTGTAAACAAAAATATGGCATGGAGTAAAATCAGATGATAAAGAATCTAAGTATATTATCAAGTTTGGAAGACATCTGCTTGCTGGCTTACGTGGTCTAATCGTTAAGGCATTGTCCTTGTCAGACAGGCTCATATGTATATGGGATGCAGGTTTATATTCCTCATAAAGGTTATTTCAAAATATACTTTCAATGCTGCTTTTTTAACGCTGTGATGATAAGCAACAATAACAAGATGAAGAAAAAACGAGTCAGAAGTTGTATGTTAATAGTGCAATTTTTCCAATTCCTCGAATTGTTTCCAATTTAGAAAAAAAGTAAAAAAGTAAGGCAATCTATATTATCTTATATGAAACACCAGATGACAGTCTATATTTTGTATCTGTGGAGTTTGTCAAGGGGGATAATTATTAGATGCTGATTATAGAGTAGTTATCCTTCTCTGTATATCTATTTTTTGGCAAATGAGTAAAAAATCTGGGTTCGAACTGGTTGAACGTTAAGGAAAAAACGCAGAGCCACATAATGTTTTGGACATTTTAAACGGGCAGTGTAATTGCAAAATTATTGTATTACTGTTGTCACCTTCTGATGGCATGAGTAAACAATAATGAAACAAAAAAAAAACAATAAAAAACCCATAAAAAACAACAAAAACCCCAACAAAAACAAACAATTAAAAGTCCATTCATATTACTCATGAGTTAGTTCAGGAAAGTCACTTTTCTAAATCAAATATTGGGGCTTTGAGTATTCAGATTTTGTCGGGATTTTTTCACTTTCCTCTGTGCATTTAAAAATTATATGATATTTTCTGCAATGCCCTTTGCCCCTCTCATGAAACCCCAAGCTAATGGGACATTTTCATTGGAAATGTGCGTTTATCACGTGAACTAATTAGGATGCAGTTCATTTCCAGAATGAGAAGCGGATACCTATGTAGAAAAGACGTGAAACATATTTTTCGCAGACTTCCAGATATTCATTATAGTTCAGTATTTGTGACGATATGTATTCACAGTGAATGGAAACAAGTATTTGGACATTTGCAAAGTATTCACAATTACAGTAAATTTACTTGGGAGATGTATTTTGATATAAAGTTAGCAATTACAATTGTATTTGGACAGACTGTTTTCATATATTAATACTTAATTGCATAGCCCTGGTTTATAATTACTACCAGGAGACGTATTTCGTATCTCTGTACCAGGCCCCCACTTCTCAACATTCTTTTGACATCTTGGCCCACTTTCCCCTGCAAGAGACTTTCAAGTCATAATTATCTCTGTGGTCCCTCTGGTGAATTCGATCTTTATGGCATCGCCATAAATTTCCTATTGGATTCAAGTCCAGAGATTGACTAGGTCACTGAAGCACTACGACATTGTTCAGAACAAAGCAATCACGAATTATTTAAGCTGCATGCTTTGGAACGTTTTCTCGTTGAAATATCCAATCTTCCTCAAGCCCCAGTTGTTGCACTGAAAAGAACACATTAACTTCCATTATACTCCCACACATCCCTCTCTTCATGGTTCCTTCAATCGCATGAAATGTTCCTGTACCGTTGAAAGAGGTTCACCTCAAACCATGATACTTCCACGTCGATGCTTTACTGATTTGGGGATCAACTGATCCATCTGTTTCCCATGCATAATGAGCTGTTTTTCCCTTAAAGTTCAATTTTTGATTCATCTGACCAAAGAACGTAGCTTTAAAATTTACAAAGCCTCTTCACATGGTCACTAGCTTTCTTCATTCAAGAATCCTGGTGCCTTCTTTTCAACCAAAGGTCTTCTAGCATATGGGACTTTTAGCCACTCTACGAATAATCCTTTTAGTAACCGATTGATTGTATCAGCTCCTCTTACATAATCTCGGACCCCTTTTGAGGTACCATTGAATTCGCTATGAATATTTTTGAGTTGCTCGCTGAGAAACTTTCCGTGGAGCGCCAGTTCGAGGGAGGTTTGGGATGGTGCAAACTCATTCCCACTTCAGAACAAACGATTCAGTGGTAATGATACGTAACATCTTGGCAATAGCTCTGTAGCTCAAACAATGATTATGTTGCTTAATTACGATATTGTTTGTTTGATTGAAAGCCTCTTTATTTTAACCATGAATGCCTTGTTTCAAGGAGGTAAAAGTAGCGAATGATGACTATAGTTAAATCATACCTGACAAAGTATTGCTGGAACATTCCAAACGTTTCTTTGCAGGTACAGGAAAATAACACTTTTATGACAAATTATAATTGTGTCCAAATACTTTTCTCCATCGTTACTCTTGTATATATCTTATTCTGAATCGTATGTTTTGAAATATGAATTCTTTTCTTGCAATTTATTGATTTTTTTAATGAAAATACACCACCTGTGTAAATCTAAAGTAAATGTGAGTATCGGGAGTACATTAAATGCATTTTTTTTAAGTGTTCAAATACTTATTTCCCCCTCACCGGATATTGTGTCTCAAAAACTTTTCCGTTGCCAATAATTGTAATGCTCATGTCCTCTATCATGTTTAAAGCAACTCCGTTATTCGATTCTCCAATCTTTTCCAGAAATTAATTGCTCTGAGTATATTTCGCTGCCTTCCTGGGAATTGGAATTTCTTTCATTGAAACAATTGCCTGTTTAAATTCCCATCCATAATATTTACAGCAGAAGTAAGCAATGCCATCGTTTCGTTTTCCCTTTTTAAGAACGTCTTTTGAACAAATCAATGTTTTTGTCCAGATTTCAGCTTGGCTAATTTGACATACGCTACGACTGTCGGTCGTGAGAAATGGACATCTCGAGAGAAATTCAATCGCTTCGATTTTAACGTTTACCTGAATCGTGTGTGCTTTTCCCATATTCTGTGAACCACATTTCCTCAAACCCAACTACCGTATGCGGTGTTTGCGCATGGTCGCATTATAGATGAAAAATTTCAATCAGCCTCTCAGTTGGTGAACGTAAGATCGCGCAATCAGTACACACGAATTCCTCACTAGAACAAAGCAGCTGCGTGTTCAAAGGAGGGGCTTAGAATGTAAAGGAAGTTTGATGAGTTGGAGCAAGGAATAAATAAGCTTTGTATAGGATACCGACAGATGTGTGGAATTCTAGACGTAATCGTTGATTATTATACATAGATCTATTCGAAATGATTTTCCCAACTTGATTGTTGTAGTCTGTAACAGGCATTCTCAATGGGAGAAAGTTGAGCTGGAGGGGCTGATAGATTGTCACATGCAAAAGGATATTTCTTAAGAAAAAGATATCTTGTTTCATGTCGTTAAAGTAGAAAAAAGTAGGGAGAAGCTACTCTCTCTTGGTGAATGACAAAACATGTATGATTTAATAATTGTTTTGACTGTTAATTTTACGTCTAGTTAGCGCCAACATTGAACACCGACATCTCCGCGCACAACCAATTGGCTCAAGGATAATTCAACGCATGATAACTGAGTGCATCTCAGTGCACGGATGACCAACCAAAACAAAATAAAGAATTAAAACAATGTACTTAGATGAGACCTCTTGGAGATACCGAGTAGACAGACAAGAGTAAGTAAAGAAATATATAAGATATTATAAAGGGAAAATATCTCGCAATCTAAAGCAGATTCCTGCATCCGCACCAAAATGCACTTACTTCTTCTTTGCAATGGGCCTAGGCCTTCTACAGAATTTCATTGAAATTGGTCGAGAAAATTCTTTGGATATCGTATGGAAATACATAAGTGAATAAAAAGTATATTAAAAAATAAAACAAACCCAAAACGGAAGAATATCTCCCAATAAAACAGAAATTCATGCTCCTCCAAAACATCAGCGCACATTTTTTTTTCATCTTGTGCCTCATTTGTCCTCGGAATTTCATTGACTGTTAACGAGTTTGGAATAGGAATATGTATTCACAAATGCCTGTGCGTCTTCACGTCCATAAAATAACTCCAAGAGTTGTCGCTGAATTTCAATGACTTTTGTGGAAGGGTGGACCACGGAATAACAAAGAAATCGCGCCCACTGGATACCCTCTAAGCCCATGTTGTATATTTTGTAGGTCTGAAGAAGAAATCTGATGTTTGCTCGAAGAGTCTGATGTAATGACGCAGCTGAGGAAAAGTTAAAAGGAAAAGACCAGACTCTAACATTTATTTATGTATACCCAAGTAGTGGCTTCATGAAAAAATTTTTTTTTATGAAATTGCAGTCGGTTTGGATTGATACGTGAGACAAAATAAATGATACTAATGGCTTTCAAATATAGTTCTGGTATGCTCCTTTGAGTCGATCTCCCCTAGAACTTCGAATACAAATAATTTCAGTATTTAAAACTTTTCGGGTTATATGGTAAAGTTGTCTATAGAGTTTTCAAAATTCAAATTTTCTTCCGTCCGAAAACTGGCATGACCACCAGCCTACGTCATACCACCAGCGAATTAAACATGTTTTACACATATACCCCATACCTGCGGAGGGGGATGTGCCAATTCCATTAACCATTGGAAAGGCAACCACCTACGCTTTTCAGGCAAGACTTTTGATCGCATTGTTTCCCATCGTTTTCACGACGAATACCAAAGAATGTCCCCAGGTCGAAGACCCAGACAACAATAGGATGGCTTCAAACTTTGCTGCTTGGGAATCAACTGAAACATCTCTTTCCAGACCTCGACTAGGTCGGTCAACCCCGCTGCGAGATGGGAATAGTAATTCACACTCTGTTTATGTCTGCGGGTTAACCTTTAGGTCATTTGTCATAGAGACTATAGCAATTTCAACTGTATTGTAATAAGGGATATAGTTCTACACTACCGTTCAAAATTGAAGCACCAAATGCGACTTTACAACCAAACATGCTTGTAAAAATAACGCCACTCGGATTATCAAGGAAGGGGATCAACGAATTTCATTTTGATTACGTAATACTTTTTGAAATATCAAGACAATAGTCTGAAAATTGAAAAATCGGAACAGTTACACCCGCGGATCGGTTTTAGTTTGTGGATGATATTGAAAGAGGTATGTGCTCTTGGAGTACTATAAAGTTATGATATCAATGAATGTGAGATTAAACTATTTTAACGAAAGAAAACCAAACACATACTTGAGCAAATACCTCATATATGCATATATATACGCGCGCACACACACACACATACATATACTTATATATATATATATATATATATATACACACACACACACACACACACATATATATATATATATATATATATTTATTTATAACATATAACTATATATATGAACTTATATATATATATATATATATGAATTGGTTTTGATAGGAAAAGTATTGCTCATAAGTATTTGATATTTGAACGAGCTAAGTCTGCTTTGGAGATATTTACCAAGTTTTTTCAAGTTATGGCTTAGTGCATTCTCTTTTTACTGGAAGATTCTATATCATCCCAACATATTTGTATAAAAATGATGGAAAACAATTCAGCAACGATATTAAAACGACTTTAAAAATTAAAAGACTATTTTTCTGATTATTTAAATTACCTAAACAATAATCCACCGCGAAAAAGAAATGAAAACTCAGTTCAACGTAACCGACAAATAAACAACTCGATCAAAAGAGCAAAAAAAATTTCAATTTAGATATCAAGAACCAAGGAAAGATAACTGGTGTCCGTATCGATATTGTAAAGGAGAAAGCTTGCAAACGGGAAAGCTTGACACCATTCCACACATTTTTCCCCAAATCGACTGGCTGCAAAGATGTCTTTCGGTTTTTCTCATTGTGGAGTATACCAAGGAGATACTTGAACAATTTATCTATTTGAATGCAGTAGAGTTTTTCTTTTCAGTTTCAGATTATCTCTTCTGTTGACAATACTTTTTCCTGTCTCAAGAGGAGTCTTTTCTCTGTAAGGTTGTCAGAGACAGAAGTAGAGGAACTCTTGAGAATATTGTGTTTTTCGTGTGTTCCATCAACGTCCTTATTCATGCATGGTATTTTTGTTAGTTTACAAGGACGATGATTTACGTTTTTTTTTCTCTCCCACTGAAAGGCACCATAAGATTTCTATTTACATTTTTGTGGATGGGATGTAAAGATTGTCTGACGGAACAATGCACAGTTGTCATTTATCCAACTTTTAAAACGTCAACAAGAGATTTCTTTTTGCATAAATTGGATTTCAATGTCTGAAAGGAAAAAAAAAGTAAAGAGACGATTGCTGGAGATTTAATTGGAAAAAATTAAAACCAAAAAAGAATGCTATAGAAGACACTATTAGTAAACATTAAAAACAAAAGAATGGGGATGTTAAAAAAAAACCCAATTTAAAAAAAAATGATCGCGTTGATGTTGATAAAAGTATACACATGTAAATTAGCATGCACCAAAAATACGTTAAATTGCAAGATACTCACATGTATATATAACCATACGCATCCTCTAAAGATCGAGCTGGGGTCTATAACTTGTATATGTATCATTTTTGGATTACTTTATCTACCTAGGATTAGGAATCTCCATGAAATCCTAAAAAGGGAAAAATCAGACGAAGAATCACTCAAAGTCCGCAGAATTCGGGGGAGCAAGGTGAACTTTCAAGAACCAAAAGATCCCATTAGTCCTAGAAAGGAGAGTATGCAAGCAATAAAAGCAATGAAAAATAGAACCTAACCAAAAGATCGATCTTCAAACTGAGAACGATGTTATGTGCACAGGAGAAGATCATGCTCAACGTCAAATGGAGAGACAGGACAGTATATTAGAGGAAAAAAAAATAGGAGTCAGAGGTAAAATAGAATCCATTAAAATCTCAAAAGACGATGGGCTGGTTATGTTGCAAGAACATCAAAATGTCGCTGGACATAATGACTAACGAAGTGAATCACCACAGATCACATGCGAAATTGTAGCCGGCAAAGAATGTGATTGCATGACGAATTAGACAGGTCCAGAAAGTATGGCTCCGCAACGCCCATGATAAAAAGGTATGGCGATTCTTGTGAAAGGTCTATGTCCAACTACGGACGCTAAAAGGTTGATGCTGCTACTGCTGATAATGATAGCGTGTGCCATTCACTATAATCTTTTTCTTCCAATTTCAGTCTGAAAACTCTTCTGATTTGGAAAACTTAAAGAAATTTGTTTACGTTCCTAATGGACGCTCCGCTCATAGGATTTCACCCTTAATCAAAACGAATAAAATTTAGTTCGAATTTTTGCACGTTTCCTCGAAGGAGAAAAATGGACGTTACATAAAACATGACAACCTGCATTATCGTAAATTTGAAACATTTCTGACTTTGATAAAAAACCGGAAAAATATGGATTTACGTTTTAATCAAAAGGTTCTTTCTAAAAGCATTCTTTATGCCTGTCAAAATTCATTCATTTAGTTTTTGAGTCTAAATTAAAGAATTCCAAAGTATCTATCTATGTAGCTCTGCATACATATCCGCGTACGCAAAAGCTATTCTGTCTTTAAAATCGATAGATCTTAAGTATTTTTAGGAATATAAAGAAGAACTAGCAAAACATTTAAAAAGACGAGATCAAATAGGCAAGTTAGAATGAAAAAAAGATAAAACGTCTCGATACGGACATGAAATCAGCAATTTGCAGGAATATTGGCGTTTTGTTCACTAGCCTTGACAAAATTTTATTCGCGTTCATATACGCAGTGGTTTTAGTTTGGGAAGAACAAAATCAAACTATTGACAGCCTATTCATCAACATTTTCTACTCAAGAAATTCGTATCGCCCAATTTTCAAATGAATTACTCTATGGAAAGAAAGTGTATACTCATGAATATGTGAATGAATTACAAGGCTTTGGAGACGAAGATTTAGGGATGTTTTACCACGATTATGGGATCCTTAGACAGCAGAGCTATGAACACGAAACCCTGGCAACGTAAGTAGATCCTACACCACTGACCTCTTAAACAAATTAAAAAATATCCCAGAAAAGGGCACTTCTGGTCACTATAGATGTCGAATCCCTATATTGTAATATAAAACACGAAGAAAGAATTCTAGCCCCAATGAAGCCCTAAACGATAGAACTTCTAAAGAAGCCAAAACAGAAACGTTACCATCCTTATGCAACACATTCTACAACTCAATAGTTTCAACTTCAACAATAGACACTTTCTCCTGATGGAAAGCTCTGCCATGGGCATAATAGGCACAAACACCTGAAAAAGACCCACCATTTTCATAAGAATTTAGAATTTGGACAATTTGTTCATCAAACACAATTACAACTTACTATAACTTTTCACTAAACAAGAATATCCACCAGAAGATACAAATAACCAAATAAAAAAGGCCACTGCAATACCCAAAGAAGAAATCTCGAACAAAAATAAACCCGATCACATACTACTCATAAAAACCTTCTGCAGCACATTCCCACCCCTGTAACATATAATTAATAAGAAACAGGATATACTTACCATCAAAACAAAACTCAAAGAAATATTCATAGAACCAAGTGTCATCGCCTACCACAACCCCCCAAAACATCAAAGGCAGTAACACTACAATAAAGTTTCACACAACACCATCCCTAAAACCGTTAAATTCTGTTAACCCAGCAACAAAAGATATAGTCAATGCTGCAACCACCTTAAGCAGACTAACACATTCTCTAGCTCTACCACTAACAAGATTTTCTACATCCACCATAATTCTAACAGTAGATGCAAAAATACCATCTATCCCCTAGAATGTAAAAGATGCAATTTGCAATGCATAGGAAAGTGGCAATCCAACAGTAGACTAAATTGTAGGTACAGAATTGAATCACGCAATTATCCAAACCTACTCCAAGAAGATCTACGCTTTTGCACCCGGGCCACATTCTAGAACTATATGAAGATATGTGGACTGAATAAATTGAAACACTTTCCCCTAATGGACTCAACACTAAACTTAACAATCCCAACTACTCCGATCTCTAACACTAAAATCCTCTCATTCATAATTACTCTATACTCACCATTCTTAAAACTATACTTTTACTGAAACTTAACATTCATATACTCTCATTCACCACAGCAACCCCACATCCATACCCAACACCCTTCATGCTTATCCAATATTGACAACCTCACACAGTCACACACATCAAACCTATAGTAACCTTTGCACAGTATTTCATTTATACAACTCAAAGTCAGAACATCCACAATGACCATTTAAAATACAAAACATACATTTTCAAAAAGATATTCGATCGTACAAAAAAACAAAACAAAAAACCAAACCTTCATACCCTCCTATTTGGATTAACACTAGACATCGCCCTTTTTTCTGGCTTTTTCGGCATGGATTAAAATGTAGTATCAGTTCCCTGGCAGAGCCCGAGGCACCGGTACTGACACTAGCCTGCCGAGAGGGCCGAAGATTGTATGTGTCAAAGACCGAGTGTGCCGGTGCAATGCATCAGCCAATGAGGTTATACTGAGGCTGCGCATTGTTACGCGCATTGGGAGCCTTTGGATTCGTCCTTGGGCTCTGCTATAATTACTCAGACCAACTGCAGGGGGATACGGCGCCCCGAGGCTGCACTGTTCCATTGCACTTAATGGAACAGGTCGGGCTCTTGACGCTTTCGTGGCGACACAGTCTTTGGTTGCTTAGCAAACCAAAGTCGCGTCGGCTGGAGCTATTTTTCCAGGATGTCACCGATTTTTCCCAACATTTTGCTCTGGAGGGAGAGTGAATAAACAGAACTCTAGATATAGCCTCATGATCAACATACCGAACGCTCAAACAGTCCAATCCTCAACTATCATCCAGCGATCCAGTTTTCATAACAACCAATCCTCAAAAATGCCCTCCCCTGACCAATGACTAGCACAACCACTAAAATACACATAACTGCTGTAACTACTTCCAATAGAATATCCAACCATACCACCACAGATCTCTCCAGAGACAGAATACAGTAAGGACTCACCAAAATGACCTACAAGGAATCCTCTTTCTGGGTTTTCATTATTGCTTCAAAGCAAAACATCTGGTGTTAACTTTATTTTCTAAAGAAACCTTTTAACCACTGAAAGGTACAGATATTCTGCTGAAGATGTGAACCCCTCCTGAAAAATGCATACCATACTAATTAATTAGTTTATGAATTGATTGGTTAAAAAAAAGTCTCCATATACTTTTACTCCTTTACTTTACATTTGTCTGTCTTATTCTCTATTATTCATAAACACACACACACACACACACACACACACACACATATATATATATATATATATATATATATATATATATATATATATATATATATATATATATACTATTGTATTGCATTGTATTAAACAGACAATCTGGAAGGCCAAAAATTAATTCACAAATGGAAATGCTATGTTCAATCAACATAATTCGCAGTCGTGAGCCAACTTCTTCAGAAATAAGTGAGTATAGAACTCACTCATAGATAAAAAGAAGATTTATTACACCCGACTAAAACACATCGCGTATCCCAGACCACACAGAAGTCCCATACGAGAGATGCATAAATCCTTTGCCCAACAATAACACAACTCCTTCCCTACATTAACTGAGATCAAGATCAGTACCCCAGTCCGTTCCGGACACTCATAAAACTATCATGGTTGATTAAAATGGATAATGTCCACGAAGAATCGGGAATAACAATCAACTTTTGGCTTTCCGAATCGTCTTCAAACATTAAATAGATAAAACAATCTTTTCAAAAAATGATGCAATTTCTGTTAATCGTTTCCCGATATCTTTTCATGGAATTTCTTCTAGTGTTTTTTTCATAATGTTTCATAAAGAATCATCAGCTGTTTACCAAAGATTTATAAACAAAAAAGTTGTAAACAAAAAAGTTATATCAACATAGCTCCCCACCAGTGTTGATCGAACACCACCTCCTCTCTAGCAATGATCTTAATGTATACGTTATGTTGTACTGCATGCAGGTCATGTTATATACGGTATTTTAATAATATATTGTATTAGGATCTTATTATATCCTACACATGATTTAACTTTTTTTTAACTCAGGGCTTACTTACGTAGGTTACCTAAAAGAACGTATTTGAAGATGAGGGATCAATAAATATAACAACAAAATGTGACTCATTTTTCGTATCAATTCTTGTAGCTCGTGCTATCCTCAAATATCCTGATGATATAGTTCCTTTAAAAATATAAGATGGAGTACTGCATGGTTTATGCACAATACACACACACACACACACACACATATATATATATATATATATATATATATATATATATATATATATATATATATATATATTATTGTATCATCCACAGACAGCTGTTTCGATGTATTACATCTCTTCAGTGTGGCTATAGATTTTTCATTATCCCATCCAGTACCACAAGGCAGGACTGAAAACTTCGCTTCACACACAGAGACCGATATCCAACCACTGGGCTACGGAATTGGACGGTCAGTGAGGCTGAATTTAAGCGATATATTTATTTACGCAGAAATTCCCCATCCACCAGAATGCTCAATTCCTGAGGAAGAGCATTGCATAAGCTTACAATGGATGAGTTACCACACTTAAAGAGTGCTCAACCCTGAATAGAGGAGGATTATATATATATATATATATATATATATATATATATATATATAATAAAATATGGATTTGTTACTATGACGTTTATGTTTCAAAAATGTAAATAGAATAAGACATAATCTTTCTGCTCAGAAAATAAATACCCCCAATAACATCCTAGATAGAAATCCAAATAAGTCGAATTATTCTCCATTCTTTCTAATAGAATTTCTGAAAAAAATAATATAATGTAACGTCTAGCCCATTTCCATTTATGCTGCTTGATTATTTGTATGATGTCTTTGAAGCTGATCTTCACTAAGTTGATTAAAAAAAATCTCTGTGGGTTATTCCTAGCATTGAACTTTCCGTGGCTCTTTGTGTGATTTTAAGATTGGTTCTCAGTTTGTTCTGCTGGTTTTATCGTTTTGTATCTATGCTGGTATTATGCATTGATTGTACATTTTACACTTCCAGCACATTGGCAACTTACTTTTCATTATATTTGTATTTCCTCTTAATGATTTCCAGCAAATCGTTATGTCCCATTTTATTTCTCTTTCATGTTTTTTCTAATTTTATTTTTTTCCTATGTATTCGTCAACCTCTTCCAGAGCTTAGCCTCCTATTATTAAGGTCTTTTTGGTAACTTTAGCATCAAACATTACTTTTGCCTTTGTTCTGTTTTTTAGTTTCCTTATTTAGATCAGTTAACGTTTTGTAATTCTTCCGATGTTTCGGACCTATTTGAAACGTCATTGGCAAATCTTTACTGGTATAAATATTCCCCTGTCTATATTTATTCCAATTCTTTGCCAGTCAGTTTTTTTGAAAGATGCTTTGGTATGAATAGTTTGGCTGGTATTGTATCTCTTGTCTTCTTCTTTTATTATCATATTTTGTTAGCAACTTTATGTAGTCAAATTGTTGCAGTGCCATTTTCGTCTATGCTCTGAATAGCTCATATGTAATTCTCGTTAACAGCTTGTTCTTGCATTGAAATGAAAACTGCCGTATGTTCCCTTCAATCAAATGCTTCTTCATAATCTACAGAGACAAAACAAAGTCGTTCGTTGCATTATAATGCCCTTTTGAATGGTTTATTTATTGCATCTAGGTGGTCTATTGTTGAGTAGCAACTTCTAAAGCCTAACTGTTTGTGTGTGGTTGGTTTTCATCTAGAATACCTGTTAGTCTGTAGATATTTTTGCGAATAGGTTATGAATAAGTAATAGTGTAATGGGGGTAGTCGCTGACGTTGCAGTTATTTCCCTTTTTGTGGAGTAAGATTACTATTCCTAGACAGAGTCTTGAGGCTCTTTTCTTTTTCGTATGAACTGCATGAATGACTGCGCTAGTTCTTTGTGGAAGGTCCTCCCTTGCATCTTCAACAAGGTCTGTCGTTATGTCATGTTCCCCTAGAACTTTTTCGAATACCATATTTCGTAGTGCAAGCACTACTTTGTGGTGCCTTTATTTTTGAAGCATACACATTTTCATAGTATTCTTTAGTACAGCAGAACTTGGCAAACTAATAAACGAAAAAAAGAATACAAACATGTAGAGGATTGTAGATGCTATCAGAAAAGGAAAGAGTTTAAAACACGCCCGAGCAGCAAATCATAGATGAAAATGATCAAATATAGGGACAATCTGTCAAGAATAACTCTCTCTCTCCTCCCCTCTCTCTTTATCCCTCTCTCTTTATCCCTCTCTCTTTATCCCTCTCTCCATATATTTGACAGATATATACTTATATTTAGAAATATATATATAGATTTATATTCATAGATATGTACGTTAGTAAATCAATAGGTTCACAACCCAGAGATAATGGAGTATTTATCTATTTTATACCATAATCTCATTTCTTGCCAATGCACTTGATTTGGTTTATACATGTAGATTGAACGTTATACAATAAAAACTTGGGATAAAGATTCAGCTAAGATCTATCGAACATTGTGGACGTAACCAGGTTCTTGAGTTAGAGGGAGAAACCAAGACACGTGCCATGATTTCTGATTCATGCTATATTTTCATTTTGTTTTTAACATAGAAAACAACGAAAATGCCGTTTCGAATGAAGTATATAAATATTATTTTGCATTTTGAATGAAAACATAGCTTTCAATTTTTTTTTATTTAGGTTCAGAACGAAGCAATTTGAAAAGATGGATAAATCACACAGTTCAAAACATCAGGGGTTGGTCTATGAAATGATAACTCTGGAGACTCCTTGCAAGGCCTAAAGTATAAAAAGATACCGATAGAAAAGGAACCAAAGAATTACCCATTTTTTGACGAATGTGCTCATGGGGAGTGACTGTCGCTCTGCTCCCCTTCCAACTATGTCACTGCCTTACAGGCTACGAAACTTATTGAACGCATCCTGGTTTGTTTTATCAAATAATGAAAGGATTGTATAGAAACAAATTTCTTTGTGCACAGATATAATATTTAAAATTAGTTTTCCATTAATTGATTTTTTACTGATATTGTTAATACAAGTGCCACTACCATAATCGATATTCATCATCATGGGCGTTCTCTTTGCCCCCTACTCCCCATTCTCTAGGATATAATCACTATCGGTGAATTTGACCATGAAAAATATCTACTTGCCACAAATATTAGTTTTCGCTGCTTTCTTTGCCGTAGTCTTCTTTAACGTGTACACAGAGATCTCGGAGGGGGTACTGATCTCAAATGGTAGAAGTAATAGTGTAGCATAGCAAATGGTTGACCACAGTAAAGTAAGGATCCAGGTACCCAATAGGAGAATGTACCACACTGGGTGGTAGAGTGATGATATTGGTTGCAAATGCGGGAAGATTCTTATTTGTTTGACGTGGCAGTTTTTATGAAGCAATCACTGGGAGTTGCCCCGATGTTACTGGCTTGGTGGAGTGATGAGAAGCTTCATAGTACATTTCAATTTACGCACAGAACGTAAATAAAATAAAGGAGGCTCTTTCTTTATTTTAATCCAAGACGGCTTTTATTTTACTGCCAATCAAAACATGTGCTTATGGATAGAGAAAAGGAAACTTCCCAGATAGTAAGTGTTCGATGCACCCTCAGGGACTTTTTGGTGTGAGGACGGCTAAACTGATTCTCTGATCTCGTCGGTAATCTGCTCTCACTCTGTAAATGTGTCTTGTATTCATTGGCTCTGTCGGATAACCTGCAACACCTTCGACATATTTCGATTGTTGAACAAAATTCCTAAACTAGTAAATTGTTTATTCATTACTTCTATTGAATTTCTCGAATTCGTATTCTCCTTTTTTGATTTAAAAATAAAATTTGTTCATGCTGAACTTACGTAGATACTCACATCACATAATTTTCTAGCAGGCCATGTATATCAAGCGTTTGTCTAACATTCATGCAAGATGGCCAGCCCATCGACATTTAAATTTTCTCTGATACTCCTGACTCTTGTTTTTTTCTCATATGCTGTGCTGTCTTGTGATCTTTCCATATGATATTGAGCATAATTCCCTCTAGTGTCCGTTGCATGGTTCTCAGCTTGAGGGTGAAATCTTTTGGTTAGGTTCCATGTTTCATTTCCATATGTGACAACCGGGAGGATGCATAGGTTGTATACCTTTCTTTTTAGGATTAACAGGATTTTCTTGTTCTTGGAGGTTTAGCTGATTCCACAGGAAAAAATGTCTCAATCCTCGACCAAGAATTTTTTTTAATGTCTTACCAAGAAGATCCTTGGTAAAATTCGGACACATGCATATTAAAATTCGGTTGAATTTTTTGGCTTGGCTGTTATACTTCAAAGAATTAGCTAGGGAGTTTTCACGTATTTTAAGTTTCATGGAATTGGGATAGATACGCTCTTCTGAGTAGACGTATCTTTTTCAAACACGTATTCTTGGGAGACTGTACAGAGCTAATTCAAACGAGGCACAACAGATAGGTGCAGAGGGAGCATAGGTAGGAGGGGCGAAGAGGGGGACAGAGTCAAAGGAGAAGAGAACTGAGATGAAGACACTTCATTTACGGCAATTGTAGGACGTTTTTAATT
>OY735201.1:52469233-52486733 GCA_963457665.1 Thysanoteuthis rhombus | reverse complement strand
ACACACACATACACACACACACACACACACACACACACACACACACACATATATATATATATATATATATATATATATATATATATATATATATATTAATTTTGATAAAAAAATATTGCTCATAAGTATTTGAACGAGCTATATTTTTTTGTTTTCAGTTCCGAAGATTACAGGGGCCATCACAGATTTCGGACAGGGATGAGGGATCAAATGAATTTACTTAACGACCGTTTCATGTGGCCATAGAGTTCACCTTTTTAATATCTTCAATCTATTGAAAACAATATTTTTGAACGATGTAAAAAAAAAAATTGCTTTCCTCTCATTCAAATATTTGATTCTATGAAAAAAAAAAACTCAACGTATCTGAGATTTTTAGCATTTCTAAATCCAAATTGAAAAATGAAAAGGATGGCAAACGTCGCGTAGATTCTTCCAAAGCATTGTGCTAAACTGAACAAATCTCGTGTTATATCTACAAAACTCAAAAAAAGTTAATTTTGATTCGTTGGGAGATGCAAGTGTTACGTTTCAAAGAACTGCAGATAATTTGTCAAGCTCTATGTTCAGAACTGAAAAGCTCGATTCAGTGGCCCCAAATCATATTACAGCTCAGCTCCAATAAGGTTTTTGACTACAAAATGAGCAGATAATAAAGATAAAAGACAATATCGAGAAAATGATTCCGTTGGGGATCGGTAGAGAATTAAGAGAATTTCTAGAGTGATCGAGAGATTAAGTTAATCGCGGATTGAGAGAATTATAACAAAAAAAAAAAAAACTACAAGAAATAAGAAATTTATTGGAGATAAAAATAAATTAAAATGAATGAAAATAAATCCACCCACACTGTTCATATGCATAAATACACAGTTGCTATAGCGACACATACAAGAATTCTCGTGGCTAAACACACGTTAGCAAATACACAAGGGTACAACGGGATATTTGAACAGATGAATACACAATTTTTCGGTTGAACCAACCAATAATAAAAGATATTTCGCCGTGTCAACTTGTTGGGTTATACAGCTGGTTATTCCTATCGGTGACGATATCCAATGTTCGATGCCAAAATTTTACATGCTGATTTTTTAATCATGTAGATTAGGATATTTAATGATAATTGGAACAAAATCTTGATATTCAGGATTAATTTCTAAAAACAAAATACCTCGAAAATTGACAAAAAGCATATCCCAAATCCTGATTTTAAAAAATTCCATGAAGCTGCAAGTAAAACATAAAGAAGAAATCAATGAATCAGTCACGCTTGATGTGGAAATAACCCTAATTTTGGTTAACAGAAATACAAGATTCCTGAATATTCAGCATTTTTGGCTAAAATTCAAAATAAGTATTATGAGTTTTACATATTCTCGATTTTATTGGAAAATAAGATGAAAATAAAAAAATAGTCGAATAAAATCTTGTTTTAGTTCATAAATACTTTTCCCCATATTTCTCTACGTGAATATTCAATATTTTTGATAAAATATAAAAAAAAAAAAGAGGGAAATAGATGAAACAAGAAAATTTTTTTTTTCTTTCGACTTATGATTTTGTGACTCTCCTCTTTTTTTTGGTTGTTCATGAACCAGATGTTCTTTCCGGCATGGGCAATGGGATAAAGGTTTGCATAAAAAAAGAATGTCACATACAGCACACTCGAATGTGGTGGTTATGCGCTTACTCTCTGTACAGTTATGCCAACAGTAGAAGACAAGAACTGAATGTAGAAGCTTTACCATTGCATTTGGTGCTGATTCCAAAGTGTTATTTAGAGAGTTGCACAGTTTGTCAACTCCATCTCGGAATCTGTATGCGCTATATCTGGCTTTTTGAAGTGACAGAAAGCGAGGTAGGCATTTGTTTACAAGAACTAAAGGATTCCTGCAAGCCGATGTCTGTGCAGGAACTTGGCTTGCCACACAGCTCCAAGAACCTAACCACATGGTTATGGATAACAATAGATGCAGCATTTTGAAGGTACATTTCTGCTACTTGCAGTTGCAGAAATTCGCTTTGAATCAACCATACAGCTTATCTTGACAGTCTTCTCAGTTCGCTTTTGAGCTGTAACAGTAGACACCTTGCATTCCCCCTTCATCCCTGTTTTGCTGTTTCTTTTTGGTCGTTGCCTTGCTATAGCTGCCATCATGTTATGCTATGTATATGTAATATCATTTACTACAAAGATCAAGAAATTAATTCTATGCTAATCTCCAGAATTTAAGTTTGAGTACCAGGATGGATCACACGCACCACCGATAGTGGCGTGGGTATATAGTGCGGGCGTTACTCGAGACGAGGTTAGACTTGATTCTCTCTAAGGTCAAGTCACACTTGATGAGGTCAATGGTGGAGCCAGGTTAGAGTCGACGTCGTCGTAGTCCGTCGTATATACCAACTTCCTAACGAAGTGTCATTCCACATTATCTTAGACCTATCATGGAGGACGTGGATGAGGTTAGTGGTTCATATCACTCGCACACTTGCAAAATTGCTGAATATTCAGCATTTTTGTAAGCTGATATAGTGTACTGGCACATTATAAATCTATCGTGTGAACTCTATCATCCATTTCGGTATACCATTTCATAACATGCCAAGCATTGGTTTCAAATTAGTGTAAACACCTTTTAGATCAATATCTCTCATCAGAGTGTGAAGATCTGCTAGAAACTAAGGTTCTGTATTTCCTCGCTTTCTCACAAGAGCAATATGTAATGCAAGATCGTTTTTAATGTAGGGTTTCAGTTATAGAGACTGCTGCAAAAATTGCTCCAGTTCCTGTACCTTGTGTTGCGAGGGTGTCCGGGCAAGCACGACCCATCCCTTTTAGTGCAATGGGACGATGCTACCCCCAGGGCATACTGCTCCTCCAAGACTGGGCCGAGTTATTTTTGGAGTTCACTGGAGGAATCCAAGGTCTCTTGCGCTTTGCGATACCGAGCCTCAGGAAGCCATCATTGTCCAACTCATTGCACCGGCGCAAAGTTTCCAAAGCGAACAGATACTACAGAAAAATTAAGGTTGAATCTTTTTTAGTTTGGGCCTAAGATATGATGAAAATCAAAGACAAATAAGTTTGTTTCTTTTGATAAAATTATAAAATACCCCTTAGAAAATGCATAGTTTTTTGTCAAGTTATTGGAATCTTGAAAAATATATTGATTTGTAAGTTCTCTAATATCTAAGGGAAGAGTGGGATATTCAGCACTTTCCAGTTGATTTTCTCATTGAAAGACTGAAAAGTTACGTTATATAGAGAAATATGGCTGGGTAAAAATAAACCTGATCGGATTGAAGATTCACAACCAGAAACTTTGGAGAGAGCTGAAACTTAGAATAGATTTCACTTGAAAATTAGTAAAAAGTGCCAAATAGTGATTAAAATTGTGATGCCAAACCATTGTAACAGACAGGTTCTCTTTGAAAGTTTGAATTGTATAGTATCGAATGTTCAAATGTGTATACAAAAAATCTGTATGTTGTCTTTTGTTTCTTGTCGGCTTATTTGAATGAATGTGTGACAAGTACTGAATATACAGGATTTTCACAGTTCCATTATCAGTTAGGAATGAAAGCCGAGCCGTCTTATAAGACTGGTATACTATGATTTTTCCATTCCTATTCCATTTCATTTTACATGGGTACTGTTCAAATTTAGAAAATATCAATAAAAAAATATTACACACGCAGACATGCACGCCCTCACGCATCATCGGCCTCGCTTGGAAAATTGGCGCATCACAATCTACCAGTCTGTCGCTCCTTAAATGACTAAATTATCAATAATGTTAAACTAGAAACGTAGCAGCACCTTTTTACTAATAAGTCAGCGATTACATCTTATCGAAACATAAAATTACAACGTTTCTGCTTTCGTTTGCACGCAAGCAAAGGTATACACACGCACACACTGGCATGCATACATTCTCTCTGATATTATTAGAATTATGGTATAGCTCTGTTTGGTTAAAAAAAAGCCTATCCAATACGTTGAGTATTTTTCAATAAAAGTATCAAATAACAAAACTCAACCGAACTACTTATTATTACTGGAAAAATGGAATATATATGTCTGTGTGATCTGACAGGCTGAATTATAAATTGCATTATATAATGAAGACACTCATTTGAAATGATATCCCATGATTACACAGTTAATGTATCTCTTTGCATAGACAATATGAATATAATAATCAATTAAAGAAAATGGGCTGCTACAGGAATCAAACCTGCCACCAATAGGGTGGCCATTTCAACGTAGCAATGCTCTCACCATTGACTTAAATCACTGCAGCAAAATCCCAATTACCTATTTGATCATACATCTCATTTCATTATTAGTACTAGCTTTTCCAGTACGACTCTTGCAAATTTTGGAAGATTCAAAATCGTTTCTAAAAAAAAAAGGAATTGGTGCTTTGCTTTTTTGAAAAGCAATAGTAATCCCAGAAACACGAATAATATGTGTTTTACGTCCCAGTAAAAAAATTGATTTTATCCCACTTTTCAGTCTGCAAGCTATTGTACATGCTCATATTAAACCTACATTTTTCTATTGTATACAAATACATACACAGACACAGACAGACACATACACACGCACACACATACACACACACACACACACACACACACACACACACATATATATATATATATATATATATATATATATATATATATATATATACATGCATACATGGATAAATAAATGAGTAGTTATTTGTTCGTATCCATATATATTGATATATATTTAATTGATACAAATACGTGTACTCAAACATACACACAGACATAGAAAGAAAAAGAGAAAAACAAATATGCACACACACAAAGAAACAAATGCACATATATATGCTTATACATTTTTAAACATAAATACACTTATAAACAAGCATATCCACCTGCAAAAGAATTAGAAAAGGTAGAATTATATATATATATATATATATATATATATATATATATATATATATATATATATATATATATATATATATATATGTATATATATATATATATATATTATAAATCTTTACAGCTCTAAACGTTAAACATTAAAACACTTTTTCAAACTCTTGTGTTTCACTTGAGTCACTTATTCCCCAATATCTGTCGATGCAAATTATGTAATTTTCTTCAGTGGTTTTCTGTTTTACATATACTTTGCTATCATGGTACAATGGACAATTTTTCTCTTGTTGGGATCACCATTTGTTTACAATGTAACCATCTCGGGGATTCTAAAAACAATGTACATACACACACGCACACACATATATAATTCATTTGTGCTTATGTACACGTTACATCCATTCATTTATCCATACTTGTCAAAGGAGTGCAATGTGAACGACTATAATAAGAATGAGTCATTGTGTCACTGCGTGCGTTGAAGAAATAATCATTTATCGAGTGACTGAGTGAGTCTCTCTTTCTCCTATATGTAGCTAATTTCATGACCACCGGACAGAATGGGAAGTGCACGATTGCTATATAGTTAAATACGTTTAGGGCCCCAAACTAGCGAAACTGGCCCAAAATATTGTATTACTGTCAGTACATACCAAACAAATTTTATCAAAAACTCTATTGCAACAAGGTCAAAATGGCTCAAGGTTCAAATAAGTTGATAGCTAAATGCCTCTTAAAAATAGCCAGATTTTTTCAAATTTGGCTATACTTTGAAATAGCTTGAGTTTAGTTCAGTCCTCAAGAAAATCTCAAAATTAGGATACCTGAATTATCAAAAGCAAATATGTCATAAACTTTCATAAACATTTTCAATGTTTTGTGCCGACCAATACATTTTCAAAAAATTGAACCGTACAACGAGCACAGGAAAGAATCATGCTCAGCATGACATGGAGAGATCTCAAAAACAGAGCAATAGATAAGAAAAAGAAGAGGAGTCAGAGATATCCGAGAGTCCACCAGAAAACCCAAATGGCAACGGACTGATCAATATGGTAGAATTTCTGACAACTACTGGACATCATGAATCACAACGTAAATCCTCAGAGATCATATGCAAAACTGTGGCTGGCAAAAGTACGATGGCTTGACGAAGTAGACATGTTCAGAAAATATTGGCTCCACCAGAAGATAGTCGAATCTCGAGGAATAAACAACGACCTACGCTTAAAGGCTGATAATAATAATGGTGATGATATGCTCATATATATATATATATATATATATATATATATATATATATATATATATATATATATAGAGTGCCCAACGACATGATGTCCTTGAACCTCCAAATTGTGTCGGATAATCCTTCATAATAAACACGTATACATATATTTGCTTCATTATGTTGAATATGAAACAAAACCACCTCATCAGGTTCTTTTAACCTAAGCATCCAGTTAGCTGCAATCGGATTAAGTTTGAAAAAAATGAAAAGGGGAATAGAAAAGAGGGAGAAGCAAGGGGATTGGCTTGTGGAAAAGGAAAAAGAAAACTGATAAAAAGATAAAGAAGAGATAGTATTAATGTAAGAAGGAAATATTATGTGTAACTGTTTAATACTCAACCAATTCTGCGTTTTTGTCATTCGTTGGGAAAATATCCGCTGAACATCGCTTTGATATCTCGGGTCTCTGAATAACTGTTGATTTGCATTCTGTTCAACGAAGTGATCGAATTGTCTAGCGAATCCAAAGCCTGCATTCTCCAAAAGCAAGTTAACTGTTTCACCTTGAATAGTGCAGAATTGGATACAACGAAATGAGCATGTACTTTGCTCAATGCTTCAAGGCAGCAACTGAGTCTAGCGTGCTGTCGCATCTATTTATATTGACTTGGATAAAAAGAGAAACGCAGAATGGACGAACGTATACATCAGAGGCAACAGAAAACATGCAACAAGCCGCACTTGTGCGTTGTATGAATGAGAGTGCGTTGAAAACTAAGCTGAAACATCGCATCGGAGAATATAAATAAATTTCCCACGAACGATTTCAGTCTTTACTTTAACAGAAACATAATTTGAATGTCAGAATCATTCTCTCTCATTATTAGAAAAAAACTTAATGTGATCTGAACTAATGAGCCAATTGGATCACAGAATAATTATCATAATTAATCAAATATTAAGAATCACAATTTATGAAACAGAATGTTGTTTTGATCGAAAAAGTAAGAACTTGAAGCCTCAAATAAGATTGCCTTCTGTAAGAGCAAATAAATAAATACGTAGAACGTCTAAAATCATTAACATGTAATAATTGATGTATTTGAATTTGTTATACATTTGTTGACTTGGGTAGTTATGGAATTTCAAACTAGTGCCAAAGATTGGTATTCGAGCCAAAGTAAAAACAAGGATTTTGAAGTCTGGTAAACCCTCCCCATCGGAAGATTTGCAACCTACAACCTTCTCTTCCCATGCTGCTCTGTACTAGATTACACGCAGCTAAGTAAATATCCATATGCGATAACTGAAAATGATGTGAGAAGAGTAATACCAACAACAAATCAAACACTAAAACCAAACAGTACGTTTCTGATATTAAGCTTGGCTTAGTTCGGCAAGTGAACCACCAGTGAGGATCAAAGCACTGCACTAAGCGCCATTGACGTCTTCTTTTTTTAACTTTGAAAAATGATTATGATGAAAGTAATATTGCTTTTTCGATTTATAAAGAGGGATGAAAATAATACTTAGAAAAAAATAATTATAAAAGCAGACTTAATAATAGAGTTCATATTCGAGGGTGGATCAATAAGATAAAAACCCGGCAAAGTAATTAGTTGCATTTTGATCTGAAATTTTAACTCTATAATACATTAATATTAAGTACGTTGGCAGGGAAAGAAATTAGGTTTAAACACATTTCTTGTGTAAACTAACAAGTGGGGAGGTCTAAACACTGTAAATCAGTATTTTGGATACCATCTTTTTTTATTTGAACGTGAAAATTGACCAACTGATAATAGTCAGAAATATGCAACTATCTCTTGTTATTTACTAGGTCAATCTTAGATAGGAGACAATAGTAGTGGGATTGGGTGCCCACTGCCACTTTTAATAATAATAATAATAATAATAATAATAATAATAATAATAATAATAATAATAATAATAGTTGTTGTTGTTGTTGTTGTTGTTGTTGTTGTTGTTGTTGTTGTTGTTGTTGTTGTTGTTGTTGTTGTTGTTGTTGTTGTTGTTGTTGTTGTTGTTGTTGTTGTTGTTATTATTATTATTCTTCTTCTTCTTCTTCAGAATCTCACATCAGTTGCCTGGTAGTAACCGCTGGAGTTTGAGTGACAGCAAGTCTCCTCAAGTCTCCAGCCCTCCTCTCCTAGTACTCATAGGTCGCAGTAATTCTGCGATTTACAGTTTCACACCGGTTGCCCAGTGGTTATCGCTGAAGGCTGAGTGACAATAAGTCTCCTCAGGTCTTCAGCTGATGTCTCCTCTCTCTTTCGCATATCATGACAGAGCTACAATTCGTTGCAGTACTTATATCTCTTGCACCTTCCTCAGTACCCGTGCAGTTCCCAGTAGTGCTGTGGTCTGTACGGTCTCTATCCTTCCCCTAATCCCGATCTCCTCCAGTCTCTCCCTCAGCGTTTTGGGGACAGTTCCTAGTGCGCCCACTATGACCGGTACTACCCTGGTTTTCACGTTCCACATCTTCCTTAACTCTCTTGCTAGGTCCTGGTATTTTTCCCTTTTTTCACCCTCTTTCTTTTTTACTCAATGGTCTGCAGGCACAGCAACGTCTATAATTTGTCAGGCCTTTCTTTTTTTGTCTACTATTATTAAGTCCGGTCTTCTTGCCTGGATGAGGTGGTCAGTTTGGATGTCAAAGTCCCAGAGTAGTTTGTGGTTGTCATTCTCCAAAACTGCCTCTGGCTTGTGCTGATACCACCTTTCCATATGGTTGAATCGCATTTGTTTGCTTATTTCCCAGTGTATCATCGTTGCTACTCTATCGTGTTATTATTATTATTATTATTATTATTATTATTATTATTATTATTATTATTCAGTCTTTTTACATTGGAGTATTCAGTTGGGGTTACATAAAGCAATAGTACTGCACCATTATCCTCAATGGACTATAAAAGGATCAACCCCTGGATCATTGTGAGTATGATTCGGCATTTGGTACATCGTAATACACCACATAACCATTTCCCCGACTGAGCAAGCCCTCAGTTGTTGAACTCAACTTGGGTGCATCACTGTAACAAAAATTCATTAAATTTTGGAGACTGGGCCTCCAATATTATTCAATTGCGAATATAATGCACAAATTTATCATTAAGAAAAATATAATTCGGCAGTTTTTAAAAATCTTATTCTCTGTATATTATTCACAATTTTTTTTGAAATAGAAATAATCGTACAAAGATGCAATCGTTCCAAAGAAACAAATAATTTGTGCATTATGAATATGAAGTAGAAAATTCTTGAGAATGTTTTCCCCTTCGCAATATCCCAAGTTGACCATAATCCTGAGTTGGAAGTAAGCGTCAAGCTGGATATCTCTCTAGACTTTAAGTCGCAGCTAAGATTCCATGATTCATTATGAACGGTTTTTCCAAGATGCAAGGCTTGCCCATATAGATTCGATCGAAATAGGATGCCTAAATTTTCTTACAACAACCGGTATGACAAATATTAAACCCCCTTCCTCAATCACATTTCTTCCCTTTTCTCCATTCACACCACTTATACTCATTCAAATACATCCTTCACTCTTTCCCGGAAATATTATCAGTTACATTGCTATGGGCATCAATATCCTCCAAACAAACTTAACAGCTACTATTGTGTCCGTTGTATAATTTCAGAAACCGTGGTCCACTTGCTGGCTGGTGTTTTACATTTCTACAGTATCAATAGTGAACATTCTAGTCCAGATAACAAAAGGGATTTCGAATTCCCACTTTCAATCCCCCCACTGTGAAGATTGGCGCAACGCAGTCTTCCCGACTTATATTATCAAGTATTGAATTGAGCGCGTTAAAGTGAGAGCGATAAGTTGTATCTCTTTGTCAACGGAAAATTGAGACAGCGAACCGATTTCGGATACTGCTTGAGGCTATTCAAGTTCACCTTCTACTCATGAATCACGATTAATGTCTCGTCAGGGGTATGCCACGTAAGTAGTCGGAGAAATGGGTAAATGATCATTTGAACTAGCCATCCAAACTACAACAATCTGGCTTGCCTAAGGGGAGCACCTTACATCTATTATCTATTCCTAGATATCTCCAACTGCCGTGAAGAGATGGTGACGGCGGATTCGTTATTTTATCTGATAACTAAGCCCATTGAAGCTTCACCAGAACCCCATTTATCCCGCATTTCCTTAATATATTCCTTACTTTCCACTATAAGACGCAGGGTAATTGATTGAACTTTCTTGATTTGGAATCAGAGCTGCTTGTCTCCTATACTGGTTGACATACAAATCTGGAGAGTCAAATCTGCCATCTTATTTACCCATAGATGAGGGGAGGTGAAGCGATGGATTTATGCGTTTCCAAACGACATTAGTGTGAAGTGAACACAAACTGTTTCTGCAGGAATAAATATATAAAAATACGGGAGTCCTCTGAGTCTGATTTATGAAAAAACCCTTTCAAAATGTATTATTGAACCTTGTGATATCATTTATTATAGTTGATCATTTGTTTTGACAGTCCAAATAGCAGATACGTGAATACCATTCATAATTAATGTTCTTTAAACAAATTAGTTCAAACTTGTTTTACTAAACATTAAGAATGTTTAGCAAACATTAAACAAAATTATGGTTTGAGTTCTTAAAATTTGCATCGAACTAGATTTCTCTCTTCCGTCACTTGCATCTTTTTATACAGTGCCTATTATCACTCGCAAATTTAATTTTGTATAGAATTTACAATGAAGATCCCGAATGAATGAACTATGTATGAAATTATGTTCCATGTAGAATGCTTATACGACAGAATTATTTTCCGTGGGTGGGATTACCGTCTTCCGGGCATTCTCTCGTGTGAGCAATTTTCCAAGTGGGCATTTTCCCCCATAGACATTTTCGAGGTGGGCATCTTTCCACGTGGATTTTTTTTTTCCGTGTGGGCATGTTTTTCATGCACTCATTTATGATCATTGGCTTTTTATCTGCGGGGAATTTTCGTGCTGTTTTTCATCCTATGACTATTTTCCTGTACATACATAAGCATGTATGTGCGTTCATATTGCATTGAATATTTCATGACTTGTATTCTAAAATATATAGCATTTACGCTGAACATTTTCTTCAGCTTTTAACATGAGCTTCACCACATGTGTGACTTTTTGATAGTTTTAATCAGGTTATCTCCCCTACATCGGTTTCCCAACTGCAATAACAACAGATAAGGATTAAAAGATATTTGTCGTATTAATTCTAAAAAGCTTGATGTTTTAGATACAATCTTTTTCTTCGTGAATACATTTTCATATTTTTATCAAATAAAATCTTTATGAGATGGCTATAATGCATACTATATATATATATATATATATATATACATATATATATATATATATGTAAACACACACACACACACATACACACACATACACACACACACACACACTTATATACATATATATATATACATATATATATGATTATAGATTGTGTTATATTTCATTGTAACTCTTATTCGAAATGATCTCCCGTCATTACACGCTTAATGTATCACTTAGCATAGACAGCATAAATGCAATTAACATATAAAAAAATGTGACAGGAATCAAACTTGCCACTAATAAGACAGCTGCTACAACGTACCGATGCTCTTACCATTGAGCTAAACAGCCGCCAGTAATGCTACGGCCCTCATAACTGCATAAATGCCTTCGCTCCAAATTCTCGTCTCGTTCACTCTCAGTTTGTTAGTATCAATGTATCAAGAAATGGGTATATATTTATCATCACTCTGTCGGATCATATATGTCTATGCCTTAGTTCATATATATATATATATATATATATATATATATATATGTGTGTGTGTGTTTGTGTGTGTGTGTGTGTGTGTGTGTCTGTATACACACACACGCACACACACACACATATATATATATATATGTACAATGACAGCCGACTACGGAAAATGCAGAACAATAATCATCTATATTAATCTATTCATGCGTAATTTATGTAATGTAAATAAGTATGTACGTATGTATGTATGTACGTATGTATGTATGTATGTATCCATATATCTATCTGATTCATGATGCAGAAAGTATAATTTGTCATCCCACGATGGCAAATATGACACATGGTCCTCCTGGCGTACAGTGGCAAAAATACAATTTGAAGTCGTGTGATGGGTTATCCAGAAATTCTGCCGTTCCCAAGGATATTCTTGCAAACAAACAGGACTTTTTCCAGATCCAACCAATCTTAATGTGCTCGAGGGGCGCTGTCTTAGAGACAAGAACCCAAAGACAGGGCTTGAGTATCTATCTGTATTATCAGTCAACTGCATCGAATATCCTAACATCCCAACCTTACCGGGTTTAAAGAACAATAGGATAATACATAGATAAATAGGGAGTATATAAGAACCAGAAAACAAATTTACAAACAAAAAAATGCATTGGAAGAATACCAATATTTGTTAATTTATGTTTAGTATACAACTCTGCAACAATTTATGTTTAGTGTGCACTTCTGTTTTTCTTTCATTTCTTCTCCAAGCACTTGCTCAGACGATGTTAGAAACGACATACAAAAAGTTGTGTCCCGTTTTAAACATCGAATGGGTGAGTCAGTAGGGCAATTACAATTAAAATAGTTTTCCAATAAAATTAATCGTTTGTGCACTTTCAGTGTTTTTGCTTTTCGTTCTTTTGTGCACGCGTAGTCGATTTCAATAATGCTCAGAAGGATTGGGCGATATTTTCCCTCCAAACGAAAGATTTTCAAATATCATTCAGGGCTGAAAGAACTTTTTTTCATAGATTTCAGATTATCCACATTTCAAGTCAAAACGGTCTGGGAGTATGTTCAAACTCACCTGAAGATACTTGTTAAAATGTATATGTGTGTGCGTACTTGTAGATGAAGGAGTACTTTTATGTGTATGTATGTATGTTCTACCATTCCCTATAGGCTCAATTACAGGGCAGGGATCGACACTTGCCACTCCCTGTTTCTAACCCCTTCTATCCGGAAACTCAACACTCCATCTCTGAATCATCTAATCTCATTCTCTTTTGAAAAAAATTATTGAAACTTGTTTTTTTTGTAGGCTGAAAAATACACCTTTGAACACTAATCTTTTCATTAAATATTCGAGTCATTGAATCAAATAAGTCTGGCTCTACCTCCCTTCTTACTTATCTCTCATTCTCATTGGACACCAGTAGAATACTAATACATTTCAACGGTTACACCTGATTTAATATAATTTCTCTAGTTTGAGTAAAACTTTATTTGGTCGTTTTTGAATATGGATTTTTGATATAAACTCAATTGCAAACAATTGCTCGTTCTGTGAAATAGAAAGACAGGGTCGGGTTAGGTATTTTTATTTTCACCTTCTTATGTAAACTTTATGTTTTCTCCTAAGTTGCTAAATCTTTCTGTTATGTTAAAGATATCTGTGTTAGATGGATATATCAATAGCGTGTCATCTGTGTGTCAAACAGATTTTGTGTGTTTAGGTAGAAACTTCCGCATTGGTCACACTTCCAAGAATTTTAAGAGTAATCTTTACACTCTGCTTAGAGGGGAACCCACCGGTAGTATAAACTTTTGTTTGTAGTATTTGTTGTTGAATTTTAAAAAAAACAACAGCAAAACATTGGTCTGTAATGGGTTAGCATATTTTCATAATTTTATGGTTCGGTAGGGAGAATTTTATCTGTGATTTGTTTTTAATTTTTTTTTTCATCAGGTCTAGGCATTTGTTAATTGGAATGTTCGTGTAGAGGGATTTAATGTTTAGGTTAGGCATTCTTTTGCATTTTATGAAATATTTTCTATTTCTTTTATAAAGTCTCGTGAGTTTTCAATGTGTGATGGGCTCATCTTCCCGAGGGAAGTTAAAATTATGTTATGTCTCTCGCTATTTTATCGGGAGTCCTGCCTTTCCCTGAAATGATTGGTTGCATTGAAACATTTTGTTTATGAGTTTTTGACAGACCATACATTTCAGCGTTATCCATGATTTGCTGTGGTTCTTTATAAGTGTTTGTAAAGATTTGATAAATCTTCCTTTTCTTTGGTGATTGTTTGTTCATTTCTTCTTCTACAACATCATCTTCCTCAAGATAATTCAATTTATCGCTGTAGGTGTTTCAGTTCATTATCACGATTCCACCTCATTTGTCTCAAGGTGATATAAGTATTTTATTGGTTTTTGGTAAGTTTTATAATGCAGCAATGTCATCTTGGTAGAGTGGTTTCTTCTCTTTCCGCATTTACTGCTGTGGTGATGATACTTTTAGTGTATCCCTGAATAAAATCTGTGCGTCTTCGTCAGAAATATTTTGATGATATGTCTATTATATTGTCTTTATTGATGCCGGTTGCGAATTCTAATCGAAGACTGAAGGTTTCATTTTCTGTTCTACCGAGTTCGATGGTTAAAGAGTTTTTGGTCGGTCCCTTACTCCGATTTTTTGCCATTTGCTATTATCAAATAGGATGCCAATTCAATATTGTAATCTTTCGTTTGTTTTTAGTTTATTTTTCGAATCTTTCGTCTCATTATGCTGATTTCTTGTTTGAAAGGGTATTTCTGTGTAGTAAATTCTGTTCAACGATTACACTGCGTTTCCAAGACGTGTCTTGTCGTTTACCGTCTGTTTCATATCGATAAACATCGGAACGCTTCCCGGAAAGAAAGCATAATATTTTTTTCAATACTATCATTAAATTACACACACACACACACACACACACACACACACACACACACACACACACATATATATATATATATATATATATATATATATATATATATATATATATATATAACGCATTGAAAATCTTACATGATTCACATTAACAGATATTTGGATTAAAAAAATCGACTGAAAGAACATAAATTGAAAAATATCTTTCACATTTTTAGTATTTAAAGCTGTAAAGTTTCTTTCTCTATCTCTCTCTGTCTCCCGTCTCTCTCGCTATATATACACATACATATATAAACGATCAATATACATAAATATCTATCTTTGTCTCTTCTACACTCAGAAACGAATAAACGAATAATCAAATTGTGTATATCTAAAAGCCATACGAGCAGATTCATGCTATTTTAGCTTGCGAAATGGATTAGGAAGACAACTATGAATAGAAGACATCAGAATCGAAAATAGAAAATAATCAACCAGTACATTCCCCACGTAACAGTAGATCCACTCAAAAAAGCTTCCATCCAAATTCATTTGTTCTATCCAAAACATTTCAGGATAAATAAAATGTCTGCCTTTCGGAATCAGGTAAGACAAAAGACTGCACGATCATTTTTTCCTTTTGACGATTGATAAGTAACTCCAATTGTAGTGTAGGTAATTTTGTTTTGCCTCTATTTGCTGATTATTCCCGCGTCTCTTTTATCCTCTGCCTCAAAAGATGATAGCACAAGTTGCTAATCTTCGCTCATCGACAAGAGGAAAGGATTCAACTGGCGCCATTTTGCCGAGAAGTCCTTGTGGAGGAATGAGGATTTCATTGGAGTGATTATTGGAGCATTTCAATATCCCCATTAGTCTTGGATTGTGATCATAAGATAGAGAGAGAAGGAAAAGAGTTAGAGAAATCTAAGAAAAAAAAATGGAATTAATGACGAAAATGTCAGTTCCAGTCCAAGAATATACGCATGTTCTAAAGACACTTAAAAATGAATATCGACTCTCTCTCTCTCCCCCTCTCTCTCTCTCTCTCTCTCTCTCTCTATATATATATATATATATATATATATATATATATATATTTGCGTGTGTATACTAAATTCTTTTTTGTCAGGGGCAAGGTGAAATGAAGTAAATAGGAGGAATGAATGTGCTGTGCCAAATTTATGATTGGAAAGACTTATCTGCCTTCGAAATAAACGTTTTAAGAGTGACAATGTGCACACGAACAATCTATTTGCCAAGTGAGAAATTCATACAAAATTATTCCTGCAAGAATGTGCCTGTAACTCAACTATTACCACACACACATCCACGCGCCAACATACATATTATGTAGCTCCAAATGAAATGTTATTATTTTTGGACTCTATAAAGAAGTATAATCAAAACAGAATGATTTACCAATGTAACTGTACTCTTTCGTTGATTAAATAGAAATAGAGATATGAGTCATTATCAATTGTGGTTTTTGAAGACTAATTCTGGAGAACGATTTCAAGTTAGGACGCAAAGCTGCTCAAGGTACTAATATCATCAACAAATCATTTAGAGTGAACAATACCAGAGTAAGAACTAATCAGCGATGTCTCAATAAATTCAGGTCTGGAAATATGAATTCCAATAATTAACCCCAAAGGACGACCGAACCGGGATTTAATGAAGAATTATCGACAGCCGTGGCCAACGACCTTCGAACAACGGTTGGAGCATTTTCTGTAGGCAACAGTGACCATCTCACCATCTAACCATCTCAAGGCAGTTGGAATGTTGGGAAGGTTGGGTTCCATCTGAAGTAAATAGATGCCTCATGACAGCGACTGGCCCCATACCCCTCGGCCGACTGTGTCTGAGCTTGGAAATATCGGATATAAAATCTTGCAGCATCCAGCATATTAACCTGGCTTTCCGTCTACAGAATATAATCTTTTCAATCACTTCGAGTTTTGCATCTGTAATAAAAGGTCAGCCTTAATTCATGGTTTTACTGAATGTTCAACCACTAAACCCCGAACACTTTATATATGGTATATTATCATCAAAGGATTGTTAGCAAAGGATTTTTCCTTCTAAATGGGTCATATTTTGTTCAAATATTTATTATTTTTGTTGTTTATATCATCCTTCATCGCGAATAAAGACGACATTTCCTATGTAACATCATCATCAATCTTTTATTGTCCGTCGTTGGATGTAGACTATTGGCAGAATTCGCAAAATATCTCAATCGTGGGCATCGCAGAGCCAATATTTTTTTAACCTGTCCAGTTCGTCTCACCATCTCATATATCAATGGCCTCGGTTACACTCGTGGTATCTGGGAGCCATATTGCGATGTCCATCGGTTGTCTGCCATTCTTGCAACAAGGCCAGCCCAAACCGTTTGAGTTTCCCATTATATGTCTCGAACTCCCTGATATACCGTGCTGTCTTGCGATCTCTCCATGTGAATTTCAGCATGATTCTCTCATGTGCAATATGCATGCTTCTCAGTTTGCAGGTGTGTCTCTTGGTTAGGTTCCATGTTTCAGCTACACAGAAGACTATCGAGAGGATGCATTGCTTGTTCACTCTTCATTTCAGAACTAATGGGATTTTTTTTCT